>OZ025254.1:21485518-22085518 GCA_964019135.1 Arenicola marina | reverse complement strand
ATCATGTGAAGTGCATTCAGACCCAAGATGTAATTGTTAATCAGTTCCGTTCAAAGAAAGTTGTAAGCTACTCCAAATACCGTAGCTGTGCATGCAAATGAGGAAAATATGGTAGCCCCACTGTTGAGGACATATCGTTCTAGTGAGTCATTCTTTAATCGTAGCCAATGAACTAAGGCTAAACATAGGTAGTCTGACACTTACCGCACGTTCTGCTATCTACCGCCAGCCAGTAGCCAATGGGACAGTGACATACATAGCTTCCTGGGGTATTCCGGCACATATCGCTGCATCCACTGTTACCTTCCCGGCATTCGTCGATATCTGTAAGTGTCACCAGAAAACGATTAAACAACGCCTTCGCTATTTATTACATGATCTTGATGAAGAACAGCGCCAGAACTGCCTTTCAAAAACAAGGAATCGATAGAGCGTCGCACTTGTGGTTGACACCCCGGATGTAACATTCGATAATGCTACAGAAAAACGGTCACCTGGCAAAGCCACATGTGACATTGACCGGCTTCCAACAGTTACCAGTCAAACCATCATATCTCCGTTTGCGGTTTTCTTGTTTGTCGAACCAATATAATCCAACCAGTGTAACCAGTTTAAGAATATGTTTTATCGACATGGCGGAATGAATTCCAAGCATTCTGGCTCCTATGCAAAACGAGATAAACCATTTCGTCTGAATGTATTTACTAATGAAGTATTTTATATGTGGCTGGGCTTACTATGGGCCTATTACAGATCGACGCACCTACGCACGTGTATGGATCGTCAGTTTCGATGTGGTAACCATGGTGACATTGACACTCTGAATAGGGAGACTCCGCCAGTTTCACACAGAACGTGTCACAGCCCCCATTGTGTTCCTGGCAATCTGGATACAGTAAACACAAGTCACGAAGGTGAAGGGAATTGACAGCAAAGTAATGGACGTATTTCGTTTGATGATAACCATAAAACAGTTATCCGTTAAATTCGTGTTGTATCATATTCTCATTCATTTGAAAAAAAACTGTTGACACAATGTCATATTTCTCTAGTGGCCTGTATATATAAGTGTTCATAGATGTGGTTTTCCGATGCTAGTTTACAGCGTACGTGCCCTGTTATTATAAACTAATAATGACAAATAATAAGTATATTGCAAATGAAACTGCAACAAATAATGCAGACGTCATATATGGTAATGCCGCGTTTCTTGTTGATGTCAATAACAATACCCGAGTAGTGCCATGACTTACCACTGCATTCACCAGCGTGTATTCTCACGTAATCTAAAGCGATGTCTCCCAAGTATCCATGTCCTGCCTGACCCAAGAACACCACCTGCAGAGACATTCAACGAGCTGTAGTATCTGTCATGTTTGATATACTGGATGTAGATTTTTCCGCATAGTTTCCGTTACTATTTAGTGGAGCGAATACACACGACATTTTCATTATTAAAGCATGGTAAACGAATACCAATTATCGGATACAAAGTTCTAGAAATTCTAAAGTTATATAAAATGTTCATCACACATCTAGAGGCTCACGTAGTAGGAAAGTAAATGGGAGTTAACACATATACTGATATAGTCTATATATACTATACTAATATGGCAGGATACCGTTTACTCTTGTTTAATGTGTTTGACCAGCTTACTCTCTCTTAACGACGATAGTGTGATTAAAATCGGATATCGCATGTCATATAAGTCCTAAAGTTGATAGGAGAGATAAAGGAGCGGACGAGACAACACATGTTGATATGCGAATTGGGTCACGTCTGGCACAACAACCCTTGACGACTCACCGCAAATCAATGTTTTCATAACCAGTCATGGATTGGGCAATTAAAAATTGGTTTAGTGGTGAGAGGCGCTAACCTAGTGTTCTCTTTGTTCTGAAACCGTGCTTGATGTGTCCCGATATTTCATAGAGATGCAGAGAAATGGAATCGTAATACATGGATGACCTACATGTTTAAATGTATTCGAGACACACTGTTTGTTCAGCTATAAACCGTGTACGGCGCGATTTAAAAGTACCATCTATAAGTGGTACCAAACTTAAACTGAGTATATATTCTCCATTACGAATAAACGCTGTACTTAACACTAAACATTGGTGTAAAAAGTATAGAAGACATATACGGAAAATAACCTTGTCGTTTTCTGCGAGGTTCTTCACTGTAACCTTGCCATCAAGCCAAGGGCCGCCCTTGTCTCCTTCCTCTGCCCAGACCGGATTACTTTCGCTCTGTTGTTCGGTGAACACCACGAGTCGCCCGATGTCACGTCCGTACATGTTGTAGCAGAATCTCACACAGATGCCACCACTGTGCTGAATGGCTGGAGTCGATATGCTGTAGGTAACAATTCAAAACAAGACTTGATACTAAAAGTACGATATCAGCGCACATCTTATGTCTGATATTATACAAATTATGTTATGAACTAAGTTTAGTCCCCGTAGTACGATAATAACAGTACTAAAATATATAATATTACTATTCGTATGAAATTTTATCCCGCGTTTGCCAACCAATCAGGATACGCCGCATATCGCGTGGTCATTGTTCCATTGTTGATTGAACATTTTCAATCAGAGGATATTGTTTCATTATCAATAATACGGTTCAATTATTACTTAACACGGGGTTGTTCACGCGTTGTTAAACTAGCATTGAACACGGACTCGTTCACGCCAGTTAGCAGTGCGAGTATTTACGTACTAAGCGCGGTCATAATTGTTGTTTGGATACGACGTCTCGATGTAGATGTAGTAGGTCCCGACGTGCGCTCCACGGGGTCCGGTGGATTGAATCTGACCAGTGGCCGTGGTTCCGCTGTGTCTGGTCCAATCAAAGTCGTCATTCTTCCACTGCTCCATACCACACATATCAGTCTTAAAGTCACATGTAAACAGCGGATCTTCTGCAACAAAACAAATCATTTCCCAAATCCTATTTGCTATAGGTTGGTGAATTTACTGTTCGCCACTGACATATATTTCAAATATAATGATGATAAATGCGTCGCAACACAATCGGATAAATAACTTTGCATTCACGATTAAATTTCGGTCTTCTAAATTATCATCATTATTGCCTAGGTGTTACTTTAAAAAGAATATAATGCTGCTATGAGACATTGTCAACCTTCAGTTGAATTGAACTTGCGCATGCTGTGCGTGTAATATATTGATGTAATATTGACTGGTGTCTGTCGGTGGATTACCTGCGGTCACGGCGGCCACGATGTTATGTACATAAGATCTTGAGGTGATATCGACTGCTGTCTGCCGGTGGATTACCTGCGGTCACGGCGGCCACGATGTTGTGTACATAAGATATTGAGGTAATATTGACTGGTGTCTGTCGGTGGATTACCTGCGGTGACGGTGGCCATAGCAAACATGATGAGACCCCACCAGATATTCTGGAATACCTTGTCCTGACCCATCACGACGTGGTTTCAGCACAGCTCGACTTAACTGTTCTGTGAATAGAAAGTATGATGTGTGAAGGGATATTTACTGTGCAGAAAGTTATTTGATTATTTAAAATATATAAAAGTATATTTACTTCAACAACAATTCAAGCGGCTTAAACTACCAAATATCTGAACTATCATGTCTACAAATGATTAATCTTACAAAATCGAAATACCAAATATTACAGTTCACCTAATACATACAATTCGATAATACAATTCTTACTATCACCGTCAAACACATGATGCAACTCTGGATGTGGGTGAAATGTCTAGTGGGTGTTGGACTGTCTGGTGGGTGGACTGGCTTGTGGTGGTTGGACTGTCTGGTTGTGGGTGGACTGTCTGGTCTTTGGTGGAATGTAGTGGTGGTTGGATTGTGGTGGTGTATTTATTGTCTGGTGGTCGGTGGACTGTCTGGCGGTGGGAGGGCTGTCTGGTGGTGGGTGGACTGTCTGTTGGTGGGTGAACTGTCCGGTGGTGGGTGGACAGTCTGGTGGTGGATGGACTGTCTGGTTGTGAGTGGGCTATGTGGTGGTGGGTGGACTCTCTGCTGGGTGAACTCTCTGCTGATTAGCGGGTTGTGGTATTCGGTGGGCTGTCTGGTGGGTGGACTGTCTGGTGGTCGGTGGACTGTCTGGCGGTGGGAGGGCTGTCTGGTGGTGGGTGGACTGTCTGATGGTGGGTGAACTGTCCGGTAGTAGGTGGACTGCCTGGTAGTGGGTAGACTGTCCGGTGGTGAGCGGGCTGTCTGGTGGTGGGTGGAATGTCTGGTGGTGGTTGGACTGTCTGGTGGTGGATGGACTGCCTGTTGGTGGGGGACTGTCTGGTTGTGAGTGGGCTATCTGGTGGTGGGTGGACTCTCTGCTGAGTGAACTCTCTGCTTATTAGCGGGTTGTGGTATTCGGTGGGCTGTCTGGTGGGTGGACTGTCTGGTGGTTGGTGGAATGTATGGTGGTAAGTGGACTGTCTGGTGGTGAATAGGCTGGCTGGTTTTTGGTGAATTTTGGCGTTGGGTAGGCTGTCTGGTGGTGGGTTGACTGCCTGGTGGTTGGTGGACTGCCTGGTGGTGAGTTATCTCGTGGACTATCTGGTGGGTGAACTGTCTGGTGAGTAGCGGGTTGTGGTGTTCGGTGGGCTGTCTGGTAGGTAGATTGTCTGGTGGGAGGACTGTCTGGTGGTTGGACTGTCTGCTAGGTGGGCTGTCTGGCGGTGGTTGGACTGTCGGATGGCGGGTGGATTGTCTGGTGGAAGGTGGACTGTCTGGTAGTTGGTGGACTTCCAGTTGGTTGGTGGAATGTCTTGTGGTCAGTGGACTGTCTGGTGGCGGGTGGACTGTCTGGTGGTCGGTTGACTGCTTGGTGGGTGAACTGTCTAGCGGTGGTTTTTTTTTGTATAAACTTTATTTATTTAACGAGGTTACCGATAGCGAATACACATATCAACGGCCACCTCGTTGGATGGTTGGCCCGTCGGATGGTGGGTGGACTGTCCGGTCGTTAGCGGACTGTCTGTTTGTGGGTGGACTGGTAGGAGGACTGTCTGGTGGTTGGACTGTCTGGTGAGGAGACTGTCTGGCGGGTGGACTGTCTGCTAGGTGGACTGTCTGGTGGTGGTTGGAATGTGGGATGGTGGGTGGATTGTCTGTTGATGGGTGGCCTGTCTGGTAGTTGGTGGACTGTCTGGTGGTTGGTGGAATGTCTGGTGGTAGGTTGACTGTCTGGTGGTGGGTGTACTCTCTGGTGGTGGGTGGACTGTCTGGTGGTGGGTAGACTCTCTGGTGGTGGGTAGACTATCTGGTGGTGGATGGACTGGCTGATGGTGGGTGATCTGTCTGGTGTGTGAACTATCTTGCGATTAGCGGGCTGTGGTCTTCGATGGGCTGTCTGGTGGGTCGACTGTCTGGTGGGAGGTCTGTCTGGTTGGTTGGACTGTCTGATGGGTGGACTGTCTGGTGGGTGGACTGTCTGGTAGGGGGATTGTCTGTCGGTGGTTTGACCGTCGGATTGTGGGTGGACTGTCTGGTGGTGGGTAGACTCTCTGGTGGTGGGTGGACTGTCTGGTGGTGGGTGGAATGTCTGGTGGTGGGTGGACAGTCTGGTGGAAGGTGGACTGTCTGGCGGTGGGCGGGCTGTGTGGTGGCGGGTAAACAGTCTGGTGGTGTGTGGGCTGTCTGTTATTTGGTGGATTGTGGTGTTGGGTGGACCGTCTGGTGGTGGGTGGACTCTCTGGTAGTGGGTTTACTATCTGGCGGTGGGTGGACTGTTTGGTGGTAGGTGGACTGTCTGGTGGTGGGTGGACTGTCTGGTTGTGGGTGGACTGTCTGGTGGTTGAACTGTCTGTTGATTTTCGTGCTGTGATGTTCGGTGGGTTGTCTGGTGGGTGGCGTGTCTGGTGGGTGGACTGTCTGGTAGGTTGACTGTCTGGCGGTGGTTGGACCGTCGGATGGTGGATGGACTGTTTGGTGGTGGGCGGTCTGTCTGGTGATGGCTGGACTGGCTGATGGTGGGTGGACTGGCTGGTGGGCGTACTGTCTGGTGATAGGCCTGCTGTGGTGTTTGGTGGGCTCTCTGGGGTGTGGACTGTCTGGTGGGTGGACTGTGTGGTGGGTGGACTGTCTGGTTGGTGGGCTGTCTGGTAGGTGAACTGTCTGGCGGTGATTGGACCGTCGGATGGAGGGTGGACTCTCTGGTGACGGGTGGACTGCATGGTGGGTGGACTGTCTGGTAGTTGGTGGACTGTCTGGAGCTTGGCGGAATGTCGGGTGGTGGGTCCACTGTCTGGTGGTGGATGGATTATCTGGTGGTGGGTGAACTGTCTGGTGGTGGGCGGACTGTCGCTTGGTGGGTGGACTGTATTGTGGTCCTTGGGCTGTCGCCGAACCGCGTGGGCTGCAATGGAGGCGTGACCGGACAAGCTACAACCGGGTCCCTCCTTTTGTCTTTAGCTGTCTCATCCTCGATTATCGTTCGCTTACCTGGTACAACTCCTGTATCTATTAACTAGTATCCAGTGACGTGAATCGGTATGATCCACTATTTCGTTACATCACTACGACATGACTAGTTGGTCCTGATGCTCACGCCCTCTCTGACAGTCTTCACAACTGGGGCGGACGCTCACGTATATACTATAGTTGTGCTACACACATTAAACGGTGGCCGTTTACTTCCTGGTTGGGGAGGACCAGTCACGGAGTCAGCCAACTGTGACGGATCCTGTGTGTCCAGGTAGTGGCTCGGTGTGGTTGGAGGAGGGGGGGGGGGAGGCGTAGGTATGAGGGAGGGACTATATTGTCTGATTCGGTAATATTTCAAATTGGTGTTGGACGACACATGCCATAGACTTCAATGGCGATATCTGTCACCTGCGATATCTGTGTATGTATACCTCTAAGTTTCTGTTCTGCCAAATTCAAATGTAATCGTAATGTCGTAATATATCATATGAGTAATAGTAAATAACATGATTAATTGGCATTGTCTCGTCACCAAGGTCTCCTTGGATCTGCCTCGGTCTCCACTTTTCGCCCCTCTCGCCCCCTCGTTAAACTGTCTACCTGATTCCACACCATTGCGCCTTACAATTCCCCACAAACCCTGTTTAGCCGACTCTACTCGAATCATCGTATCTAGCAACCGTTCGTAATAAGCGACACACAGCACGGAGGTCGTGACAGCGTGAGTCACTCACCCGTGGAGATCCAGGACGGTTGTCAGGGTGGTGGTGTGGGGGGTTCTGGGCGGCGGGTTAGTCATCGAACAGGGGGTGGGCTCTGGGGGATGGAGTTGGGAGCTATGGGAAACGGTAAGGGGGCGGGGGGGGGCGAGTATAGAAGCCAGTGTTGGTTATGGGAGTTATGTGACAGGGTGGTGGGAAACAGTGCACGGGTGGGGTATGAGACAGGACTATGGGTAGGGGTGCGGGTATGGAAGGCGGATGAGTAATAGGAGAAGGGTGGGGTATGAAAGACGAGGGTGGGGGCTATGAGGATCGGGGGGTTATGGGGCAGGGGGTGGGCTATGGAGCAGGAGGGCGTGCGGCTGGTGAGTCGTGAGGTAAGCGTGTTTCAGCTAGCAAATAGAAGGAAGATGGCCGCGTTATGCATGAATGAATGTTGTGTATTCCCGTATTGCACTTTGGGCCTGTAGGCCTTTCACACGAGTAAATCAATTCAAATTTAAAAACATTCATGACATATATGGAGAACCGCCCAGGACGTGTGGCATGACACGAGCGCAGAAATATCCTCCGCGGAGCCGTTTCACCGCGTGGAGCTGAGATATGCCCCGTAGTCCCCCGTTGTGTCTATGGGCCACCATCAGCAGTGACGTCACAGCCTGGCTTGTGGGAGATCGCTGTCTCCTACGGCGGCAACCGATCTGTTCGGACGTGTTAATAATAAGTTTATTCGTACATAAAAGGCATTAGGCCCATTGTACACAATGTAAACTAATGTAAATGGCTGTGCCGGTGGCCATCGTCTTGAAAGCATGGAAAAGTAAAGCTGCCACATTGCAGATAACAGATGGCATT
Organism: Arenicola marina; assembly: GCA_964019135.1. Lineage (NCBI taxonomy): Eukaryota > Metazoa > Annelida > Polychaeta > Arenicolidae > Arenicola > Arenicola marina. The sequence goes on along the minus strand of OZ025254.1, from coordinate 22,077,494 downwards.
AACGATTTTAAAATTATACAGAACAGGCATCTATGTACATCATTAGCGTAGACATGTATACCGTATGCACGACGAAGGTCACACAATTCCTTGGAAACAATTAGGAAATGGTATTCATCCCCTATATTTTCTAGTAAGCAGTAATTGCAACATCGCCAGAGAGCCACACCGCTGAACGGCGAGTAACGCGGAGATCTTTCGGCATTTAATGTCGACCTTACTCTGGGGGTGTGTGCTGTTACACTGTCTCTCAATAATTATTCTGTATTGTTATAAATTCAGTTAAAGCTGATATATAGTAGCAACACAACATGGTATGTATAGCCATAGCAGGCAAATTTATTTTTAATATTAGGCCTGGCCGAGTGGCCCAACGCGCAGCATGGTACAATAATGTTATACAGTGATAATATTTACATCACGCCTCACTTATACTTATGCAATTCATATGCATTCAGCTGAAGGCGCAGTTCGTATGGTCTTGTCAGTTTAAGGCCGATCAGATGGTATGTGGCCATGAAATCTATTTTGAGTAAAATTTCTACTTAACAATGGCGGTCACTACATCAAGGCCACAAGGTACGAATTGTGTCATAACTGATGCAGATACAATGAATATGGAAGGATCCTCCGCTTGGATCGGCCAGTATTATCACTAAAAGTGGCTTAAACAATGACACTTACATTCATCCTTCCAATCTCTATCGTATTGATGTGACATATACATGCAAAGGGCAAATATTAATCTTTGACTTCAGATCCAAACTAACTGCGTTAAGCCTGTCTTGAAGTCATGTCTATCAAACCGATTATTATGGTACAGGCAAGACATGAACATTATGTGAGCTCTACAGAACCACTTGTTGGCGCAAATACCAATACATGAAAAAGAAGATAATTTTATTTTAATGTACCATTTTAAGTATGTACAATTCCATGTGCCTCTTCCATTGACCAACCCTGTCGATGCTACATCCATAGGTAATATATAATATAAACGGCGCGAGGTAAGAAAAAAATAAGAATAGACACAAGTTGTGACGTGGGTGGACTGTCTAGTTATGGCTGTCTGGCGGTGGGTGGACTGTCTGGCGGAGGGCGGGCTGTCTGGTGGGTGAACTGTCTGGTGATTTGCCTGCTGTGGTTTTCGTTGGGTTGTCTGGTAGGTGGACTGTCTGGTGGTTTGACTGTCTGGTAGCTTGACCGTCTGGCGGTGGTTGGACCGTCGGATGGTGGATGGACTCTCTGGTGGTTGGCGGTCTGTCTGGTGATGGGTGGACTGGCTGGTGGTGGAAGTATGGAAGACTTTGTTGGTTATAGGAGAGGGTGGGGTGCAGTTAACGCAATGTATGACGCTTGCGGGATGTTGTTTTACCGAGGTTGGTTATAAAATATAACGCTGGCGATCACGTTTCTACGCGAATTGGTTTGGTGAGGAATGCGCACGATGCTAGCTGGCAAACAGGCAAAATTAGAAGCCGGAGTTGGGGTGGGGGGGGGGGGGTGGGGGTGGAGGAGGGAGTTTAAAATTGCATCATGAACGATTCTTGAGATTATAATGGGAGTACGCCAACAACGTGGTATGTTGCCACTTGTGCTGATAGTGTGGACTGTATAGAGGACGGGTGGGTTATGAAGCAGGACTGTGGGGAGGGGGGGGGGGGGCAGGGGGGGGGGGGTAAAGGGGACGGGTGAGTAATGCGAGAGGGCGTGAGCTATGGAAGACGGGGTTAGAGCTATGGAAGACGGGGTAAGAGCTATGAGGATCGGGGGTTCATGAGACAGGGGGTGGGTTGTGGGGCACAGGGGTTTAATGCTAATTAGTCGGATGGGTGAACGGTCTGGTGATTGGCGGCCTGTGGTGTTCGGTAGGCTGTCCGGTGGGTCCACTGTCCACTGTTTGGACCGACAAATGGTGGGTGGACTGTCTGGTGGTGGGTGGACTGTCTGGTGGCTGGTAGACTGCCTGGTAGTGGGTGGACTGTCTGGTGGTCGGTGGACTGTCTAGTGGTGGGTGGACTCTCTGGTGGTGAGTAGACTGTCCTGTGGTGGGTGGACTATCTGGTGGTGGGTGGACTGTCTGTTGGTGGGTGGACCGTCTGGTGGTGGGTGGACTGTTTGGTGGCTGGTGGACTGTCTGGTGTTTGGTAGACTGTCTGGTGGCGGGTTGACTGTCTGACGGTTGGTGGACTGACTGTTTGCGTGTGGACTGTCTGGTGGTGGGTGGACTGTCTGGTGGTGGCTGGACTGTCTGGTGGGTGAACTGTCTGGTGATGGGTGGACCGTCTGGTGGTGGGTGGACTGTCTGGTTGGCAAACTGTCTAACGGTGGTTGGACCGTTGGATGGTGGGTGGACCGTCCGGTAATGGGCGGACGGTCTGGTTGTGGGTAGACTGTTGTGGTGGCTGGACTGTCTAGGGTGGGTGGACTGTCTGGTGGGCAGTGGACAGTCTGGTTGTGGGTGGGCTGTCTGGTATTAGACGGACTGTCTGGTGGTGGGTGAACTGTCTGGTGTTGGGTGTAATGTCTGGTGGGTGGACTGTCTTGTGGCGGGTTGACTGTCTGGTGATCGGTCGGCAGTCTAGTGGTCGGTATACTGTCTGGTGGGTGGACTGGTGGTCAGTGGACTGTCTGGTGGTGGATGGACCGTCTGATGGTGGGCGGACTGTCTGGTGGGTTGACTATCCATTGGTCCTTGGACTGTCGCAGAACCGCGTGGACTGCAATTGAGGCGTGTCCGGACAAGCTACATCCGGGTCCCTCCTTCTGTCTTTATCTGTCTCACCCTACATTATCGCTCGCGTACCTGGTACTCCTGTATGTTGTAACTAGTATCCAGTGATGTAACTTGGTATGCTCCACTATTCCGTTACATAACTATGACATGACTCGTTGGTTCTGGTGCTCGCGCCGTCTCTGACAGTCTTCACAACTGGGACGGACGCTCACGTATGTAATATAGTTGTGCTACACACATTAAACGGTAGCCGTTTACTTCCTGGTTGGGGAGGACCCCTCGCGGCGTCATCCTCCGCCTCCCCTCCCCTCCTCCCCTTTCACTGTCTACCTGATTTCACACCATGGTGCCTTGCAATTCCCCACAAATTGTGTGTTGGCTGACTCTACCTGAATCATCGTATCTAGAAAACTATTAAAAGCTATTAAAAGCGACACCCAGTAAGGGGGTCGTGACGGCGTGAGTCAGTCACCCATGGAGAGACTCTTAGATCCAGGAAGGTTGTCAGGGTTGCTGCGCGGGGAGCTCAGGGTGGCGGGTAGGTCATCACACAAGAGGAGAGCACCGGGAGACGGGGTCGGGGACTATGGGGAGGGGGAGGGGGGTGGGTATGGAAGACGTTGTTGGGTATGGGACAGGGCGGGGTGCGATCAACGCTTGTGGGATGTTTTCTTACCGATGGTGGTTATAAAATATTACTCTGGAGATCTGAGTCACTTTTCTACGCGAATTAGTTTTGTGAGAAACGTGCACGATGCTAGCTGGAGAGCAGGCACATTGTTGAGGAGAGGCGAGTGCTGAGGCGGGGGTGGGGGGGAGTGGAGAATTGGGGTTAAAAGTTGCATCATGAACGATTCTTTTGATCATAATGGAAGTACACCTACAACATGCTATGTTGCCATTTCGGCTGAGGGCGTGATCTGTAGCGGATGGGTGGGGTATGAGACAGGACTGTGAGAGGCCAGGGTGGGGCTACAGAGGACGGGTGAGTAATAGGAGTGGGGTGAGCTATAGAAGACGGGGTAAGAGCTAGGGAAGACGGGGTAAGAGAGAGGGGGATCGAGGGTTTATGAGACAGGGGTTGGGTTATGGAGCACGAGGGGCGTGCGGTCTATGGGGGCAGGTGGGACATGTGACATGGTAGTCTTATGGAGGCGGGTTAACGGGGTTATGGGATGGGTGGCACATGGGGAGTCGTGAGGTGAGTGTGTTTCAGCTAGCAATGGAAGGAAGATGGCCGCGTTATGCAAGAAAGAATCGGTACGTATTGAGAGGAAAAAAGTGACATAGCCACAGATGATGAACACTACTTTCTCTTGTGCAGTCCACGATTTGCGCAGCAAATACTTCAGTATATATCTTTACTGTTCTGGAAATCACCGTTCGTCGATAAATTATATTATGCTAATGACCATTTAGTGCGTAATGGTTATCGGGAATTTAGCACTTTATCAACTACATGTGATCAGTTATTAAGTTGTTAATTGTTAATTACATGCCATGTATAAATGTTGTGTAGTCTAGTTGTACTTTGGGCCTGTATGCCTTTCACACGAGTAAATCAATTTAATTTAAAAACATTCATGACATATATGGAGAACCGCCCAGGACGTATGGAATGACAAGAGCGCAGAAATACCCTCCGCGGAGCCGTTTCACCGCTTGTTAATAATGAGTTTATTCGTACATAAAAGGCCTTATGCCCATTGTACACAATGTAGGCTAATGTAAATGGCTGTGCCGGTGTCCATCATCTTGAAAGCATGGAAAATTAAAGCTGCCACATTGCACATAACATATGGCGTTGAAGAATTCAAAATTTTACACAACAGTCGTCTATTTACATTATGAGCGTAGACACTATACCATATGCACGACGAAGGTCCCACAATTCCTTTGAAACAATTAGGAAATGGTATGCATCCCCTATTTTTTTCTATTAAGCAGTAATTGCAATATCGCCAGGGAGCCACACCGCAGAGCGGCGAGTAACGCGGAGATCTTTCGGCATTTAATGTCGACCTTACTCTGGGGGTGTGCGCTGTTATACGGTTTCTCTCATCAATTATTCTGTATTGTTATAAATTCAGTTAAGGCTTATATATATTAGCAACACAGCATGGTATGTATAGCCATAGCAGCCAAATTTATTTCATAATATTAGGCCTGACCGACTGGTCCATGGAACAGCATGGTATAATAACGTTATGCAGTGATAATATTTACATCACACTTCACTTATAGTTATGCAATCCATATGCATTCGGCTGAAGGCACAGTTGGTTTGGTCTTGTCAGGTTAAGGCCGAACAGATGGTATGTGGCCATGAGCTCCATTTTGAGTAAGATTTCTACTTAACAATGGCGATTACTACATCAAGGCCACAAGGTACGGATTGTGTCATAACTGATGCAGAGACAATGAATATGGAAGGATCCTTCGCTTGGATCGGCCAGTATTCCACTAAAAGTGACTAACAATGACACTTACTTTAATCCTTCTAATCTCTATCGTATTGATGTGACATATAAATGCAAAGGGCAAATATTAATCGTTGACTTCAGAAGTGACTAACTGTGTTAAGCCTGTCTTGAAGTCATGTCTATAAAACCGATTATTATGATACAGGCAAGACGTTAACATTTCGTGAGCTATACATAACCAATTGTTTGCGCAACTACCAATACATGGACGGGATGATAATTTTATTTTTATGAAAGTATGTACAATTCCATGTGCCTCTTCCATTGACCAACCGTGTCCTTGCTACATTCATCAATAATATATCATATAAACGGCGCGAGTTACGAAAAAATAATGATAGACGCAAGTTGTGACGTATTATTATCTTGTTATCTTACGTATTATTTACAAATACATTATCGCCACTGTGTACACATGCTGGATAGAAAGTAGTTCGATCTTCTATGTTAGGAGAAACGCTTGGATAATTCCAACTTACTGAATTATACATAGGACCCACTATGGTAGAATTTAATATATTCAGGGTGGTAACCACGGACGTAATATGTTAATGGCCCGTCATCAATTGAACCAGTTCACTCTCCAGTATATGTATATAGGCCTACACTAGTCGTGTATTAATTGCGCTACTTGCAAAATTGTGTTGACCTGATTTTATCATTTTTTGTGAACCAGGACGTCTTGAATAAATAAAGATAAAAAAAACATCAAAAGTAGAAGTTCAACAGACGTGAACCATTCCCTAATGCATTGTCCCTTGCTACGCAATGGTTTGAAGGATGAATGCATTAAAAAAAGAAGGCCTCGACCAACTCAACGATTTTCACATGATGAAGCAAAACCGTTTTTAACCGAGTTTCTTCTTTTCTGATTAACACCATGGATACCATAATATCATTGCTTCTTAATCTCGATTTAATTTCCTTCTTAATTTCCAAATTATACTCTTCCATCGACGTACGTATTGTCCAATGTTGGGTAATCAGCTTTGCAATAATTGGGGAATAACTTAATACTTGCCTCCGTAAATGCCGAGAGGCAGCATCCATCAATAGAAAACGAAGGCCATGAACTCGGCATATTCAGCAAAGTGCAATGTCAGGGGCGTGTGCACAAATCCTTAACAGGGGGAAGGGGAGGGGGGGGGCACAAGAATAACAAATTGACGACGGGGGGTGGGCACATTGATGAAATCTTGCGACCGCGGTCGGGGTGGTGAATAAACTTGCGACCAAGGGGTCCATTATTTTTCTGACGACCGTTTGGGGTGAGGGGCCTGAAACTTGCAACCGGGGTGGTGGTACACATCTCAGACAGCGTGCCTCCTCAAGTATATGTGCAGCATACATTAAGATGGATGAATTGGATAGCTAATTTGTACTTAATTATCTACCTGCATTTTATTTACCCAAGCGTAAAGCTAATCATTCAAACCTTTTCAAGCCTAACACTTTTAAAATAGTACTTGTAGGTCTCTGTCAAATTGTAACGGGGTGGAGTCTACAATAAGTGAGGCCTACGACTCATAACTAAGGGAAGGGGCACCAATATAGACTAGATTATGCAACATCTTCGAGATCCGCTAGATAGCACCAACTCGATCCATTACTTATAAACTAGGCCCAGGTAATGTCTTACAGTGGTACGTCACATCTCTATATATTCTGTTGTTGCTGCCGCAGATGATCGTCTATCATAGCGTACAAGAACTTGTACTGAGCCTGCAAAGATAAACCCGTGAAACCATCACCTGTTGAATCCTCTAGTAAAATTAAATAATTAATTAATTAGCTAAATAATTATCCGACCTTCCCTATCCGACCCTACCTTTCCTATCCACATTACCTGCTGAATCCTTTAATTAAATCAAATAATTAATTAATTAATTAAATAGTTATCCGACCCTCCCAGTTGCGGCCCTATGCCCCTCGATGCGCCCCCCCCCCCCCTCCCGGTGTATCCGCTACTGCCGCCCCCTCATATAATGACTGGTCAGCCTTCACCAGGTTTTTTCTCCAGTTTCCTATCCACGTCACCTGCTGGTGCCCCTTAGCCCATCCCCCTCATCAAGTAAACGTGTCTCACCAGATCCCGGATGAACTCTGGTCTGGTCTCTTTCATCTGTCTGACCACGTGGCAGATATCCACTTCCGGTTCCTGTTTCATCATCTCCAGCAAACAGAAGAAGGCGATGGCAACACCACTCACTTCGGCTCCGTCACTGTAACCCAGTGACCGATAATACATATATAATGCAGCAATAACATAACAAATTGCAAATTGAACGGTGGGACCGGGGCACATCGACCTAAACTTTTGGTTGGATAATGACATGATTTTATTCAAGACAAGCAGTAGTCTAGAATTAATGAAGGTATCGCACTATGGCTATATGAGGATAACCATGGAGAGAGTACATATGTGTGGCACATTGGAGGAGCCGAAGACATGCAGGCCTCCATATAACACCACGAACATTTCATTTTGATATTGGGAAGACCCATGTCTATATCCGGCTTGAATGACCTCTGACCTGGAAGCGACGACAACCGGGACGTCTGGATTCAGTAAGTGCGCCTCATGGACGCATTGGTAGAGCTCTGACATCAGATGTGACGTCAGATCGGTGTAGCTGGTCACCGCCACGTAGAGTATTCGGCACATGATGACGTCACTGTCCTGGAATGGACCATCGGACTAGTTGATAATGTGTCACTCATATCATGTTATTTTTGATTTGATGCACACCGTACCCATACATTAAACAATGTATATATATATGCACATGACAATAGATAATGCTTATATAGGAACGAACCAATAATAGTACACCTTGTACATTTCACGCGCAGCGACAAAAAGTAAACTGCTTTGATACATACAATAATATGTGATATTACATAATACTCGCCAGGTTATTCGTACGAAACAAAAGATTAGCCACTTGTGGTGCAGCAAGGCCTTCTTGATAAAGTGAATACACAAACAGTTTGAAAAGGTGACTTAAGCCACCTAACGAAATAATTTAAACCAGATATTGCGCATAAAAAATAGAATGTTGTTGGAAACATTTTGACTTACGCTGTTCCTCTTTCCCTTGAGATTCGAGACGTCCTCGTTGTTGACGTACTCGTTTTCCGGCTTCCTGTTGGCAGAAGGGTCACCCTTGCCAACAAGAACCTCCGATATATGTATGCGACCAGACTGCACCTGTCTGGCTGACGTCAGCGTGACGTAGTAGGACATATATGTCGTCACTTCCTCCTTCGCTGTCGGAATGAGGTCGTTGTGCTGAAAACAGTCGCAGGTTCATTTTAGGTGTCACGTGGAAGCAGACTTTGGACTCCAATACTGACAAAAGATGTGCGTATAGATTACACTCTACACTATTGATTCTTTCTACCCATACACCCTGCATCTTTCTGCTTCACTATATATATATATATATATATATATAATGGTCCAGTTATATTGACGAATACATGTATTTCGGAGTTTGCGATTGGACAATAACGAGATGACGTCATCACTCCCGACCTCTGTATCCATGACGACGACACACCGAGCGCGTTTTTCATGGACCATCCTCCAGAAGTCCACTTGGGTCCCAACCAGTGGCGTCTGGGTCACAATGTACCCCTCGCGTCTCCGGTAACTCTGGCAACAGTAAACAGACCGCAACCATAGGAACAAGATGCCGCATTAAATAAAATGGCGTCAGTGACGTGGGGAAATGGGCTTTCCGCAAATTAAATTATCTAGGTCCATACTCCAGAAATTAGATTTAATATAATTGCAATACTTTTATAATGCGAAATATCCCCATCGCCAAGGTGAATATTTGTGTGTTTTAAACCGGATAAACGATCGATACATTTGCTACTTATGACACCAGGACAGTAACTACGGGTTGTTGCAAAGTAAAACTTGATGGCCGAATGACAAGCCATGAAGATCACGTAATACATGATAAACGTATCATTTAATTAGGTGCCACGTTGCGTTTATCTGCATGCGTTGTTGCTGCAAAAGCCTAAAGGCATGTGCCAGTCCACCTGGTGTATGTAGGAAAAATACACACGATGTATAAGAGTTCAACTGTCAATAACCAACGTGTGGTATTGCCATAGTGATGTTAATAACTCAACAAGTTAAGAATTTTTAAGCAATTGAAAACATTATCCGGTTTATCAGAGTATCTCAATCAATTATTCCAAGGCAACCAGCGAATAGCTATGGCAAGATTTCGACTTGGCAGCCATAGACTACGAATAGAAACCGGACGTTGGCTAAATATATCGCGGGAAAATAGAATATGTCATTTGTGTAGCTCTAGGAATATTGAAACTGAGGAACATTTTCTGTTTAAATGCAAATTGTATGAGGATCTAGGAACAAGGTATATATTAAAACATATTTGGGGGAGAAATGTAATTGCTGGGATTGACATTGTTAAATTACTAACACACAACCAGGGACATACTACTCATGCTGTGTTTATAAGTTTACAACTGTAAAGGAAAAGGGCCGGAGTCCTTATATCACTGTTAATTTCATTCTTTTACATATTACTGTATTTATATGAGCCGTTCGGACGGATAAAAATATGTATATTGAACTATTTGACGTGCTACGATATCCACGATTGAGATGCGTGGCAGTAATAAACAGTAGGTGTGAATAAACAATATAACTATACTAACGTTGACGAATACGCCGTTAATGTAGTCGTTTCGTCCCTTCAAGCGCCTCGTGAGGAACACTCGCTTGGACGCACCTGAGGGGGGGAGATGGGAAAGTCGTTCAATTAATGTTGGTGCCACGTCCATCAGGCGTTCTCCACGATCGTTCTCTACTCTAGTTCAGTGACAAGTATAGAATCCTGCCACTTTTGTGCCAGATATACATAAAATCTGGCAAGAGAGTCTTGGCTGGCAATATGAGAATCTGAAAGTACTTGTTTTGGATTAACTGAGAAATAAACCGGACGAATATCGATACACAGTCTGACGAATGCGTAGTTGGTGAGTTTAGATAAAACATAATAGATAATCTGCCGTTAAAACACCTTGTTTATCGCCCGTGTATATTTACTTTCCATTGCAGCCATTTGCACCGTTGCACTTGAAGGTTGGATGTGATTTGAAGGTCCGGACCCCCCCGTCCCTCCCCCCCGCCTCCGCCCGTTTTTGGGACAGGATGCTCTTTGTCGATGGAAACGGAAGGGCATGTTATCCTACCCCAATCATTTGTGGGTTCACCGCCCCCCCCCCCGCCCCTCCGTCCCCAGGTCGATCCTGTCGCGGTGGAACAGATAATAATTCTCATTGTGTAGGACTCACGGGGTACTATGTTGGCGTCTCTGTTTTTGGTCTTGTTCTCCTTTGACAGCGCCATCTTTCGGTCCGATTCAGATATGACGGGCATGACGTCATTCAGAAGCTGGCAGGGCAAGACATGCTAAGGTTATTGAGATAGATAAGGTGTATTTTTGTGCGTCTATAATTTCAACCAATAACTTGTAAACATGCGCATATACAAAAACATGTGTACGCTCAAAAACACGCGTTAATCATTTGTCGACAATATACACATTTATTTTGTTGAAATGAGGCTAATCGTTATCCTTTAAATCTGGTATCGTGAAATCATACACTTTATGTCTCAAGAAACTGGGAAAGTAGTTTTCTTGCAATATCTATTCATCTCAATAACATGGCTGACATGCATACTTGGTGTTAAGAAAAAAAAAGCTTCTCACATTCAGTTACCGGTCATGCGTTACATATGCACCATCGTTGGCGACAATTGTAACTACGCCCGCACATTCGATGGAATTTGTGGTCGGTGGAGTGGAGGGGTTGGAGGGGGGGGGGGGGTGTCGTGCGAACCGCTTACTTCCTCCCCAGGGTCAGATGGCGCCTACCTCGTACTCCGCCTTGATTTGTTCCTCAGTGGCGTGGGCGGGGAAGTCACCAGGATTCACCGCGGTGTCACCGAGTTTGATGAACTCGGCGAGGGCATCGTGGATGTAAATGTACTGTATCTGAAACAATGAACTACATCAAGTAGAAGTAAATTCTGACATGAAAAACCTTGAAGAGACTTATTGTAAGCGACCTTTTGTCCGTCCCAAAATAACTTTTGTGCATGCACCGAAAAACGGCTACCCTATATTTACGGCCACTAAAATGTATCACCTTATCGAGGAGATATGGAGACGTTACAAATAGACTCACATTTGCTCACACATTAACTAAGAAACTGTGAACAAGGAGATTCATGGGCTATTCATGGGCAATATATGAATATAAAATTATATATCTGGGCAATAGTCAGGTATAATAAAGTAGTGGAGGTGTCAGCCTACATATGAACGGCTGAACGATGTTGATCCGTCGGGAGCTGTGCACATTTAGCATCGTTGGTATGGAGGGAAGGATGGGCGTGGAGGAAGGGCAAGTGGTGGAGCGGTCAGCCGACTTACCAGCGACTGAACCATGTTGATCCGTTGAGCTCTGAGCTTCTCCAGACATCCGTAGATGTCCAGTTGGCCCTCCGCCTCCAGCTGATTCATGAGATAGTCCAGCGCCATCAGGGTTCCAGTGCGGCCAACGCCAGCGCTGTGACCCACAGGACAATGACGCCGGCGTTAGGATATAACCATACATAAACGTGATACACAACGAAAGTTAAGGGGCATTAACCAAGTCTACCAAGATGGCCACCCGTTGATTGACATCGCTTGGGAGAGGATGTTTGATTTCGTGAGGAATTTCTTCTTTTACAGTGTTCGAAGTTGTATGTATGGTATGATTGTACGTAATTCATAGACATTGATATATTGAGGGCAAGACATATATTTGGATGAGAAGTTCTGAGTTCTGCAAATACTTCACTTCATCAAATGTAACCTTTTGTAACTCGTACCGCGTAAACTTGTAATGCCATCATCTCGATGAGCAGTATTCAAATATCAATAAAATTCATGCTACAATGATATCAAGGGCGGATAATGAAAATGAAGGGCGGCTACAGGTTGATGGACGGCCAATAAAATGCCTAGCGCCATGCAAAATTCGCCATATTACTTTAATTACGAGTTGAATATAAATTTAAGGCCTTGACTTGTCTCTGCTTCCTTGGTTTAATTTCCGCATGCAACGATCAAATTAAAGCATTTTGCGACTGGCTGGCCGCAAATAGCAACCCTCTCCTTATCCTATTGGCCAGTCGCGTTTTTGATACCATATGTCGCTGCCAAGAAACGTGGCAAGTGCAACTAGGTAACTAGGCAGGTATGCGGGCCATTTAAAGCGAGAACCTACAATATTCTTGTGTGCGTGACGTCATGTTTCATTGTTCTATGCAATGTCGCTATGGCAACGATTGTCGATTGCATGAGCAGCAGGGCTGGTTGGATTCGATTACAGCCTTTTATCGGCCTTCAGGTTTAATGCTATTGCACGATCATCAACTCGTTATACTAATAATGGTTAAATTTAGCCATTTTGACGTGGGGCTGGTCGATCATCTGCGATGGGAGACCCGTGGGCCTCTGTCTGCACAAGACAACCCAACGACCACGAGGACCTATACGATGGACGGCACTTACAGTGTTACAATTACACTCTACCTGCAATGCACGAGTGTTGGTTTGTCCTTTATCATGTTCTTCCTCATCCGCTTACGGAAGCGAAGCAGAGAAGAACACGCCACGGGCACTTTTTTGTCCGGCCACGCCGTGTAGTGAAGCTGCTTCACATATCTGGGTTCTTCCTTGCCCTGTTGTAGACGAGATATATCCGTCTTATTAATAGAATTAATATATTGAGTAATACATGAAGCGATATCTCATTATTCGGATGAAGAAACTCAACATATCAACGTGAGAAAGTAGTGCGTGTAAGGAATGGGAGGGGCGGGGGGGGGGGTGCGGAAACTTATAACAGATTTACATAGTAAATCCGTTTTATGACGCCACGAGATCCATCATAACGTTCTGCGTTCAAGGTTTAGTGACTTCCTACGTATGGATGGCAACGCTATGACTTTTTCAACCAGCATCCTCCGTCACGTGATTCAATCGTGGCCATGTGACCACACAGACCTTCGTAAATATCTTTCTACACAATTTGGACTTCCTGAGTCATTCCTGCCGATATAATCTTCAATATTGTATATCTATGAACCGTCACCAACTGCTTTTCACGATTTAATATTTTTTAAGTTTTTATCTCCCGCCCTCTCCAATGGTAGTGCCCTTCTGTTTAACATGGTCTCGGAAGATGAAACCCTATGACGTACCACTTGGATGCTGAAGACCCGGATGCAAAAGTCTGGCCAATGTTGCTCGGTGACCGCTTGGACTGTCACTTGACCGCAGAGAATCGACCCTTTGTCCGGCCAGTACTGCTCGCACTTCAGCTGAAAGATATAGACAATATAATACATAATTGCTGTTATATATACGGCAAAAATAACAAAAAAATTCATATTTCAATTGCCAAACATAGCAAAAATAACTATGCACTTGCTAGTTGTCATGTATACGGCGAAAGTAACTATTCGTATTTCAATTGGAAATCCAGCCGCAAGAACTATCCATGACAATTGTTCATATATAGGCAGCGAGTGAAAACAACTGATCACATTCAGCTCTCAGATATAGACAACAAGAACCGGTGATCTGTCAGTGTCAGTTTTAAAAAAGCGATGGTCACATTAATGATGTAATGATTGTTGCGGAAGACTCTAGAGCTATTATTGTTAATGATTATATCTGTGGTAAACGCAAAGCAAATGCATCAATGGAACCTACCACACTATCCTCCACAAGGTTGGTAAGAATCACTACCACAGCCACACGCTGCTCCCAAACCATTCTCCAAAAGTCGTCCAGGGTAGTTTTCGTCGGCCCTACATATGACCACAGAGTATGTATTTTAGGCATTACAAAGTAGGGGTTATACCTACTATGCGATATGACATATGTAACTGCCGTGGCAGATTTTTTTTTCATCACATTTGTGATTTAAGTGAATGTTTTTGTGACGTTTGTGACAAAATTTTGAACGCTGTAATCCTTCTGCTTATAAATAAAAGCTCATAACACCGATCAGATACAAAGTGCCATGATACATGATTTCCATCCCCTATATATCCCCTCTCATCTTGCCATTTTGCTCTGAAGCTAATACGTACTTGCCGATACTTCGCACGTGAAAGCTGTTGACTGTGTTCTACTACATGTATAACAAAAAGCCAGTAAATGGCGCTGTGTAGGCGTACTCACCAAGCGATGCGATGAAAGCTTCACCTTCGTTGTAGAGCTGTAACAAAATGTACATAAGCACAGTGTCGGGCGATCCTTTCGCTAGCGATGCTGATATCATTGACTGGATATCATTGTTTCCGCCATATTTAAAGGATGCCATTACAATATATATGGCGGCGACTGGTTTCGAGGGTTCAGAATCAAGCGCGTATAAACACGACCGCCCGGCTAGCTCAGCCAGTAAGACGTCGGACCGAATTTAGTCCGATTTCATGTCCATAAATATCTCAAAGATCCTAATTAATTTTGCAATTACTGGGTACATGTATAATTCAGTATATAAATCAGAACAACGTTCTACCTGTGTATATTGCAAAAAACATTAAACCTTTCCCATATGGGCTACTTTACTAATGACTTTACTCCTAGTGTAGTTATTGTGTAGTTATTGTAGAATATATCCACTTGTTTTATTGTTCTGTATCATGCACAGCTAATGTCTGGTCCCTGACACTGTTTAACCACAAGCAAGAATATTATCTTCGAATAACACATCGTATTGTATATACAGATGTAACTGTAAAAATCATTTGAATGAACATATGCATGACTATAGAAATGTTAGAAAAAGAAATAATAGACATGCATATGCATCATGTGTGTAAAGATGGATATAACATAAGGATGTGCCAGACAATAGAATAATATAATGGCATACTCACTCGTATAGCGCTGGTATTGATGTAGTCACTTAGATGCGCCAGACAATACAACAATATCATGGCATGCTCACTCGTACAGCACAGGCACTGATGTAGTCACTTAGATGCGCCAGACAATACAACAATATGATAGCATACTCACTCGTATAGTGCTGGCATTGATGTAGTCACTTAGATCCTGCCCGGGAATTGGTTGCAACAATACTCGATTGTAATCATCTACAAAGGAACGTTTTTACAGTTTACAGTAAAGTCGTTCGAAAGAAGCATTCACTTATTACTCACAAAACGAATGGATTCCTCGTACTCCGTCAGATATGTCGCTAACCCTTAACAGCTTAAAGGTCAGAACTGTTCTGAATATCACATAATAATCATTGTCCAAAAAATAATGCATTAATAGCAAAGGTGAATAAACATATGCATTAAAATATTACATTAACATTTAAAAAAAATACAAGATTGGTTCACACCAAACTTATTGTTCGATAAGGTAATTATTTATTATAGGATCATAAGTTTTATGGACTTTCGACATCCAAAACGTTTAAATATGCGTTCAACTTACATGGCAAGATGTTCTTGAATCTGTTTTTGGTCTTTAGACCGTTACGTACAGCGTCTTTGGACTCGGACATGTTGTCAGGGAGAGTCTAAATAGAAACCAAGGGACTAATATTGTCAATTTCCGTCCATAGTAAAGGAAGCAAAGGTATGTATGATTTTTATCGTCTGTTCGTAAACAGTATGCTGTTAAAGTTGCATGTGGAGTTGTTTCGCTGTTTTTGAATGCCAAATTTGCGTATAAGAACATAAACCTAAGGCCTTAAGGTTCATAACAGACAATAAACACCTACCATATCGCTCACCAATTATCTGCCAATGAACAAAACATTTCAAATTCATGAATTGTCCGCCACAAAAATGAAAACTTGTGCTGATTTGAAACGTCATAAACGTGTGTACACAAGTCGTTTACCGGTGCCACCGACAGGGGGCCCAAGCGCTAAATTATATGAGACAATAGAAGCGTCCGGAGCGCCACTTTTTCTTTGGCGGTGGCCGTTGACACTGCTTGTGGTCAAAGGTAACATTTCCTGTTGATGATTATTTTGGTACAGCCGTTGCAACGGTCAGCTCCACATGTAACTTTAAGCATGAGTAGTGTAGCTTCACTCAAACTACGTATACACCATTTTTGTCAGAGCAATCAATCTTACATAGGTTCGCAGAAATGACCCGGTACGCATTGTTCGATATGTTTTAGCGATAAAAACATTTACGAAATGTATACATTCTGATATTTATATTGCGTTTAAGTGACGTTTGATGATCACCTACCTGTACCACTATCACAGAAAATATATATTAAGCATTTGTATTCTAGTTATTGTGCATGGTAGCATTGATCTGATGCAATAAGGACCTTAATATATAATGTTCATCCTCTCTTTCGCATGGATCACTATACATTTAACAGCTCTCAGACGAAGTATATTGCCACCCTCACTTTAAACCATGTTTGGAACAGACCATGTTCCCACCCTCACATTAAATCTTTTGCATAGAGCCTATCTCCACTCTCACATTCCAACCCCTCTTTTGCACAGATTATCTCCCCATCGTCACTTTGAACCCCCTATTTAGCGCAGAACATGTATCATGTCCGTTGTAACTAGTCTTCCTAGTAACTAGAAATACTTGCCCATGCCTTATCTTACCTTAAACTCCTCTTTGAACGGTTCAGTGACAGATCTCTGTGTTTTCACGTACTCAGGAAAGTGGGCTTTGGCTATCATTCTTCCGCTCACTGCAAACATATGTGCATGATATTTGTTAACAATGTCACGTTAAGGCAATTACACACGCACATTCAAAAACGCTGAGTGTTAACGCACTGAATTATACTTCTGAAGACAATTATATAGTCGATAGCCAAGATCTTGTACGCTATTTAAAAAAAGCAGGAGATGGGAGCAAGTTCTTACAACAGAGCCGCGATTTCGCCCGTTAGCCAGGCGGCAGCCCTTTTTGGAGGTGTGTCCGCGATCCGCCAATCAGAAGGCGATACTCTAATTATATTAAAACTGGAAATGACGCCTGCAGTCCGCGCAAAACAAGAGCGCGTCATCATCGCTGATATAAATAGCTGCGATAATAACTCACATCACGTTTTTTCACGGAGACAATCGTTGCAAGGGATATATCGATATGTTTGGATGCTATTTTTCCATGAAAAACTAAGATAATGGTCTACTGAGCGGTTTGGAACTGCCGCAATTCGTCCGCCAATCGAGACCCTGATCTCTCGTTTCACGCGTTTCCCCTGAAAGCTACCTCTACAGACTGTGAAGAGTTTCTTCCGTGAAATAACTTCTAGTTATAACGCAAGGCGGTGCCACATGAAGGGTCAGAATATACGTGACTTGCTCCGGCAAAATGGCGCCCTGCTCGAAATTGATGGGAGTGGGTTGCCTTAATATTTTCTCTTTACCAGTCGACCGAAACTTTAAATTAATTGAAAGATCTAACCTTTCGGTGCAGATCACGATTAGATTAAGTTCTATACCAGCTTTAACCTACCGTTGTTGTAGATTGCCTCAGGAGCACTGGAATCTGCCGCCTCTGTGGGCTTTGCGGTTATAGTCTTAGGTTTGGGTTTCAGCGGCATGGGATTGGGAGACACGGGCGGCTTGTCCGTGACTGTAGCGTATCCGTCGTCGGCACCGTGTGTAATCTCTACCCTGGGAGACCCGCTGCCGTTTGCTTGTGCTTCTGGGGTGTCAGCGGTCACAGTCGTCCTCTGCGAGTGTGTGGTCGGCAGTATGGCGTCATCACTCTGTCGTTTCCTTCGTTTTCTGCGCAGGAAACGACATTTTAATAGCACCATGTTATGCTCTGCAGAAAGCGACATACTGTACATAAAGCGCATTTCTATGGCGGCTATTTTGAAATTCATAATGGCAGTCTGACGCGATGTGGATTGCTATGACAGCCTTTCTATCCTAACTTAGACAGTTTCAAATTCGTTTTCTCAAGGTTTTGCACTTCTGGCATTGCTATTAAAAACATTTCATTACTTTTTGTGTACCACTCTTTTGGCAGTTACACAACACAACATGGTTAGTGTTAAATAGGGTAGGGTTAAAACAAGGGTGATGCCAAAGAGAGAGCCGTGAGTGTGGCAATGCTATCAACAATGTTACATCTCCAGGGATGTATACCTTTTACCAAAAATCATCATTAGAATTCGCGCCCGCAGATGGTATCGATCAATCCTACTGGCTCATGACTATAACCATAAGCAAACATAAGTTAAAACATATCGGTATGAGGAGGGACGTACGCTGGTCTAGTATTGGTAGAAATACTTTGCTCTCTGCATTATACACGTTATAATCATTCAGTCTTGACACTTTAACGCCAACGGCCATTCACTGCTTCATCGGCGTCGCCTTATATGTACACCTTTGCATAATACGATACGTGTATCGGTAAGAAAACAATTAACAAAAATATAGGCGTGAGTATATATATATATGCATTATATAATGACGGCTTACCGTATGATGAACACTGCAGCCAAGATGGCGGCGACGATGATGAGTAGCGCGACTGCCAGCCCTCCACCAATGGCCCCTCCATCGCCTCCCGGTCCATCATCTGTCCGTCCACCATCTCCCTCTCCATCAGGTCCCTGTCCATCAGATCCATGTCCATCAGGCCCTTGTCCATCCCCTCCCTGTCCATCATCACCTTCTGGCCCATCTCCAGGGCCACCATTTGATCCCGTTTCGCTACCAGCGGTTGTGACAGTTACCTCTGCAAACGGGCAAATCTCCTTTCGAACATACGTTTTTGCAGGGCGTAAGGTATCTCTGTAGACACGCTAACTTCCCTTTTAATTACGGCGGTGAATAGCGGTTGGAAGTGAAGAAGCATTGAAACCCCATCAAAACATTCGCGTTTGGCCCGAGGCTCTTGGTGTCTTTTATCCACTAGGCCTGGGCCCGAGATATCACACATGTACGAAGCAGACAATGGTTTGCATGGTAATTAATCTAAGGTACAAAATAACGAATAATCCCAAGGTCGTCCGTCAAAAACCCAGATATCTCCTGCCGCCCCACCGCCAAGGTGCCATGTATATTAATTTGATAATAGATCAGACAACAACCAATATATGTATACCTTGACACGTGATACCACATGTCTCAATGTATTGAAGTTCCATCTTGCGTGTCCTCGTTCTACTCGCCTATATGTTTGAACATCAGACGCTTACCCTCGCACGTTCTGTTGTCTGTCGCCAGCGAGTTGCCATTTGGACACTGACATTCATAGCTTCCCGGGGTATTCCGGCACGTATCACTGCAGCCTCCGTTACCTTCCCGGCATTCGTCGATATCTGTAAGTGTCACCAGGAAAGAATTAAACAGCAAATTCACTATTACATGATCTTGATGAATAACATTAATCTCGTAAAACGAGACAACTACACGAGTTCCACAGCTTTCTGGTTGGAATCTATTTATCAAATGATGACACTACATTAAAGAAGCGACCAAGTATGACATAATTTGAAATTTGAAATGGATGAGGTGAGTCCTTAGGCCTCGTTGAATCTAAACGATCAAACTCACGCAAACCATCAATCCAACATCGGAATCGCCAGAAAATCAGAAGGGCGGTAACGAAAAATACGTTGGCACGTCTGGATTTATTCGTACCAAATCCCGCAATATCTAATTTATTAGTCTTATGTCGAAACATTCTCATTGAACAGTTTCAAGTAACAGAGCCTCACCAACGCACATGTAGAGGTTGTCACTTTTGATGTGGTAACCATGGTGACATTCACACCTTGAATAGGGAGACTCCGTCAGCGTGACGCAGAACGTGTCACAGCCGCCATTGTATATCTGGCAAGCTAGAAACAATAAACAAAATGGCTGTCACATATATGAAGAACGGCAGTGAACAGAATAATGAATTTTGTTTTCAGTTATCGCCAATTAATATGTTACAGTTGCCGGTCATTTCCATTGACAGTGGGAAATAGAAAATGCTTTTCAATGCAACAAGTCTAAACTTGCTATTACAACAAAGATGCGAAAGGATGGGCCGCGAGAACTAATGTTGCGATCTGACCTGTAGGTTCAAATCACATATTACAATTCATATATTTGTTCAAAAGTGAGGGGGTGATAAGTTTAAAGACACCGTAAATACATCCAAAGCCGCAAAG
Source organism: Arenicola marina (assembly GCA_964019135.1). Taxonomy (NCBI): domain Eukaryota; kingdom Metazoa; phylum Annelida; class Polychaeta; family Arenicolidae; genus Arenicola; species Arenicola marina. The sequence goes on along the minus strand of OZ025254.1, from coordinate 22,057,026 downwards.
GGCAGATACACGGTATGGAGAGTAAAGGGGCAGTGGGAGAGGGGGGGGGCTTATGAACATCCCCTCCCCCCACTGGATTTCGTCGGTGAACACATAAAACATGACTTACCACTGCATTTACCAGCGTGTATTCTCAGGTAATCTATGGCGATGTCTCCCCTGTATCCAGTTGCTACGCTACCCAAGAACACCACCTACATGTGTAAATTTCTCTATTGGAATATGTGAGGCTGAATCACGTGGATTAACATTTTATGACCGCATGCGGAATTCGTGTGGTTATAGCAGAGACACACCAAGGCGTCGGTATATGTTAAGATCTGATATAAGCCGAGTTGGATGCGATTTTGAAATGTTATTCTCTAACTATTTACGCCTTCTGATAGAAAATGTTTAACTTCTGTAGAGTACAAATAATAGAAAACCTTGTCGTTATCCGCAAAATTCTTTACTGTCACCAGTCCATATTGCCAGCCAGATCCCTGTGCTCCTTCCTTTTCAAAGACCGGATTACTTTCGCTCTGTTGCCCGGTGAACACCACAAGGCGCCCGATATCACGTCCGTACATACTGTAGAAGAATCTCAGACAGATGTCGCCACTGTAGTGAACGGCTGGCGTCGAAATGCTATGGGCAGCAATTAAACACTACCACTTGAATATAAGCATATATACATCAAACATATTTGATTGATCTCAAACTTTTAGCCAATAAATAATAAGCAAAATGTATCAGACATCATGAGTAGTCATTTGCAGATCAACGGTAATAAAAAAACAATGGATCTTAACAATTAAGTTTGGTTTCATCAAATGTTTTATGGAAGCCTTACGTGCTGTTTCGTTTGGTCACAATACGAAATAAAATTTCATGCCATTTTGTGGGCGAAATCCAAATATGGTGATTTCAAGGTTATTGAATTATACAACATACTTATTTGTATCGATCAAGCAAAGTAATTACATCAACTTATTTGTATCGATCAAGCAAAGTAATTACATCAACTTATTTGTATCGATCAAGCAAAGTAATTACATAAACTTATTTGTATCGATCAAGCAAAGTAATTACATAAACTTCTTTCTATCGATTGTATAATCGTGCCCCATCAAATGCAAGTTACCCCAGCACAATTAATAAACGAATATCGGTATAGTGAGACCCCTACATGGGATATTTACTTACTACGCTCGATCACCTTCTCGGCGTGGAGTCGACGTCTCGATGTAGATGTAAAACGTCCCGTATTGTGCGCTGAAGGGCCCAGTATGTTCGCCAGTCATACCTGTTGGCGTCCTTCCGCTGTGTCTGGTCCAATCAAATTGGTCGTTCGTCCGCTGCTCCATGCCACACAGATCATCAGTCTCAAGATTACATGTAAACAGCAGGTCATCTGTAAACAAGATCCGCATTCATCAACCGACCCAAAGCCGCCTTTGTGGGTTCAAAAATGCGTATTGTGTATAGGGGGTATTATGTATGTTATTCACAGTATCAAATCTAGGGTAAAACATGTTCTGTCGAATTATGCGGACTGTACAAACGTGGGGTATGCCGCCAAATATCATGCCCGGAACTCTATGTTCACGTATCCATCTGGCGAGTTTTCGGGTGTTTCAACTTCCTCTTGCCATGAATCTGTCTATTGATCATCTTCTTTGGGGTGGATTACCTCCACGGATTAGGGTGACGGTTGTCAAGGCCACAAGGACGAGTCCACAGCGAATGTCACAGTGCATCTCTTCTTGTGTTATGGTGTCAGAACTGTATGCCTGCAACAAGCAAGTGAGGCTCCCTGAAAAATAGTATAATGGGACATCAATACGATACTATGTGGTAATCAGTTCACTTTTGGATGAATTTGGTTGTCCAGGAGATATCATACCGAGACACAGTATATTATAAAGAGAGAGTGAATGTCCGCTGGGCCGTCTGGTGGTAGATGGACTGCCTGGTTGTGGCCAGACTGTCTGGTGGTTGGTGGACTGTCTGGTGGTGGGTCGACTGTCAAGTTGTGGGTGGACTGTCTGGTGGTGGGTGGAATGTCTGATGATGGGTGGAATGTCTGGTGGTGGTGGGCTGCCTGGTGGTGGGTGGACTGTCTGGTGATGGATGGACTGTCTGGTAGTTGGTGGACAGTGATGGTGGGTGGACTGTCTGGTGGTTGGTGGGCTGTCAGTTGGTGGGTGGATTGTTTGGTGATGGATGGACTCTCTAGTGGTTGGTGGACTGTTTGGTGATGGATGGACTGCCAGGTGATTGGTGGAATGTCGTCTGGAGTGTGAACTGTCTGCGGGTGTGTGGGGTGTCTAGTGGTGGGTTGAATGACTGTTGATTGGTGGACTGTCAATTGGAGTGTGAACTGTCTGGCGGTGGACAGATTGTCTCGGGGTAGGTGGAGTGTGGGGTGGTGTCTGGACTGTCTGGTGATGGATGGACTGTATGGTGGTAGGTGGACTGTCTGGTGCTGGGTAGACTGTTTGGAGATGGATGGACTTTCTGGTGGTGTGTGGACTATATGGTGGTGGGTGGGCTGTCTGTTGGTGGGTGGGCTATCTGGTGGTGAGTAGGCTGTCTGGCGGTGGGTGGACTGCTTGGTGATGTATGTACTGTCTGGTGGTGGATGGACTGCCTGGTGATGGGCTTTCTAGTGGTGGGAGAACTGTCTGGTCTGATGGTGAGTAGACTGCCTGGCGTTCCGTGGAGTGCCTGGTGGTGGGTGGACTGCCTGGTGATTGGTGGACTGTCGGGTCGTGTGTGGACTGTCTGGTGGAGAAGGGACTGCTTGATGGTGGGTAGACTGCCTGGTGATTGGTGGACTTTCGGGTGGAGTGTGGACTGTCTGGTGGTGGGTAGGCTGTCTGGTGGTTGGGGGATTGTCTGGTAGTTGGTGGACTGTTTGGTGATTGGTGGACTGTTTGGCGTAGTTTGGACTGTTTGGTGGAGTGTGGAATGTCTGGTGGTGTGTGGACTGTTTGGTGATGGATGGACTACCTGGTGATGGATGGACTACCTGGTGATTGGTGGAATGTCTGCTGGAGTGTGAACTGTCTGATGGTGTGTGGGCTGTCTAGTGGTGGGTGGACTGACTGGTGATTCGTGGACTATCGGGTGAAGTGTGGACTGTGGTGGTGAATGAACTGTCTGAAGGTGGATGGACTGCCTGGTGATTGGTGGACTGTCGAGTGGAGTGTGGACTGCCCCTTGGTGAATGGACTGTCTGGATGAGGGTGGATTGAGTGGTCTGGTGGTGGGTGGACCTTCTGGCGGTCCGTGGGCTGTCTGGAGGTGGATGGACTATCGGGGGGTGGATGGACTGTGTGGTGGAGTGTGGAATGTCTGGTGGTGGGTGGGCTGTCAGGTGGTGGGTGGACTGTTTGGTGATGGATGGACTGTCTAGTGGTTGTTGGACTGTTTGGTGATGGATGGACTGCCAGGTGATTGGTGGAATGTCGTCTGGAGTGTGAATTGTCTGCGGGTGTGTGGGGTGTCTAGTGGTGTGCTGAATGACTGTTGAATGGTGGACTGTCGATTGGAGTGTGGACTGTCTGGCGGTGGACAGATTGTCTCGGGGTAGGTGGAGTGTGGGGTGGTGTCTGGACTGTCTGGTGATGGATGGACTGTATGGTGGTAGGTGGACTGTCTGGTGGTGGGTAGACTGTTTGGAGATGGATGGACTTTCTGGTGGTGTGTGGACTATATGGTGGTGGCTGGGCTGTCTGTTGGTGGGTGGGCTATCTGGTGGTGAGTAGGCTGTCTGGTGGTGGGTGGACTGCTTGGTGATGTATGAACTGTCTGGTGGTGGATGGACTGCCTGGTGATGGGCTTTCTAGTGGTGGGAGAACTGTCTGGTCTGATGGTGAGTAGACTGCCTGGTGTTCCGTGGAGTGCCTGGTGGTGGGTGGACTGCCTGGTGATTGGTGGACTGTCGGGTCGTGTGTGGACTGTCTGGTGGAGAATGGACTGCTTGATGGTGGGTAGACTGCCTGGTGATTGGTGGACTTTCGGGTGGAGTGTGGACTGTCTGGTGGTGGGTAGGCTGTCTGGTGGTTGGGGGATTGTCTGGTAGTTGGTGGAATGTCTGGTGGTGTGTGGACTGTTTGGTGATGGATGGACTACCTGGTGATGGATGGACTACCTGGTGATTGGTGGAATGTCTGCTGGAGTGTGAACTGTCTGATGGTGTGTGGGCTGTCTAGTGATGGGTGGACTGACCGGTGATTCGTGGACTATCGTGTGGAGCGTGGACTGTCTGGTGGTGAATGAACTGTCTGAAGGTAGGTGGACTGCCTGGTGATTGGTGGACTGTCGGCTGGAGTGTGGACTGACCGGTGGTGAATGGACTGTCCGGATGTGGGTGGACAGAGTGGTCTGATGGTGGGTGGACTGTCTGGCGGTCCGTAGATTGTCTGGTGGTGGATGGACTGTCTGGGGGTTGGTGGACTGTCTGGTGGTAGGTGAAGTGCCTGGTGGTGGGTGGGCTGTCAGTTGGTGGGCGGACTGTTTGGTGATTGATGACTGTCTGGTGGTTGGTGGATTGTTTGGTGATGGATGGACTGCCAGGTGTTTGGTGGAATGTCGTCTGGGGTGTGAACTGTCTGCGGGTATGTGGGGTGTCTAGTGGTGGGTGGAATGACCGTTGATTGGTGGACTGTCGGGTGGAGTGTGGACGGTCTGGCGGTGGACAGATTGTCTGGGGGTAGGTGGCTTGTTTGGTGGTGTCTGGACTGTCTGGTGATAGATGGACTGTCTGGTGGTATGTGGACTGTCTGGTGGTGGGTGGACATTTTGGAGATGGATGGACTTTCTGGTGGAGTGTGGACTGTCTGGTGGTGGGTGGACTGCCTGGTGATGGGCTTTCTAGTGGTGTGTAGACTGTCTGGTCTGAATGTGAGTAGACTGCCTGGTGTTCCGTGGAGTGCCTGGTGGTGGGACGACTGCCTGGTGATTGTTGGACTGTCGGGTGGAGTGTGGACTGTCTGGTGGTTAATGGACTGCTTGATGGTGGGTGGACTGCCTAGTGATTTGTGGACTTGTGCGTGGAGTGTGGTCTGTCTGGTGGTGGGTGGGCTGTCTGGCGGTTGGTGGATTGTCTGGTAGTTTGTAGACTGTTTGGTGATTGGTGGACTGTTTGGCGTAGTGTGGACTGTTTGGTGGAATGTGGACTTACTGGTGGTAAGTAGACTGTTTGGTGGAATGTGGACTGACTGGTGGTAAGTGGACTGTTTGGTTATGGATGGACTACCTGGTGATTGGAGGAATGTCTGATGGAGTGCAAACTGCCTGATGGTGTGTGGGCTGTCTAGTGGTGGGTGGACTGACTGGTGATTCGTGAACTCTCGGGTCGAATGTGGACTGTCCGATGGTGAATGGACTGTCTGGATGTGGGTGGACTGAATGGTCTGGTAGTGGGTGGACTGTCTGGCGGTCCGTGGACTGTCTGGTGGTGGATGAACTGTCTGGGGGTGGGTGGACTGTCTGGTGGTAGGTGGACTGCCTGGTGGTGGGTAGATTGTTTGGAGATGGACGGACTTTCTGGTGATGGATGGACTTTCTGGTGGAGTGTGGACTGTCTGTTGGTGGGCGGACACGTTGGCGATAGATGCACTGCCTGGTGATTGGTGGACTGACTGGTGGTGGGTGGGCTGTCTGGTGGAGTGTGGACTGTCGGATGGTTAGTGGGCTGGCTGTGTGGTGATCCATGGAATGTATGGTGTATGGTGCTTTGTCTGCTGATGGATGGACTGTCTGGTGGTGGGTCGGCTGTCTGGTGGTTGGTAGGCTGTCTGGTAGTTGGTGGACTGTTGGTGATTGGTGGACTCTTTGGCGTAGTCTGGTCTGTTTAGTGGAGTGTGGGCTGTCTAGTGGTGGGGGGACTGACTGGTGATGGGTGCACTGTCGGTTGGAGTGTGGACTGTCTGGTGGTGGGTGGGCTGTCTGGTGATTGGTGGAATGTCTGCTGGACTGTGAACTGTCTGGTAGTGAGTGGGCTTTCTAGAGGTGGGAGGACTGACTGGTCTGGTCGTGAGTAGACTGTCTGGTGGTGGGTGGACTGCTTGGTGATGTATGGACTGTCTGGTGGTGGATGGACTGCCTGGCGATGAGCTTTCTAGTGGTGGGAGGACTGTCTGGTATGATGGTGAGTAGACTGCCTGGTGTTCCGTGGAGTGCCTGGTGGTGGGTGGACTGCCGGGTGATTGATGGACTGTCGGGTGGAGTGTGGACTGTCTGGTGGTGAATGGACTGCTTGATGGTAGGTGGACTACCTGGTGATTGGTGGACTTTCGGGTGGAGTGTGGACTGTCTGGTGGTGAATGGACTGCTTGATGGTAGGTGAACTGCCTGGTGATTGGTGGACTGTCTGGTGGTGTGTGGACTCTGTGGTGGTGGATGGACGACCTGGTGATGGGTGGACTGTTTGGTGGAGTGTGGACTGTCTGGCGGTGAGTGGACTGTTTGGTGATGGATGGACTGCCTGGTGATTGGTGGAATGTCTGCTGGAGTGTGAACTGTCTGATGGTGTGTGGGCTGCCTAATGGTGGGTGGACTGACTGGTCTGGTGGTGGTTGAACCGTATTGTGTTCCGTGGATTGCCTGGTGGTGGATGGACCGCCTGGTGATTGGCGGACTGTGGTGGTGGGTGGACTGTTTGGAGATGGATGGACTGTCTGGTGATAGATGGAATTTCTAGTGGAGTGTGGACTGTCTGATGGTGGGTGGGTTGTCTGGTGGTGGGTGTCCGTGGTCAGATCGGGTATGCGAGCGGAATAGTCGGTCTCGGCGGAGAGGGTAACCAACGTGGATATTATGGTCCGATGGAACGGCGACATGGTACATTCTGCCCCCAGACCTTAGTCCCCGCCAAAAAAAGGGTCACGAGGATTTCTAACGAGGAGTCCTGTACCACGATGCGCTATATATATTTATTTATTGATATGTTGAGATAGTATTGTAACAGTCTTAATGATTTGTTCAGTTCAACAAGTCCAACATTTACTGCTGCCTTTCCGCTCGGTGCGTCCTGATCCGCAGACGAGCGTAAGTATGAGTGCGCATGCTGGATGTCTCCGCTCGCATATGGGAACTCACCCTTTGAGTCTCGTTGAAGCGCCTTCGATTACAGCTCGCTTACCCTGTACAATCCTGATTGTTGTAACGCCGTACGATGCAGTAATCCGGGGTTATTTAACTAACGTTACGACATAACAAGTTGGTCGTGGTGCTGGCGCCGTCTGACAGTCTTCGCTACTCGGCCTGGAGCTGAACGTGTGTATTATACTTGTGCCACAAACAGTAAACTTTGCCTCTGTTACTTCCTGGTTGGGGAGGTCTAAAAGGCAGTGGGTCAATTATGGTGGAACGTGTGTCCTGGTTGTGGTTAGTGTGTAGGGGGGGGGGGGGGGGGGGGGAGGGGGGCGGGGTAATGGGGCGACGGGGTCATGGTCCCGTTGATTTTTAATACACTTCATAGGTTTGGGGCGATGAAGGAGAGGGTGGTTATGGGGGAGAATTATGCGGCGTTGTGGGGGAGGGTGTACACACCTGAGCAGACATATTTAAGCGCACAGATCTGAGCGTACATATATAAGGGGACCGGTCTGGGGGTAAATGACATTGTTGGTGTGTCATTGCGGTCAGGTTATTTCATGCACTTACCTCTCAATTATTGACGGTATGAACGAATTAGGGGTTCTGGGCATCTTTGTACGCACTTAGATTAACATTTGTTACATATGTATCTATGTGTGTCTACAATTAGTATTAATTCATTACTATGGCTAATACCGTGCACCACCTTGCGTGTTGATCTGGACCACGGAGCATTCTGGAAGACGGATATAAATACTGTATACTATATTGTAGCCTCGCTTTGGTGTCTCCATCAAGCTGTTAACTGGTGTTTTGATGTTCACAAATCCTGGTCAGTTTTATGCATATATATCCATATCAGTTTTCAGTTGGTAAGGGCGTGAGGGCGGTATGGGGTGCACACCACGCCTTTGTGACTGGATCGGTCTGGATCAGGCTGGGGAGGGACAGCAACGCGCATCATGACTTGGCCAAAGGAAGTTTTGTCACCGGGGGCCAAAGCAGGATGTAGATAAGCCGGGGGTGTGGGTTGTGCATGGGGCGGGGGAGTGACTACTGATATCAATCACATAAGCTTTCGGAGCTCTTGCTATGAGGAGCTGAACATAATGTGATCTATAATTAACTAAGACCAAACAATACCGTCGGTGTCGGTGTCGACCAATTTAACACTTTCACGAGAAATTATGCATTTAATTGATACCAAATTGCCAAAATTGATTTGATAATAACTCTCATGAGGGACTGAGTAACTGTGACATCTATAGTAGACCAAGTATTATGTCACTGGGCAGTGTGGACGCCCTCGGATGGGGAGTCGGCACTCCCAAGTAAATCCAGGATGCGAGCCAATTACATGAACAGCCAGGACTCGTGCAGATGCTATCGAAGGCAAACGCGAAATATAGTAGATTATTTCAACATATCTTCAAATATTCAATGTGAATGTGCAGTCTAACATGTAAAAGCGAGTTATACATATCTTTAAATGATTTGGGCATATGTCCAATTATCCAGTGTCTCAATATTTACAATATATCCCATTATTTATGTACCAATTCGCTATGCATATGTGAAATTCAATTCAATGCTTATTAATTATTTCAATGTACTATTCAGTCCCAACTGAAGATATGTCAAAATCATTTGCACATTTGTGGAAGCGAATTTTTCTAATCCTGGTTGGTTTGCAATGACGTTGTCATTAATTTGTTGCTTGTGCATTAACTGTATCACCAATTCCCAACTTGTTCTCGCGATTTAACTTTATGCTCGATTCAAGTGTCACGAACGGCAATCTAAGAGTCTGGCAGAAAAATTCTGTCGACGGGTGTTTGTGGTAAGGGGAAGGAGGGTGGGGTAGTTAGTGATCTGGCGGCTGAAAGACACACCCCTAGGTTTCAAGACAATTGCGGATACGTCCGACGTACACCTGGTTGTGTATTGAAGGTGCACAGAGCCAGGGCTTGATTAAGATCCGGGATTTAAATTTTAAAATTTGTTTCAGTGACATTCAATGACACCGCGTGCTTCTCCGCGTAAAATACTTCACCTGTTCGGAAGTACGACATTTCAGATATAGTAAATCAAGTTAATGTCATCCTTAGCGTTATTACTGGCATTATAATTGTGTTGCCGAAATTGAGCCATGGCCAGTATATTCCGTCCGTTACGGTATGATGACATGGCAGCCTCAACATTGTATTATTGGTTTGCACAAGACTGGTGACAGACGCGCACGACGACGCGGGTGGCACCACACGGATGTGTGTGATCTAAAACAAGTGGTGAGGCGTTTAGTATCTACATGTGATCTCGAACTTGATCATGTTTAGCAGGTTTCCTCCGAAAAAAATTACGATCGATTAAATTGCACGGGGCTTGCCATAGGTTGACGCCAGACCCCAACATTATGAAGTCACAGATGTCGTATTCAGATAGTTCCTTTATAAATTGAAAATGCAATGTATCGTCATAGTAGCAGTCACGAGGAGAAGCATAAAGCAGTACATTGTTTTATAATGGTGGCATATTAGGGCTAGGGCTCCATTATATCACTGTTGTCGCCTACTTCCTCAATGCATTTTCACACTAGCTCTCAGAGCGGCGATGCGCAAATTGATAGGAAAAATGCACCGCGGATTTCGACAGATTAGCGCCGGAGACCCAGCCTAAACCTAAGAACCAACGGTATAAGGTGATGGGTCACAATCATCATAAATTAATTATGAATTACAGCTGATTTTACCTTTTTCCCAGAATCTTGAAATTTGCCCCCAGCCGACAGCAGCGTTAAAAGCGGAGCTTGTGTAGCGCCACCGCGGGTGGGGGGGTTCAGCTTGGAGCTTCAGTCATAGCCTGGGCCAGATATCGCATTAAAACTGGGATATTAACTGAATGTGTCACGTGTGGTCGCTTGAGTCTCGTTCACGCTGATGATGTCCAAAGGCGCACCGCCCCCCCCCCCCACCAACTCACCTTTCTGCAAAAACATAAAACGTCGACATCAATTATAGATGCACGCGGCAGATGAGTCATCCTGTCTATGGTCATATGAATGTGTACACAGTACGGCTTGATATACTCATCCATTAGCATACTGATGGGCTCAATATACTCATCCTTTAGCATACTGATGGCCCCAATATACTCATCCTTTAGCATACTGATGGGCTCAATATACTCATCCTTTAGCATACTGATTGGCTCAATATACTCGTCCTTCAGCGTACTGATGGGCTCAATATACTCATCCTTTAGCATACTGATGGGCTCAATATACTCATCCTTTAGCGTACTGATGGGCTCAATATACTCATCCTTTAGCATACTGATGGGCTCAATATACTCATCCTTTAGCATACTGATGGCCCCAATATACTCATCCTTTAGCATACTGATGGGCTCAATATACTCATCCTTTGGCATACTGATGGGCTCAATATACTCATCCTTTAGCATACCGATGGGCTCAATATACTCATCCTTTAGCATACTGATGGGCTCAATATACTCATCCTTTAGCATACTGATGGCCCCAATATACTCATCCTTTAGCATACTGATGGGCTCAATATACTCATCCTTTAGCATACTGATGGGCTCAATATACTCATCCTTTAGCATACCGATGGGCTCAATATACTCATCCTTTAGCATACTGATTGGCTCAATATACTCGTCCTTCAGCGTACTGATGGGCTCAATATACTCATCCTTTAGCATACTGATGGCCCCAATATACTCATCCTTTAGCATACTGATGGGCTCAATATACTCATCCTTTAGCATACTGATGGGCTCAATATACTCATCCTTTAGCATACCGATGGGCTCAATATACTCATCCTTTAGCATACTGATGGGCTCAATATACTCATTCTTTAGCATACTGATGGGCTCAATATACTCATCCTTTAGCATACCGATGGGCTCAATATACTCAACCTTCAGCGTACTGATGGGCTCAATATACTCAACCTTCAGCGTACTGATGGGCTCAATATACTCATCCTTTAGCATACTGATGGGCTCAATATACCCAACCTTCAGCGTACTGATGGGCTCAATATACTCATCCTTTAGCATACTGATGGGCTCAATATACTCATACTTTAGCGTACCGATGGGCTCAATATACTCATCCTTTAGCATACTGATGGGCTCAATATACTGACCATTTAGCATACTGATGGGTTCAATATACTCATCCTTTAGCGTACTGATGGGCTCAATATATTCATCCTTTAGCATACCGATGGGCTCAATATACTCATCCTTTAGCATACTGATGGGCTCAATATACTCATCCTTTAGCGTACTGATGGGCTCAATATAATCATCCTTTAGCATACTGATGGGCTCAATATACTCATCCTTTAGCATACTGATGGGCTCAATATACTGACCATTTAGCATACTGATGGGTTCAATATACTCATCCTTTAGCGTACTGATGGTCTCAATATATTCATCCTTTAGCATACCGATGGGCTCAATATACTCATCCTTTAGCATAATGATGGGCTCAATATATTACGTATAGTTGCTTTCTAGCAATGACGGATGGCCCTCACCACCTAAACCTTAACTGCCTGTCAGCTTGTTTTGAGAAGGGTCAGGTTTAGTTGGCTAGTTGCCCTTAATTAAAAACAATTCTCTGTACATACGAAGCAGCCCGCAGCACAATTGTGCAACTTCCACAACCATCGCGCCTCCGCCTTCAAAACTGGTCAGGGGCCAGTTTCACAAAACGAACCTTCGTACGATAAGTGTGACCTGTAAATCCCGTTTCATCAAACCTTCGTACCTCTCATTAACTCATTAATGCCCAGGCATAGACAGCGTCGACAAAGTTTTACAGGTACAATTTACAGACCTAAATATCCCTATTCTAAAGAATGTTCTGGCAGTTCAGGGCGCAAGCTAAGGCTCCGGACGCGGGCTATGTTTTCATGCGCTGGACTATGGCTCCCGTAACACGGGCTATGGATCGGTGCGCCGGACTATTGCTCCCGGATGTGGACTATGGCTGTGAACGCGGACTATGACTGTATACTGGACTAGTTATTCAGGCTCGGGTCTTTCCGACATGGCTCAGGGCGCGGGTTATGCATCAGGCTATGGTCCGGGTGCGGGCTATGGCTCCCTGCGCTGGACTATGGCTATGTGCGTTGGACTATGGCTCTGTGCATTGGACTGGTGATCCAGGCTCCGGTCACCGGTCTATGGCTCCGGGCTATAGGTCCGGAAGTGGGCTATGGCTGCGGGCTATGGCCTCTGACGCGGGCTATGGTCTCTGACGCGGGCTATGGCTCCGGCAGGGGTTGTGGCTTCGTAGGTTGCACTATGGTTCCGGTCAAAGATACCGCATTGTGCCTATATTCAGTGTCACAATTATTGGATAACCAGTTCAATATGGACAGGGTCTCTTTTGAGGGACTCCCCATCCCCCTCTCTCTCACCAAGCAGACCAGCCCCTTCCCTCACTGAGCAATATATTGCACAAATTAGTGACACAGATAATGAAAAAGCAAAATAAGGGGTCCATAAGACAGGCCTTGGCACTCGGCTGACTTTCAAGTAAAGACAGGCCATTGGGAGACATACACGTGGCCTCTTGCTGCTAGCGTCCAATCAGCATAATGACGAGAGTTTTCATAGCCTAATTTAGTATTTCAGAATAGACAAAGTACATTCGATTTGGCAGATAATATCACAAGAAAAAAACACAAACAGAAACATTAATACGTGCTTGAATAACTTAATGGTACTCAATACAAGCTGGAGATACTCATTAAGCTCTGTCCCGCCAAAAGTGATGAGGTCAAAGCACAAATATGAAACACTTCTTGAATCTTCGAAAAAAAAAATTGTCTATACTCCACGCACCCCAGACTGCCAAATAGTGGCTCTAAGCCTTGATACCCCTGATATCAATTAACCAAAGGTTTTGTAGTTAGCGGCATACGGCATCCATTGATGCGCTTCGCGGAAATGATTATGTTTCTGAATCTATGGAATGAAACAATCGCTTTAATTGATCTCCTGGACCTACACACCCACCCCTCTCAAAGGAATGGAGTGGACACCATGGGGTCCACACACCCCCATGGATTTGTTAGGAAGACTTGCAACTTGACGAATCTTACATAGCCTGGGATTTCTCTAGGGCAGAGGTACGGAGTCGCCACCTGACGAATGTCACATAAACAAGACTTGTGATGGTCTTTATCATAACGCACCCGACAAAGGCAAATGTCAGACAGACTGGGCATTCCTTGGCGCAGAAGAATGGACGTTGCCCCTAGTGAACGTCACGCTAGGGCCAGGCTTTCCCTGACGCAGATGGATGGAGGCGACACGTAGCCCACGCCACACTAGGGCCAGGCTTTTCCCTGTCGACACACCAAGGTTTCACCCGGGCGAATAACAAGACGCGGTCCCGGGAGACAGAGACGCACTGAGACTCAATGGGTTGGCGCGATGAGATTAAGGAAGTTATTAGATGTTTGTTTAGATGGTTTGATTGGACTTGGTTTGGTGGCCCGCCCGATGCAAGCGCTGGGACTTTTCCTTGTCTCGCTAGGTATGTATGGCTACCTCTCCACTACCATAGAAACTGTTTTCACATTACATATTTGCGTGAAATTGATTCCAACAAAAGATGGGTATCATGACGCGCCCCGCTGGACATTGTATCATAACGCCCCACCATACGCGCCAGGAGCCGTTTCTGGCTGCAGTACACATTGTTACGTCATGATAATACAAATCATGTTAGAACTTAATTAGGCATTACAGTAACCTTTCTGCAATTTCCGCCAGGACAATGACCCCAGCGCATGGATATCATATTGCTCGGCGGTTTAACTGTGCCTGCCGTAATACCAAACGCATCGTATATATAAATATATTTATCTCCTAGGGCTGTATTGTCACTACAGGAACTGATCGAGACCCTGCAAGACTATCATACTTATGCTTTACGTCAATGCTATGGCATCAACGGCCTGTACGTGATGTCTACCTTCCGGGTGTTTGTCTTCACCCGCTTCACACACATGCAATTCATGGCGATGAGATGATGTGGGTTCGGAACACAAGATGCAAATTCATGTCTTATGCATCGATCTGCGTGATCAAGCGCTGCTTGGACTATTTATCTTGTTCTTTAAATTAAATGCTATGTCGATTGCGAGGGTTGATGTGCATTGCTCAAAATAAAACAAAGTGAACATTGTGCCTTGATATAAACTACAGCGATTACCCTTATGGTATACCATGCCCTACCATCCATGTAGCATGGTATATCATGGTATATCATACCCTACCATATCCATATACCATGGTATACCATGGTATATCAGGGTAAACCATATCATACCATGGAGGTAGATGCATGCATACCATGGTATATCATTTTAAACCATGATATATCACCTCCTACCATGGTATTTTATTCCTGTATTTTTCTTACTCTGGCATTATATATATATATCATAGCATTATACATATATATACTGCTATATGTAATGGTGATTAGTACCATAGTATACCATGGTATCCATATAGTAAAGTACCATGGTAAATTAGCATACCCTGGTGCATGGTATACCATAGTAAGTTACCATGCTATACCATGGTAAATTTCCATGCTAATTTACCATGGTATACCTGTTTCAAAAAACCATGGTATGTCATGGTTTACCATAGTATATACCATGGTGTTTTTTCATCAGGCTAATCTTGCTGTAATCTTGAAGAACTTCACACGACGAACGCGACTTCGCAGTGCAGGTAATAAAAGGATAGTATAATATTGTAGCTGTAAATGTTGTTGAATGAGTCCAATTCTGCTTTTACTCAAAGGTCACAGTCATCCACACCTTCCACAAAGTCCTGTGCCTGGTTTCCAAACAAAACAAAGCGCTATGCGCACCTCTCGCACGAGGGTTTGTAAGACTTGCTTCCAAATTTCGGATCGAAAAATAATTTGGAAAGATGAGTCCGAAAGGTATAGGTTCGCTGCTACTGGCCGAGATAAAATCTGAACTTCTCTTTCTGTCCAAGACAGACCTTATGTAGCCCCGAATTGGCGCCAACCCCGCAAACAGGCGTGCAACAATGTGTCTATCTACGTGTGGCTCGCCGCACTATAACATATACAGAGGCGCCAGTCGTCTGGCCATAACGTTCGATTACGTATACAATGTTGCAGTTTCCAAGAATCCAGTGACGCAATACACACGCTCGGATTCATATGACTTTCTTTATTTTGATAGAAAGGGACAAGTCGCCACGTGTGACTTCTGACCTTTACATGTACCCACGTGTGTCCCATGAGTGAGCCACACACTACCCCTAGCTATCACCTTAAGGACGTAAACACGTGGACCATCGTGTAACTAAGAACTATTCTTAAATACTGCTTGATATAACACCTGAATCCTCGGTTTGCTATTGTTCTGGGCATAGTCATAAGCCCTGCCGCTTTAGTTTACTGTAGGGAACTACGCACAAAAAGGGGAGGGCCAGACACCATCATATTCATGGCAATAATTTGTTTCTATACACTAATTGCATGACATGGCCTACTTGCCGCCAAATTGTATTACAATATGATAATTTGACAGATATATAGTCAGAGGGCCACTCCTAATGTCAGGTTGCCAGACACAGCACATGGGGCACAGATACAAGAAAACATGTCGCATTGCACCATATATACTCTACATTGCATTTGGACCATCACAGCCACTGACAAAGCCAGCACATTGACTTATATTTCAACAACATTCCTCCCAGAGCCATTATACAAAGTTCAGAAGAGATTACGTAAGTTACCTAAGCCAATTGATAAAGGATAGCTGACAAACCAAAGCAAGCTATAGTAATGCAAGCACATTGTAAGATTCAGTCATACGGGCTAAATACGAAAAGCACCAGTATTGAAATGAGAAAGTAAGAATAGAAGCACAACGTTGTTGACTGTATATGAACTTCAAAAAACATTAGAACATTGAAATATTAAAATCATTAGATAATAATTATATTACCTTGACCTGGCATTGATGGTTGCATATTTAGGACGCTTTTATGACTTTTGGTCATGTCGTGTCAATGGAAGAAAGAGGGGAGAGCAGAACCATGTCCCTGGGGGTAAACCTCTACTCTTTGGGAAGAAGGACACGGAATCTTTATCCGGCAACCACACAGACATGGCCACAGCGGGGCGCGAACCACCGCTCCATGTGCCGTTCGGCTCTCAGGTGGCCAAAGCACTCAAGGCGAGCACTCAAACCCACTTATCGGGCCGGCTCCACCGGGCATTGAAGATGACCGTCAAAAGCATGCTGATTATTGTAACATTAGTAACTACTGCGTGTTAAACATAACAGTTTGCGGAGGCTAGTTCACTCTGACTATTATTTTCACACAAGTACAACAGCCATTGGTTTTGCCAACAGTGCTTTGTTGCCTTCGCCTAGCATTGTCTCTCACATCACGGGGATAAGCCATTCAGTTTATGGGGAGACCCCTCTCGCCGATGGATGCTGATCCATAAACACTCAATGACGTCATGCTGTCTGGGATTCGGTTTGCACCAGGAATGTGATGTGGAGAATCTCCTTGGAATTCTACGTTTCTCTAAGTGTTCCGTCGCTTACACCTAAATAAAACATAATTTTAGCGTGTCATTTTGCATATATCTCGCACCAAAAATATTGCAAAGGTCTTACATATGGAACGAAATCTAACGTTTACAATGAACTTCAATTTTTGTTGGAGATTATGCGACCCATCTCAGAATATGCACACCAAATAAATCATAATTAGTTGATAACCCTATTGAGCTCTTAATTGGCCAACTGAAATTATTCATTAACATCTATGTTGGCACATTAAAAAGAGACTCGAATGGTAAAATTAAGTTCTGACAGGTAACTTTACCTTTGGGCACTGATTCCTTGACATGTGGGATAAGGGATACCGGTTCCTCGGGCACATTTTCATACTTTTCATTCCTCCGATCGTGTTGCTTCTTAGCAGGTTCGTCAATTTTGTCGTCGAGTTTCGTCGCGGAGGGGGCTTCAATGATTTGTGGATACTGTTCTCGCTCGGTGGGTTTACGCCCAGGATCATTTTCATAGTGTACAGCTTCACTCCCTTCTTTTCGCTTACAGCGTCGTCGCAACAGTACAGCAGTGGCTACTATGACAGCCAGTAAAATGACCGGTGCAAGGACACCTACGAGCACCGCCACCAGCGGGAAGTCGTCCCTCCCTGGGTCATCGTCACGTGGTGTCATCGGCCACGTGGTGTCTAGCACGTAGATGTCCGAACCATTGGAACCAGAAATGGTCCTTAAGCGAAGATGACTTCCATCGCACTGTTTCAGGTCACATGTCATGTTGAAGTAAGCGACTACTCCGGCCTGTGAGCGACACGCCTCCATGAGGCAGTCGTCCAGGGTTATCCCGGTGTGGGAGGAAGATGTTGGGCACTCTGAGATGAGGAGTTGAGAGACGGTAACCGCCTTTTTGTATGCAGACTCGCATTCTGCAATGCAGAACAAAATATCTCAGTTTCATTTCCGTCCCATATGTTCATATCGTTGTACCAGCGGCATTTGGCCTGTTAACAATAACGACAACTGGCGAACACCTACAAACGTTCCAATGCAGACTTAACATCACAGCGCCGACAAGTGTACAGACCCCCCAAAAAGGTACAGAAACCTCCAGGCGGATCCACATGTGCGAGCTTGAACAAATCTCGAGAAGGCAGTTTGAAAGATGGGTGTTAGGTCTCAAATGTTTGCAGGTTACTCGCAATTAGAATGCAAAAGAATATCGTCTGCACCAAATTAAGATTCAGTTGAATTGTAGTTCATGACATCACCAAATTGTGAAGCACTTTAATACAAAGACTTAACGTACGAACAAGAGTGTATATTACCGACACAATGGCGGCCGTCAGTTGCCCGGATGAAAGTGTCACGGCATGAACAGTTGTAGCTCCCCTCCACATTGACGCACAAGTGATCACATTCATTGTCCGCAGCACATTCGTTGATATCTAAAAATAGTGAGAAGAGCATGAAATGTAGTCATATTGTAATACGGACCCCTGTCATTGCTTTCCATGAAACATTTGGTTGTTTTGCTTCATCTCTGCAGGCAAATTATCGTAAAATTAAACTGATGACAATATAAGCAGTTTTCTTGATTTTTTCGGGAAAATGTTTGAAGTGTTAGCTATTATGAAAATATTCAAACATAGCATTTATGCAAACAATAAAGTTAGCCACATTTTTATCTAGGCTCTTCAAAAATGGCGACCATTTGAAGATGCCGTCACTTCAATGTTTCCTGGAGGCAACTGTTTTAAGATGACCGCCATAACCATGAATACACTGATATGTTTAATAAAATTAAGCCGAGTCAATTAATAAATAAAAGATTAATAAAACTAAGCCGAGTCAATTAATCAATAAAAGATTAATACGCTGCCAAAGTTAAAGAACTGAAAAGGAACGAGCAGTGCTTAAGCCGAGAATTGATGGAACTACACTGTTCCAGGAATGTTTTTGCGATTGTTTACTGAACGATAGGCATACGATGATATTCTGAACAAGACGATTGTTGCGATGCGTTATGTATTCACGATGTATCGTATCATTATTCGCATTAGATTTGTTTTGTAATTTGTACACCATTTGAAAATAAGTCACCATGCTTGTTAAAAAGTAAAAACATGATGCCCCCTTATCGGTTTCGCCATCTATGTGTTTCAATAGGATTTGTTATCATACATCCCTATCGTTCGTGTCCCTGAAGTTAGGGAAGTCATATAACCCAGACAGGGATGGGGACTGTGGGGCGGACACACTTCCATGTGTTCTTTCGTATTTTCCGATGCTCCTAGGAATCATTTTTTCTCGTCTGAAGCTCCCACCCACTCTCTTTCCGCTGTGACACGCATCACTGTCACTTCTCTGCGCTTTACCTGGTTTTCTCAACAGTGTTGTTAAATTTCGTGATCGACAATTGGCTAAAACAGTGTTTTTCCCTTTGAACTCCTCAACTTAACTGTGTATTATCTTTAGATAGTGCATTAAAGAAAAAAGCGCCGAGATATTTCAATAATTTGGAATTTTGTGAAGCCATCAATAAATTAAACGATATACGACTATGTCACTGTGACATTCTTGGGAGTGCTTACAACATTTTGAACATCAAGGAGGCCCATAGCAAAACATTTGATAGAACTGTATAGCAGTTCAATAGAAAAATTTATGGAAACTCCATGGATATTCTATGGAATCTCTATGGGAACTATATGGACACTCTATGGAAATTTTATGGGAAAACGTTTAGAATTTTAATAAATTGATAGAAATCTTTAGCATTTTGTTATAGACATTTTATCCGATATTTTGTTACGGGAGCTCTATGAAACATATAGAGTCATCTTAATAGGAAGTGATGCGTCACATAACTTATTGTTCGCAAATGTGCATGACAAATTGTGAAATGTAGCTCATGTTATATGTCTTCGTGGCAATAAAAAACTAATCAAAAGCTAGTAAAGAATGTGCAGTACGCAACTATGACTCCGATAGTAATACAGTATGGAAAAACTAATCAAATTCATCAGTCAATCGATTCTGGCTTTTTCCGTTTTTATGTTGATATATCATTGCCTCTGATCGTCTAATGATCTATATGTGCGTGACATTCGATATTTACCTTCGCAGGTCGTGTTGTCTGCCGCCAGCGAGTATCCAATGGGACAACGACATTCGTAGCTCCCCACCGTGTTCAGGCACTGCTGACTGCAGCCACTGTTACCTTCCCGGCATTCGTCGATATCTGTCACCAGGAAGCGCCTTTATAAACGATTTTGGTAATATATGTTCTCGAGGAAGAATTGAAGACTCCCATCTGGCCGGGACTCGTAGATTTATCAGAATTCCATTTTATATTACATCAAATCTATATAATCGAATCACATGGATCATCAGTTCAATACCACAATGCTATTACTTAAATAAGCCAGTTATTGAGTTACGACTACGTCTGGTTCTAATAATACTACGTCGTGACATTTATTTAGATTTAGATTGCAGATAAGAAAAGACCGCAAACAGTTCTCACCGACGCATGTGTAGATGTCATCACGTGTGATGTGGTAACCATGGTTACATTCACATAAGAAGCGATACTCCACCTGCTTCACACAGAACGTATCACAGCCACCGTTGTGGTCCTGGCACGCTGAAAACAGCAAAGCCATTACGAAATAAAAGCAGAAACATCTGTTAATACATTCGTGAGTTTTGCTTCGTTCTCTTTTAAAATTATTAAAACTTTAGTCATTTCCCTGAAGTTATGTTACTGCATATTATTACTTTCAATAGAAGTTTTCGGTTGATAAATTACATTGAATTGTTGTCATTAACTGTGTACTTACAATATACATCGTCGTAAATTATATGTCTATGGGAAACTATTTGTTAAGTGCACGCCCTGCGAAAATATTACGACCGGCATTTCACGGCTTAAACATGGCTTAAAACGTAATTTTATCAAAAGGCTCAAAACCAAGATGTGAAATAAACCCGGGTCTTAGTTCATATTACAGGGTATTATGACGAATACAGCGATTTCCTGTAAAATAAGCCTTAACCTGCCATTAAAATGAAATATTGGTGACTCGGGTAGCTTTTGTGCACACAAGGGCTATGCTGGGCTGTAACGCAACTTACCATCGCATTCCCCAGCGTGTATTCTCACGTAATCTATGGCTATGTCTCCCAAGTATCCATGTCCTACGACACCCAAGAACACCACCTACAGAGACATTTATATATCTATTGTAATATGCGGAAGTCGTATGGTTAGAGCAGGGAAATTACAATGCATCCTAAGTGTATTCTGACACCGACTGCGTTGAAAGTGATTGTTTAATGCGCTAATGATGTTATTCAATAACTATTAACCTCTTCTGGCAGAAAATGTAACCAAGAACCTTGTCGCGTTCCGGGAAATTCTTCACCGTGATCATTCCATAATGCCAATCCACCCCCTGGTCTCTCTCCTCCTCAAACACCGGTTGACTTTCGCCCTGTTGCTCGGTGAACACCACGAGTCTTCCTACGTGTTCACCGTACATGCTGTAGTAGAATCTCACACAGATGTCGCCACTGTAGTGAACGGCTGGAGTTGAAATGCTGTGGGCGACAATTAACAGCTGAACAAGTAAATATTCGATTAGGCACACGTGCTACAGAAATAGTTGCGTCTGAAGATGGTTTGAGAGCAGAAGTCATCAGAATTATCATAAATACTGATGTAATCAATAGCCGGGTCGTTCTTCCTTGTTAAGGCAAACCATCAACTCACGCCTAGCAATTAATATAACCATTTGAATTGGCTCTAACATGGAAGATGATCATTGGGAGGGGAGGTGGGATGGGGGTAATAATGTCGGAATGTGGATATAATGAAACCAGTATATATGACCTTTACTTACTACGCTCGGTCACCCTTCCAGCGTGGACTCGATGTATCGATGTAGATGTAGAACGTCTCATCACGTGCCTCACGGGGTCCCGTGGGGTTATAACTATCTGAATCCGTCCTTCCGCTGCGTCTGGTCCAATTAAACAGGTCGTTCGTCCACTGCTCCATGCCGCACAGGTCATCCGTCTCAAAACTACATACGAAGAGCGGATCCTCTGAAACTAACAGGCATTACATTATTTGTTTAGGTGTTACCCAAACCCCTATTGTAAGTAATAGCGCACAGTGGTTGATATGGAGGAACGGATCCAGAAATTTGAAAAAAAGAGGGGCTCCATTGAAACTAGCGACCGGGGGAGAGGGGTCCACCGATAACTTGGGAGCGGTGGGGGATCCACGCCACCTCAGCTGGCCTAAATTTCGGCATTCTTCCTAAAAATAATGGGGGAGGGGGGCGATCCGGGCCCCTTAGACTCACCTTCCCTGAATCCACCCTTGGCATCTGTCCGTCTGCGTGAGACGACGGATTTGCAACTGAGTCGGTGAGATGTAAGTATCGTTATTGATTACGTGGCATGCGACCTATTACGCCTCTGCCGGCATCCATGTTCATCACATCACTTCTGCCAAACGTTGAATGTGGACAAATATTTAAATGGCGTGTCATATTATCAGCCATTGCAACCTGTTGTAAGGAATTGATAAAAGCTGACCAAGCGTCCCCAGTTCTCAAGAATTTAGATCAGAGCAACCGGCTAGATATTGAAGATAATGAAAGTTAGAGATGTTTATCAAATTTATGACCAGGCCCACACACGCAATAGCAATATATCAAATGCGATATTCAGAGATGCATAACATAGCCATCCAGGAATGGAGGAAATCGAAGAAAGCTATTTAATCCTTGCAAGGATTGTAACGAAGGACAATTCGCTCATTAACTTTCAGTGCGATATTTTTCATAGATACTACGAACGGCAACGTGATGAAATATGGGTTATCTAGTTCAAATAGGTGAGATATGTGCTACACCCGAGGATCAAATATTGAACACACATACTGGCAGAATGTTTCTCACTGAACAATGTATAGGTTGAATAGACCAATCCAAGCGCTCAATCATTCACTGGTGTCACTGTTGCTTCTATCCAATCATACGGTAAAAATAGGTTTTCCGTATGTGCTATGTCGGACAAACAAGTCGGACAAACAAAGCGGCGTGTTTCTTTCATGTCACATTCAGAGATGAGTCCTTCTCACTTGTACCTACCATCAGCTGGGATTGTCAACGTCATTCTCATGAGAAAACGACTCAAGCGTGGGCCGGGTTTATTGTCGGAGCCTAGATCGGTTTATGGTCGGAATGGGGGTACATACGACCCGATGATGCAGTTAAAGTCATACAACACATGTATTACTGGGCGACATTAACGAAATCCGGAAAATCAAACAAACGACACTACAATATTTTAGGCAAAACGCCACATATTCAGGAAAAATAGGGAAGGACATAAACCAAACTTTCAACATTTTCTACAGTGATCTAGCAAAATATAATCAGCCAACAATAATTGTTGTTTCTTTGTCGGTATTGTCTCTTTATGGTTGTAAACCGTAATGCGCAAACCGTATGCAAATTAAAGGCGTATGCATGATATATTTTAGCTCACACTATCCATGTTACAACTTAGGCTTCCGAACAGATTCCAAACATGTAAATAAAAACAAAATTCTATTCCGTGGAATTTAATGCGCCATATGCGACCAGATATCCCTCCCGGAACTATTGATTAACTTTTCCATCCTGTTTGTGCTTGCTTTAGCTTCATCTTGCGGTTAGTCCATGTCTATATATATATTGACTTGGCTGGATTACCTGCTGTGACGGCGGTCAAGGCGACAAGGAGTCCACAGCAAATGTCACAGTACATCTCGTCTGGTGTTATGTTGTCAGAACTTTACGCCTTCAACTCACTAGAGCTGCTCCCTGAAAAATAGTACACAAATGAGAGACCGTCGGGTTGTCACTGAACTTTAGTCCCTGTTATATTTAAAGTCCTTAATTTTGGCTCCTTTTCGGAGATGTGTATGAATACATACAAGTGGAGACTGGTGGTGGGTGGTCTGTCTGGTGGTGGGTCGACTGTCTGGTGGTGGGGACTGTCTGGTGGTGGTGGACTATCTGGTGGTTGGTGGACTGTCCGGTGATGGGTGGACTGTCTGGTGGTAGGTGGACTGTCTGGTGGTGGATGGACTGTGTGGTGATGGGTGGACAGTCTAGTGGTGGGTGGACTGTCTGGTGATGGGTGGACTCACTAGTGGTGGGTGGACTGTCTAGTGGTGGGTAGACTGGTGATGGGTGGACTGTTTAGTGTTGGGTGGACTGTCATGTGGTGGGTGGACTTTCTAGTGGTGGGTGGACTGTCTGGTGATGGGTGGACTGTCTAGTGGTGGGTGGACTGTCGAGTGGTGGGAGGACTGCCATGTGTTGGGTGGACTGTCTAGTGGTGGGTGAATGTCTGGTGATGGGTGGACTGTCTAGTGGTGGATGGTCAGTCTGGTGGAGGGTGGACTGTCTCTCTCGCTGTCTCGCCCTCCGTGATCACTAGCTTACCTTGTAAAATCCTGCATGTTGTAACTGAGCAAGATTTCATTCCCGCTATATTGCGTTATGCAACTATTACATGACTTGTTGGTCCTGGTGCTCGCCCCGCGTCTGACAGGCTTCACAACAGCGACGAACGTTTACGTAATATAGGGATGCTATGAACATTGAACGGTGACCCTGACACTTCCTGGTAGTGGAGGTCGCGATAGTGATAGGGCGTCCAGTTGGCCCAACCAATGTGTTATGGTAAGAGTCCGTAGCGGGAGAAGGGGTTGGGTGTACTGATGGTGTAATTGGTTGCTCTGGCAAGGCTCCTAGCGAGTGGGCGACTGGTAATTGCACTTTGCTCGACACATCCTGGATGGCATCATCCGGCCACAATAACACAGTAATGGCCATAATGAAAACATGTCGTAACATGATATTTTTCACGGGCGTGGGGAGGATGGGGGGGGGGGGAGGGTACCATGAACAGAGTTGGAAATGATATGAAATAGATACCAGACGGTTTGAACTCATCGCACCCTTACAATACGGCTAAAATAGGACTAGTGGGTGTGTTTGGGGAGAAGAGAGGGGGGGGGGCATGAATCTGAGCTATGGAACATGGAAAGTATGGGTAACGGCGTACTAACATTAGAATCAGATCAGGTTTAGCTGGATCATACGAAGGGACGGGATGGCAGTTTGGTATATGTTACACTGCGCCCGGCATAGATATGTGGCCTACTTAAAGTAACAGCTATGACATGTGACAGAAAACATTCCTGGCCACTGCACGCACGCAACTGAAATACTGTATATGCGTATCCTCGCCTATAGTGATGGGGAGAGGGGGTTGTGAGCTGGGGGGAAGGCATTGAGGAGGGGTGGGGCGGGGGGTTGGGGGGGGGGCATTGTCAGAGGAAGGGCGTCTGTGTTGATAATTGGTGTGGCGCTCTACATGCCGATCGGGGTCAGAGGATTCGTGGCGCTCTGGATCTCGAACGATGGATCTGTAGTGATTATATGCTGTCAGTCTACAACGGAAATAACTCTTGCCTTCCTCCCACCCACCCCATTATATGCTATCAGTCTACAACAAGACCCAGCATTTGATTTAGGGTCTAAACAAAGTGTAAATGTAGGTCCGAGCATGACCTGACATAATTAGGCAAAACGGTTGGTCACGCTGTATTCTTACGTGTTCACCCATTCGCCCGGGCAGTCCCATTGTTACTTTGGCCAGTTTCGGTAGGGACGCCGCCGTCCGTGTAGGCGTAACCTATCAACTTATCTACGGATAATTTTTCGTTCTTTCGAATGTTTTAGATGAATCCATAAAAATTTCAGCACCTGAATGCACAGTGCAAATAAATGAAGCACGTTCCATCCTTAAACGTATAGATGTTTTGCCGTATGACAACCATACTCTCCCTTTCTCGGCAGAATATTACTCGCCCTAATGTGATGGGCAGGAAATACGTTGCAATGTTTTTGAACATTGGGCCAAGATCAAAGGGTGTCATATTACCCGGTCGTGAACGACAGTAAACTCAGCGTGAGTGTGATGTTTTGAAATGGCGCAGTGGGTGCGTGTAGGGGTGGCGGTAGCGCGTGAGGGGGGAGTGGGGGGGGGGGGCGGGTGAGGGGTCAAAAAGTGATAGTGTTAGCTTAGCGACAAAAATGTCAACAACGGCTGATTTACATACGGCATGTACGTCTGTCACAAATGCCCCATCGTTACAGTTTACTTTTCTCTTTGCTATATTTTTATATTGCAACCAGAAATATGTCAATTGATATATTTTATGGAAACGTATGCTCTATCGGCTTCAACTTGATAGCACATGCTGCGCTCTAGATACAGCCGGTATGTCCCCATCCCCCCACCCCAAATGTCGTGCCTCTCCCCCAATTTGTAGAAAACTACTTTCAGAAAGTCCGTCCGGAACTAAGGAATCTCGGGTAAAATACGTCACGTAGAGACTGATATGCCACGCTCTGCACATCGCGATGCGCAACCTATATTATGTTATCTCATATTTACCGAAACATCTGTCGGTTGAAACATGGCGGAAACATCTAAGACCGAAACAGCATGAATGCGAGACGAGACCGACGGGCGCCACACCCAACCGTAATAACAGCGCCAATCTTGTATGGCCCCTTTTTAACCGGTATTTCAGGCTACCATTTGGCATACCAGCAGCGGAAAACATTGTAAAATCGCGGGTGGGGGGGGGGGGGGGAGGGGCAGCGGGGCCGACGCACTTTAGCGAGGGGCCAAACATTTTGCTACAGAGTCTTTTTCAGCATTTTTATGAACCCCTAATATATTGCTTTCCATTAAAAATATATGAGTTATTTATTTAAGACGCGCGAAAGAAAAATTCCGACCCACCCCTTGCTCGCCGCGCCGGCCGCGCAGCTTGCCTAGTTATGCGGTAACTAGTATCACAGCCCTCCGCGTGCGGTATCCATTGTTATGCAGGGGGCGAGTCAAACTGCGCACTAAACAAAAGCAAGTGTTCGTCTCCATGACTGCTAAGCCGGAAGTAAAACCTGAGAGAACTGGCCTGCTCTATAGGGCTGCAGGTGGTTACGCTACATTGTCAATAGACAGTCGTTGCCTTAGTGATAATGACGTGTCGCACGAGAGCAAATATCGTCCTGCATATCGATGCGCGTGTCGCGTTTCGTGCAGCTGTATATGGAAGTAATTCAGCTAGGAAAAAATTCATGCGGTTCAAACAAACACTGGGCTTCTGCCATCCCGGATCTAACATAACCCAGTGACGCTGTTATCAGATTATGTTAATCAAATATGATTGAGCATGTAATGATAGTAGGTAACTTAGAAGATATTAAACTATGGAGTGTAACCCAAGACTACGTATATTTCACAAAGGTTTGCGATATGTCGTGTAAATATATCAAGTATTGCAGAGTTGTATGCGGAAGTTTAACTTGTATTAGCCCCTCAACAAGCTGCAACAACCATTCATTTTCATAATGGAAATAGCGGGCTGCCACATTAGGCAATAAATTGACCTAACGCCTGGCTTACTTGCGATATCGTTATATTCTGACATATTTCTAATACACAATGCCTAATGGCAATCACATACTTCAACGTCGCACCGTAAGAAGATTAACAATAAAAAATACGAGAGTCTCCGGCATCAGCCTGGAAATACAATTATTAACACAATGTGTACTAGATATATTTGTAATTACACGGGTCCAGACCGCGCTTAATGTAGGTCTATTGAACATGGGATTAATGGGGTGTATGGAAACAAGATGCTCAAGAGGTATTATGTATTAATTCGCTATGCAGTACACATGGGTTCTTATTTAATGTTTTTGGGGTGAGAATAAAGATGCTTGCTGTCAACAGTTTAAGGTGAATAGTGGCTACATTAGTGCTCTACTCCGTCACCGTACTGTTCGATGGGTTAATGCGCCGGAAAGCTGCGCAAGGCGGATTACTTACAATACGCATACACAGGTTGATTTTCCATCATATATGTAACGTAAATATTACATAAAAGCCAAGACAGGTGATTTCACCGCTACTAGTCGCGTTCTGGATCTGTGGAGTGATTGGAACCGGATTCCCGGACTTCCTCATATTGTTTCTGGTGTTCGTACTTGGCAAGTTGTTCGTAGATTGCGGCAGCGATATGGGCTTCGGAAATCATTAG
Source organism: Arenicola marina (assembly GCA_964019135.1). NCBI lineage: Eukaryota > Metazoa > Annelida > Polychaeta > Arenicolidae > Arenicola > Arenicola marina. The sequence continues at coordinate 22,029,109 of OZ025254.1, read as the reverse complement.
CTACGTTAGGTCATGTTGCTGCCTGATGATTTTACGCCGGGATCACCGGAGGCCGGTATAGGCTTCGGAGATCATTAGCTACGTTAGGTCATGTTGCTGCCTGATGATTTTACGCCGGGATCACCAGAGGCCTGACGTCTTTTTAACAGTACAACAACGCGTTTACCATGAAGACCAAGGACCTACCTACCCCCCCCCCCCCACTCCAGTCCCTGCCCCACAACCACCGATGCCAGTGGGACTTCGTCACATTGATGTCGGTCCCCCTGTTCATCGTCATGGGTTGCTGCAGACCACGTTGTGTTCGGCACGAAGATAAAATCCCAACTATCGTCACGGGAAACGATCTTCAACTGACGATGCCTTCCGTGGCAATGCTTCAGGGCACATACCATGCTGAAGTAAGCGACCACTCATGATTGTGCGCGGCCGGCCACTAGCGGTCAGTCGGTCAGGGTTATAGGCTCTACAATTCGCGGGGTTTAAATCCGGTTTAGATCCTTTGGGGACCACATACTCTTAGAATCCACATCACGCTGGTGCCTTGCTGCAGCTGTGTGACTCGCACTCATTGTAGTCAACATCTGAGTGTTCTGAACCGGCCGACTGCGCGGTTTGCGTGTGTAAAATCAACTAGCTGTGCAAATATTTTTTGTTTATTTATTTCATTTCATAGTTTATCTGTTCCTTCTTACCAGTGATGTATGGGTTCTTTCTTACGAACGATGTTGGTGTTCTTTCTTACCAACGATATATGCGTTTTTTCTTACCAACGATTATAAAAATTGGAAATAGTATGTACGTGTGCCACGGTGACCTTCGTCTCAGGCTTTACGCGCCTTTGTATTTATGTTTTTCTGAAATAATTTATTGTGCCCCCCCCCCCTTTCAAACATTCCTTCGCACGCTTCAGCATATTTAAAGATAAAGCATTTATCCTTCCACAATGCATGGGGTCCGTTCGATGACACTGTTGGAAGCGTTGTGTTTTCAAGTAAATCATCGATATCTACATTTCTGCGACAAACGAAGCACCATTGTCCTCGCCAGATCAGTCCATATAAAGAGCGTTGTTACGTAGCCATGGATGCTGCTCGCAGACAAGTCAGTCATGATGATTAATACGTCATACAACTTGGGAACCCCGGACAACACATTAGCTCGCCGGACACTGACTGGAACTCATAAAGCAGCCGCATGCTGGTTTAACAACTATTTACCGCTCATGAGAATATTACATAAACCTACTCCGGTGGTTATAATTCTGATAGACGCATTAAACTCAATGGTTAGTTTTGCATATAAGGACGTCTTTAGCTCATCTTTTGTGATACTTGAGTGAAGACAAACAACCACGCAACAGAGACCGTTGATGCTATGGCATTGACGTAGAGCATACGTATCCCAGTCTCGTAGGATCTGGATCAAATCCTGGAGTGACTATACAGCCCTATCCCGATGTGGGAGGAAGTTGTAGGGCAATCCGAGCTGAAGAATTGGGTGTTAACAGCCCTGTTGTACGAAGATTCGCATTCAGCGCCATATGGCCTGTGGGCATTAACGCCACCGATTACATATCCCGTGTGAGTGTTTTAAGCTGCCCATCCATGTTTTTTTCGCAGACAGACGGATGCCAACCAACGAGTGATGTGAGCCAGAAGACTACCATAATTCATAAATTAAAGATGCGTTACTAAACAATCGACTGAAGTATGCCTAAAAGTTAACTTGGACGGCACACCCTGTGTATGGTACACCCGTCGCCTTGATCTCGACAGTGAACAGCTGAGCGGTAACCCTACTTACCATCGCATTTACCATCGCGTATTCTCACTCAAAAACACCCCATACAGAAACATGCGTAGACAAACAGATGGATAATCTTGGTGTTTGATATCCTTGATAGAGATTGATTTCTATTCCGTCAGGGGATGCAGATGCCTTATGTTCAGATTCGAACATAGAAATGGCACTTGTTGATCCTGTCTACATTCCTGAGGAAGGTGTTTACCTTCGATGAAAACCAAGATGAGACAGATGGTATAGTAGAATTTAAACAAATTTAACTGAAGTAACTGCTAATAATGAGTGTAATGTCGTATTTCTGGAGGATTTCAGCGACCTAGACGAGTGAATGAAATACTAAATTGCAACGATGCAAGACGTTAACCGAGAATACATAACGTATGTGCAATGCATTACAAAACGTTCTAAGTGATCCGGCTCCTTTAGCTCTTATCATCAAAGCACATCCAAACAGTTACTTGATATCCGTCGCGTAATGTTTACACCATTCTCTTGTAATACTGTGCAATCCTGAAACTCCGATCACTTTAACTATCCTTGTAATGGTCCTGGTTGTCACTGGAGCGGTCGTCGATTAGATTAGATTATATATTCTTTTATTAGAGTCACTAGCGAGGATACGGAGACATACAAACAAAATGCATCAATCCAACGAGTATCTCGCCCAGTCCTGCAGGACTTCTGACTTTAATTTAACCGCACAACTAGAACACAAACGGACAACACTAGTATGTGAAGACATAACCTAGATGCATTTTAAATTAAACAAAGAAAACGAAACATACAAAGCAGAACAAGGAAATCAAAGATCATGAAGTAGAGGTGAGAAATTGCTGTATGAGCAAATTTATACTTACTACATTTACAAAGTAGGTGAATTTCGTCTTCTACCTTCCCAGTGCTACAAAAACGACAATAAATCGTAATTGTTCAAATGCAGACCAGATACAACATCTGCAATGAACCATACTGTTGTTAAATGCTATCTGAACATCGAACAGTCTTACCAGGAAGAACATAATGTGACATTGTGGTAAACCGAGAGTAATTTGTCTTACAAGATGATGCTTTTTCATGGATCCGGTTTTCGTTTTATCGGCTGAAATGTTTATTATGCATATATGCATAGCGGGTAACGAGCAGCGTAGAATTAGCCGAATGCGTGACACAAATTTCGCCTTTTTTGCCATTAATTTAATAAAGATCGATAAAGCTATTAAGACATGTTTGCGGTTGGGTCGAGGGGTAATGGGGCGCGGGGCGGGAGGAAGGGGGGGGGGGGCACACATTGCTTAAGGGAAACGTTCCGAATAGAAGAGGCCGGTATACTACATATGAATAACAGGTTCATTTCTGTAGACAACCATTTTGTGTCAGGACGGCACACTGGAATACACATAGCGTGGTACCCGAATCTTGAAGTTACTGCAGCTGATTTGTACTGATCATATATGACCCAAGCCCCCAAAAAGCCACCAAGTTGCAGGTTATAATAGTAATGACAGATACAGTAATATCTATGGAGACTGTTCCTTTAGGAAAAAAATATTTCCTTCCATTACAATTATTATATAAACGTTGGTTCCCCGACGTATAATAATTATAAGTTAAGGGATCAATTCGGACACTGGTAAATATTCTGCATACATCTATAACCATGATAAAACGCCAAATGGCGTAAAGCAGTACCTCATTGGGATAAGGTTAAAAAACAAATTAAATATGCTTATCGCACAACCCGATTAAGATCGTTATCAGGAAGGTTTACATATAATTCGCATATAATTCAAAGTCTTGCAAAATTGCCATAGAGAATTCACATTACATGTCAATATTTTCATCACACCATAGGTTAAGTTCATTGATATTCTACCATGGGGACGCTTACTTCGGTATTATATCACAATGTGCAACATTACGACCGGGTATTTGCGATACAAGAATCACTCATAGATTGCATGGAACATCTGATCTGGTTCCTGGAAGGCATTGCTCTTTACCACGATGGGTCCCGTGGATCTCTTGGTACATATTTATTGTGACGCTACAGCGGGGTAACACTATATATATAATAATACAATACAATATAATACCAAAACGATGCAAAATGGCAATTCCATCTAATATTAGCAATACCTGCAAGGTTCCGGGTCAACATCCGGGCCTCTTCCCTTCCTCGGTCAGCCATTTTGCCAGATAACATGGTTTGCGCAAACAATTTATATAATTCTGCCAAGGCCCAGGAAAGTCGCATATAACAACAATACTCAGGACCATTCAAGCACCGACAAGTATCAACCCATATACATAACACCAACTTAAGTAATCATTGGAATAAAGAATGTGTGTCTCTGGAATACCCTGCGGTTAAGAAGACACATTATTAGCTGTTTAAGGTAGCATCGGCCTATCCGTGTTGGCGTGTCAATGCTATTAACGAACGGTTATTGGATGATTTCACATTCCCTCGTCTCCACCGATGAGTTCGTCGATGAGGTGATAGAGGTGCCGGTATTGTTCCTGCAAAAACATAACGGAATTTGCATGACAATGTAACACAAAAGGCTATATTAATACTTAAACATAGTACATATGTAGTCACACGAAGGATATTCTTTGACGAGGCAATATTTGTCATTGCAACACACTGATTGTGTGTCACGAGACATCTTGAGTTCGTTTTGTTCTTTTGTTCTGTTACTTTATCCTGGTATTTTAGTCGGTATTGTGTTTTAGTGATTTGCTTGATATTCCCGTGTATAGGGTTTACGTTATTAAATAAGAATCTCAAATGTAGTGTGACGTCAGTTTATGAAAATGGTAAAAACCCTGCATATAAAGGCGTTGAGATGTTGTCGGATTTACACATTTACGGATATAAGTATATGCAACTGATCAACTTGGAATAATACGCTATTACTTATCAGTATCACTTATACTAAGATTTGATCTCTAATTTTATATTCCTTTACAAATGAGCGTTCTTATTATATCTCTTGTTTCAACAATACATATATGTATGGGTTATGCGTTACTTAGGGTAGCTAACCCGTTTTGTCTCGTCACTATCGCGCAGCTAACCCGCCTCGTCTCTATCGCGTAGTTAACCCGCCACGTCTCATACGCGTATTGATCGCATGGGATTTTATTACTGTCGGTCAATAGCGCTTGATCTTATGTTTATTGTTGACTTTACATACCGCCATTAAATAAAACGTCATGTTTTGTTATATATTATCATAAACAAGTCGTACCACGGTGGAGATGAACTCCGGTCTGCTGTTCTTAATGATCTTAACCACATGGAAGATGTCGGCCATCTTGGTTAGCGTGGTCGCCTCCAGGAGGTTCAGCGCGGCGATGGTCAGGCCGCAACACGTGGCTCCGTCCCTTGATAACAGTCACACAAACATGTTGATTGTTTTCACTTTTAAAGTAATAACAATATGTTACAGAAGGCGGATATATGCTTGAGCCAGGCTTGTTAAAGGGTTTGAACCCTTCACTTTGTATGATGTGATAAAGACTCCCCTTCATACGAATCACAATTTGTCACCCATATCCGGATCCTCACATTAGAGTCCAGAGATTTGTGCAACAAGCTTTGTGGTTACGCGGCCAAAGCAGCCCAATACTTACTGACATGGGTTGTCACACTATTATCGTTATGTTATGCTATCAGTGCAGACACTTTAATATAGAACGATATAAAGAGCCCGTAGCAACGATTTCATTTCGAGAGCCACCACTATCTTTCGCTAACTGTAATTCAGAATGTCCATAGGTGAAGCAGAAGATCGCCTAAATGGTTTATCGCCAAAACAACATGCACACAACTGAAAGCCATTATTTTCCGGCTTGGGAACGCTGTTGTTCAGACTGAGAACGCTTTAGTTTAACGCATCTTCATTTATGCCAAGCCCTGTCTCATTTGATCTGACCTGCACACAAAGATCGCCGGTGCTGCCCCCGTCCGGTGGTCTTGTAGGGCTGATCGCAATGTCGTCACTTTAGCGACATCAAGATCCGCTGGCGACGTCATCGGTATGTGTGCCACGTGACAGGAATGCGAAAGTGTCGCTCCAGTCTGCAAACAGAGGTATCGATGTCAGCTTTTGACTTGCACCATATTACCTATATGCAATATTTAAGTTTTACTGGACATTCCTCGCAAATATGTCAAATTATTAACATATGGCGACCATTAACATTTCACGTCAACATGATTCAGTGGAAACCTAACCCATTTCTACAGAGGAGAGTATAGGTAATTACGAAAAATTAGATTGCTCACCTCTTCTTCGCGACTCTTAAACATGGTCAGGTTTTCGTACGTTGCTGCTGCATTGATCTTGTCAATGCACACTTTGTGTATTTCGATGTCACCAAGGCTGGATGGTGGCTCAACTGTCACGTGATAGTCGCCGATGGCTTGGGCACGTGACACATCCACCTCGACTTCCAGCAAGTCATGAATCTGGAGCGTTTAGCGTTATAACGGCTGGTCACATGTGGTACGCTTTAAACATTTACACTGTACACATCCGGGTCCTACCAATAAGTGCACCGTCATTTCTGGGGATTTTGTTCGAAGAATTTTGTTTATTTCTGTTACTAAAGTTATTAAAGTTGACGCTCAATATTCGTTGATTTGAATTGACTTTGCCTGGACGAACGGAATTATTGCATAAATGTATCACTAACGCCAGAAGTTCTCTTACGTTGAGGCCGATCGCCACGATCAGGTTACAGCGAGTCTGATGAGCCATCCGCAGGAAATCGATGCGAGTGTCTTTCAAGGGAATCTGGGTGGCAATGTATGCATTCGTCTTGCTGTGACTCTGAATTGTCAATGATAACAAATGGGGTAAATTGACACATGACTGCCCGGAAGGGTGTGTGAACAGCCTACACAATAATACGACCTCCGACTTGTAGCGTATGCTCAACGCAGTGCGTGACGTCCTATTAATTGAATTATCCATAAAATATATGTATATATACATTATAAACGGACATTTAAATGATATATATACAGATATATATTAAAGATTAAAAGAAGTGTGCTTTGAGAAAACACAAAACATATTTATAGGCGTTACATCTATTTGTCAACCCACTTACATTGACGTAGACGGCGTTGATGTAGTCACCCCGACCGTCCACGTGTTCCGTCAAAACGACACGCTTCGGCGTCCCTGTTGTGTGGATGACAACCATTGTGTGACGTCACGCTTTTGTCATTATTTATAAGCACCGGGATATGAAAATAGCCCAAGAGCTCAGACCTAGGCGTTCATCGTAATTTTGCACATTTAAAATAAACATATGACCGTACATCAGTGCACTACATTTATAATAAACCAATCTATATGATAACATATCTTATACTCCTATTAGACTATCATTAATGCTAATAATCTGACCCATTATACTTACGTGGAATTATACCGTGATTTCCATTTTTTGCCTTGTTCTCTTCGGACAACGCCGTTGTTTCATCTTCCTTGTCATATAGTGGTCCCATCATCTCCAGAATCTTTTCAACAGGTAACATTATATGTATTACCTAGTTGCCCATTAACGCCATGTACGTTATGCACACTAACAATGTATTACAAGAACCAAGTCTCCAAGTCATGGGTTGGGAAGAATACATACCCATTATTATCTGCGACATCGACTCGGGACAAATATATATATATGAATTCACATTACATTACATTATTCCAGACTCCTTTTCCAGTTTTGCCTCTTTTTTAACTCACCTTGAAATGGTTACCAATGACGTCCTTTGATTCGCTCAGATACCGATTGAAGTTTTCGCATGCCACAACGGTGTCCCTAACAAGCAACGCCTCAATCAAAGCCTCATGCAGAAAGACGTATTGCTTCTGTAAATGAAAAATGGAAATCAATGTGATAATCAGACTGCACTAAAATACCGTTGATCCGTGATGGACCAAAAAAGCAAAGAAACGTGATGTTGTATCACGCGTTCAATGCATTAATGCTGCAGTTCCTTGTGATAACAGTGGTATTGTGTTTTATTCTCCTTCCCACTGCACCAACCTTTTCACAATGACGCTGATAGAACATGGAGAACAATGACAACTACAGCGCATTACATAGACGACAAGGTTGGAACAAATTCATTCACTGAGGACCATGTAATGCGCACAAACCTCGGTCTGGACCATGTTGATCCTTTGCTCCCTGAGGTGAGTGACACACCTGACGACGTCCAGTGTGTTCTCCCTCTGCGCCTGCTGCAGCAGGTGGTCAAAGGCGATAAACGTCCCAGTCCGTCCGACACCAGCGCTGAAGCATCAAGTGACAGTCCAAAGCGTGCACGGAAGTTGTCACTATGATGCACATGCGTCTACACTATTCTGTGGAAGGAATGTTTGTTTAGGCCGCGTAGTTGTGCTTGCTGTTAGGAAGATGTATCTCGGCATAGATATCTACACCACATGTAACAATAGTGACATTGGCATATGATAATTACATATCTGTTCCATAGTTGTATTTTATATATTGACGGGAATGCAGCAGTTCTAGATGTCCAATTTTGGAGTGAAGGAGCTCACAAAGCTCTGATTATTAGAGAGTCTATGTAAAGGAGCGAGGAATCACCTGCAGTGGACCACTGTGGGCGCTCCAGGCCTCATCAGCTGGCGGACGCGTCTATGGAAGGAGATGAAGGTGGCGGCGTTCTCCGGTACGCCGTGGTCCGGCCACGTGGTGTACTGAAGGTGGTCCACGAGACGGTCTTCTCCTGAGCCCTGCGATCGCGACGGGCGACCAAGACAACAAAATTAATTACAATTATGCATGTATAACATATATATGTATACATATTCATCAATAGATAAGGCTAAATATATATGCATACGTATTCATTAACAAATGTCTAACATATACATATGTATACACCTTCGTCAATTGTTGAGTCTAAACATATATGCATGCAATAATAGACATTAATTAATTCATTAATGTGTGATCGAATAAACAAAAAACCGACGAAGGTAAACTAACAGATGGCACTGGTGTCAAATGAGGAAGTAACATAATGCCTTAATTTTGCACAAATAAAATTACGACAGATGAAAGTAACCTGGTTGGCCACATTCAAGTAATTGCATGAGTTGCCATCCAAATGGCTCGCCCCCCCCCCCCCCCCCACCCAATCCACCTCCACACACAGCCGTATCGTCTTTGTTTGAGCATTTTACCCGTGTTTTCATCAACATATTAACCTCAAATGGACTGGCGAGTGCAAGTGTAGTGGTGTCAATCCTGATACATTTTAGTCAACGTACCCTTGCCACTCTCAACTGTCTGGTGGTCAGGTCTGCTGAACGGGTTTCGGTCTCCAAATGGACGGTGATATCACCAAACGCCATCGTCTCCCCCTCATCAGGCCAGTACTGAGTACACTTTGTCTGAAGTCAAGAAGTCACTGCGAGCTATCACAATTGTGACTTCGTGAGATTTTAATCTGCAACTTAATGTCAATAAAGACCAAATTGTTTATTCCTTACTCTAATTTAATGATTAAACTATTTTATTTACGACTGAATTTACCTTCCCGCCTTCAAGGAGTTTGGTCCCCATGACAATCAAGGACACTTTCTCTTGACAAACCATTCGCCAGAAATCTCTTTGCGTTGCGCCAATGGGACCTGCACGAAGAAAGTGCATTTCTTGGCAATAATGACATAGATATGAATATATATATATATTATGTATAGTTGTATATATCGGGATACATGCATATCTATCTGGCTTTTCTTGCCCCAACCCCTGTTTTCTACGCACATACGCTCCCAGCTGACACATAAGCATCTGTGCAGCCCATATTATGACCAAAAGCCAATCCTCTCATGTATATTTATAAAGTGCAAACGTAACGATATGAGCAGTCGGGATAGCAATGCTAAAATGATAGTCATAATGCCATAACGTAATCATACATACACATCCCATTTGGTCATTTGTTTCATATTTGGATGTCGGTTTATTCAACATGGTGATATTTTCAAATGCGCACAAACATAATTGCAAAGAATGTGTTACACAAAAGCCTATTACACACTATTGTTTTGTAACCCACCGTGTGATGCAATGAACGTGTCAGCCTCATCGTATCCCTGAAATAAATTAAAAACACACGATAAAAATCGTGTAACATGACCCGAACCTCTCGGTTCGGACTATTGTCGCATTAATTTACAATGTTACGTAGGACAATGATGCACGACAGACAACATTGGCTATGGATAAAAACGGAAGCCAGGAACCCAGGAAAAACACATACGATACAAACATTAGGCTTCTGATCCCGGGTGTGACATAAAACAGTCACCCTGGTATCATTCCATAGCATCAGATATGATCTTAAAATACGGATCTTACAGTGGTTTAGAGTATATAATCAAGCGATGCGGGACAACCCAATGCCACAATTCACTAAATAGGCTACTATATACGGTGCTTTATGATAAGAAATCCAGCGATTGGCTCCCCAGATGTCCGAAAGGTTGCGATTTCAGATAATTGCGATAATAAGATATTTCAGATAATAAATCGCGGCTTCTTGTAGATTAAGGTCCTTCTAATGCACAGTCCCACTTATAAGAATCAAATATGTGCCCAAATCAGTTATATTCCTGATATAACTGCTTTTGGGATACACTACTATCCTTATCCAAATATAAAACATAAAATCCCTGCATTACGTATATCAATGTATATGAACTATGTATTATTATGTATGCGTATATCAATATGAGATCAGAAATACTCTCACGGTGGTTACAGCCATGTTTAATTCTCCTTAGTGTCAAATAATTAATGTGGAGTAGAACTACAAACCAATTAATTTGTTTGTACTTCTTCATACTCAATATATCCTGGTATGATATGTGTGTTTGAAGCCTGATCCAATTAAACAATATCCGTTATACATGATTACGTTGGTGGAAATGGCACCGGGAAGAAAAAACAGCGTAATCTAAATATTTAAATGCGATGTTGTGGAAGACGTTAAAACGCTCCTTACGATTATGTGACTGGCGTTGACGTAGTCACTGAGCGGATCGTCTCCCTCTACGTCCAGCCTCACACGTGTCTTGTCATCTAAGACAGGAAACACCATTACATCCATGTGTGAACCAATGTCACAGGCATCAGATTTATTTGTGTCCCGATGGTTGGTAAAGAATAACGATTTATAACGATATTTGAGATGGCCAACGGCGAAGGATAGAAGAAGAAGCATCTTTTTCAGGACACTTTCATATCTACCTTCCACTAGAATCTGTGTTCTACACCAGGAGGAGGGATGACAAACATCATATGGTTGGAAAATAACATTTCGCACTGACCCTATGGATGCTAGAAAGTGTCTGTGAGCTGCACAAACCGCTTCCCTGGGAGATAAAGGAACTTTTTCGCCAACGGTCTTGGGCAACCCGTAAATTGTTTATTATTTCCTGATTAGCTTACATGGAAGTATGTTCTTGAAGCGGTTCTTCAACTTTAATCCATTTCTTTCGGCGTCCTGCCACTCATAAAGCTTGTTGGCCGGTAGATTCTAAATGACGACATCAAAAGTCCGGAGCAGGAGAAAGTAATATTGGTGGTTTGCCCCGGTCAATTTATTTGGCATTATTCAGATTGGTATCAATCCGATGGCTTTAGCAAAGGACGTTTTCCAAATGTCTGGACACCGTTTACCAATTTGGGCCATGTCATCTTCTCCCCGAAACGGTATTATTCTGTATTTCGATCTTATTATATTGATCTTATTGATCTTAAAATATTTTGTGAACCATTTCGTATTTGACATTCACATTCACGGTATGAATTGCATCATGGTATAATGGACTAAACGGTGGCTCTAATGCTCATAAGGGAAGTGCATTTGATCTATTATCGATAAATAAATGAACAGGCACATTTTATAGAGGACTCTTCGTGTCATGTATTACATATTTAGCTGTTCGAGATATATCGTCAGGTTACCAAAACAAGCATATTGCACATAAGAAATGCAGGTACACCGGCACAACAATGCGGGATTGCAGGAGTGGGTCGGGAAAAACAAGTTGAGATACCTTGAATTGGAGTGCAAATCCTTCGTTTTTCCGCAACTGCTTCACGTGATTCAGGAACATTGCCACAGTGCATCCCGTGGTCTGAGGCAAGTTGTAGTACTGATTCGTATCATCGCCACCGATGGAAGCTGACCATTTTGCAAAGGGAAAATAACCATATACGTATGTCACACTAGTAGGATGCGCTGCCAAAGCAACGCCAGCGAAAGCCACATTGAGAACGTTAATTATTAACGTCATCTATATAGCAACATTATATTGCATGATGAGCTGATAAAGTAATATTATGCAGTGGTGGTTCAAGCAAGGCACGGCCGGGTAGCTATAAAGTCGTCCATGGCCCTGGCACTTGGTCCTGGGAAGCAATTTTGATGTGGCATTTTTTTTCTCATGGTGTGTTTCTTTATGTATAATCGCCATGTTACCGTGTGGGACGGCTGCATCTTTAATGTCCTTATGTGAATGCGGGGCTGTTTGGTGGAGACTTGGCTTCGCGGCTCCAACGTCAGTCTTTTTCTTCTTCTGCACTTTTCCATATACTGGGAGATCAAAAAGAGGTCATTTGTTCATTTCTTAATACTCTTCATCAATTGATATGTATTGGTAGATATGCATGCATGTTATGATGGACGAATTCGTATATATGGCGTCAATAGCCCTAGCGGCCGATAAAGGTCATTTGAGATTGGTCATGATATCGATGCACGATCGGTTGGGCAGTATTGATACGAAATCTTCGAAAAGTGAGATACGATTTGTACTTCACTGCCTAAGTTTCTTTATTTAATTTTAGATTAAATATTATGCAATTTAAGCAGTTATGAGGACAATATTGAATAGATATGTACGGAACCCAAATCTTACTACGCACCATACAACAGACCCATTTTTAATACAGTATTGGTCATGTGATATCTTTAAGAAATGTTGAAGAAGTGTCTCGCTAAAAACAGGTATGCAAATGGATTACGTGGTACAACCTGGTGCAGCAGGGTCTTCGCCTTGTGCCTGGCTGGACACAACATTTGGCTTAACTTCCGCTTCTTGAGGTTTGCCTGATTTAATATGATCAGAAACCAACAGCGCATTATACACTTAGTCAATATATTGGCCGCACATTGAATCTATGTTTAAATAGAATAACATGTGATAGAGAGCAGTCTATTATTTCGTCAACAATGTAGAGGAGCTACCAGATAAACAAATGCCAGAATGCGTCTGGTGGTATAACAATGATATAATTGTAAATGAGATCACTTATACCTGTGTCATGCTACTGGCATGCAGCATTTTAGCTAATTCCTAGGCTTACTAATTAATTATTACGTTTGGCATAGGCATATCTTCATTACCTATTTTAGAACCGCTTTTCGGTTTCTTGGACGTGTGGTGGGCTTGCGACATCTCTTCACCCTGACCGGGGTTTTGCCCTCCCCTGGCCACCAAGGGCGCCGCAGCAGCCACCAGAAGACCGTCTTCCGGATCCACATAAGGCACCTTATCCCGCGATACGTGCTCGTCGTTGTCATAGATACCAGAAGAGTTGTTGACGTATATATGACCTCCAGGTTCTGTCTGTTTCCTCTTCCGGCGGCGTCTGACGTCATAATAAGGAATATAGGTGGTTACGATTTTCCAAAGGTACGGGTACAAACTACAAACAGTAGCTTTTACAGGCGGTCTTTCCCCAAAATAATGTGCACCAATCATAAGCTGGATGCATTAGGCATAGCTGTTTCAGCGCGTGTATAGGTTACAGCTTATGTAATGCAACGCGTGCGTTGGACTTTATGTAATGCGTGATTTAGGCACGTTATGCAATTTGTGATTTGGGTGCGTTATGCAATTGGTGATTTGGGCACGTTATGCAATGTGTGATTTGGGCGCGTTATGCAATGAATGATTTGGGCACGATATACAATGTGTGATTTGGGCGCGTTATGCAATGAATGATTTGGGGGCGCTATGCAATTGGTGATTTGGGCTAGCTATGCAATGTGTTATTTGGGCACGTTATGTAACGCGAGATTTGGTGAGTGTTATGTACTGATTGTACATAACACTAAATAATAGTGTATATATGTACAGATGGACTCTTACTCTTACCGGACCATAACAACGGATACGACAATGATGATGATGATGAGTATGACAGCTGCACCAACCGCGGCAGCAGTAATAATAGTGCCCAGCGGTGTCTCGGAAACCGTATCTGGAAATCAAATTCCATTGCAATATCGTAGCGTGATTGCCACTTGAGGGACCTCGGAATGCGGTAAAGCTGATCATTAACATACGATCGAAGCAGAAATAAGTAAGTTAAACTATAGTTAATGTGAAAGTAAGGCTAAAATCCCGTCCAGGTTTATTACTGATCATTTACCTCGAGCTGAACAGTCGTCACCGGTCCAACCATCAGCGCAGTCGCCGGGCGAGCAACTTCCTGTTGTGACGTCACACAAACCCTCGTTCTCACAGTGACACGTATTGGTACATCCAACGCCGAAAGTACCGTTCTGGCATCCTGCTTATGGACCAACAAGGAGTACAGTCTCATTATTACAAACGTATCGATGTTTTCATCTCCATTAAAATGTTATTGATAACCTTATTCATTTGGCGATAACAAGGATGCAATGATCGACTGCCCAATACACCGATCCAGGCTGGCAATCATTCATTTACGTCACTGTCGCTTTTATCCAATCTTGTTGCGCAAAAGGTCTTCCACATACGTTATGTCCCACACGTGACATTCTTGTCAGTTTCAGAGATGAGTACTTCCCATTTTTACCTAAAATAAGCTGCGATTTTCAATTTTCTACTCATGATTAACGGAAAAAGGACTTACTCGTGGGCGGGGTTTAGCTCGGAATGTGGAACGTTGTATTCAGCGAGCGATTGTATAAGTTCATTAAATATCCGCATGGAGGCATTTCCATGTGGGACACCGGACCGTTATCAATGGCGCATCCAAGGCGATGTGTGTTTAGGGGGAGGGGGGAGGGGGGTGGAGGGGGCTGTGAGAGTATCGAGAGTAAAATAGTAAAACACACTGTTAACAATAATATTGTCCCATGTGTTATCCAGATCACTCACCTTGGTCGCAGGCCACCCCACTCCAGCCAGGACTGCACCCCTCATCGGGACAGGCACCTGTCACTGGATCACAGGGGGCCTGGTCGGCACAGTGACACGGTCTGGAGCAGTCCGCGCCATAGGAACCGGAACAATCCGGTGTAGCTATCAGGGGGAAATTAATCCAGTTAGTATGTTGATATGGAAATATGGCACAAACCTGAACCGATAATGATCTAAAAACTAGGTTCGAATTCGTTCTACTTGGAGGTTAAGCGTCTATTTGTAGAGATATTATTAATATTAATATAATGAGAGATATGGTTAATGCTATATGCACATATGGACAAGAGATTAAACAAATATATATAAAAAGAAATATACTGATCCGAGCGTATGTGAATGGGGCAGGGGCAGAGACTGCCTAACCGCATACATAGTATAAAACACTGTTAACAATAATATTGTGGCATGTGTCGCCCATATCACCCACTTTCGTCGCAGGCCACCCCACTCCAGCCAGGACTGCACCTCCCGTCGGGACAGGCACCTGTCACTGGATCACACGGGGCCTGGTCGGCACAGTGACACGGTCTGGAGCAGTCCGCGCCATAGGAACCGGAGCAATCTGGTGTAGCTATCCGGGGAAAATTAACCAGTTAGTATGTTGATATGGAAATATGGCACGAACCAGGACCGATGATGATCTGAAAGTCTAGGTTAGAATTTGTTCTACATGGAAGGTAAGCGACTATTTATAGATGTCTTATATATATTAATACAATAAGAGATATGGTAAATGTTACATGCACATATGGAGAAGAGATTAAACAGATATGTATACAAACAAATACTCGGATCCAAGCGTATGTGGGTAGGGGAGGGGCAGTGATTGGCTATACGCCTCTCGAAACCCGTCTCCCAAACTATTGCACAGCAAAAAACAAGTTTGGGGTAAAATATTGACATGAAATCGACTTATACATTTACAACAATTTAAATTAGAATATGGATAAATCTTATGCCATCGTGTTTAATCTAATTAATTCGCGAATGAAATCATCGTAAAATTCTACATACTGCCACATGTGACAATTGTGATCACCTGTGCAAGAAAATCCGTCTTCGCTCAACGACATTCCATCTAAACAGGTACAGCGGTATGATCCTACTGTATTCTGGCAGTCATCGGAACATTCATCAGTCGACTCAGTGCATTCATTCACATCTATAATTCACAATTAAATGTGTCCTGATAATTACTTGGCATTTTTATGATGTTCACCTAGATCAACAATAATACAAGAACATAATGTATATATCAGTTGCATCAAGGCTCTGTGGCGCGAATGGGAGAATAGTAGGTTAAGGAATGCTGAAGGATGGTTAAACTAATGCAATTGTGCGATGGTATATAAATTAAATGTGGTGAACGAACTAATATAATTAGTAATAGCATCATTTAAAATGTTGTGCTTGCTTAGCTAGTTGCATTCAATGGACACGATAATAATGAGCAAAAATGGTTCACTGAGCGTTTACCAGTTAAATTTGACACAAATTTGTCTAGGTCTATACTTGACCTAATAGTTGTATACATGGACAGGTGGGATTAGAACCACGCACCGACAGTTTGGTCCTAGCAGAGACTGATCGACATGGAAACCTTTTAACTTGCAGCCTAGACAATATTCATTAATACGTACCGACACATGTGTGTGTCCCTTCCAGCCTGTAACCTTGGCGACAAGAACACGTGCCAGAACCATTGCAGATATGATCGCAACCTCCATTGTTCACTTGACAATCTGTCAAAATGATTCGATATCAGCCTAGTTGTTAAAATAACAATATAAACAATGAAAAAGGGTTTAACATTGTTGCTAGTGGCCATTCACCGAGCATTTAAAGAGCGGATATGGCATATTGCACTATCCATAGAAAGGACACGTGGTAGATGTAGTTCTACGCGAACACAAAAAAAGTTAGAGTTATTGTAACATGATATAACTTGGTAATCATTTACACATCAAATGATGTTCGCAATACACAGTTCTTGCTTCTCACAATTTCAATGCAATGTTGTCTCGATAAACCATACCGTTGCACCAGTCCTGCGATATCAGGATATCGTCGACACCAATATCCCGTATCTCTAGGCCCCGCTGTCCCGAGAAGCGCAACTGTGAGGAGTATGAGAAACCAAATGTGGATATGGACTTCAATCAAAGCATGAACAAATTTCATACACATTATACCAATAACAGAAACAATGTACTCTATGATCCAAGTAATCAACCAATGATGAGTGATCTAATCTCCGGCTATGTATATCGTTTCCTTTACTTACCCAGTCTCCGCTGTATATCAGAGTGACATTGATCTGGGCGGCTTGCCACCCGCTCCCCTGATCGCCTTCCACGGTAAAAATACGGCGCTCCATCTCGGCATGGACAACGTGGACATTGAGAACCCCGACGTTGCGGCCACTCATGTGATACTTGAAACGGACACATATAAGTCCCCTGAAGTCAATGGCAGGCGTTTCGATTCTAAAACAAATGAGAAAGCAGGTGCATTTCTATCAATATTTTAACATAAAATGTTTAATTGGGAGGACACTGAATCGAAGCAATTTAGATATGCTAGCTCACTTTTCACCCCCTTATTATGTCACACAAATGGTAAATACCTATTTGTGAGGAGTAATATTGCATTTCAGGACGTGTGTAACTAGCTTTTGCTGTATATATAGCCGTAGATTTACATAACGCATGGCAACATCTTGTTTTGTTTCACTGCTATGAGATTGTATGTCATTTCAAAACCTTATGTATAATATGACGCTCTGGTGTTCCGCACATTACTTTCTGTTTAACATTTATTATATGCGATACATGCGATATATGCAATTGAATGGCTAATGACAGCCAAATCTATATTTTCAATACACTGTTCAATACATGATGATGCATACACTAACATAACAATAACGCGGGTTAGCGGGGCGTTAGGCCATTTTTTTGGCCCGACATCAAGCTGTAGTAGCCCCCGCCAATTTCCATTTTCCATATGAAAATGAAGGGCTGCTACAGGTTGATGAAGGGCCAATACAATGTCTAACGAGATGCAAAACTCGCGCTATTACTATCATCATGAGTTGAATTTAAGTTCTAACTTATCTCGCATACATGCTGGGCGTGAACATGTTTCCTTGCTTCTTTGGTTTAATTCGCATACAACGTTCGAAGTAAAATGTTTAGCGCTTGCAATCCTTCCCACATTTGTGAGCTTGTCCCCTTCTGTACACCATGTAAGCTGATAAGTGTATATCAATATATCGTGACCAAGAAACGGCACGCGTAGCTAGGCAGCTAGGCGGCTAGGCGGGCCATTTAAATCAAGAACCACAATTTTTTTTGCGTGACGTCATGTTTCATTGTTCTACGCCAAGTAATTATGGCAACGATTATCTATTGAAAGGGCCGAAGGGCGGTTTGGGTCAGATTGCAGGATTTTAGCGGCCTTCGAATTTAATGCTATTGTACTAGTTAACTCGGCCATCATCTCGTAATAATATGACAATAGCGCGAGTTTGCTGGTCGTTAGGCAATTTTATTGGCTCGACAACAAGCTGTAGGAGCCCGCTAATTTTTATTATGGGATAATGAAAATGAAGGGCTGCTACAGCTGCATTTAAATTTAAGGCGTTGACTTGTCTCTGCTTCTTTGGTTTAATTTCCGCATGCAACGACCAAAGTAAAGGATTTTGGGACTGACTGTCCGCAAATCGTAAGCCTTTCCACATATAGTTGGCCAGTCGCCTTTTTATACAATATATATCGTTGCCAAGAAACATGGCACGTGCAACTAGGCAACTAGTCATGGAAGCTGACCAATTAAAGCTATAACTACAATTCTTTTGTGCGTGATGTCATGTTTCATTGTTCTATGCAGCGTCGCTATGGCAACGATTGTCGATTGCATGGGCAGCAGGGCGGTTTGTGTCAGAATACGGCATTTTAGAGGCTTTCAGATGTAATGCTATAGGGCATGTCAGTTCTCGCGGGTTCTACTTCCGGCCTGGGACTTTGGGGACAAACAAACGAACACGTGCTTTTTGTTCAGTGCGCAGCCTGACTCGCCCCCTGCGTAACAACGGATACCGCGCGCAGAGGGCTGTTATACTAGTTACGACATAGCACGCGGAACCAGGCAAGCTGCGCGGCCGGCGAGGCAAACAAGGGGTGGGTCGCAATTCGTCTTTCGTGCGTCTTAAATAAAGACATGTTAACTTTTTCGTGTCGATATGTTGGTAGATGACACTTTGAACATGTCATTTTCCATAATACTGGCCACGTTCAGTTAACTAGGCGAAAAACAGGTAGATGATTTCCCAATGTTTACACTGATCTGGAGTCATCGAGTGACAGGTATGGACAGCCTTTGCCGTCAAAATTACAGTTTTTCAATCCTGAATGCAACTACCATTCAAATAGGCAAATTTCAAAAGAACAACCTTGTAAATTTACTGTGCTAACATTTTCTTTCTAAATTGATTCCGTTCTGTTATATTCATAGTCTTGATGGGTATTTTGACAAACAGTTTCCCGAGAACCACAAAATAGACCAGTACTGTGACTTTTCCATGTCCACAGAGTGAGCTAGCTTACATGTACTTATCGACTTACCGGTATAATGATCTGGATCTAAGTTAAACTGGTGCGGCAAACTTAATATCCAAGAAGTATATACAATACTTCTTAATGCATTTGACTTCAGTCATAACTCAGTTTAACGGGTCCTTTCAAATATGCTAGCAAAAATAGATAATCTATGCTTCCTCTTTATGGGAATGGTGGAATTAAGCTTTAATTTACAAAACAAAAAGTGTTTAGACTTTTATAGGTGGACACTTGTGTTGATATTATTAATTTGTATATCTGATGTGTCTACGTTCAGCTTACTGATAGCTTTAGTTCTGTATAAATCTTTAATTGTAACATTTCCTTTTGATTTTGATTAATTAAATTACACTTTCTTTTGCTACTTTCGACAAAACACACAAGGAAACAATAATTATTTAAAACATTGTGGCATCTTTAAATATATGGATATTTTCAACAGGAATCTGTAATGCAAACATACAAAATAAAGAATTATTCAGTGTATAACCTTTATGATTGACAATTTTTGCATTGCATAGACATGATGATAATAAATCCAAGTTTCTATTTGTCTCTTTGACAACATATGGTATAAAATAAAATGTGCAAGTATTTCAAATGTAGCAGATACAAGAGCTAGGTGAAGGTACAAAAAATGAGATACTTAATACTTCATCAAATTCATAACATGTCCTTTTAAGGTTGTCCAATTAATTTGATTAAATTACACCTTTCATAGCTACTTTTGTCCTGATGAAACATGAAACATGTAATAAAGAACAAGAGACCAAACTATTAAAAATATTGATAACAATTAACCCATAAGGAATTCAGTAATACTATTATAAATATATTATTACATATATCATATATAGACATTTTTATTTAACCAGCAGAAACATAAAAAATCCCAATAAAGGGATAATCAATATATATGTTACATTTTGTTAGGTCAATTTCATCTCTTAATTCTCCTGCATTCAACTACATTAATGACAAGAGCACATTCCTTGGTTAATAAATCCTGTGTACCATAATAAATATAACATATAAGCTTTTTCAAATCTCTCAGTTGTTACCGGTATATTGTATTAGATTGTGTTCCATCAATTTAGATGAAGAAAAGATAAATTTATCTCTTAAAATAATAAAATAGGACATTATATGGTTTAATAGGATATAATAATCATCAACTTTGTTCTACATTAAATCAGCCCTGGGTGACAAATGTTGTTCATGACATTTGCAAATTGAAATCTACATTGAAATTAATGCTGCATAACTATGTAATAATAAGATGTCCTTTTTAGATTGTGCAACTTAATTTTGATTTTTAAATTTGGTACTGTTGTTCTGAGGTTGACATGTGATGTATATTAATAAAAATAAAAATAAAAAAATTAAGAAAAATATCTATAATAACAAGTAGCACATAAGGACACAAGTAACATTAAACATCTTTGGCAGGTTTATATATATATATATATATTTTCATTTAACCAGTATAAACATCACAATAAAATTATACTAATCACCAATATATATGGCACATGTTGTTACTTTTCTCTAACATTTAGCTACAGTTGTGACAAGAGCACCAAGACATATTGCTTTGCTAATAAATTCTGTGTGTCATAATAAATAGACTGGTGTTGTATAATCACTTTGTCAGACTTCTGCTCGGTTGCTATAGTATATATTATAACGTGTTCCATTATCTGAAAAGACCAGTTTACAACACTTAAAATATAACTGGACATTACGATTTAGTAGGCTATAACAATCAACTTTCTACTTTCTCTGATGACAAACATTATTCATGACATTGGCAAATTCATTAATTTTCTTTAAATGTTCTAGAGTTTTATGCAGTCTGTTAACTTTTTCATTTCTTTATAGATTTAGTTGACATTTGCATCCACACACTTTGTACTCTTGTCTAATTTATATTTACATTCTTTGCAATGTTTTATTGGTATGTTCACTTGATTGTTGCAAAAACTCAATATTTCAATATAATAAAAAAACTAAAATTTGACAAATTCATTTTTTTCATCATATATTAAAAAATATGTAAAAGACATATTATTTCCCAAATACTTAGATCTATATCTATGTGTAATATATATCTCAGACAAATATGTAGGTACATTGTACACATTATTTGACATCAAATATTTGCTAAATACAAAGGGCATGATTGAGGATTTATATAATGTCACAATATTTAAGTTAATACAGTTAAGTTTTTTTTTAATTTTATAATGTTATTCCCATTCAAAACTTTATTTAAATAAAGCTTAGTTATAATTTGTCCAAGCCGTCATAATTGATTTCTTGATTTGGAAAAAACTGTAATAAAATCATTCGCGGTAAAACAACAATTAAGTAGTATTGAGCTCAAATGGCTCTATCATATCTGCTCATAAAATCACCCGTATGCATCAGCATTATGAGAAACATTGGATAAATCGATATGTCGAAAACAATAGCCGTTTCCCCATTTTCGCGAATTATGGTTTATTCCGCTTGTCATCTGTAATTCGGCCGTCGGCAACACAGTCAGGCCAGTACAAATATTGGGTATTCAGCGGGCTGTAGTGCGCTAAGTTTACTGACCGCAGTTATTGATACGGGAAAATACAAGTTCAAAGAGTCTTTCAACAATATATTGTCACTAGATAGTTAACAGGTGCTTATTTAAGTTGCAAACAGGTCTAGAAGGGACCCACCCTTTTCTCCCCTCGCTCACCACGCAGTTTGCCTGGTTCCACGTCCTAAATCGTGACTAGAATGACAGCGTTTTGATTAGTGAAGCAGGGAGCGAGTGAGTTGCGCAGTGAAAAATTAAGGACGCATATAACGTCGTTGTCCCCAAAATCTGATCTCGTGAGGTATCGCACACATAAAACGAGATTCACTTGCATGCCCTATTGCACTAGTTAACATGACCACCAACTCGTAATAATAATACGTGACGCATGCCTACGATACTGTTGGATATTATCGTTGTATCATACGGCGTGGCATAGTGTGTCACTATAACAACAATCTTGTTAATTCACTTATACTGTCAAAGCCACATGTTAAATGCAAATATTCGCTCAACATACTTTGCAGGGGTTTAATTTTGTCATTGTATGAACAAACTTTGCTATTGACAATTGTTTCGCCGTGATTTATTAAACCTGTGCTGGTTATCATTGGAAAGCGATGCAATTAAAGGAGGGCGTGTATGTGATCCGAATATGAGAGAATTTGGCATTGATCGGTTTAATTCTTACCTAGCCACGTCGTTCAGCTTCTGGCCGTCCGTCTCTATGTCGATGAACCAAGTGCCGTCGGCCGCCTTCTTGGGTCCCGTGTAGTCGGTCGGTCCGTCAATCCTCGTCCAATCAAAGTGGTCGTCATTACTCTGGAGCATGCCGCAGAAACCCTCCTCGAACGAACAGGAGAACGGAAGCGGCTCTGATAGAGACATTGTCACGACATATGTTACGATGTTTACACTACATGGAATCGGGACTGACGTAAAAGTGACATCTGAATGGTAGCGGAGAGACTCACAGGCTTTCATTCACTCAGGATGACTACTGGTGTATTACCAGCCATAAAATTATGTAAACCGACTTGCAGTTCACATTTCACCTTTGAATAGTTTAATGACCGACACATGGTCATATATCAAGTCAATTTAAATCGGGGTATCAAGCTCGATATCAAGTCTTGTTAGTGCTAACTTACCTGTGGTCCTACATTCTCCCGTCCGGATGACGATGTCGTCGAGAGCGACGTCTCCGCGGGAGTCGCTGCTTCTTACGACTCTAAACGCTACCTGCACAAATGGTTCAACGTCGCACTTCATAATGTAATGCATATTGATTTGTCATCCAAATGCTGTGCTGCCAACAACACTCAAGGTGGGGGGGCGACTTTACCCCCCCCCCCACACTTAAGCCCTCCACCCCCCACTTAAGCACTCAACTAAACTAAATCTGCAAACTATGCAATGAAGTATCACCTATATTTTCTAAAGTAGATCAACCTTTCAAATTAACTGACATAAACGCCCTCCACCCCCTCCTTCCCTCTTCAATGATAAATGCATGTAGTTTCTTACCCGATCCCCCGAGGTCCACCTCTGTAGTCCCCAGTCCCCAGTGGTCGCCGTGGTCACTGAGCGCCCTCCACCCCCTCTTCAGTTATGACGGATATCTTACCCTGTCCCCCGGCCTGAGGTCCACATGTATAGCCTCCAGTCTCTATTTGTCGCCCGTGTCATTGAGCGCCCTCCACCCCCCTCTTCATGTATAAAGAGTATCTTCCCGGTCCCCCGGCCTGAGACCAACATCTGTAGTCCCCAATCTCCAGTGGTCGCCCTGGTCACTGAACGCCCTACATGGCGCTGTTCAAGTATAAAGGGTGTCTTACCCGGTCCCCCGGCCTGAGGTTCACTTCTGTAGTCCCCAGTCCCCATTGGTCGCCCTGGTCACTGAGCGCTCTCCAGAAGTATAAAGGGTATCTTACCCGGTCCCCCGGCCTGAGGTCTACATCTGTAGCCCCCGGTCTCCAGTGGTCGCCCGTGTCACTGAACGCCCTCCATCCCCTCTCTTCAAGTATTAAGAGTTGCTTACCCGGCCCTCTGGCCTGAAGTCCACTCCTGTAGTCCCCAGTCTCCAGTGATCGCCCTGGTTACGGAAAGCCTACCACCCCCCTCTTCAAGAATAAAGGGTGTCGTACACGGTCCCCCTGCCTGAGGTCCACGTCTGTGGTCCCCAGGCTCCCGCCGATCACCCTGATTACTGAACGCCCTCCACCTCCCTCTTCAAGTATAAAAGATATCTTACCCGATTCTCCGGCCTCAAGTCCACCTCTGTAGTCCCCAGTCTCCAATGGTTACCCTGATCTTTGGACACCCTCCAGTTGTAAATGTCATCTGGTTTTATTCTCACGTCGAGTTCACCGACACCGACTCCATACATGTGGTAGGCGAATATCACGCACGCCGTGCCTGAGTGCTGTAAACTCGGGGTCTCAACCCTGTCAAAAACCGAGGTCACATGACCGGATAAAATAAGTCGCATCGCGACGGGTTATAACGGTATAATTTAGCCTATTCTAAAACAATGCTACGACATTTGCATCATCGAACATTTCACACATTTAGAGTGCAATCGCAATGGGTTACGTCCCAGGGGACCCCCAAAAAAATCCCTCTTGATACATCGCTGGATGAATGATACAGATAGCTCATTATTTGACGTTTTAAATTTCGCGTGCTGCTGTTAGCTCCATGGGTGCTGGATATACATCATGGGACCTGGGGCTTTTGGCTCTATATGCACTTCTCATACGTTGTTCTAGATTGACATGTAGCCACACTCACACATAACGCAGGTAAATAAACCCTCACTTTATTTAATATAATATATGATGTGAAGCAGTGCCATATTTATACATACTCTGCTACGTCACCATATGGAGCTTCGGTTGCTTCTATGTAGATGTAGAACGTCCCTTTGTAAGCCGACGAGGGTCCAGTGGCCATAGTCTCTGTGCCTCCACTCTGTCTCTCCCATTCAAAATGATGGTTTGTACTCTGGATCATCCCACAGAAATCGGTCTCGAAGCCGCACGAAAACAACTGGATGCCGACAGCCGAGAATCCTGGCATAACTAAATTGTACCCAGGTCAATTAGAACGAATAGGTTCTTCGTAGTGGGTTTACATTTCAAAACAGGGATCTACATCAACGCCCTGACCATGAATATATATACATTGCATTCCACACTGGGAATTTTGTCCTGTTAAGATAATATTCTAATTTTCTGAAATCGGTTATTCCGGCCATAGCGCTATGGAGTCAAGAACGCATTTAACGCGCTCATTAACCCAGTAAAATTAAATAAGCTACAATATCTTGTTATGCCATAAAAAAGTGATGTGCACTGCCCACTATTAAAATAGACCACAACAGGTATTCATATGTACCGTTGCTTTACGTTCAACGTTCAACTGTTGACATATTATTCTAGCTAACACAGCCCCAACATCAGGAAAATGTAGAGAGCAGCATAATATATATATTTTTTTCTATTTGTAATTTATGGTTAAAATATCTTAATTTGTATAGCGCCATCTTGTGTTTGGTTATTGTGCGACATTGTAGATACGGTTCTAACTCCAAGTGACAAGTGTTTTAAAAATTCAGCTTTGAAATACTGTGAACGTTATTTTCAACTATTGGTCGGCAAGTAGGTCGTATTGATGATCATCCAACTCAAAGGTATCTGTTGCCACGGGCAGTAATGGCACAGAGAAAATTTCCGTCGGGCACCAGCGGCTCCTTGGCATTTTCCCGGCTTTGCATCACAAATCTGATGTCCTCACTTCTCGCTCAATGTCTCGTGATATTTCTCTACGAGATAAATTCTTTAGGCCGTAGTTGACATTTGACGCCCTGGTGTCCATAGTGTGTTCTATTGAGCATGTCTTGCGGCATTGCTCCCCGGATGATCACTCTGTTGCCTTTGTAGATGAGGCCGTCTTCGATCCCGAGATAGTCGCGCATAAACCAATATGGTCCACCTGCTTCACCTGTTCAGACCATCCAGTTGTGATTTGCCCAGGGAGGGCTGATACCTCAAACTCAGACCGCGTGGCTTGCTTAATGGCGTCTCGCTTGCCTAGGTTTATCCCGAGTATATATAGGGTTTCATCAAGCGTAATTGAGGTTCCAACTGATGAAGAGACCGCGATAGTTAGTCGGCATCCGGAAAGGACAAGGTGTCCTTTCCGGATTTGTATTGTAGTTACATACCGTATGACGTCCCATGCAAGTTGCATCGAGGGCTCCGTGCGGCCCAGAGAGACCTTGAATACGCATATGGCTATTGAATAGGAATAAGAACAAAACTGCAGCGCCATCTAGATAATCGAGCAGTTGGAACAATAATGACTTCAATTCATTTAGTTCCTAGTTATTCATGCCATCTGCTTAGTTCTTAATTCTTCATGCAAATTCCCGCATGCTTTGCTGTGTGCTCTTGATGCTTTGTTAATTGTTACACGTGATTATTTGATGTAATAATTTACTAATTTGCCACGAAATTTTAATCAACCCTTACATAGTATCATTCGCGGTGCCTTCGCTTGTCATCAACCTTATTCGTTTGTGCCATGAACGGGTTGAGTTCTAGCACCAACTATATTGGACATTTGAATCACTGCATGCTCCTTTCGCACGCCTTTAATAAGGACATGGAGTTGCATGCAAAGATGGGGCACTAAGTCAAAGTTGCAGGGACCCATGTATGCGTGGGAATCACTCGCTCGTGCAATACACGCAAAGAATATGGATGGTATGGCATGGGAATAACTGGAATTTTTTTTTAACAAACTGTGAACTTATAGTAAAATGACGTTTACAGCATTTGAATCAAACTCGAAATGTTCCGTATTTTTTTCCTCGTCTCGTAATGTACAGGGTATAGAGATGTAATGTATATGACAGGTGCACCGGTATATGTTTCTTCAACACAAACAAGATGTAAATTAAAAACAACAAAAAAATGCTGTTATAAGTTGACGAGGCACGTTTTTATATGCCAACCATTCTCACAAAAAATGCGAATGGCTAGCATAAACAATGACAACCGACATTCATCCCATCTCTTAAGTGGGCCTTCACCACCCCAACCAAAAAGCAAATTAAATAGGTACAACTCCAATGACTTCGTTCAGTTGCCAAATATCCCATCTCTTAAGTGAGCCCTCACCACCCCACCCAGCAAGTAATTAAAATAGGCACAACCACAATGACTTCTTTCATTGATAAATATACAAAAGGTATATCAGATATTTTCAGGTAACATCTTAATTAATTAACCTTTTACATCGTCTCTATTATCCTCAATAACATGTTCTCATTATAATACTAATGTCTTGTGACGCTTCAAGAAACAGGTTACTGGTTCCGTCTGGTCACTAAAATGGCGAGATGATTTCCTTATGGTTCCTACCTCCAAGTAGTATAACTCCAAGAAGGAAAGCCGGTAGTTCGCCCATCATTGCACCTTTTCAATTCTTCAGATTATGTGCCGAGGGAATCAAAATAAGAGACATATGACATCGTACTTAGTACAATCTCTTTGTCAACAAACGGTTGGAATTAGCGATCAGATCTGTTCACGTTCATCTGAATGGAAATAGTTATCAACATACATGAAACAGGGGTTAATGTAGCAATCGATCGGATAAGATATTCACACTAGCCTGACGTACATACGATCTGTATAGAGTCTGACGTAGATACGAGGTGTATAAAGACTGACGTACATACGCGGCGTATAGAGCCTGACGTACATACGACGTGTATAGAGTCGACGTACACACGACGTGTATATTGTCTGCCATACATACGGCGTGTATAGTCTGACGTACATACGACGTATATAGAGTCTGACGTACATACGGCGTGTATGCGTATAGAGCCGGACGTACATACGATGTGTAGTGTATGTCGCACATACGACGTGTATGTGTATATAGTCTGACGTACATGCGACGTGTATGTGTACAGAGTCTGACATACATACGACCTGTATGTGTATGGAGTCTGACGTACATGCGACGTGTATGTGTATAGAGTCTGACGTACATACGACGTGTATAAAGACTGTGTACATACGACGTGTTTATTGTCTGACGTACATACGACGTGCATAGTCTGACGTACATACGACTGGTTGCGTATAGAACCGGACGTACATACGATGTGTATATGCATAGAATCTCTCGTACATACGACGTGCATATAGTCTGACGTACAAACGACGTGCATAGAGTCTGACGTACTTACCACGTGTATAAAGTCTGACGTAGTTACGACGTGCAGAGTCTGACGTACTTATGACGTGTATAAAGACTGATGTATAGACGACGTATGTAGTCTGACGTACTTACCACGTGCATAAAGTCTGACGTATATACGACGTATATAGAGTCTGACGTACGTACAATGTGTATAGGTCTGGCTTACATACGACATGCATAGAGTCTGACGTAAATACGACGTGTATAAAGTCGGACGTACATACAACGTGTATAGTTTGACGCACATACGACTTGTATAG
This sequence comes from Arenicola marina, assembly GCA_964019135.1. Classification (NCBI taxonomy): domain Eukaryota; kingdom Metazoa; phylum Annelida; class Polychaeta; family Arenicolidae; genus Arenicola; species Arenicola marina. The sequence goes on along the minus strand of OZ025254.1, from coordinate 22,000,299 downwards.
AGACTGACGTACAGACGGCGTGTATAGAATCTGACGACGTATATAGAGTCTGACGTACATATGACGTGTATATAATCTGACGTACTTACGACGTGCATAGAATCTGACGTACATACGGCGTGTATAGAGACTAACGTACATACGGTGTGTGTATAATCTGACGTACATAAGACATGTATAGTGTCTGACGTATATACGACGTGTATAGAGTTTGACGTACGTACGACGTGTATAGATTCTGACGTATATACGACGTGTATAGAGTCTGACGTACATACGACGTGTATAGAGTCTGACGTACATACGACGTGTATAGAGTCTGACGTATATACGACGTGTATAGAGTCTGACGTATATACGACGTGTATAGAGTCTGACGTACATACCTCGTATATAGAGTCTGACGTATATACGACGTGTACAGAGTCTGACGTACATACCTCGTATATAGAGTCTGACGTATATACGACGTGTATAGAGTCTGACGTACATACGACGTATATAGAGTCTGACGTACATACGACGTATATAGGGTCTGATGTACATATGACGTGCATAGAGTCTGACATATAGTTGGCACGGTTCCGGAAGGGGTTGGGATAGTGGTTGCGGTGGAGGTATGGGTGGGGGAGGGGGGGGGTAGTGCCATGTAATGACCGTTTTCTTCTAAACGCTGAGCTTTAGTTTCGGCTTCACCCCCCTCCATCGCCCTCCCTATCACTCCTGGATCCGCCTGTTCTGTGTTTACTGCGACGGTTAGTCTGTGACAAGCCCACATACACATAGTTAGCCTTAACGTATCCTGTCTGGCAACTATTATCGATGCAATGGATATACGATACAGCGTACACGTATCTATAGCTATAAGTAACTCTTGAGGATGGTAATGATGGCACTTACCTACCAGTGAGTTGGCTGATGAAGCTACTTCACATTTATAGGTGCACACATGTGAGATATGTATCCTTACAATCAACACTGAAGTAATGTTAATGTTAGTTGTCCTCCATACATACAATGCAGATAACGGTGGTACCACGCCGACACACGTTATATGTATGTGTCTACATGGCTCGAGACAAACCCAAGAGCCGCTGTATCACATTCAGTACTTACATGGGTTCCGGACGGTTGAACATCACAACGTTGTCACCACTTTCTGGTTGAGGGCCTCTAACCGGTTTATAAGTAAAATTACATACTGCATTTGTGAATTGGTCGCGGAGCGCGTGTTGTATAGCCTCTATCCAGGCCATAGGGAGGGCATGGTGCTCGACGTTAGCGCGCTCTCTGTCGGAGGGCTGGTGCCGGTGTCCCAATGGGTTCTGTAAACCGGAGTGTGAGGGTCTGAGGGGGGGGGGATAGGTCGGAATGATATCCGATGCCCGGATGTGCTTTCTAAACTTTCGAAGGCGTTATCGCATGCACAGTTGGTGCCAGAATCCACGCCACTCCCCCCCCCCCCCTCATGTGCGGACCTGTGTTGAGTCACGGGCGGAGGTATGGAGATACGTAAATACAGTTTGGTGTGTTATATACCAGTTAATAGTACGTCTTACTGGGGGCTTCCCTCCCATAACGTATACACCACGTCCGAGAACTTTCAATGTATATTAATCAAAGCGGCTGCTGTAATAGGCGGGCGGTAACTTGTATGGATCGGGATTCGGTGGCTAATCCCCGTTGACTTCGAAATCACCAAGAAAATATTGAATATGATAATGGCGACCCTGTGACACATAAACTAAACTGTCATATTTGCTTTAAAGCAATGTTCAACACCCCGAGCCTCTGTCTCCGTGAAACGTCTGCCATGGCAAAAATTGTCTTCGGCATAAATATATGCTTCAAATTACTTATTATTGTACCCGCATTCTACAATGTCAATGTAGACCACCACTGGTCCGGTCATGGTTAAGGCTGCGTGATGAAGACACCAGACTGCCGCCCCCCCCCTCTTCTCTGCTAACTACCGTGACGTGCGATATGCATGGGTTAGTCTCGTGATGAAATCTCTCTCGCTACCCCCTTGACTCATCACGAGCTGCACCCGTGTACGGTGAGACACATGCAGAAAATACAAAACACTAGTAGCGACGGCCGACGCAGTGTTATGGTAATGTATGTGTCTGAGTAAATATATAAATGAGGCTGCGCCTACTCCCCCGAGAAAGTGCCTGCTGGTGACACTTGAGAGCATGGAGCGCATACTGTCGTCTCGCAAATCGTGTTCTTCAGTAAACTGAACGCCATCCAGTGAATGCAGTGGAAGGCGACTCGACAGTATACTCGTACAGTATTGTTGACTGGATGTTTCTTTTGTCGCTTCACATTGTAGACACTCACAATGCGGTAAATAAAAAGAGGAAACTGTTGATCAGTAAGACTTAGGCACCATATAAATGCTTGTTCTATCTTTATAAGTCACGCAACAAACCCAAGTAGGTTGCGCATGCGCGTGCGTGCGTAGGGCAAAATAATGTAAATATCAGGCTCTTTAACATGGGAACCATAGGACCGATCAGTTTAAATGCCAAATATCGAACAAAGTAACATAGCTAGAGCAACGAAGGATGAAGGATCAAATGTGTCAGGGGAAGTAGCTCATCTGGATAGCGCGATCTATGCTCGTTACCCACACAAGTTATCGCTATCGGGCTACAATGTATCCAGCCCCACCTCCGCTCGCTCCATGTGGGGCTGTATCAACAATTTGATCGTAGGGCTTTTCGCAGCCTGCAAAGATACACGCCACCATCAAGCTCTTGCACCAGATAACATCGTTTTTGTCGCCTTTTGTTTCTATGCATGGCCGGAAAATGCTGAGTAAGAAGGGCGATCAAGACATATGTATGCATCTCTGGTCACCCTACACTGAAAATGCCAAACTGTGACACTGCATGGCCCAGATCTATTTTACCTGTTGTTGCGGGCATTGTGGTTGTATCCATTACCACGCGAATATATAATCTGACACATCAACAGCAAGGCAATACTATTACCTTTGCATCTGTGTTGGTCGTCCGTCAGTATGTAACCGTTATGGCAGCCACAACTGTATGCACCCACTGTGTTCAGACATCTCTGTTCGCAGGTGTCATTCGCCAGACAGTCGTTCACATCTGAACAGCATTAAACATAATTTGATGTGTTATGATCTCCCATGCCTGGTCAACAATTATCTATCCATGCATATCGGTGACCACTCCTTAAGTCACACTCAAAGCAAACATCATTATTATACCGGTAATAATCATGTGATACGCCTTGATAGAGCCAACCACACATGTCATACAACAACATCAAAGTTGTATCACATTAACAAAAAAGAAAAAAATGAAATACGTGTTGAAATATAACGTGCTGACTCTGACGTTTAGACATCTTCGATCTCAAGAGCATTGTAATTCTAAGGTTTATTATTTTATTCATTTATTTTAACGGAAAAGGGTGGGAGGTGGGGTGGCGAATAGAGCCGGTGGGAAATGGGAAATATGATTTTCGTTGACATCATATTACCTACTTTTGGCCAAAGTCATGACCCAGAACACGACCGTGATATGACACGATTAATGCTGAGACTCAATTTGGTAACACTCCAACACACATATTTTGTTCGTGTCTGTCCACTCCCTTGCCTTGAGTTATAACACCCAATTAGTAGGCCCACTTAACGTCAATAATGTCAATAATGCGTAAGCTGCACCCGAAGTGCGGTTTTTGATGTTTTAAGTAGGTCGTTGCAATCTATGTCGGTCTAATAGCGACAATGGCAAGGGTCAAGGGGGAGGACGCCATGTCTCAGTTTTTATCTTTATCCTGCGAACACGTGTAAACGTGAGATTCGAACCAAACACCGGCCACTTGGGCCTGTCAGAGAATCTTCGACACGTACACCCACACTTGGCAGCATGCACAACATTTTATATTACTTACCGACACACGTCTTTGTTCCATCAAGTGTGTAACCTTGACGACAAGAACACGTCCCAGAACCAGCGCAGATGTGGTCACAGCCTCCATTATTCATTTGACAACCTGTGCACGCAATGCAATATTAACCTACTTATTAGAAATAAGCATGGATACAATGAAAATGTGCTTAACACTTTTCTATTCGTCATTTACCATATATGTGGAACGGACACAAGGTAGACAATGCTATTATACGCCTACAAGAACGCAAAACAAGAACCTATAATTCATAACGTCGGCAATTGACCATTTGACCTTATGCAACAATATTCGTGATATTCTCCTACTATAGAATGTCGGATTAATTCTCTCTCTAGTATATGTAGTTCTTAGACAACGTCAGGGTAAACATTTCCGCCATTGCTAAGGTTAAGGTTAAGGTATAAACATTCCGCAGTGATGTTATCAACCAATGCTATGATATCAAGCCTTAACCACTCTACGTCATTCTATCGTGGCATTAAGTCTGACTAACTTATCTGTCGTCCTACATTCTCCCGTCTGGATGAAGATGTCATCAAGAGCGATGTCTCCATGGGTGTTGCTTGTCGTGACAGCTCTAATCGACACCTGGGGGATCATTGCACCCATAGTTAGGAGCTCGCAACCCTATGCTATCATACGCGAACTTAGTGGTTTGCCAGCGACATCGATCAACGTCATCAAGCTCTAATATCATATTCCTGCCACTTGTTTCTCGATAATATTGTATTAATTAATGTTTAACAAGTAGATATGATAAAAAAAACTACGTGGGCTTAACAAATATGGTACATATGTACACGTTACACTGTACCCCAGTCTGAAGTCCACCTCTCTAGTCCCCAGTCTCCAGTTTTAACCCTGGTCACTTAGCCTCTCTTGAAGTATAAAAGTATCTTACCCGGTCCCCCGGCCTGAGGTCCGCCTCTGTAGTCCCAAGTCTCCAGTGGTCGCCCTGGTCACTGAACGCGTTCCACTCCCCCCCCCACCCCACCCCCTATTGAAGTATCAAGGGTATCTTACCCAGTCCGCCGGCCTGAGGTCCACCTCTGTAGTTCCAAGTCTTCAGTGGTCGCCCTGGTCACTGAGGGCCCTCCACCCCCCCCCCCCTTCTTGAAATATAACGGTTATCTTACCCGGTTCGCCGGCCTGAGGTCCACCTCTGTAGTCCCCAGTCCCCAGCGGTCGCCCTGGTCACTGAGCGCCCTCAACCCCCCTCTTGAAGTATAAAGGGTATCTTACCCGGTCCGCCGGCCTGAGGTCCACCTCTGTAGTCCCCAGTCTCCAGTGGTCTTCTTGATCATTGAACGCCCTCCATTCGTTGTTAGCTGATGCAGCTTTTACGACGAGAACGCCGGAGCCTACTCCGTACATATGGTAGGCGAATGTCCACTCTGTAAGCAAAGCTGTGGACCCCGGTATAAATGCAGAAATGAAACGAATATTTAGCAATCACGATGCTCCTTGTCGTTTGTACCACGACACATGTGATGGTGATTAATAAAGGATGATCTGAAACAAACATGTTTTGCTTAATACAATCATGGTATGATACGCGTCGCCTCTATAACCCTAAACGATTACGGTGCCATAATTGTATTATGTAACAGTTGTTGTAGCATTCACCGTGACTCGCTCAGCATTAGTTTATTTCGATACAGTATTATAACATTTTCCGCCTTAAAGATTTCACATAAGATCTTCTATTCCAAAATGCGAAATATCGGACAAATATTGTAAGTCACAAGATTATGATATATAATTTGAGACATCCGAAAACTGGACACGTCAGCAGATTTCAATCTATTATTGAAAGATCTGACAGTTGGGCATGTCACAAGATCTAAAATGCGCAAGTAATAATCAATTGATTTTGCAAATATTAAAAAAACACTGATAGTGCTATGTGTAATTTGATATTATTTTTAACATATAATTTGATAGATATATTCCCACGATGCTCGCTGTGTTGGCTCAATGCCATATACATATCCTACCGTGTATAGAGTTATAGGTACGCTTCCCATACATTGTTTTACATGATTGTCACATGTGTGTAAATTGCGACTTAGATGTATATTTTTCTGTATTGTATTTTGCATGATATGTGTAGGGTATTGGTAGAATTTATGTCATGGGGATGAGTGGTGGCATGTTACTGTCGGGTTTAATGGTATGGTGAGTGGTGGGTGTGTTTGAGTTGTTCAAGTAAACAGGATAGTTTGAATAATGTGTCGAGGTGTGGTTCTGTGACGGGTGAATGAGATTAACGGTATACATAGCTGGGGTAAATGGATGTGCAAGGCAGACAACGGACGAGTGCCGATGGCTGAGTGCCGATGGCTCAATGCCGATGGCTGAGTGCCGAGGGCTGAGTGCCGATGGCTGAGTGCCGAGGGTTGAGCGCCGATGGCTGAGTTTCGAGGGCTGAGTGTCGATGGCTGAGTGCCGAGGGATAAGTGCCTGCATGAGGGCCGTGTCCCGAGAGGCAAAAGAGCTAACATATGAAGGTTCAGTAACCCTCCGAATAAGGCTTATGACTTGAGTCTTCCCCGCACTACGTGACAATGATCGTACTCTGAGTTTAGACAATGAGACGTTGCCTTCCATTGCACAATGTGAATTATTTGCTATAAAGAAACCTACTCTGCTGCGTTACTGGGAAGAGCATCTGTGGCTTCTATATAGATGTAGAATGTCCCGTTGTAAGCCGACGAGGGTCCAGTCTCCCCAGTATCTGTGCCTCTGCTGTGTCTCGTCCAATCAAAATGGTCGTCTGTTCTTTGGGTCATATCGCAGAAATCGGTCTCGAAGCCGCATGTAAACAACTGAATATCGGACGCCGAGACGTCTGAAATAAGAATACCAAACACGGTAAGAACGAGTAGTTCTTTCTTATAAGTATACGATGCACATTAAACACTACAGTGTTCCACAATGTAACGAAATTTATCAGCTTACAATGAATAGATATGCAACATGATATATTAGTGCATATCCTTTCATCGGTGAATCTGTCTGACAGGAAAATTCTTTCAATTATTCGCAGTGGTGATTCCGCCGAGTTAACGCACCTTTGGGTTAAGGAATCGGCGATTTTTAATGAGGTAACGTTAATTAATACATACTTCTATTGTTTCGTTGTGGTCGTGTTTTACCAGTAAAAACCTGCTGCACACTGTGTTTTGCTGAGCAGGAGCTCATTATTTTCTCGGAGCGGGTTGTTATCTTCCCAGATCGGGTCAGTATAGCTACATCACAATAATGATTCTCCCAGAGAAAATCATGCCCAGAGCTTACGTGTACTACGCCTAATGTACATCATCACTTCATCATTTGAATTACACATGTGCAGAGTGGCAATATTGATGCAAGATGAATATATCATGTCTTGCCCCGAAAAGTGTATGGTTCTCGTTTTCCTTGACCCTTCCCATTGTCACAGGTAAGAACGTCCTACTTGCATCAATCAATAACAATATTTCTTTGAAACGATTCGACTGCTTGGAGTATACTATATTTCTATATGAAATGAATGGCTGTTAATTAGATCGCTCTTGTGCACATTGAACTTGTCCGCAGAGTCTCCCAGACGATGAAGGATGAATTGATGACATATTCCCGAGATTAGGTGTCAGGGCCTGGATACCAATCACATTGATCTCCGGCCTAGTGCATTAACCAATACAACACAGAACCGCATAGGATTCTGTGTTGCGCGTGTACTTGCATGCAAACACCTATGGACATTTGTAAGAAACGTTGCTTAGCGAAGACGAGCTAAGTTAAAGTTGTTGGAACTTTAAAATAGGAATGAATTATTCGCTCGTACCACAAGGCATCAATGATCAGCCAAGAGGTAACGAGACCACCAGTGGTTAACGCACAAGGAAAATAATACTCGCCGCTTTCCAACGCTGTCGGTATTCAACCACCCGACCACATTAATCACTTTAAATTTCGATATAAACAAAACATTCATTTATTTTCTAATGAAGTCGTAATAAAAACTTTCTAAACTGTACTACAAAGCTGTAAATGAAAATACAATAATTTATTATCATAATACTAATGTGTTATAAACCTTTAAGAACAGTAAAATTAATTGTTCGTCTTTTCGCTCAAAATTTCATGATGGGATATGTAGAATATTACCTCCAAGTAGTAGCAATGCTAAGTGAATGAAAACAGCAACTGCTTGCATCTTGGCATCTGTTTAATCGCCGCCTCAATTTCCCTGTCGATAAATCAAAAGAAGAGACACATCCTATACCCCACAGTATAATCCGTTTGCTAGCACACAGTTGATCTCAGTGACCAAATCTGACCACGTTCATCTGAATAGAAATAACTATCAACAACTCGCAAGGATTCTCGATTCCTTCGACAAACATTTCAGTTCCAACTTCGCCTCACCCTTAACCCCTATCACACGGAATTTGGATCTGCTATTGCTGCGAGCTTACTGAGACAGTTATTATGTTACAAACCGGCATACATATAGTTAACCTTAACGTGACATTGTTCGTTTCACGCCACATGTCCACATGATGTATCATAAAACCTACTATATGATAATAAAGACATTGTCTTATTATTATTATTATTATTATTATAATTATTATTATAATGCCCACCCAGTGGAAACGTTGCTCATACGGACAGTCGCCAAAACGACACCATTTGCTTGGTGGCACTCCATACACGAAACCATGAATAGGCGATAAGCCAACACAGTGAGTATGACCAAATACAACATGGCGCGATGAAAGGCAAGAAAGTCTAATCTGAACTGACTTGATAGGAACGTGATAACTTGTATGGTTCATATGGCTTTATGGTTCGCAAAAGCCCTCGCAAACAAATCATACACTGGCCTTTCCTGCATGTGGATATGATAACTATTGTGCGGACCAACATGTCCCATATGGGACTAGCCTTAACGTAGCCTATGTCGCATCTATTATGGATGCTGCGAACATACGGGTATGCAATGTACGGCTATGCCTGGCTATATGTAACGATCATGATGATATTTCCCTCCCAGTGAGTTGACTGATGAAGCTACTTCACATGCATAAGTTCACACATGTGAGGTATGTATCCTGACAATCAACACTGAAGTAATGTTAGTGTTCCTCCATACATACAGTGCAGATAACGGTGGTACCACGCCGACCCACGTTATATGTATGTGTCTACATGGCTCGAGACAAACCCAAGAGCCGCTGTATCACATTCAGCACGTACATGGGTTCCGGACGGTTGAACATCACAATGTTGTCACCACTTCCTAGTTGTGGGCCTCTAACCGGTGTATACATCCTGTACATGTGAATTGGTTCCAATGAGCGTGTTGTATAGCCTGCATCCAGGCCACAGGGAGGGTATGGTTGTTAGAGTGATCGACTTTGGCGCGCTCTCTGTCGGAGGGCTGGTGTTGGTATCACAAGGCAGGGAAAATTAATTTCAGTAAACCCGAGCGTGAGGCTAGGAGGGGAGTGGGGTGGTCGGAATAATATCCAATGCCCAGATGGCTATGTGTTTTCCAAACTTTCGAAGGCGTTATCGCATCCACAGTTGGTGGCATAATCCACGCTACACCCCCCCCCCTCTCCCTCCCCCTCATGTGCCGACCTGCGTTGAGTGACCGGCAGAGGTATAAAGATATGTAAATACAGTTTGGTGTTTGTTTTTTTTGTCTTTTATAATTTTATTCGTAAATATCAGATGAAGTGCGAATACAGTTTGGTGTGTTATATACCAGTTAATAGTACGCCTTACTGGGGGGTTCCCTCCCATACCTCTCGCTTCCCTGACGACACAGACTCACTGGTTTGTGTAGGCGTGATGGACGTATACACACCGTCCGAGAACGTTCATTGTACATTAATCAAAGCGACTGCTGTAGTAGGCGGGCGGTAACTTGTATGGATCGGGATCTGGTGCCTAATCACCGCTTACTTCGAAATTATTAATAAAATATTGAATATGATAATGGTGACCTTGTGACACATAGATCGTTATGGGGTTCATGTATGCACTCATTCGTACACATATGAAGCTAAATAACCGATAATGTACGCGATGGCATTACTGATAGTTTCCGATGTTTGGCATACTAATCGTGCTGAGAGAAGGGGATGTTATTACGAGTTGATGGCCGTGTTAACTAGTACAGTAGCCTTAGATCCGAAGGCAGCTAAAATCAGAATTATCTCAAAATAGTTTAGTCTTCAAGCGATGCAGGCCGACAATGTAGTTACAACTCACGATTAAGGAATAGATATAGACTGTAAATATTTTCCTTCAAATGCTGTAACCAATGGGGCCAAAGAGGTTTAAGTTCAGCATATATGTGTGGTAAATTTGAATTTAATTTACATAATTTAACTTGTAATAATAGTTGCTACAATACAATGGTGTTAACGCCAGCTTATATATTATTGTCACTCATATTAGTCATATTAGCCAATGGGAATCACGGAGAAAAACAATGACCAAACTGTCATGTTTCATAAAAAACATTTTCTTACAACGCGATCATGCGTCTCCGTGAAATCCTCAGCAAAAGTAACTTTGGAATGAACATATACACCAAGTTATTTATTATCTTATCCCCCATTCTACCATGTCAATGTAGACCACCACTGGTTCGCTCCGTGCTGCATCGGAGGGCTGCGTGGTGAATATACCAGGCTGCCACCTACCCCCCACCCCTCCCCCCCCCCACCACCGTGACGTCCGATATGCATGGGTTGGTCGCGTGATAAAACCTCGCTCACTCCCCCCTTGACTGCAACTCATAGCGGGCCGCATCCGTGCAAGGTGAAATACTTGTAGCAATAAAAAGTATAGTAGTTTTGACGGCCGGCGAAAGTGTTTGGCGAAATGGTAGGAAGAATAGTAAATATAGGGCTCAATGTAGAAGCGCTTACATGTGTTAACTTTTCCGAACTAATGTAACAAGACCCGGACAGAAGTGATATTATAGTCCAAATGAAGATACGTTATGAACGGTTACCACAATACCAGTGTTACAAAGGACATCTATGATAACCCGTGTATCTGTAACGCAATACTTCAATGCATGGATCGGAGAGGCGGCGTCTATCCTCAGAGGAAGGGCCGGCTGGAGAAATTTGCACTAAAACTGAGAGAAAAGGGCGCATACTGTCTTCTCGCGAATCGTGCGTTTCAGTGAACTGAACGCCATTTAGGGAATCCAATGGAAGGCCACCCCACAGCGCACTGTATTGTCGACTGTGTGTTTCTCTTGTCGCGTCACATCGCAAACTAGACTCGCCAGCTAGACGTTAAATAACAAGAGGACATTGTTTATCATATAAATGCTTGTTCTCCCTTAATGTGTTACACAAGTACGTTATCTGTGGTCGAAAGCGTATGTCATTATCGTCGTCCAGGTGTCTAGGCCACTAGACACTTTCTCAGTAGACACATTCGTAAGAGAAATGTATTAATCCAAGCTGATCACAGTGTTTTTGCGTCTGAACGGGTTTGCATTAAGGAGTAACGGGGCAGTAAACAGACGGTTCTGGACGATCGCAACACATACGTTAGTTTAACGTTGCAAAGTAATTTATACATTTGCATCAACCAGTAATTTATACAGAGGAGATCTTATTTTATTTGACCTTTAATTTTTGATATTTTAATTGCGAACACTTCTTAGTTGCGATCCTAGGTTTTTGTGTAAACGTTTTTTTTTAACGTCAATGTTCATTTTACTTTGCACATGTTTATTTGTAAACGAAAAATAAGCGTTAGTTGAACGTTGTAAAGTACTGAAAACCATATATCAAATATTCGAACCGACACATGCATTTTATTCGTTAACATAAAGGCTAACAAGTACTGTCTGCAAATATTGTTATATCTGCATCTTTCCTTGTTCTATGTCATTCAACGACATCAGGTAAGTTGGTCACTGTTAAGTGATCTCCGCTTTTTTCTGTACCGGGAGTGGGGTGGAGGGGCCTTCTTCAGTCCACGTGTATTTGTTGCCAAACATTCTTTTTCGATCTGAGCGCGACGCGAGCAGTTCACTTCCGGCAGACGAGCGGCGAGAGGCTAGAGATTCAAAATTTGTTGGGAGGAAAAATGTCCACATGCCATTGAACATCGAGTCTGTTGACTGATCAACGCTGCTACCCTGGAACAAAACATCAAAGGAGTTAAAAATACTGCTAAGTTTGTTTTACTGTGGCGACCTGAGCTGGCCTGTGACCCAAGGCCTTCCCGGGTCACAAACTTCGTTCGGGCTGTGGTTGTAGAAGGTCCCAGTCAAATTTATCCCCGTCCTACCGCCACAGAACTGGGGCTACAGTCGGTCGGGCTCTAAATTATTAATGCATGTCAATTGCGCTATATTTGTTACGATACCTGTATTTGCCAATAGCCTACGGCGCGGTGACACGTTCAAAGAGAGATATTCCCGGCGTCACGCCTTGTTCAGTCGACCATGAATCCAGTTTTGCTCATTTCCAGTCGCTGCTCCATACTAAATACCATGGGTAAGAAAATGGCTATGTTTAGGGCAAACAACAAACGCCTGGTAATGTTGAAAAATTGGGTTTATTAATAACTCAAGAAAATGTAATTGCCACCCAGCGTCAGAGAGCTGACGTATCAGAGAGCTGACGTGGGGCAGGAGACACCACCAACAAGCGCCAAACAAAATGACGAGGCTATGTGCGAATAAAAAAAAACTGAGGGAAAACGAGTGAAATGTCATTGCAAAGTTTTGTGACTTTCCCACAGCAAGATGGCGACCGGGCGCACTCAGCGTCTGTGTGTTCACATGGCCTCGAATGAGGCACGTGACGGAGGCTGCTGGTTGACAAAGTCATAGCGTTGCCATCCAAGCACAAGGGATCAGTTGGCAGGTTTCATTCGCCAGACATTCGTCCACATCAGCATAAAACAGAACCTGAATTATTTGATATTCTATTTATAAATGGGAAATAATTTACACATGCATAATTGTTACCACGTGTTTCTGTCCTTTATTCGTTACACATTAATAATGTAAAAAAAACTCTCACGTGATTCATCCTAATCAGTTTGCTGGGCATTTGGCCCCCTATATCATGCTTGCATGACCTCAGATACATACCGTTACCTGACTATTATAAAAGACGGAAACACGGCAGTAAATTAGTGCATTACACTCCATACATGTTATGTATGATTTACTTACATGTGTGATACACGATAGGAGTGGATGTAACCGGGGTATGAATTACACAGCTAAAATGTGTAAACATGGGGTAGGGGAGGCTGATAGAGTTCCATCTTATCCTTCAGTAATCACAGCTCATTTTTGATACAAGAAGATGTGCCAACATATTAAGTCCAAATAGTCAACATCATTGTGAGCTAATATAGGCACAATGCAGTGCTACATGCACATATTGCGATGCAAGAGATTTAACAAATATGTATAGAAATATACTCATTTAAGGGTATGTGGGTAGGGGAGAGGGCGGGGGGGGGGGGGGGGGGCAGGGACTGGCTATTCGCTTTTCGGTACCCCGTCCCCCAAGCGATTGTATTGTGACAAAACGAGTTCGTTGTATGGACATATAACCGACATAAAAAAATTACATAAATTTTAGTTGAAATATCGATAAATCATATGCCATTGTGTTTAAGCATATCTTCGGCGTGTTAATTGGTGAATTAAATCATCGTATAATTGTACATATTGGCCAAATGTGACAATTGTGATCACCTATGCAGGAAAATCTGTCTTCGCCCAACGACCATTCCATCTGGTCCTATTCACGATTAAGTCAAAAGACTCAAGAATGGGCGGGGCTTAGCTCGGAGTGTGAAACGTTGTATTTACCGAGCGATCATATAAGTTCATTAAATATTTCTGGTTTGGGCTATGCGCCTCAACGCCGGTATCACATGCGGAAATGCATATGGTAGATACATGGGGGAGAGCATCTCCGCATGGGGGTATTTCCACATGGGACACCACACCGTTATCAATGGCGCATCCAAGGCGGTGTGCGTCTGAGGAGGGGCTGGATGTGTATCGAGACTAAAAGAGTAAAATACACTATTAACAATAATATTGCTACATGTGTCATCCAGATCAATCACCTAGGTCGCAGGCCACCCCATTCTAGCCAGGAATGCGCCTCCCGTCGGGACAGGCACCTGCCACTGGATCACAGGGGCCTAGTCGGCGCACTGACACGGTCTGGAGCAGTCCGCGCCAGGTACCGGAACAATCCGGTGTAGCTATCCGAGGAAAATGAAACCAGTTTTTATGTTGATATGGAAATATGGTACAGACCAGGACTGATGATGATCTAAAAGTCTAGGTTCGCTTTCGTTCTACTTGGAAGGTAAGCGACTATTTATAGAGGGGTTATTTATATTAATACAATGAGAGATATGGTTAATGCTACATGCACATATTGATAAGGGATTAAACAAATCTGTATACAAATAAATATGCGGATCCATGGGTATGTGGGTGGGAGAGGGACAGGGACTTCCTATACGTTTCTCGAACCCCATCTACCAAACATTTGCACAGCGAAAAACAAGGTTGAGGTAAGATATTGACATATAATGGACATACATATTTACATCAATTTCCATTAAAATATCGATAAATCATATACCATTGTATTTAGGCATAATTTGGCGTGTTAATTCGCAAATAGAATAATCGTAAAATTCTACATACTGGCCACATGTGACAAGTGTGATCACCTATTCAGGAAAATCCGTCTTCGCTCAACGACATTCCATCTGGACAGGTACAGCGGTATGATCCTACCGTATTCTGGCATTCATCGGAACATTCATCAGTCGTCTCAGTGCATTCATTCTACAATTTACCATTAAATGTGTTATGTTTTTTGCTTGGCATTTTTATGATGTTCAGCTGGATCCACAATAATATAACAACATAGCCTATGTAATCAGTTGCATCAAGGCTCTGAGGCGGGAATGGGTGAATAGTAGGTTAATGAACGTTGAAGGATGGTTAATCTAATAAAATTGCGCGAAGATATACAATTGAAGTGTGGTGAAGGAACTAATATAATTAATCATAGCTAAGCATATTGAAAATGATGTGTTTACTTAGTTAGTTCCTATGCTTATTGCACTCTATTAATACGGTAATAATGAGCAAAAGTGGTTCACCGAAAGTATACCAGAACAACTTTTATAACACAAATAGGTTTCGGTCTATACTTAGGCATAATGGTTGTATACATGGACAGGTGGGATTCGAACCACGCACCGACAGTTTGGTCCGAGCAGAGACCGCATGACATGGAATTCTTTTACATTGTAGCCTATAAAATATTCATTAATACGTACCGACACATTTGTGTGTCCCTTCCAGCACGTAACCTTGGCGACAAAAACACGTGCCAGAACCGTTGGAGGTGTGATCGCAACCTCCATTCTGCACTCGACAATCTGCGAATGTGATTCGATATATAAACTTATGCAAGTGGCCATTCACCGATCATTTGTGGAGCGCATATCACATATTGCACTATCCATAGAAAGAACACATAATGCAGCTGTAGTTCTAGTTTTAGTTGTAAGGCTCTGGGGGCGAATTCGGGATGCTTTTGGTGTGGGCTCTCCATGGATATAGGTGCCCAGGCAATGGATTAATATTATAATTAAGCCCTCTCAACATTGAGCTCAGCTGTCTGTGATGACCTTTATGTAACTACGACTGAATTTGGATTATATAACACATATCTGCTGAGGATTGGCAAATATATGTAACTGATATGTTGGACCGTAAAAGCAGGATAACAGATGTTTACAGAGTGAAGATCATCATTTTGTCATATTCTTTTTGAAGACCGCGCAATCGTAAACCTTGCCTATAAAGAAAAGAACGGGTGTCTTAAAACTGAAAACATCGCCCAGATGGCGGATACGTCTTGGAAAGCAAGGTAGTAGAAGTAGTGATGTACTTAAGCTGGGTACTAAAATGCAAATAATAACTAATTTCAATATACCATTAATAAGTAATATATCGGTGTTGTACTGTGCTGACCGACCATGTCACCGCTATCCTCGAGGCTAGCTTTCCAAAACACTCAGGCGCCATCCAGCAATGTCATTGTGACGTAAACATGATTATGATAATGTTGCCGTCATTGTGACAACATGTTACATGGGTTGGCACTGTGACTGTGACCTACAGAGCGAGGGACCGGTGCGAAAGAGGGGAGGGGGCTACCCAAAAATAACTGCGACCGGGGGGAGGGGGGGGGTGAAATGGTAAAAGTTTCCCTCCCTCTTGGACCCGCCTCTGGGTTGCATCTACGAAATGTCTCTTTCAAATGTATTTCACTGGAAAACCCGACTCTTACCGAGTATGCTCCCCCTAACTCCCTCTTCTAGATCCGCTCCTGAAATAGGCATGGCAAATCTTCTGGCTAAGCTAAGTGTGGAATATGAATACTGCTCCAAGCTGTGTTCA
This sequence comes from Arenicola marina, assembly GCA_964019135.1. Taxonomy (NCBI): domain Eukaryota; kingdom Metazoa; phylum Annelida; class Polychaeta; family Arenicolidae; genus Arenicola; species Arenicola marina. The sequence continues at coordinate 21,983,840 of OZ025254.1, read as the reverse complement.
GTTGATGTAAAGCTGAGGGTCCTACGGCTATACCCCATCAGTATGTCCGACCCCGTTCGCTGAAGACGTTAGACGGCATCGTTGAAGTGTAGCCAGTGATTAAAACATTCTACTGCACGACGTCCAATTCTGAATATCACGACACACGTGAAGCATGTTTAACAGGCGTTCATTGTAACTCTAAAAATTTCATCAATAGGCCCGTTATACATATAAAACGGTTTTATCGAGACCAACACGCCTACACAAACTGCTGTTGGCTTTCTTTGGTAACCCGGGTATATCCACAAGGTGGACCAAATATGCAAATTACGCATGGGTATACCGCCCGACTCTTCTTTCACCCGGGTCGGGTGCGCCCGACAGGCAGCCCCGGATGAGCTCGAGTATACCGGGCGACCTACCCGTCATGGCCCAAAGAAATGTGCCCCGTGTCTCAGCCACACAACCAGAACTTAACGCTGCTATTACAGCAATCCCATGATAAAGATTGTAGTTATTGTAAGTGAACATCATGCATTTAAGAAGATTCCATGTAATTGGCCGATAGTGCACAACATTGAACGGGGCCAAGAAAACAAAGAAAGTAGCTGTAATTAAGTACGAATTGAGTAAATAATATATATTTATCGGTTTATTAATGCAAGCAGGGGTATGCTAAGGAGAATGAACTCATATGTCAAAATATATGATTCACATTAATATACATTAAAGATACCATGAGTTCATAAGGAATAGTTTCAGAAAGTCACACTATAGGTAAAGAACCTTGTATGAACTTCTTTAGCATTGGGTTGGCCGGTTGACAGAATACGGTAATGCATGACTGACTGGCCCCGTCCTTTACGTCCAGGAAGTTAAACATGTTTTAATATGTAACCCACTTCAAGCACCGTGACTTCCCGACGGTGAGCGGACGTAGTTTGTACCTTGAGTCTGTCTCTGTCTTATTGTACACCACAGTTCGTACGACAGAAAGATGTGATGAAATGGACAAGAAATACCTGATGTAACTTTATTGTTACCAATTAGGATACAGACACAACACCCCAACAGTGTAAAGTGCGCAGGTAGGACAGATGCCGAGACCAGGCTTACTGGTCTATGACAGGACAGAGGCCGAGGCCAGACATACAGGACTTTGGCATAATAGAGGCCGAGGCAGACATACTGGTCTATGGTAGGATAGATGTCGAGGCCAGACATACTGGTCTATGGGAGGATAGAGGCCGAAATCAGACATACCGGTTTATGGTAGGATAGAAGCCGCGGCCAGACATACTGGTCTATGGTAGGATAGAGGCCGAGACCAAACATACTAGTCTATGGTACAATAGAGGCCGAGGCCAGGCATACTGGTCTATGACAGGACAAAGGCCGAGGCCAGACATACTGGTCTATGGTATAATAGAGGCCGAGGACATACATTCTGGTCTATGGTAGGATAGAAGCCGCGGCCAGACATACTGGTCTATGGTAGGATAGAGGCCGACGTCACACATAGTGGTCTATGGTAGGACAGAGGCCGAAGCCAGACATACTGGTCTACGGTTGGGTAGAGGCCGAGGCCAGACATACTGATCTATGACAGGACAGAGGCCGAGGCCAGACATTCTGGTCTATGGTAGGATAGAGGCCGACGTCACACATACTGGTCTATGGTAGGATAGATGTCGAGGCCAGACATACTGGTCCATGGGAGGATAGAGGCCGCAATCAGACATACTGGTCTATGGTAAGATAGAGGCCGAAGCCAGACATACTGGTCTATGGTAGGACAGAGGCCGAAGCCAGACATACTGGTCTATGGCAAGATAGATGCCGAGGCCAGACATACTAGTTTATGGTAGGGCAGAGGCCGAGGACAGACACACTGGTCTATGGCAGGACAGAGACCCGCGGCCAGACATACTGGCCTATGGTAGGATAAAGGCCGACGCCACACCAACAACACCAATAACATGACATCTCAAAATACAATTATATGAGACTTCAAAAAACTCTAACGTGATACAAAATTCCATGATTATATTAGATACGTTGGTATGGTTGGGCTATTGACCCATATAAGGCCATGGCCCCTATTACAACAAGGTATCATATCAACGATCCCCTTAGATTATCGGCTTTAAATATATAAACACGCAATTTGCGGCAGCTCATCATCAGTTTTTATTACTCTACTAGGTAGACACGGACGTAAAGGAACGCTGCGCGGCGAGGTGTCACCAAGAAAGGATGATTTCATCGGTACTGGTGGCGTTCCTGCTACCGTTGTTCGTCTCCACCATGACGGGTAAGTAGGCCATGCTGATAGCGTACCCTTCATCGTGACTGACATACACATGTGTGGCGTCTGGTGAGCTCTATTATCTGCCCCTCTGCCAATGTACTGCCTAGACATTCATATCGACTGGGATTGTATTAGAGTGTCAGCTGGCAACTAAACTTGGATTGTTTTTGTTATGCAGGCCTGCCTTTTACTGAATCATCAAATGCAATCATTACATCGCCCATGGACTCTAAAACGATGAATAAGCAACATTAACAGATAATAATAGAGTCCGAGGGCCACCCCCAAAAACCCATTGTTATCCAGCAATGTCGGTTTCTGACGACCTTAACTTAATGTAAATCCACGTCCTTATGACTCAAATACACCACATTAAAGAACAATAATGCCCTGACGTCACCAATTTTTTTTTGGTCTTTATCCGGAGTTTTTTCGTTATGCCAGGAGGTTCAGCCCAATTTAGGGTCCCTTACAAAAAAATACCTTGTGATTACTATGGTATACCATGATGAACTTACATGTACTTTGAGACAGGCATACCATAGTAGAGTATCATGATATAATACCATGGTATAATACTATGGTATAGAACTATCTTAGAATACCATGGTAAGACACATTTACCTAGGTATTTTGAAACAGGTGTATCATGGTATTCACTGGTAGCATACCATGGTATTCACTGGTAGCATACCATGATATGTTACATTTACCTAGATATTGAAATCGGATATACCACGGTACTTTACCATCGTTTTCCGCTGAAGAACTCATGGTAGCTTACCATGGCATATTGCCAATGTCCTTTACCACCGTAGAATATCATTGTACATTACCATGGTAAGCAACTGTACCATGTGTACCATGGTGTTGAATTCTGCATACTAAAGTGCATTTATAGTATGGCCAACTATCCTGATCATTAATTTTAGTTATTATGATAGTCGTTATTATATGGGATATTCATGTCACAAACAATACCATATAGCAGTCAGTGCGACCCAATCTTGCGTGCAAACCTTACCCAGATTGCAAGATATCAAATGTAAAGCGATGTTTTCCTTTTCCTTCAACATACTCTTGGAGAGTTGAAACAATACAAGTACAGACATGGAAATAACAAGACCCGTAATACAAATGACAAAATTAAACAGAACCTCTTTTCCGCCTTTTCCCGCCAATGTTGGGTTTTGCGCCTTTTATAGACTGCAGCGCCGCAGAGGCTAGCCGCTACCGTGAAGGCATGCCCAGGTGGCATGGCGGGGGATTGAGAAAGCTGGTAATATATTTTATGTCATGTTTAGGTGCGAACTGGTGAATACTTGCCGCTCAAATAAAGGATGCGTGCAACAGTGCAACCACGGTCCAGAGTGGACACTTGTGTGTTTTGTATACGTTGTTGGGCTCCCTACGCTCTCCCCCCCCCCCCTCCCGTCCACTGATTTAATCAATCTGCGGGCAGCATACATGGTGTTTGACAAATTTTAAGCCCTACGCACTTTAGTTGAGGGAGCCCTGGGCTATTATCATGGTCTACCATGGGATATCGCTGTATACTGATTAATAGGGTACATACTATAGGGTACTTAGCATATCACTTGGTAACCTGGTAACAATCTTCCTAAATTGCCAACAGCTAGTCGGGAATCTCCATGAAATCCTAGATGCCAATCGCGGAAATCGCAAAAGGTACTCCCTCCCCTATTACAGATGCGAACGAATGTACGGACTAGAGTCACCTATGTTCTGGCCTCTGCCAGAATACCAATGGGTCATACGTATGCACCCGTCCAGACGGAATGCATGTCGAAGGATATGTATGTATCGCTCAGAGTAAATATGCCAGGCTTCTTGTTCAATGAACCTCACTCTCCAGATGTACACAGTTTAAGTGTGCCGTGTTGCAAACGATATCTATTATTTGACTGAGTTTCGTCTCCAAGGATCCTTGCTGTTATTGTTTAAATACTGAAATTTCCTTTAAAGATTCGGCTGATCAAAGGGATGATGGACGATGCGAACAGATCTGCACCTCAACATCTAGTTCGCACACGTGTTCGTGTCGCCTTGGTTGCAGATTGGAAGGCTTAAGCCAATGTGTGGGTATGTCCCACATTTATGTATCATTCATGTCTTCTCCTGTGCGGTTAAAACTAAATTTGAAAATTTGCAAGAAATTTAGTTGATGCATTTGATTACTTAATGAATGGAGGATTTAAATGTGTACGTATTGTATTATTATATGCATACGCTAATCGTTGACTCGTTAAGTTAAAACGTTATAAAGAATCATTATATGTTAGTTGATATTCCGTTCCTATGACTTTGCGTTAGATTACAAGAGCGATCGCGCTCAACAACAGGACATGGACGCCATGCCTGTAGCATATTTCGCAAGTCTCCGGCTAGTCTATGATAAGCGCACATTTCCCAAAATCAACGAAAGGACATTTTCGTGACGAAAATAAACAAGCGCCATTGCGTCCTCTTAGGGTGATAGATAGATACCGACCTCGGTACAGCTTGGAGTGATATCTGTACGTCCCTATTGGGATCAATATCACATCAAAGTATGGGATTGTGATTTGCAAAAATATTGCTTTGATATAATTTACCAACAAAGGTTATTTTTTCCAGATTGCTATGAAGTCTACGATCAAATCGTGGACGCAAATGCTTCCATGGAATCTCCGTGCGAGACAGAAGCGATGTTATACAACATAACACGTGACGAGTGCGTTCTGGAGGCCTGTCGCCGTGGTGTAAAGGTGGTGGCCGTCAGACCCGAGGTTTGTCATCTTAAACGTTGTGAAGACAGAGTTGAACAACCGGTGACCGCGGCTGGTGGTGTCGGGGGGGATATCTTCCGTCTGAACGTCACTGAGCCTGGTTCTTCCCGGCCTCCCTTCCCACTGATGGCGGTGGCGGTCGGGGCAGGTGTGGCCTCGATTGTCCTCACCGCGATTGTCTTCACAGCAGCCGTGGCTGTTCACATCAAGAGGAGGAGAGCGTCAAGTGGCAGGGCACCAGGCAACCAACCAACCGATGACGTCACAAATCCAAGCCCGGTTAATCGCGAGAACGAACCGACGTCAACTTGTCGCTCATTCGATGACGTCACTGCACTTAGTAGCGAAGACCAGAAAAACAAGGTGACAGCACGTGACCGGTCGATCGGTGACGCCAATGGAACCCCAGATGCTGGTGTGTACCAAGAAATTGATGACTCAGAGATATACTTGACCACGAATGTGGCTCGCTGGTCACCGCGGCCCAATCCCAGTCCAGCGGCATATGAACACATGACCGAGCTGGCGTCACGTCTGAAAGGGGTCTATGCGAATATTGGTACAGACGCAAGAGATACACACGAGAACTAAGACGACAGCAATTCAGGTGATCAGCCTATGAGTATGAGGTCACGTAACCCGCATTTTGGAAGTCCACTTTATTCTTGTCCTCGTCACTCACAAGGTGGAGCCACTGGTCACCCAGTGTCTCTGAGATTTAGGCTTGTAAAATTGGAGACGAGCAGCAGACCGACGGACGAGCAAACGATCAGATTTATTAGCAAGCGACCGGGTTGTCTAAACCAGAAATATGTACGACGTGTGATCACTAAAATTATACCTTCATTTCATCAAATGTGCTAGAATAGTTTGATGTCGTTTGAGAGAACTATTTGTGTCAGCAGATATGTCTGACCCGGTGATCATGACAGCGTTAATCAACAAGTCCGTAGTTGATCAAAGAGCTCATTGGAAGCGGGCACAGTTTCCTTTGAATTTTATGTTTAACTTCGCCGTAACTGACGATCACACTATCTGGCAATACCTATATTATGCGTGCTTGTAAATAAAAAAGTAATAATATTGCTACTGTATAGACATTTATAAGATTCAAGCAAGGAAGCAACCAGCCCAAATGCTGGGGACCCCATTTTGTAATTAAATTGTTGCCACCTAATGGGGTCTCTACTAAGTAAGCGGTACTTTACATAAGACATAAGGCCGCTCTCTCAGGCATTACGGGGAGTCCGGGGAAGACCCCGCCAAACAGATTTGTATAATGGTGTCACCCCCTCTTCCGTTTCTGATGTCAGAGATAGGGAGGGAGACGCGAGGGCATGTTCCACTACTGGGGTTCAGGGGTGAAATAGGCACTCTCGTCTTAGGCGGGAGTAGCCTGTCCTACAGTCCATCGCGTTACGTAAGCACGTCCGGACGCCAGCGCGTCTTGGAACTCTCCTGTATGGAGGTAAATGGAAGTCCTCATGTCTGGACGTATCGGCGTCTTCTCCGAAACCATCAGGTTTTTACGTCCGGACGCCGGGACGTCAGTAAGAAAACTATTGCATCCATTCCCGTCCGGACGTCTTCACGTCCCAAAACGTTACAATTTTTAATGTGTGTCGTGTATTGCCTTTTGGACAAGCTGACATGAGACAAGTTAGGGGGGTCATCAGTATTGACAGGCAAGCGGTTTTCCTTGAAAATAAATTATTTTCTCAACAAAGCATTGTTACATCACATGATGGTTTAGTCTCTACGAGGCGTACTTTGCCTCAGGTACCATATAGTTCCGAACCGACTAACTGACAGTCTCACCTGAACGTACCGGCTGTATCTAGAACGTATCATGTGATATCAAGTTGAAGCAAATATAGATAGTAACTTATTTGGTCCCAAAATTATATCAGTTGACATATTTGTGGTTGGAGACTAACGAAGAGTAGTGCATAATCACTTTCTCTTACAACCCCCTAATTTCGCTGCCCATTCCTTGCACATCAATGATATTTTCGTCTGTCGTTAACGGCTTCCCTCCCTGCCGCTTCGAATTTTGCCAGGCAGTGTTACCTGAATCGTTCGCATGGTGGCGTCGCTCGTTGCGTCAACAGTCCTATGTGGCGCTACCAGTCAACCTTTGCGCGCGTTTTTATTTGCTGGTTATCTCTACGCAAGAATGGCTTTCCTCAAAGCTCCATAGAGCGCAATGGTGTCACTGAAGCGTCCATACCAGCTAAAGGAGCGGCAGATAACGGCGCTATCGTCCGTTTGCAACATAACATTGTACATAGCAATTACATATTCACATAAAGTATATACATTTGCCAGTGGCATCCTTCTTAGTGCCCCCCTACTCCCCCACCCGCTCCCTCTCACCCCACCCCCAACATCTACCCCCTCCACGAAGCAGTATATTTGCAACATTTATGTAATAAAGATAATAGATTTCAAATATTTTGAGGACTTAATTAATTATCTCCGTAGAATGTACCTAATATTACGGTAAATTACATATTACAACATAACATTCCACATGGTGAGCAATATATCACATACATTTTCTTGGATGTGGGCTCCCAGTGCCACCCCTCTTGCCCCCAGCCCCCCCCCCCCCCAACCCCCTTACATCCCACCACCTTCTTTCTTGTACCCCCCCCCCACCCCCACCACACACACACACACATTTCCCCATCCTTGAACCCCCAAAAATATAAGTTAATATATTGAAGAATAAATTCTCAACATTGTCCCATTAAATGGATATAGACTGCCACAGGGCTAACCTTTACTGTCCTGGAGAGGGACGAACTGGCCAATCTCTTGCCCCTATTCCGTAACTGAAACTTAGACTTGCTACCCGCGGTTGTTTTAACTTCCCGCCGCAGATGCTTGTAACAGTCGCCGCAAATAAAACCGCTCACACTCCTTAGGTGAGGAAAGACAGTCCGGGCTGTCCACGGCGTGGACACCTTCAGCAGCGTGTACCTGCCGTAGTTACGTCCCTGAATTTCAGATAAACTCTTCCCACAACCCACACAATCGTGGTGATCCATGACGGTCACAAAGCAACGGTGGAGACAGCATGGTTATTGACTGGTTGCGCCACTTTGCGTAGGACTGTTCACGCAACGAGCGGCGTCACCACGCGGAAGATTCAGGTAACACGGCAAAATTCGAAGCGGCAGGTAGAGAAGCCCTTAACAACCGACGAAAATATCATTGATGTGCACGGAATGGACAGCAAAATTAAACATGAATGCATCCTAGGATTCAAGTAATGTCGAAGAAGAGAGTCGATGCGATTTGGAGCGGTAAGTTTTTTTTTTTTATTAAAACATCATTTATTTCTGGAGGTTTGCAATAGCGAATACACATATTAATGCTCACCTCAACATAAAAAAAGAAAAATTAAATTGGATGTACAGCAAAGGACGGTAATAAGTAATACTATAAATATAGTAATGTCAACAAATGAAGTGCATGAATATAAGCTCAGATAAATACCAAATACATAACTAAATGAGTTTGCCATGACCCTTAACTAGAAAACCTGGCTGAGTTGCGGATAAATAAATGAACTGCCCTAAATATAGCGACGTTGTCTTCAAAACACAGCGGTAAGTTCGTCGTCCCAATGGACAATCATTCATCGAAGCGAGCTGAGTGATGCTTTACTTCTTTTTTGACCATGTCTATTGCATGGCCCTTACACCCACGTTAGGGCCCGTTAGGGTTGAGGCCGTGAGGGCTATACATCAGGGCTAACACCCACCCACTGTCTCCTTCTTCGGCCATATTTCACACAACACGTCATGCGCATAGTTTATTGTCGTTAACGAGGGAGTCATATGACATCCTTTGATCTTGGCCGAAAGAGTTCAAAAACAACTCACTGGCTGCCGGTATTTCAATCACATTAGTGCATTGTAGCTTTGGTGGGTACTAGGACGGGGGGGGGGGCAAGGGCCAGAATAGTATGAGTTTGGTGAGTGTTAGAACGTGAGGAGGGGGCATGGAGCAGGAGAGCAGAGTGGTGGGTGTTAAAACGGGGGGGGGCTGCGGAGAGTCTGGTGGGTGTTACGATGGGGGAAGGGGGGGGGGGGAGGGGCAAGGGGCCAGCTTCACGAAACCTTCGTACCGTAGGATAACGGATTTTGGGGAAATAGACGGGATGTGCGAGTAGCGTGCGGGCTTAGTGCCTTCAATGACGTCACAATGTCTGAAATTAGCAATGTGGGATTTCGCCAATATCTCCCATTTCTGATTGTGAACCACAAAAAAGTCCGAATATTGTCAGGAGTTAAATCTGGAATGATGTTTGATTCATCTTTTTGATAGAAACATTAAGGACAGTTTGTCTAAAATAAGGTGCACGATTGAGCGGTGCAATTTTAATTAAATTAGTATAAACAACCAAAATTATACCTTGTCGTTTACTACGACTGGGCCAAATATGTATACTGTCATCCACTATTCTAATGTTGTTCTGAGTTGTGTTCGTTTTTTATTCTTGTCGCTTGTATCGTTTTCATGGGCGCGTAAGCTGAGGCTTCTGTTGATTGTCAGTCCGGATTGTATTCTGGTTACTTTGACTTGCAACTTAAAAGTAAATTATATCTGTGCCCCCCATCCTTTTTTTATATTCGTTCCCCCTGGCCTCTAGAGTCTTCAGTGCCCCCCCACCCCCACCTCGCCCTATTTAGAGGAAGACGCTATCTGAGGCGTGGACCCCTCCCCCCCCCCCCGCCCTACCCCGCCATGGTCGCAAGCTTTAATGGACCTGTTGTTTTTAAATTCATGTATTCACCCCTGATGTAGAACGTTTTATTGTGCGTCCCATTTCAAGGATTCCTGCACACGCCCGAGAGTTTGCATATATATATATATATATATATATATAATTCTAACAGTCTAACAGTCTACGGATGGCTACTGTACACCGGTGTATACACCCCTCGCCCCCCACCACCCGCCCCCCGTCATACGCCACCGGTTGCTTGTTGTGTCAATCCTACCCCTACCACTCCACCAACGCACACGCACAGTCCGCCTCCACAACGACCAATCCAGGATTTCGCCAGAACGGCGCTCCGGCTACGATACTATTATATCATATGAAAGCCAAAACATGCGCAATGAACTGGCTCCAAACGAATAGGTCGTTGTGGATGCCGATGCCTGCGCCTAAAGCTGCGACTGCCTCACAGCCTCACAGTTTTGAAATATAATTGTTTCTTTGCTGAAAATTAGCTGGTATTACGTATACATCCTGCCACCTCGATCGAAGATTGATCTGCTGGTGGGTCTATTATATTACTACATATAATTATATGGTGATGGTGCTCTGACATCAACAACCCCTCAATCCCCTACGGTCATCGAATACATTCCACTCCGTGTGACAGCAGACGGCCGAGCTTTGCGTTCTACACCATGTAACACCATGTTAACTGCGGTGAATGGCTACAGCATACCGCACGGTGTCACTTCCTGTTTTAAACATCCATATATACACGTCCCCGACCGGTTAGGCACAGGAATTGTTTTCACCCCTTTATACGTCTCTAGCCTGAAGACGATGAGTTGAAAAGGGTCTGCAGGGGTGAGTAACCATGAGGTACGCACGGCGTAGGCGTGGAAGCGTTTTGCTATCAGAGCGCATAGCGAAAAGTCTCTTGGTCGTGCACCTTTCTCGCTGCAATTTTTATTTGTGACTAGTTATCTAGGCTGCATCGCTCGTGTATAACGACAGTTAGTATAGGGACGATATGTAACGTCTGACCTTATGACATTTGTCGCCTTTCAAGAAGCCTATATTTTTACATCTGGCTTCAAACACTCACTTGTCAGCCGTATTATAAAATAACGGTTTTCTTCCTTGATATAAAGCAAAGCTTGAGGAGACAATACCCTCGCCCATTTAGCCAAGACAACTATATAAATCAACAGTTTCATCGTGATGCGCTCAATTTCACTTCGCGCTCGATCCGCCATGATGGATTTCATAGAGCGATACCTTCCGCGGCGCAGGAAACTAAGAACTGGAGACACACAGTTCGCTAGGAACCAGCCTGCCTGTCAGAGACAGCTCTAGTCCCGTTCACAGGCTAGCAATACAGCAGGGAGTTCTAGAGTGGCGCCGCCTAGAGGGATGTTGATAACTAGACATCATGGCGGATCGCGTCTGAAGTGAAATTGTCATATCGGACGATTGTGAAAATGACGTAAATTGACGACTCAATGTAAAACATGGGAGTATAAAAGCTCCGAATAAGATCCCCTTCATGTGTGAGGCTGATGTGCCAGTTTTGGATGGGCGCCTATAGTAGAAGAAGCCACATTACACATGTCCCGATATGAACATGCTTTTGCATACACGTCTCTTGTGTGGCCATTTTCCCGTGAGACACAATAAATAAAGGCGCCACGGATTATGACGAATGCATTCGACACAGGCCCTGATCCAGCCCTTGACCTACCACAAGGTGACGGAAACTTCTACGTTCTTCGTTGTCAAATCTATTCGGCTGATTATTTTGGGTCTCCCACCATGTCAACCTCTTGAACTGGTGACACTCCATTTGCCTCGACCAAAGTCATACTGATGCGCCGCGTAGTTAGATATTGCCTGACCAGCTGGAAGCGCGGGATAAAATTATAACCGAACACAGTGATGTACTATAGCCTGCAGTCATAATGCACCCCATCCATACTTGCAGGTTAATTCCTGCAACTCCATGAATCTCTGACAGGTAAAACGTGTTTATGTCTGTAAGCTGAGATTGAAATATAATACAGAAACAACAACACCGTCCAACACTCTCAAATTGGTGGCCTCCCTTAAGAAAACTGATGTATAATTCGTGATGGACCTGTATGTACATGTACAAGTGTACAAGTACATTATCACATGGCAAATGGAAAATATCTGCCAGTTATATGACTCTTACATCAACAAAATGATTTTTGGCTGCCACTTATCTAAAAGGCTTCCAGAAGACGATGATGCTTAATCTGCCAGAGGGCACCTTGGACATTAAGAAACAATTGCATGAATATATGAGGCGTTTCAAAATAAGCAGTATATAGTTCATAGCAGTATATAAGTTAACATATCCTATAGTTTTAAACAAACCACGTATAACAATTTGGCAGTGCAAAGCCCAATCTAACCACGTTTCCATGTCGCGCCAATGGGCTTGTATTACAGAGCAATTCCAAGATAGTGTTCTAACGCCTTTTGCAAAAGCTGCGTTGTTCGGTATTACCCAGCAAACACGGAACATTCGCGTAATATTCGCTCAATGTTATTTAGTTGGGGTGTCTCCCCTCCGCCAGTTTGGGGTGTCTCCCCTGCTTTAACTTAGGTGTCCCCCCTCCCCTAACTTAGGTGTTTTCCCTCCCCTAACTTAGGTGTTTTCCCTCCCCTAACTTAGGTGTTTTCCCTCTCCTAACTTTAATTGTATCCCCTCCTCAAACTTTGGGCGTTTCTCCTCCCCCAACTTGGGGTGTCTCTCCTTCCCTGACTTGGGTGTCTCCCCGCCACCCCCCCCGCCCTAACTTGGGTGTCTCCCTTTCCCTAAATTTGATGTTTTCCCTCTCTAACTTAGGGTCTCTTCCATCACTTAACTTGGGGTAGTACCGCAAATTTGGGGTGTCTCCCCTCCCCCAGCTTGGGGTGTATCCCTTCGTTTAACTTAGGTGTCCCCTCTCCCCTAACTTAGGTGTTTCCCCTCCCCTAACTTAGGTGTTCCCCTCTCATAACTGTAAGTTTATCCCCTCATCAAACTTTGGGCGTCTCTTCTCCCCTAACTTGGGATGTCTCTCTCTTTCTCTCTGACTTGGGTGTCTCCCCTCACTGCCCTAACTTTGGTGTCTCCCTTCCCCTAACTTTGATGTCTTTCCTCCCTAACTTAGGGCCTCTCCTCTCCCAAACTTGGGGTCTCTTCCATCCCTTAACTTGAGGTACACCCCTAACTTGGTGTGTCTCCCCTCTCCTTACTTGGGGTGTCTCCCCTCCCTTAAATTAGGTGTCCCCCCTCCCCTAACTCAGATATTTCCCCTCCTCTAACTTGGAGTGTAAACCCTTCTCAAACTTTGGGTGTCGCTCCTCCCCTAACTTAGGGTGTCTCTCCTTCCCTGACTTGGGGGTCTGCCCTCCCTGCCCTAACTTGGGTGTCTCCCTTTTCCTAACTTTGATGTCTTCCCTTCCTAACTTAGGGCCTCTTCCATCCCTTAACTTGGGGTTGTACCCCAACTTGGGGTGTCTCCGCTAACCCCAGCCTGGGGTATCTCCCCTCTCCCAGCTTGGGGTGTATCCCCTCGCTTAACTTAGGTGTCCCCCCTCCCCTAACTTAGGTGTTCCCCTTCCCTAACTTAGGTGTTTTCCCTCCGCTAACTTTAAGTGTGTCCCCTCCTCAAACGTTGGGCTTCTCTTTTCCCTAACTTGAGGTGTCTCTCCCTCCCTGACTTGGGTATCTCCCTCCCTGCCCTAACTTGGGTGTCTCCCTTCCCCTAACTTTGATGTCTCTACTCCCTAACTTAGGGCCTCTCCCCTCCCAAACTTAAGGTTTTTACATCCCTTAATTTTGGGTGCTACCCCAACTTGTGGTGTCTCCCCTTTCCTCACTTGGAGTGTCTGCCCTCCCTTAACTTAGGTTTCCCCCCTCCCCTAACTAAGGTATTTCCCCTCCCCTAACTTTAAGTGTATACTCTTCTCAAACTTTGGGAATCGCTCCTCCCCTAACTTGGGGTGTCTCTCCTTCCCTGACTTGGGTGTCTCCCCTCCCTGCCATAACTTGGGTGTCTCTCTTTCCCTAACCTTGATGTTTTCCCTCCCTAGCTTAGGGCCTCTTCCGTCCTTTAATTTGGGGTAGTACCCCAACTTGGGGTGTCTCCCCTCCCCCAGCTTGGGGTGTCTCCCCTCCCTAACTTAGGGTCTTTCCCCTCCCAAACTTAGGGTCCTTTACATCCCTTAACTTGGAGTTCTATCCAAACTTGGGGTGTCTCCCCCTCCCTAACTAAGGTGTTTTCCCTCCCATTACTTTGGGTGTCTCCCCTCCCTTAACTTAGGTGTCACCCCTCCCCTAACTTAGGTGTTTTCCCTCCCCTATCTTAGTTGTTTCCCCTCCCCTAACTTTAAGTGTATCCCCTCCTCAAACTTTGAGCGTCTCGTTTTCCCTACCTTGGGGTGTCTCTCTTTCCCTGACTTGGGTGTCTCCCCTCTCTGCTCTAACTTGGGTGTCTCCCTTCCCCTAACTTTGATGTCTTCCTCCCTAACTTAGCGGAACCATGCATTTTGGACAGACATATCCACCAAGTAGGCAAACACAGGCTACCACCACTTCTTGCACCAATGCATATTATTTACTATATTTACTCACGTTCTGGTCTAGTCTGTCAACCCCGCCCATGGGTTGATTGTACCCCATGATGGCTTGCGGCTGCTCGATCTGGATTCACCTTCTATCTGTCCTGGGCCAACGGAATGCCATGCTGATCGTTTGAGTCCTGTACAGTTGTTCAGTACTGTGACCGCGTTGTTATCATGCCAGCGTATGACAATGACCACTCCACCATTTCGTCGATCACGCCTAAAATCCATGGCTTTTCGCGCCGTTTTTATGTTGTCTGGTGACGTCACAGGACCCTCTCTCTGCCTTCGACTCTCTCCGCTAGGGCTCCATTATATCTCTGTAGTCGCCCACTGACTCAATGTAATGGCACACGCGCTCGTAGAGCGGCGCTGCGAAATTTGATAGGACAAATGGGGCGCGCATTTCTACAAATTAGTGCCGGGGACCCAGCCTAAGCCAAATAACATGCGATACTTGTTTTATGTCTAGCGCTACGAAAGGGTGATATAGCTGGCTGGCCCGCAGCTCTTTCCCTGTATTTTAATGGAATAACACAAAGAGTTATGTAAGTAGTTAGATAGGGACACTTTATTGCCCAGAATACAAAGATTATCAAGAATTCAAGATTATCAGTGGCGGAAAAAAACACATCGCCACTGATAAACATGTGGCGGGAAACAGCATCGCCACTAATAAACATGTGGCGGAAAAAACCATCGCCACTAATAAAACATGTGGCGGAAAACACATCGCAAAGGAAAAAACATTTGGCGGAAAACATATCGCGAAGCAAAATGGTGAGGCGAAAATACATCGCAAATGACAAATGTGGTGGCAAACACATTACCACTAAGAATTAAATGTAATACGCATCTGTGGCAATCAAATTTTAGACAGGCAAATATTAATGGATACTTATTGATATATATATGGATACAGCATATTATGCAGTCCACTATGGATATTTATGAAAATAGATTTTGCCTTCATACTTACCAGGGAAGGTCAGGGGACATGCGCCTATTACAAATATGGAAATCAAGGATCTACGGATCATCATAGCTTACCATGTACTATTTATTTAAACTTAATAACTAAGTTCAGTAGATATTTCTGAAATCATCCAAATACATACGCTGAGGTACAAATTACAATGAGACGTGATAAACGATACTTAATACCTCGTAAATACAGGTCATAACATTTCAACAAGTATGATATTTTAAAACCTAATTCAAATCAATTTTGAAATTATCCACACACATATGTTGTGATACTAATAACCATATGGTTTAATGATACAATGATTATATACGATATTTAAACGGCTCACGAGCAAGCCAGCTGCTTACCTATATCAGCAGACAAAATATGAAATTAAGCTCATACCCTGTTGACCCGCGTCGATGCAAAGTGGAGGCGGCGTGGAGGAGGTGGTTTATTTCGTTGGTGGTTAAGAATCAAGTGACCCCCCGTGTAAACTGCCGCTACATCGTCTCGCCGTTGACGACAATCGGTAACTAACCCGCGTTGTCAGTGGGGTTCCACTTGGACGAGTCCATTCGTTCTTCTCACCATCGTGTAGGGGTGATACCAAACACGTAGTCCCATAATGTAGTACTCCAATAATTCTCCGCACAGCCATAAAGTAGAATTCTGTTAAATCAGAATTGTATTTATAACTTTTTTACAAAGTGGTACAAGAGTTATTTTTTTCTGTATTAAATACGCAAGCTCGCAAGTGTAAAGTCAGTTGCCTGCCAACGTTTTACACAAAATGCCCACAGCACTAGTTTCTGAGCCAAATTTGCGACATCTGGACCAGAACATAATTCCAGAAAAACATTGTTTTGCAGTTTTTGACCTATCCAGACATAAATACAGAAGAAATTCAATTTCTTTGTAAATGTAGCAAGTTTAGCATATTCAGAGATAAATTGTACAGAGATGCCATGGGACAAATTATTGATTTCCCAAACCTACCAATAGAGAACAAATTAATATATCTAATGCAAAATGGAAGTAAAGTTGCGCGGTACTTAATTAAGGCGTGGGTATATTGACAAGGGTCATTGTACATAACTGGTTAAGTGTACATATGTTTTCGTTTTGGTTTTTGTTTAATTTAAGTGCATTTACTACGACGTTAGATCTTAGTATACTAGTGCCGTCTAATGGCTGTTCTAATGTGGTAGTTAATTTAAAGTCACTTATAAGTCCTGTAGGACTGGGCGAGGTAATATTTGCATTGATGTATTGTGTTTGTATGTCTGTATTCTTGCAAGTGACTATAAATAAAGAATATTTATCTATCGATATCTATCTATACAGTCTCTACTCAGTTCTTTACTTCGGTTATATATTAGGTTATATTATTTGATAACCAGCTGAATATGGTACGTACTTTTCGAAAAGGTTGGCCTAAGCAGTACTCCCCCCCCCTCCATTTCATGCTCTACTTTGGCAGATCAGCTCCAGAAAAGTGCATTCGTCGTCCTTAATAATGCAAGAAGAAGCGCCATGTACAGAAACGTTAATATGCTCTTCAGTAAGTTCTTGGCTTCGTACCTGTGATTCAATGCCATGGCACGGCAAAAATGGCAGTGAATGTCAAAATTCCCATGCTTGCTTAGTGATATCCACACGGGTGCCTTGGATCTATAAATAGGCATGATGTGACGTATATGTGTGGTACATTTTCGCACGCAGATCAACGTTGACTGTGCTATATATGACGTTAAGATGGACTAGGTTAATACATGTTCCAACCCAACATAGAGGCACGTGATCTGCTCACGTGTTTGCCCTTTCCGATTGCATTCACTGTTTACTTGCCGTCGAACAAGCTGTAAGCGAGCCCGCCTAATTATCATCATTGCCATTACATGAAAAGCTATAATGTTAAAGTTCAAAGTTGTTCAGATAATGATTCACTAGCTTTTGACATAGTCTCGTATTTGTCATGCATTACGTAGCATACGGTAATCATATCCATATACGAGCCCGCGACTGTGTTTGTCACGATGTTGGAGAGAGTAAACACCGGATATAAGCAGATATCGCCAGCAAGGACGATCTCATGCCACTTATCTAATTTAACAATCATGCCATTTCGCACATGATTTCCCATGTGAGGATGATTGCCGTAATAGTGGCTGGCACGGCGATTAGCACTAATCACCGGCTAAACGGCGGCCCAAGTGTTTGCGGCCAGATGAGCGCTGATAGGACGAACAACCACGCAACGGGCACGCCTTCTCACGTTGACCCATTGATATAAATACAGCAGGACCGGAGCTAATATCACGATAGCATCCATCCACTTCTCTTCGGATTGTTCTACTGTGAATGTTTGTTTGTGAAAGGTATGTATTTTTGTTCCGTATGTGGTATAAAGAATTACGTCGGTGTGGTTCGCGATGGTATAGGGTTATTTGTAAATGCTGTACGATTCGATCTATTTGAGCTAGTTTTAGAAATACTAAGCTGTCGAGTTAAACCGAATTCTAAAATGATACAATATTCACATAACCTTTCTTTATACGCGGTAAAGAATTACATTTATCGTGAAAGACCAGTCGCCCCAGACAATATCGGGATGTCTAAACATGTTGATTTATCTTCCGTCGTATTGTATTCCATTCTTCATCTTCGATCCCAAGATCGAAGTTTACGAACTTTAGCATGGCAGTGTGGATCACTGGCTGTCTGGCATTTGTGAGTAAATATTGTATCACTCTCAATCTTATTAACATATATATCTCAACACCTGGATGAGACTGTTCTTGAAGGTCATGGCGTCCCGTTCATTTGTACGACCTTGACAGATATGAAGCCGGATGGTATTGGCAAAGGCTTCACTCACAGGCGGACAGATTAGTTGATACCACGATCGCTTGCTACAATGCCTAAATAAAGACAAATATCAATACATAATAATGGTTGTATATGAAAACAATAATTCCCTCGCATGCAAATGTTAAAGGTAGTACCATTCTCGACATGACTAACCGTGGCGTATCCGTTTCACAAGGCTGCCATATTGTCGTTGTGCCACGCCTCCCCCGAGGAGACCCAGCTGATTAACCACCTGATGAACGGCTACCAGCGTGGAGGGTACGGCCCTCTGCTGCTCCCGAGGAGCGCCTTGAACGACACGGTCCACGTCAAGTTCGGCGCCGCCCTCATCGATTTCGATATTGATACCGAGAAAGAACTGCTCCACTCCCAACTGTGGCTGAGATACGTAAGTGCATCGTTGGATAGATCCATGTTTTAAGATCGGTGTTTAGGGTGAGGGTGCCGGGTTCGGTCTGAGGGTCCGCAGCGCGGATGCGCTCTTCCAATGTAAAAGGTACCCACATTTACTGCACGACCTACCCAATGTGGAGCCCCCCCCCCTTCCACCCCACCTACCGCGTTGTTGAAATCCTGGATCCGCACCTGTTCTCTTGCGATACCGACAACCGTGGGGGGGGGGGAGGAGGGGGCGGGGGTGTTTAATATATTGTTGGGTTTGGTGGGGAGGGGCGCCGTAAAGCCCCCGCCCCCTTTGTCACCTCCAAAATCCGCGCGGTCGGGGCGTTTTACCGCCAAATCCACTCCAAAATGATGTAAGTATTCCCTTAAACGGCTATATGTCGGAGTTCCATGCAAACAGCCGCTCTGTTTATTATCATCCATACCCCCATGGTTGAAAGTTTTAAAATATCCGCTCCATAATGGTATCTTTTTCATCATAAATGTCCGCCCACCTCTTCAAATTCTACGGCTAATTTGCTGTAATGGAACCATTGAGCCAACGACGATAGCCGAACGCGCTGCGGAATCTCTCCGCCCATGGTGGAGTCACGTTTTCGGTCAAACATGGCGTAAACGCACTAGTTATAGATAATGGCGCTATTTAGTTCGCAATTTGCCGGTAGACTAGCCCCAGCACCAAGCTGCTCGGTTTTCGGCGAATCATGCAAACTAGGTCATGAGAAAATTGGCAGCAACCGGACTGTGTCCTGCTCACAAGTACAAATGCGGTAATGATAAATTAGCGGCGTTGTACGAGCTCAACATAGACCCTGCGTTTATGTATTGCAGCTGTGTGACTGTTGATGGGGCATGCTACATGCGGAGATTGGAGCATGATACATGCAGAATTTGGTGCATAATACATGGGGAAATTGGTGCATACTTCATGCGGAGATTGGTGCATACTGCACGCGGAGATTGACGTATCATGCCGAAATTGGTGCATGTTACATTCGGTGATGGTGCATGCTACGGGATGATGGTGCATGCTACGGGGGATGATGGTGCATGCTACAGGAGGATGATGGTGCATGCTACAGGGGGTGATGGTGCATGCTACAGGGGGTGATGGTGCACGCTACAGGCGGTGATGGTGCATGCTACATGCGGTGATGGTGCATGCTGCATGGGGTGATGGTGCATGCTACAGGTGGTGATGGTGCATGCTACATGCGGTGATAGTGCATGCTACATGGGGTGATGGTGCATGCTACAGGCGGTGATGGTGCATGCTACAGGTGGTGATGGTGCATGCTACAGGGGGTGATGGTGCATGCTACAGGCGGTGATGGTGCATGCTACATGTAGTGATGGTGCATGCTACATGCGGTGATAGTGCATGCTACAGGCGGTGATGGTGCATGCTACAGGCAGAGATGGTGCATGCTACAGGGGGGTGATGGTGTATGCTACATGCGGTGATGGTGCATGCTACAGGCGGTGATGGTGCATGCTACAGGCGGTGATGGTGCATGCTACAGGGGGTGATGGTGCATGCTACATGCGGTGATGGTGCATGCTACATGCGGTGATAGTGCATGCTACAGGCGGTGATGGTGCATGCTACAGGCAGTGATGGTGCATGCTACATGCGGTGATGGTGCATGCTACATACGGTGATGGTGCATGCTACATGGGGTGATGGTGCATGTTACAGGTGGTGATGGTGCATGCTACATGCGGTGATAGTGCATGCTACATGCGGTGATAGGGCATGCTACAGGCGGTGATGGTGCATGCTACAGGGGGTGATGGTGCATGCTACAGGCGGAGATGGTGCATGCTACATGCGGTGATGGTGCATGCTACAGGCGGTGATGGTGCATGCTACATGGGGTGATGGTGCATGCTACAGGTGGTGATGGTGCATGCTACAGGCGGTGATGGTGCATGCTACATGCGGTGATGGTGCATACTACAGGCGGTGATGGTGCATGCTACACGGGGTGATGGTGCATACTAAAGGCGGTGATGGTGCATGCTACATGCGGCGATGGTGCATGCTACAGGCGGTGATGGTGCATGCTGCATGGGGTGATGGTGCATGCTACAGGTGGTGATGGTGCATGCTACATGCGGTGATAGTGCATGCTACAGGCGGTGATGGTGCATGCTACAGGCAGTGATGGTGCATACTACAGGCGGTGATGGTGCATGCTACATACGGAGATTGACGCCTACTACATGCGGAGATATTAGCGCGTGTAGTTCTTACTAAAACACATTATATTCAAACATAAAGTTGGTCCGTGGATGTTTATGGGCCCAGTTTAGCTTTCACGTGGCCTAAAATACCAACAATTCTCACTTGTAGCTGTGGAATGATCCTCAGCTGATATGGAATCCGGAAGATTTCGGAGGTCTCGACACCATGAGGATTCCAATCTCGTTGATCTGGAGACCGGACATCAAGTTATACAACAGGTGAAAAGCTCGTCTTACATATCGCGCTGATAGATATCAGTAGGCCTATGCTTTTGAATGGTCCTCGACAGTTTATAGGCTAACTGTGTTCAGTAGTACCATGGGTCAGCATGCTATGCGCACGCAACCCATCAACAAATCCATATCAACGTAATTGTAATCTGTATCTACAAAGTGGTAATGTCTATCTACATAACAGTAATATGTACATACAAATCGATATCAAAATATTAGTAATACGTACATAAAAATATGCATCTATGTAATAGCAATATTTATCTAAATAATAGTATCTACATAATAGTAATATGTATCGATCTAATAGTAATTTGTAGCCATGTAATAACAATATATATCTAAATAGTAGCAATATATACATACAATGTGTTTGCATAATAATCTGTATTTATATAATATTAACTTGTTTGTACATAATAGTATTCTGTAATCTGTATTTTAAACTCTACGAACTAATCTGTACAAAAGAGTTATATGATCGTGCACAGTTGTAATCTCACTCTCTTCTAAAGTTCATATCAGTTAATATGACGATGGGAACTACGACTAACTGGGCCGTCTCATTGTTTTCCTCCCAGCCACCCGCTGCGGATGGAACAGGATGAGACCTCGCTGGCAGTGGTGTATTCCGATGGGTCTGTTCTCTGGATCCCAATGACGCGAACAACCACCTGGTGCCAGGCAAAAAAAGAAGAAAAGGATGTCTGGGTGTCGCATCTCAAGTTTGGCTCATGGACCTACGATGGCTTCAGCCTGTCTCTGGCTTTTTTTGAAGGCTTGGAAGAGCTGGATCTGAGCGACTTCGTTCAAAGGAACTGGAACTTATTGAGGCACGATGCGGAGATAAACGTGAAATACTACCCATGTTGTCCAGAGCCCTACCCGGATATCACTTTCCGTGTGGAAGCAGAGAAGCATAAAGGCCATTAAGCGCACTTTGACCACGTAATTACATAAATGCTTTATTGAATACTGAAAGGCCGGGGGCCCATTGGTAGATACCAGAATTACACTTTTCAATTCTGTGTGTATGTCAGTTTACATGGCAACAAATAACCGTCATAACGTCTTAGTGCTAACACTATGAATCTTGGCAAGTTGTATAACTCTTTGATGTCTTTTGTCCCCATCACGGCCTGGAATCTGTAAAGTCTGTTTATAATCGCTCCAGTCGCATAGATTCGGCACGTAAGTCAACATATAAGGGGCATGTAAAAAGTACATGATAGTCGGTGAATCTAACATCTTCTACGTCTACCCAGTTATCGCGAGCATTAACACAATATTTACAGTTTTCATCATCGCGGCTTCTGTCCATTCTGCTAAAGTCTTGGCACATTTCCAGGCCACATCTAAATTTACCTGCTTCTTAAATTAAAATTCATTCCAGCGTTTAAATACAATTCAAAGCAAATGTCAGGTTTAAAATCTCGGTAATAGACCAAGCTACGGGCTGTCCTCGACATTACCACGCCAGTCTTGGCCGGCACAGTCGGTCAGACGCTGTTTAAACATCTAGATAAAGAGCCTTGCTCTTCTAAAAGACCCAACTCCTTGTGTCTGCCACGCATCCAAAAGTGAAGCGGAATAATAGGTCTCTTTTTGTCCCGAAACCCAAGTATATCTACCCTTTTCCGATTTACTAACATAATATAACTTGTCTTAGGTAGATGCGATTCGGACATTAATATCAATTTAAACCAATACTTATTTACCCTTGTATGGCAATCAATATAGATCGACAAATTTCCACAGTCCCCATAAATTGCTGCGTTCGCTGTGCGCCATGGAACTCCAAGCACGTACTTTAGAAATCTCGTCCTCCCCCTCTCGATACATTGGTGGACATTCGCACCCCCAGACGTCCGCTCCGTAAAGTAGGCTGGGCTTAACAATTTTATCAAATAACGCGATCGATTTACACGGCTCTAGACCTCCACCCTGGAAGTTGGCATCTTTTATACGCGCAACATTTCTCCCTGCTTGAGTGGCCATTGTGTTTTGAGCTGTAGTCCAAGCTAATCGCGATGATATAATCATACCTAAATACTTGCTGTAAGAGACTACCTTAAACTTTATCTCATTTAGAAACCATCTTTCATTGCTCCTCAAACATCCATTTCCACAAAACAACCACCTGTGTCTTGTCCATGAATACTTCTAGACCCCATTTTTGACTGTATTGGTCTAGCACATCCAGCTGTTGTTGTTGCCTACCCACAGTGTCGCCGCCCTGCTTTGATGACGTGTCGCATTCAAGGCAGCTGCTTCCGACGTCATTTGAGTAGCGCGAATTCGCTTCAAATAATCCCTAGATATGACAAGGACTGTATCTGTTATTAACCTCAATGCGAGCGTAGTGTACCTATGTGCGCTCCAGGTTTTACCAAATGCCATGCATGCCCTAACGGAATGCTATACCAATGGTAATTACTCCACCATTTTGAAATTAATACAGTCGGGCAGAATTTAGCGGCATTGTTGGCAACTGGACCCGGAAACGTAGTTAGTGACCAACGTTTCGTATCTATGATGTAATATTTCGCTCTGACCCTGTGATTCCAAATCGGTTCCGAATTACCAACATTGCTCATTTTGGTAACTTTGGTGACTTTGGTTACGTCCAAGAATTTGGTATGTGATGTCAATTAGACGTATCTATGACATGTCTTTTTTGTCAAAAGTCAAAGGTATAAATAATTGTTTATATCAAACTAAGTCAGCTAGAGCGTCTAGACAACGACTAACCGACATTACAGCTGATTGTCAAAAAACTTCTCTGTTGGTAACATTTTTGGCCAGATAATTAGGTCGTCTAAACGTGGTGTAAATTTGACCGCCTTTTTCAATATTTAAGTATTAGACCATGTTTTCTAAAACATGGTCTAACTTTTAACCTTGCCATTGCGGCAAATAACGCACAATACTACCGCGTAATGGCCCATGGACTGACAACAGTGACCTAGTCTCTGGCTTAGACGTTGTCATTTGGGTCATGAACTTTTTGACAATATTTGCGATTTGCGATTTGTGATTTGCATCCAGGAATTTGCGATTAACTTTTGGCAATTTTGGCAATCCGCATAATTCCTTGTGCGACGCGATGACATTTTCCCTGTTGACCGTGATTCCATACAGCAATCTGTTACTTCCTTAATAGTCTCGGTTTCGCCTTTACCGGGTTTTTTCGCACCCAGTGTTGAACATTCCTCATCTTGGAAATTCGATACCACTCTCCTTCATTTCTAGGGATTTGCGATGTAGAGGTAGTATCCCCCCCACCCTCCCCCCCCCACCCTTAGCATATGTTTATGCCGCATTCGGGCCATATTTACAGTCAATGACTGGGTAACACGAAGTCATGTCATTCAGGTGATATACTTGTGCACGATATCTCTCAGCAAATAAAATCACCACGACATTTTGAATCATGACGTCAGCAATCAAGGCATTACTCTGCGCCCAAAACGCAAATAAAATCGACCCAAGCCTTCCGGCCGGAAACACTCAAATACAAGTCGATGGCCTCTCAAGTTATAAGTGATCGCTCTGTTTGAATGTTGCACGGACCATCACATACATGCTGTATTAAAACGATTTTTCACTTCACAGACAAGACGAGGGGAAGATCTATTTCGATATTGCCGCAATTTTCAACGGGTATGAACGGTGCATATGTATGCCGTACATGTAGGCTGTGTACCCACATGTTTTCTTAACCTAGCATGTTATTTAATACAGCAGACGATGTTTTTTTGACAGTAGGCTCGAGGGTCTTTAAAATCGAGATGGTCACTTTATGTTATGCAGGCCAGCTACTGCAAATAGTAAATATGAGCCAAATGTTAAGGCGGGGGGGGGGGGGGTGGGAGGGGGGCAGAGGGGATACCACCTATGAGGCCATCGCCAGCAGTATATGCACGTAGCTCGGTTTAGAGCCATTCTGCATCGCCCTACTGTGGTAATATCAATGCCAAATAGGAACATTTCAATATTTATTTCAATCATTAGCAGCGGCGCACAGATTCACAGCAAAGACGTCCCAGCATATGGCAATCACCTCATCCCTATTACTGCTTACATAAGATTATATCAAAGATATTCTTCGGTTATATCCCTATCATGAAATCTTACACAGAGGAAGCATATTACTGTAAAACTATACGTTCACTTTATTGCGCAGGAATGTGCGCTCGAGGTTGACCCAATGCCAAACGTAACGTAACGTAGTAGAACAAAATATAAGCCTGCCGAAATGGCCCCAAATATTGTCAAATTCTAAGCCAGTTCTAAGCCAAAGACTAGAGCCATGTTGTGAGTTCATGGGCCATTGTTGGGCAGTACTGTGCGTTAGTTTTGCAATAGCACAGATAAAGGTTGGGTCATTGTTTAGACAATAGGGTTCGATATTGAACTATTAAAAAGAGTCACTTAGGCCACGTTTCGGCGACCTAATTGTCTAGCCAAAAATGTTAGGAACTAAATAGTTTGTAGACAACCAGCTGTAATGTCGGTTAGTACTGGTCTGTATGTCATAGCTATCTTAGGTTGGTCGAACAAATTATTTAGACCTAACTAATTTGGTCCGAGTCACTGCATGAAAGTCCGTTGACTGTCAATTCGCCAAAATGCCTAGATGCGCCTAAGGGATTTTATATGGCAAGTTATTGGTCGTGACCAAAGTAACCGAAGTTGCCAAAATGACTACAATGAGGGTAATTCTTAGCCGATTTGAAATCACAAGGTTAGAACGAAATATTACATTATATTGACAAAACGTTGGTCACTAATTGCGTTTCTGGATCTAGTGTCTAAAAATGCGGCTAAATTTTGTCAAGCTGTATTACTTTCAAAATGGCGAACCAAATAACAAGCACACACAGGTACGCTACGTACGCATTGAGGCTAAAGACAGATACAGTTCTTGTCACATCTAGAGATTAATTGAAGCCAATTCGCAACAGTTAAATGGCGTCGGAAGAAGCTGCCTTGAATGCGATACGTGATAAAGGCGCAGTTACTGGCCTTTATGCCTCTCTGCCTCGAAATAGAAAGTCATATGCGGGTAGTTCTCAACACAACATGGGTAGTATCTCACGCCTAGCTCCGCATCGTGCCTCAATATGTTCCAATTCGTTTCAAGCAGGTCGTTCAGATCCAGCTCTTCCAAGCCTTCATAAAAACCCAGAGACAGGCTGGAACCATCATAGGTCCAGGAGCCAAACCTGAGCAGCGATACCCAGACACCTTCTTCAGGGGCATAGCACCTGGTGGTTGTTCGCGTCATTGGGATCCAGAGGACAGACCCATCGTGATATACCACTGCCAGCGAGGTTTCATCCTGTTCCATCCGCAGTGTATAGCTGAGAGGTAAACAACGAGCCGGCCCCGTAAGTCGTAGTTCCCATTGTCATATTAACTGATATGAGCTTAAGAAAACTGCCATATTACAATTGCCCACGCACATATGACCGGTTTGTACATATTGCGCCGTAGATTGTAGAATACATAATACAGAATGCGGATTATGTATATATTATGCATATACAGATTGCTATTATATATTTACAGATAACAGTTATATATATACGGATAACTATTATATAGATACATTTTAGTATTATATAGATACATATTACCATTATATGTATAAATATAACTATTATATAGATAAAAATTACAATTATATAAATACAGATTAATATTATATAGATACAAATTACTATTACGTAGATAAAGATTACTATTATAGAGACATAGATTGTTATTATGTAGATGTGTTGTGTGGATGCATCGATTTTGCGCAATGGGGCTGCGTGCGCTAGCAATGCTGTCCCAAGGCACGGTATTGCACACAGTCAGCCTTTTAAACTGTCGAGGACCATTAAAAGGATACTGATATCGGTCGGCGCGAGAGATTTAAGACGAGTTATTGTCACCTCCTATACAACTTGATGTCCGGTCTCCAGATCAGTGTGATTGGAATCCTTATGTTGTTGATACCTCCGAAATCTTTCGGATTCCATGTCAGCTGAGGATCATTCCACAGCTACAAGAGAGAAATCTTGGTATTTTAGGCCACGTGAAAGCTAAACACGGCCAATAAACCTCCAGCGACCAACGATATGTTGAGCGATATTGTGTCTTAGTAAGCGTTACCCGCGACAATCCCGGAAGCATGTAGCATGCATCAATCTCCACATGTAGCATGCACCAATCTCCGCGTGTAGTAAACGTCATAGCGTTATAGCTTGCATTCACGGATCAATGCGTATCATTCCTGTCGAAAGCAAATTAGAAGCAAACGACTGTGAACTAAATATTACTGCGACACTAAGTTTTCCAGGGGGATAAGACGAACACATAATCTGTTTGTCTGCAGATCGGCCTGCTTGCCAAATAAACCCCATCGCAGGGCCTATATGTGGAGCACGTACAAGGCCTCTAATTTATTATTACAGCATATGTACGTATGAGCATGACACAGTCCGGTTGCTGTTAATTTTCTCGTGACCTAGTTAGCAGGATTCGCCGGGAACCGTGCAGCTCGGTGCTGGGACCAGCCTAACGGCAACTGCCGAACCAAATAGCGCCATTAGCTGTAACCAGTGCGTTTACGCTATGTTTGACCCGAAAACGTGACGCCATCATAAGTAGAGAGACTCCGCAGCCCGCTCGACTATCGTCGATAACTCGACGCTGGCCTAAATGTATTAAGTACTCCCCACCCTCCGGGGTCCTTGTCGGAAAAGAACAGGTACGGATCCAGGATATTTACAATGGTCTGTGTGTGTGTGCGGTCGGGGGGGGGGGGGGCTGTCCTCAGTAGGTCGTGTAATAATGGCGGGTTCTATTGCCTATCCTTTAGCATTGAATGAAGGCATCCTCGCTGCGGAGCCCCAGATCGAATCTTAAAATAGGGATTTATCCAAAGTTGCCCTTACGTATCTCAGCCATAGGTTCGAGTGAAGCAGTTCTTTCTCAGTATCAATATCGAAATCGACGGCGGCTGCGCCGAACTTCACGTGGACCGTGTCATTCACGGCGCTCCTCGGGAGCAGCAGGGGGCCGTATCCTCCACGCTGGTAGCCGTTCATCAGGTGGTTGATCAACTGGGTCTCCTCGGGGGAGGCATGGCACAGCAACAACATGGCCGCCTTGTGGAACAAACACAACAAGGTTAGTCAAGTCGAGAAATGTATTACCTTGAACATTTGCATGCGAGGGAATGTTTCATCTCATTATTGTTTACATATCTAACCATTATTATGTATTTATGTATGCCTTTGTTTGGGCATTGTAGCAGGCGGTCGCGGCATCAACTGAGCTGTCAGCTTAAGGCTGAAGCCTTCGCCGTTGCCACCCGGCTACATGGCTTTCACGGTCTTTCAAATGGACGCGTCACTGTGAGCTTCATCAACAGTCTCATCCAGGCGATAAAATACATATGTTTACTAAGATTGAAAATGATGCAATGTTTACTCACAAATGCCAGACTGCCAATGGTCCACGCT
This sequence comes from Arenicola marina, assembly GCA_964019135.1. Lineage (NCBI taxonomy): Eukaryota > Metazoa > Annelida > Polychaeta > Arenicolidae > Arenicola > Arenicola marina. Next base: position 21,955,144 of record OZ025254.1, on the reverse strand, counting down.
GCCATGCTAAAGTTCGAAAACCTAGACCTGGGCGCAAAGCAGGAGAATGGAATCCAATAAGACGGAAGATAGATCACCTTCACCTTCGCATAGCGGACAAGACAACAGTCGAAACTACATTTTTGGGCATCTGGAGAGTATCTGCGGCGGCTAGTCATTCACGATAAACGTTATTCCGCAAGTATACAAAGAAAGGTTATGTGAGTATTGTGAGTATCATTACAAGATAAGTATAATTGTATATAGTTTAGAGAAAACCTCACATAATATTCCATAAACGTCTATACACTGTCCATATTGTTCCAATTATCTTGTACTGTCATCTACTTGGCACATATGCATACCTTTAGAATTCGGTTTAGCTCTTCGACAGTTCAGTATTGCTAAAACTGGCTTAAATATATTGAATCACACAGCATTCACAAATACCCCGCTGCCATCTCTAAGCACACCGACATATTTCGTTATGCCATCAAAGAACAAATAAAAACATACCTTTCAGAAACAAACATTCGTAGTGGAACAATCCAAAGACGGATGTGATGGCTATCGTGATATTAGCTCCGGTCCTGTTGTATCTATATCAATGGGTCAAAGTGAGAAGGCGTGCCCGTTACGTGGTTGTTCGTCCTATCAAGACTCACCCGGCCGCTCACATTGGGGCCACCGTGGAGCCGGCGATTAGATCTAATCGCCCTGCCAGCAACCATTACCGCAATCATCCTCACATGGGAGATCATGTGCAAAGTGATAATGTTGTGAACTTAAATAAATGGCACGCAATCATCCCTGCTGGTTGAATCTCCTTGTATCCGGTGTTTATTTTCTCCGACATCGTGACAAGCACAGCCGTATATGAATATACTACGTAATGACATATACGTAGAAACTACGTCAAATGCTGGTGAAATGTGGAACCATCAACTTTCACATCATTTTCTTGTCATGTAATGATAATTACATGAAATGTGGAGTTAAATGAGGAATCATTATCTGAACAACCTTCAATTGTAACATCATTGTTGTTTTTCATGTAATGACAATAATATGATAATTACACTGGCTCGCCTGCAGCTTGTTGTACTTGAAGTAAACATTGTAATCGGAAAGGGCCATAATTATGGGACATTTCATGTCCCAACGCGCTGGAGTAAATAATCTCCCTGTATTTATTTTAGATAAAACACAGTATCATGCACAAACAATGCTTATGAAATTGCGTAACTTGGACATATTTCATGGCATGTATTTAACTTTGCAATGTCTGTTTCACGACCTGGGAGAAACATTTGCAGTCTCCAGGGCGAGGGGAGGGGGCGAGGGAGTAGGGGTACGGGGGTGGGGTGGGAGGGGGGGGGGGGCGGTAATGCTTAGGCCACAGTTTTCAAGAGTTTCACAACGTACCATATTAAAATCGTATCCAATATTTTTAATATGCAACTGAAGTACTGTACCTATCATGCCTACGGTGACGTGGTGAATAGTGACTTGATATATGTCTGAATATGTCAACAACTTTAAAACAATGTTTTCTATGAATTGCAAGGCCAATGATGTTTCAACCGTTCTGGAAGAAGATGGTCACTTTGAGACCGCTTCTATGCACGTCGATGTCCTGGATGGTTCAATCACTGATGGAGACAATGAGAATGAAGATGTCGCCGGTTCAATCAACAATCTGTCTGGTCGACAGCTACTGGCTAAAACTACAGCTACCGTTGTTCGTCAGCCTGGCGAGAAATAGGTCAACGCAGATGCTGCTTCTAGCACCGACACCAGGAACACTGATTACTAGGTAATGCGAGATGACCGGCTTCTTTTACTGTAACCAATAACGTATAATGTACCGCCTACGTATATCAAGTAACTGTACATATTGATCGAAGTTTTTTATTTTATTTTATAGCGTTGGCCTAGGCCAGAGAAGGAACAAGCTAAACAGGAACAACAGGTCATCCGTAATCGGAAGGGAGTTCATCGAGTCGATTCGGGGGGAGGATGGACCTGTACGTCGGCGAAGGCGACTTGAATCACGTCAACAGCGGACTGAAAGGAAATGGGGCCGAGGCCTGAGGCTGATCAGTTTGTCTGGAATGGTCCGTCGATCGATACCCTTCTACAAGGAGATTGAACCCTTACATTATGCCTTTTAATTGACCCCCGCGGGCAATTCATAACATGTGTTGTCATTTTGCTAACCACCGGCTATGTCACGCTATCCCGGGGCCGTCTGTATTGAAAACAGTCCGCAGATGTTCAAAACGAAGCGATCTGCCATGTCTCTATGGTGGAGGCTGTCACATGGCTGCCATGTTTCTTTAGTGGAGACTGTCACATGGCTGCCATGTCTCTGTGGTGGAGGCTGTCACATGGCTGCCATGTTTCTTTGGCGGCGACTGTCACACGGCTGCCATATCTCTTTGGTGGAGACCTTGTCACATGGCTGCCATGTCTCTGTGGTGGAGGCTGTCACATGGCTGCCCTATCCCTTTGGTATACACTCTCACATGGCTACCATGTTTCTTTGGTGGAGGTTGTCAAGTGGCTGCCACATCTCTTTGGTATACACTGTCACATGACTGGCATGTCTCTTTGGTGGATAATGTCAAATGACTGCCATGTCTCTCTGGTATACACTGTCACATGGCTGTCATGTCTATTTGGTAGAGACAGTCACATGGCATATATTGATCGAAGCTTATTATTTTATTTTGTAGCGTTGGCCTAGGTGGCCACCCCGTATACCACGACTTGTGCCTGCAGAGGCGGAACAACGGTGTTATATTATCCAAATAGAATTAAATTGTTGTCGCATAAAGCATGGAGAAACCCCGTTGGTTTGACGGTGCTGCGAAACGGCGTGTCTTTCGAGAACGAAATTTCCGATTTTTCCAGGACAAAATAAGTGCATGTTAATTCACGTCTCCCGAGACATTTGTAATTAAACCATGTCCAAATGTTCAAATGCTGCACTTCGAAGCAGCCGATCTGTTTACATCTCTGTGAGAGGTCAGCGGTTTAATTTTATTCGTAACGTTGTGTCACGGACTGACTGTTTTGAAACAGATACATATACCTAAAGTTACGCATATTTTACTTGAAAGAAATTTAACATCAATTGAGGCCTAATTTTGGTTAATTACCCTGCACGAGTCTCGTCATGATCACTTCAGAATTTGCGACATACGTCCCATATACACATTGAGCCGCCGTCAGAGCGGAATCAAGGTTCAGGATGACACAGACAGAGGTGTAAGACCCGGCGTATCTCAGGGAACACTGGTACGGGTAACTAGCGATGTCGGCGTCTTGTCCGTTGGTGATGTATGGGGTGCCTCTGTCGAAATCAAAACAGATAGTGATTTAGACAGGTCCTTGCCGCAAAGCATGAATGTGCGATGTGAATTATTGGGGGGGGGGGGGTCAAATAGAAAAAAATACCCCTTCCGAGCGGATTTTGGAGGTAAAAAGGAGGGCTTTTCCGCGGAACCCACCGAAACCCAGCAATGTATTAATTTACCCCTGTCCCATGCGCTGCACCATTTGTGGAAGGGGGAGGGAGGCCTCAAATGTGGGGGGTGGCTCAAAACCCTTAGGAACAGCTTTTTTGTATGGATTGTGAGCCATCTCTCCTTATTGAGCCCCGCCCCCGCCCCCTCTAGAAATGCGCCTGCGATCTGAGTTGTGGTAAGGGAGGGGTGGGGGGTCAATTATTCAAACTTCTGAGTATCGAATGTCCATTTTTGACGACGGTCCGTGTTGCCTTTTTGGCTCCGGTTAAGACAGCGGTTAACGCAGGGAATTGGCGATGCAAATATATTTCTATGCAAATGTAAATACCATTTTAGCGTCTTTTTGATATTGACATGTACGTTCAAACAGAGAGATCACTTATCGTATAAGAGCTAACCGACTTCATTTGTATCTTCCAGTCCGGAAGACTTGAGTCGATTCTAGTTAAGTATTGGGCGCAGAGTAATGCCTTGATTGCTGACAACATCATTCCAAATGGCGTCTGGATTTTATTTGCTGACAGACATCGTGCACATGGTACATAAGTTCATGGATACCCAAGTATGTCACCTGACTGACATGACTTCATGTTACCCAGTCATTGACCGTTAAATATGGCACGAATATAGCATAAACATATGTTAAGGGGTTGGTGGGGGGGGGGGTCCACACCGTAACAATAAGGGTTATTTCGCGAATAATAAGAAATAAACAGGTTGCTGTAAGGGATCGCGTTAAACAAGGAATAATACGTATTGCCAACATTGCCTACAGCTAATCGCGAATCTCCAAGAATTCCTAGATTTAAATGGCGGAGACCGTAACCCCGTTTTCTCCGCCCTCAAATTACTTCATCTTTTGAAATCCGACATGTAAATGTCAATTTTTTTTTATTAAATTGTAAATTCTTGAGTGGTGTGCCTCAAATATATGGGTATTTTAATCGGGCTCTACAGATCGTAGGGAAGGATAGGAGAGAGTACAATACCTTACAACTATACGTTTAATTTATTGCGGAGGAATGCGCGGTCGGGGCTGGACCGAATATTTCTCCCAAAATATATACCAAGATACGTCTAATGGACGTCATAAGCCAAGTTCTTCGTCGTGACCAAAGTGACTAAAGTTACCACAATGCAAATTGTTGGTAATTCTCAGCCGATTTGGAATCACAAGGTTAGAACGAAGTGCTACATGTATAGCGATGAAACGTTGGGCACTAACTACGTTTCCGGGTCTAGTTTCTAACCATGCCGATCAAATTGTATCTAAGTGTATTGCTTTCAAAATTGCGAGGCAACTAGCATTAGTAGTTAGTGCTCCGTTAGGGCAAGTCTGGCATTCGGTCAAATCTGCAGCGCACGCCATTACACTACGCACAAATTGGGGTTCATGACAGATGCAGTTCTTGTCACATCTACCCCAAAGACGTCGAAAGCCGCTGCCTTGACTGCGACACGCGCGGTTAATGGCCTTTAAACTTATCAGCTTCCACATAAAAAGTGATATCCGGGTAGCTCTCGGCACAACACGAGTAGTATACCACATTTAACGCCCCATCGTGCCTCAATAACTTCCACTCCCTTGACTGAATAAAGTCACTCAGAGCCAGCTCTTTCAAGCCATCAAAAAACCCCGAGAGAGGCTGAAGCCATCATAGGTCCAGGAGCCAAACTTGAGCCGCGATCTCCAGTCTCCTTCCTCAGTGGCCTGGTGGTTGTTCGCACCATGGGGATCCAGATGACAGACCCATCATAAGACACCACTGCCAGCGAGGTCTCATCCTGTTCCATCCGCAATGGGTGGCTGGGAGGATAACAACAATGAGATGGCCCCGTAATTCGTAGTTCCTAACGTCACATTAACTGATATGAGATTTAGAAGACTGCCAGATCGCAATTGTGCACGTACATATAACTGTTTTCTACATATTCAGTAGAGTGTAGAATATACTAGACGGTCAAGCAAAGCTTGAGAAGGAAGACGAAAATTGTATTTCTGGGACCAATTCGACAATGTTAAGACCCATTTCATGACGTTGGCATGGCGCGCCGTCAGTCATTTGGCGTATCGAGGCTTTATAATGGGCTTCGCCATGTTAAAGTGTGATTATTAGCCAGCGTCGAAACTACTGGTTCGATTTCGATGGCATTGGGCATACATGATGTCAGTAATATGGGTACATATTCCGCCACATATGAGTCATCTACCTGCATTGATGCAGTCACAGCAATTTTTTTTGCACTTTCGGCAATGTCAAAATTGATCATCCAATTACTCGAAAACTATAAATGTGAGATGAAATCTGGGGGTACTTTTGCGCATCTCTCTGAAGAATATTCTGAAACAAACCGCGAATCTCTAGACCAAATATTAACGAAGTTACGCGGGAAAACAATGACCTTGAGGTGACCTTGACCTTGGAAGCATGACCTTGATCAATAAAGTACTTTGTGCTCAAATACTAATGTCATGTCTCACGCAATGTGTCGTTTGTCTGACATGTACCCTTCATGGGGAAATTGAGGAGGCCCTGTTCCCACCAAAATGCTCCCGTAGGGTCCCATGTTAAATTTTGGGAATTTTTAGCGAAAAAACTATTTGGGCGATTTGCGCAAATGAAAGACGGTATAGAAGGTACTAATAGACTCAATACGTGAAATAATTGGCAGCGTAATTAAATGGAAACTGTGAACGTTATAGCGATTTTCCCGTTTTTTGGTCCTATCTACTAACGGTTAAGGAACAAACAAAACATTCCTGTGACCTTGACCTTTTTACGTACATACCCCGCCAACGAACTCGACCGAGATATGTCGAATACCTATCGATGGTTAAATTTACAGAACGAAATGTTGCGTTTTGCGACCTACAGAGCGCGCATAGACAAACAGACAGACAGACAGACAGACAGACAGACAGAAAAACGGAACACACCGACATAAAAATACAGATTACCATTATGTAAATACAGATTGCTATTAATATGTAGATACAGATTGCCATCATGTAGACACAGATTGTCATTAGGTAGATACATATTACTGAAGTGTGTATGCACATAATATTATGTAGATACATATTATCATTATATAGATACAGATTATTATTATGTAAATACATATCATCATTATATAGATACGGATTACTATTATGTACATACAGATTACTATTATGTAGAAACAGATTTGGATGTACATGTTACTGTTTTGAATATACAGATTTTTATGTACTTATTACTATTATGTTGATAGGGTTATGTTGATAGATTGTGCGCGCAAGCAATGCCGGCCAGTGGTGAGGTATTATACAAGTCAATCTGTAAACTGTCGAGGACCATTTAAAAAGATACATATTTCGATCAACGCGAGAGTTGAGTTAATTGAAACTTTGGGGATTCCTATATATAGAACTCTACGAACGGCGGGGGAAAAGGTTCAATTTCAAGACATAAAACAGTCTACTGTTTATTCTTGCAATTTTTTTTTTATTTCAACTCAAGTACGAGATTACTGTCTGTGAAATAATTCAAAGCAAGCTGGATGCAGACCTACATGATACTTACTGCACGTGTATTTAGCTTTGCCACGTCAGCCGCTGGCGGCACAGCGAATCTAGGCATGATCAGTTCATTAATATGTGATTAATGTGCGATTTTGGATATGATCAGATCATTAATATGTGATTAATGTGCTTCAGTATGTTTTTGGCTTCGTACCAGCGTTTAGATGCCATAGCACGGCAAAAAGGCCAGTGCATGTCAAATGTCACGTGATGATTGACGTAATTCGGATGAGCAAAACGTCGCATGCTTGCATACTGATATCCACACGCGCGCCTTCCATCTATAAATAGTCATGCTGTGACGTATACGTGTTACATTTTAGCACGCAGATCAACATTGACTGTACTATGTAGGACGCTACGATCAACTGGGTTAATACATGTTCACACCCATGACAGACGTACGGAATCTGCTCACGTTTTTGCCCTTTCCGATTGCATACACTGTTTACTTGCCGTCGAACAAGCTGCAAGCGAGCCAGCCTAATTATCATTATTGCCATTACATGTAAAACTATGATGTTAAAGTTCAACGTTTTTCAGATAATGATAATTCCAGATTCAAGTAGCATTTGACATAGTTTCTATGCGGTTTCTATGCGTATTATGCGGTAATCATATTCATATGCGGGGGAGCGATTGTGCCTGTCACGATGTTTTTGGAAAGTTATCACCGGATACAAGCAGATTTCACCAGCAAGAACGATTTCACGCCACTTATCTAAATTGACAATCATGTCGGTTTGCACATGATCTCCCATGTCAGGGTGATTTCCGTAATGGTTACTGGCATGGCGATTAGATCTAGATCTAATTGCGCTGGTAGGACGAACAGCAAGGATACCATGGTAATTTACCATGGTAAATTACCATGGTTTGAATGATTAATATATTGATATTAAATAAAATTTTGTTCATTTTACAGCTTATACATTTGAGTGAGTTGAAAAAAAATGCCATCATGAAATTTTGTCTAGTCATTATATGCGCAATAAAATCACACAGGATATACACATACTAAAGGTATTTACATGACATAATAACCAGCTGCATTCAATTATTACCCAAATAATGTATACTCTAACAACTATACAAGAATCGACTGTTATAATTGAATTAATAAGGGTATTCTTTTTTTTCTAACGGATACAAATTTCACCTCAAAATGAGATACACCAACATGCAGCACTTCGCAACTACTACATACCTACTACTCAACTTTAAAAGAACTACTATTCAATGCATAAAACATATATAAACAATCCTTTATAAATATATATTCATTTCAATTTGTAAAAAAGTAGATCTTTAATTTTTTCTTCTGATTATCCAGCCTTTACAGGGTTGCTGATCTTTTCTCGCATTAACATGTAAATTTCTGTTACATCTTTGCCAGGAAATTCTCGTCTGACTTGATCTGTAATAAAGGATACACCCGTCTTAGTAAATTATCATTTACCAATGCTGTTGGTATCTTGCATTGTAAGATATGGGTACTAATATGTTGGAAGGCTATCTTACGAAACTTTGTACTACATTTATTTTTACAGTATGCAGGAAGCAAAATAAAAACCAAAGAGAATGTCATAAATAGAATAGCCTGAAAACATACCATAGTATAGAGTTCCCACATGAAATACAAAAACAATTCCCTTATTTTTTCCCTGAGTGGCAGGAAGGCATGTGGCCTTCAACCCCACCCCCCACACCGACACCACCAAATAATTGGGGGGAGGCATGCGACAGGGCTATAGGGTTGAGGCACTCGTAGACACATGTACAAAGAAACCAAAAAAGTATCTTAACAATATCGAGAGGAATGCACAGGACAAAGCAGAGCTAGGCCAGTTCTGCTAAACATGAGTCACAATCTTTGTTTATACACATAAGAACAGTTTCATGAAACTGGCTGCAGACTAGTGCCATAGTGGCAGTACCACAGCCTATGGCTACGGCATAGGGGTGCATGTAGATACAGGAACCACAAACTCCAGAGAGAGGGAGGGGGGGGGGGGCAGGTCGACCCCCCACTCCCTCCGGCGTTTGAGGTTCCTGTACTGTAGTGTAGTGTAGATGGTTCCTGCTGTGCCAGTGCCAGTGCCAGTGCCAGTGCCAGTGCCAGTGGCTGCACAGGCGCCAACGCAAAGACTATCATTTCATCAACAAGTTTCAATGTATAAAGGCTCCTGTTCGCTTTTTGTTATGGTGTCACACTCGAATCTGGGCGTCGTCAGGTTCTATACAGTATAGTATTTATAAATACATACCTTTCAGTCATATAAGCAAATGTTTCTGAATATAAGTTAATCGTAGAGACATGCCGTAGGACTTGGCTCGCCTTTCCGCAACATTTTTCAAACTTCGCGCATGCGCCTTGCGATCTCCGCTGCGCATCCCCGCTACTCACTTCGCATGCTGTGGCACGCTGCAAATCTCACTAATGTTTTAGGGCAGGGTGCGTGTGTGTATGTGGGGAGGGGGGGGGGCACCTCTACCTCACCGCCAGGATGCGCTCGTAAGGGACATTTCACCTTGAAAATCGGCTCGAACGTTTTAACGCGAAAATATCCGCTCGGAAGGGAAATTTCTTTTACCTTGGACCAGTCCAAGTCCTGGAGTCCAGCCACCGAATTTGGTGGTGCAAAAGAGGGGAGTGGGGGGGGGGGCTTTTATTGCGAAAATCCCCACTGAAAACCCGGCAATAAGCACCCCCCTCCCGCGGGGATATTGCATAGCCGGTACGCCAGTGTTCCTACTTATTTTCATAGTCGTATTCCCGTATTGATTGATTCTCCTAATTTGGAAGAATAGAATAACAGTGTTTACCATGATATATCATGGTTATTTTATTAATTATGAGCGCGCTCAACGGTTGACTGTAGAGTAGCACGACCGAAAAAAATTAAAGTTTCTAAGTTCCAGTATTCAACCAGTACTCAACTGCATAGTTAGTTTTCAATTAGTCTTTTAATTGTGCATCTGGTTGAGAAGTCACTTGTTTTCTGTACGGGATGTCATGTGTAGTTATATCATGCCAATCTTAGTATATATGGAATATTCTGCTGATACGTACCATTATGGTATAACTCTGGTGGTACAATGATTTACCATAATATTTCATGGTAATATATTATACATACATGGTAGGGTATAAATGGTTTACCATGATACACAATGGCAGGATATGGTGTATCATGGTTTTTCATGATATATATACGCTGGTTTATCATTGGTACCTCCGTGGTAGGGCATGATATAGCATGGTTTAACATGAAATACCATGGTAGGAGGTGATATATCATGGTTTACCATGATATACAATGCTATGCATGTATGTACCTCCATGGTATGATATGGTTTACCATGATATACCATGGTATACCGTCCTACACCATAGTATACCATGATATACCATGCTACATGCATGGTAGGGCATGGTATACCATGATATATTATGGCATACCTTGATACATTATATCAGAAAGAATTATATCGGTGTGGTAAGGGATGGTATAGGGTTATTCGTAAATGCTCTACGATTCGATATAATTGAGCCAGCTTTAGAAATACTAAGCTGTCGAGTTAAACCGAATTCTAAGAAGATTTATATATATATACATATATGTCAAGTTGGTGAAAGTAAATGATAGTTGAAACTCTTCAAAATATAAGATAATTCAGATAATCTCTGGATGTCTAAACATTTGTTTTGACAACTTCCTTGTCAGCTGTGGGAAGGTGAAGGTGTTCTATCTTCCGTCTTATTGGATTCCATTCTTCAGCTTTCCTCCCAAGATCGAGGTTTACGAACTTTAGCATGGCGGCGTGGATCATTGGCAGTCTGGCATTTGTGAGTAAACATCGTATCATCCTCAATGTTAGTAAGTAAACATACGTAATGATGGTTATATATGTAAACAATAATTAGATGTAGCATTCCCTCACATGCAAATTTTGAAGATTATACAATTCTCCACTTGACTAACCGTGGCGTATCCGTTCCACAAGGCGGCCATGTTGTCGCTATGCCACGCCTCCCCCGAGGAGACCCAGCTGATCAGCCACCTGATGAACGGCTACCAGTGTGACGGGTATGGCCCCCTACTGCTCCCGAGGAGCGCCTTGAACGACACAGTCCAGGTCAAGTTCGGCGCCGCCCTCATCGATTTCGATATTGGTACTGAGAAAGAACTGCTCTACTCGTAACTGTGGCTGAAATACGTAAGTGTAACGTTGGATAGATCCATGTTTTAAGATCGGTGTTTAACCAGCGGTGGACCCAATGAGGTGCGAGTGCCGGGTTTGATATGGGGGTCCGCAGCGAGTATGCCCTCTTCTAATGTAAAAGGTTTGCAAAAAAACCTTTATTAAGCGACCTACCCCACGTGGACCTCCCAACCCTCACACACCCAACCCTTGTCAATATCCTGGATCATCACCTGTAATAACGACAACCGGGGCGGGGGGGGGGGGGGAGGGGGGAGGAGGAGGTTACTTAATATATTGCCGGATTTGTGGATGATGGGGGGGGGGGGGCCCTTTCTCCCCTGCAAAATCCGCGTTTTACCGCCAGATCCACTCAGAAATGATGCATTTTTTCCCTTGACCGGCTCTATGTCGCAGTTCCATAAAGACAGTCGCTCGGTTTATTCTTCTTTCTTTTTCTTTTTTTTCTTCTTTCTTTTTTTCTCTAATGGGACCATTAAGCCAGTCGACTTAAGGACGATAGCCGAGATCACTGCGGACTCTCTCCGCTCGTGGTGGAGTTTTCGGGTCCAGCATGACTTAAACGCGCTATTTACAGCTAATGGCGCTATTTGGTTCGCCACTTGCCTGTAGGTTAGTCCCAGCTCCAAGCTGCACGGTAACCGGCGAACCGTGCAAACTAGGTCACGAGAAAATTGGCAGCAACCGGACTGTGTTCTGCTCATGCGTACATATGGTGTTATGATAAATTAGAGACGTTGTACGTATTCAAAATAGGCCATGCATTTATGTATTGCAGTTTGTGACTCGTAATGGGGCATACTACATGCGAAGATTGGATCATGATACACGCAGAGATTGGTGCATAATACATTGGGGAGATTACAGCATAATACATGCGGAGATTGGTGCATGATACATACAGAGGTGTTGGTGGTGCATGCTACATGCGGGAATTGGTGCATAAAGCATGCGGTGATTGGATTATGATACACGCAGAGATTGGTGCATAGTACATTAAGGAGATTGGTGTATACTACATGCACAGATTGGTGCATGATAAATATAGAGGTGCTGGTGGTGCATGCTACATGCGATGATTGGTGCATATTGCTGGTGGAGATTAGAACATAGTACAAGCAGAATTTCGTGCACGCTACACGCGGTGATTAGTGCATAAAGCACGCGGCGAGTGGCACAAACCGCATGCTTAGGTTGGCGCGTGTAGCGCTTACTGGAACACAATATATTCCAACATAAACTTGGTCCCTGGAGGTTTATTGGCCTCGGTCAGCTTTCACGTGGCCTAACTTACCAACACTTCTCACTTGTAGCTGTGGAATGAGCCTCAGCTGACATGGAATCCGGAAGATTTTGGAGGTATCAACATCATGAGGATTCCAATCTCGTTCATCTGGAGACCGGACATCAAGTTATACAACAGGTGAAAAATTCGTCTTAAATATCTCGCTGATAGATCCTTTTTAATGGCCCTCGACAGTTAACAGACTGACTGTGTACACTACTGTACCATGGGTCAGCATGGTTTGCGCACGCAACTCATCAACAAAACCATATAAAACATAATGGTAATCTGTATCTACATAGCCGTAATGTCTGTCTACATAATAGTAACATGTACATACAAATCTGAATCTACATAGCAGTTCTATGTACACACAAATCTGTGTCTACATGATGATAATCTGTAACTACATGATGATAATCTGTATTCTGTATTCTACACTGCACGAACTAATCTGTACAGTTTTATGTTCGTGCACAATTGTAATCTGACACTCTTCTAAAGCTCATATCAGTTAATGTGACGATGGGAACTACGACTTACGGAACCGTCTCATTGTTTTCCTCCCAGCCACTCGCTGCGGATGGAACAGGATGAGACATCGCTGGCAATGGTGCATTCCGATGGGTCTGTTCTCTGGATCCCAATGACGCGAACAACCACCAGGTGCCAGGCCACTGGCGAAGGTGTCTAGATGTCGTCACTCAAGTTGGGCTCCTGGACCTATGATGGGTTCAGCCTGTCGCTGGCTATTTATGAAGGCTTGGTAGAGCTGGATTTGAGCAACTTTATTCAAAGGAACTATGGCATATCGAGGCACGACGCGGACTTAAACCTTGAAATACTACCCATGTTGTGCTGAGCCCTACCCGGATATCACTTTCCATTTCGAGGCAGAGAGGCCACGTATCGCATGGCATGTGGCGTCCATCAGACCTCTAAAACTACTCAGTTCCTAATATTTTGAGCCAGGTAATGAAGTCGTCTAATCGTAGTTAAAATTTTACCACGTTTTTTTTCAATATTTCAATATTAAACCATATTGTCTAAAAAAAAATTCTAAAATGCTATTGCGGCAAATAACGCACAATGCGATTCGCGATTAGCTTTTGCCAATTTTGGCAATGGCTATAACATTCCTCGTCTTGGAGATTCGATACCCCAGTTCAATTCTATAAATTTGCGATGCAGAGGTAGTATTCACTCCCCTTCCATACCCCCCCCCCCCCCTTAATATATGTCTATGCCACGTTCGGGCCATATTTACAGTCAATGACTGGGTAACGGGAAGTCACGTCATTGAGATGACATACTTGGGTATTCATGAACGTATGTACCATGTGCACGATTTCTGTCAACCAATAAAATTCCGACGCAATTTTGAATCACGGCGTCAGCAATCAAAGCATTACTCTCCGCCTAATACTCAAATAAAATCGACCCAAGCCCTGGAACACACAAATACAAGTCGGTGGCCTCTCAAGCTATAGGTGATCTCTCTGCTTGAACGTTGCACGGACCATCACATAAACGCTGCACCAAAGCGATTTCTCATTTCCCAGACAAGGAACGGGGAAGAGCTATTTCGATATTACCGCATTTTTCAAGAGGTGTGAATGATCTATATCGTTTTTAAAAACAACATTTATTTCTGCAATAGCGAATTCACATGTTAATGCTCACCTCAATATAGAATAACCAATATGGATGAATATACAGCAGTAAGGTAATAGGTAGTACTATACTATAGTAATATCAACCCGTAAATAAGTAAATGAAGTACAGAAGTTAATGGACAGGATAGATAATAAATACATCATGAGTAATAAGTTCACCATGACAGTTAACAAGAAAACTTAGCTGAATTACGAATAAATAAATGAATTGTGTCCTAAATATAACAACGTTTTTTCACAACGCAGCTTGGGGCTACCGCAGAGCAACAATTTACAAAGGATATTAAGTAAATTTCTGCTGACTGGATGTATATTCATATCATAAATTGTTAAAAACGATAGATCTGCTATGAGAGTTTCGCGATACATCTCGTACTCTAGGCATTTAAAGAGATAGTGAACATCGTCTTTGGACTTCCCGTTACATTTTTTACAAGTAGAATCGGTAATAAAGCCGTTTCATTTGCGATTATCATTGAGTGCACTCAGGCCTAGACGGAGTCTGGTGTGATGAACGACATCTTGTCTTTTAAAGTATTTAAATATGCAATTCGTTGCAGGGATAATGAGATGATTTCTATTATGGTGACTTGAAAAGCGATATTGGCGTTGCCAGTCTAAGACGCTGTGGCAAGGAGTTCCACTCTCTGATTGTCTTCCAAATGAAACGAATTATTGTAATATTTTTTTTAATATGCGGAATTCTTATGTCTGTCGAGTTCCGTAGTGAGTATGCTGAAGCACAGGTACCTCAATCGTGGGTC
The DNA here is from genome assembly GCA_964019135.1 of Arenicola marina. Taxonomy (NCBI): domain Eukaryota; kingdom Metazoa; phylum Annelida; class Polychaeta; family Arenicolidae; genus Arenicola; species Arenicola marina. Next base: position 21,940,115 of record OZ025254.1, on the reverse strand, counting down.
GGTAGGGCGGGAGGGGGGGGGGGGGGCGGCCGGCTTCACACATATGTCATATAAAGAGAGAAGGTAGGCAAGCCATTTTGCAGCCAGAAAACTCAGCCCGAACAACATCGGTCGGTTTCGTCAACAAAATGCCCCGACTGCGCGGTTTCCTCGCTTCACGCAATGCCTCAACACTTTACTCACGAAAATATCACGTAATCCCATTCAAACACACCTTCAAATCGCTGCATCAAGACATTTTTCGGCCAACTTTACGCGATTTCCACTGATGCCGCTCACCATGGCCGTTGAGGTTTGTCAGTAGCGCAGCGAGTATTTTGGAGCGTTCTCATTGGTTGTAACTGCTCTGTGGCTATCAGCCTTCTGGGCGGGTCCACGCCAAGAAAAAAGTGGAGGGGGGGGGGGGGGGGCGGGAGTCACGGCTCACATGGCCTACATTTTGCATTGAAAAAACGGCATTGGTCCTCAAAAAAGGGGGGACGTTCCCCATTCGAGCAGATTTTCAAATTGGCGGAATTTGGCGATAATAATAAGCGCTACTTATTCTAACGCCGTATCACCCCCTGCGAAAACTATTACTACATGTTAATCGATACGAGTACTTAAGGCGGGAGTACCAGTGATGGAACAGCCTGCAATGTAATTTGCATATGGACGAAGGAGCTTGCGAGAAAACGGCACACGAGAGGTTACAACAATCAGAAGGCTCTAAGAAATGCGCTGCGGCAGTCAACGGCAATGGTGAGAGGCATCAGTAAAAATCGCGTAAAGTTGGCGGAAAAATGTCTTGATGCAGCGATTTGAAGGTGTGTTTGAATGGGATTACGTGATATTTTCGTGAGTAAAGTGTTGAGGCATTGAGTGAAGCGAGGAAACCGCGCAGTCGGGGCATTTTGTTGACGAAATCGACCGATGTTGTTCGGGCTGAGTTTTCTGGCTGCAAAATGGCTTGCCTACCTTCTCTCTTTATATGACATATGTGTGAAGCCGGCCGCCCCCCCCCCCACTCCCGCCCTACCGACCCACGATTGAGGCACCTGTGGCTGAAGACTGAGATACCAAATCAGGTAATAGTGCAGACATATACATCGGAGATAGACTATTAACCATTTTGTACAAAATACACAGACTTAGATATTTACGTCTGAGAGCGAGTGGTTCAATGCTAACTTCTTGTAGTAGCTTGGTGTGTGACGGGCTTTTGTATGCAACAGTCACAGCCAAATAACACGCCGCTGAGCACTTTCCAACCTGTCTGATTGGCTTTTGGTAACACTGCCATGGAAGACGGCAGTACAGTATTCCATTTGAGGTCGCACATATGTTTTGAAAAACATTTAATTTAGTCCTGCGTCCAACCTGTTTTTGGAAAACACCTTAGCAGGGCAACAGATATTTTGGCCTTATTAGTAGTGTCATTTACATGCAAGTCAAAACACATTACCTGAACTGCCGGAAACTGAAGAAAAGTGCTAACAATCAGTTCTCTGTCAAGCTGTTCGCAAAGAAATTTGACATAGCCAACGAAGCCACGATGAAGATAGAGCGCTGTCATCGCTTGGGTGCAACCCGAGCAGGGGCAACTGAAGAAAGGAAGTCGAGACCCGTTATAATCCGTTTTGCATTCTACCCTGACAAGCAGTTGGTATGGGATGCTAAAAAAGGGCTCAAGGGAAGTAACCTGTTTATTGACGAAGATTTCCCGCGGGAAGTCCAAGAAGAGAGGAGGACACTTCTTCCGTACTTTAAGGCTGCAAGGCGGATGGGAAAGAAGGCGAACCTGCCAGGAAGTAAACTTTAAGTCGACGGTCGCATATATAACAACCAGAATCTCCATCAACTTAGACTATTGACCATGGAGATATAGAAGATTGCCTTTGAGAAGCCCCCCCCCCCCCAAGCGAAGGCACAGCACTGACTGCACCAGAGAAACGTCAAACCACTGCCCAGAGATGCTGATCATGTTTGCCATTCATGTTAATCCGCCGGTCGCTCTCGTTTGCCACGTCGGTTCGCAACTTGGCGAGTTAGAATGGTATTTGGTCTGTGAAATGTATCACACTGCCCAGTGGCACACTCTTTGCGAGCAGTGGGTCCTTCGTGTGACTGCAGCCGCCGCCCTCCGCCCGCATTCAGCAAGTGACCAGTGCTATCATCCGTGACTGATCAGCAGCTGACCGACATTGGCTGCAACCACACAGTACAGGGAACCCGTGTCAAGCCACAAATGAAGTAAAGCTCACTTATAACTCTGCAAACTCCGCAAACGACCTGCAAGCAAAACTAGGGCCACCTCGATATGAGATGCTGGCTCCTCACATCGCAAGAGCAGGTTGTTTCGAGGCTATGTTAAGTGTGTTTTAATCATCACGTAATTAGCAGTACTGCCGAACGGGCCTTGCGAACGGCCAGTAGCCTAAAATGTCCTGGGTTGGCTCAGAAAACCAATTTGTGTTTATACAATTGTTCCTGCATGGCAGTCAGTGATACGTATGGAGATAATAATGATCTACCGATGTAACTTCTGAAGCTCGAATCCCTCGAGTGCTATTTTGTACAACAATGTATTCTTTCTTTTCTTTCATTTGTTTCCATCCAACTTTAATCTTTTATGCATTGTGATCGTACCATTTTTGGTTATTGCATGAGTCGTAACTGCTTTATATGGAATGTGGCAGATATCAATCATGTCAGTACACGGCTCAGTCCGACATCGAATCTTATTTATCCCAATCCCCAACCTAAGTTACGGCAAACCTCTTCATTTGGGCAGACAAGATTTTATATTAAATATGTTACCTAATAACCTAATGTTACCTAGTTCATGTCCTGTCTGCTCCAGACAAGTTAATAGTACTGCTCGTTACTGGAAATGTACGATATGTAAAAGATCACACCACATACTGTGTGATCAAACCCATCTACATAGAGAGTCCTGGTATTGTACTTCCTGTGTCACAGATATGTTTCCATTCAGTGATGTCCCCGATAAGGAACTTGTCAACGATCTGGTAGATACTGGGTCTAGCAACCAAATGTTGCCGGTTGATATACTTGAGAAATACCTGTTCACGCCATTTGAATTAAATGCAACTGACAATACTTATCTGAGTGATATAGATCCAGATATCCACTATTACAAAGAAACTACGTTGTATAATTCTAGCTGCCAGTATTTCCTGGAAGATAGTTTTAACTCAGTGTGCAAAACTAGAGTAACTGGCGACAATACTTGGTCAATCATGCACATGAATATAAGAAGCCTACCAAAGAACTTTCTTAATTTTACATCTTACCTGAGTACGTTATCTCATGAATTCTAGGTCCTTGCCCTTACAGAAACCTGGCATAACGAAAACAATGTTGGTCTTCATGGTCTAGATAACTATACGTCAGTAAATAATTATCGCAGTGACAGAAGAGGTGGGGGCGTTACCCCATTTGTCAAAGAAAATTTGTTATTTCGAGTTCGCGATGATTTAGAAATATTTAATGAGAACATGGAGACCTTGTTTATTGAATTAGATAAACCTACCAACGCGACGGGGAAGACCATCATTATTGGTGTTATATACAGACCCCCCGATACAAATATAAAGGTGTTTAATATACATACATACTCCGTGATCTATTGCAAAGCATGGATGCGGGAAGTAGCATTTATTTAACGGGTGATTTCAATATTAACTTATTGAACTATGAAACTCATAAGAAAGCCCCCAGACTTTGCAAACACGATGTTCAGTTATTCATTGTTTCCTGTTATAAACAAACCGACACCTATAACCAAAACATCAGCAACCCTAATCGACAATATTTTCACTAATGATATCCAGGTAGTTAATTCTATTCCAGGTATCATGTACACTGATGTAACCGATCATTTTCCTATTTTTTATATATCATGCAAGGATATCATGCACACCCATGTGAATGCAAGGCTGACGAGATGTGTCAACGTGAAAAACGTAGAGATATTCAAGCAGAGGTTAGCTGAAACAGATTGGTCGACGATGCTCGATATGAAAGACACTCAGGAAGCCTTTTCAGCCCTACATGGTCGTATATGTAGTTTATTTAATGAAACCTTCCCAATAAACAAAATGACGTCTAACTATAAGAAAAGAAAACCGTGGTTGACATCTGGCTTAAAAGCGTCGATCAAGGTTAAAAATAAACTCTTTCTTAGATACACGAAGACAAAAGAAGAAAAGATTAAGGAAGAATACAATGTCTACGAAAATAGTCTACTAAAAATCCTCAGAAATGCAGAAAAGGACCACTTCGAAAATCTGATCTTGCAATATCGTGGTAGCTCATATAAATCATGGAATGTGATTAAAGAAGTAATAACTCGCACCAAAAGAAAGCATGTCTAAAATAAATTTGTAATTAATAACTCAGTGATTACAGATAGAGACAGTATTGCGAATGGATTTATCAAGTTTTTCGCTAATATAGGTTCAACCTTATGCAAGAGTATACCTCATATCCAGGATCATTCACCCTGCAGCTACATTAAGCAAACGAACGGTGCGAGCCTGTTTCGTGAACCAGTGATTAAAGAAGAACTACATGACATAGTGTGGCCGCTCAAAGAAAACTCACTTGGATGGGATTACATAGGATCTAAAATCATTAAGAGTGCATATTTCATTTTAGAAGAACCCCTAATACATATTTTAAACGTGTCGTTATCAGAGGGTCGATTCCCAAAAGAATTGAAAATATCGAAAATGATACCCATATATAAGGAAGGAGACAAAAACAAATTCAACAACTACAGACCGATATCTATTCTTTCGACGTTCTCAATAGTGTTTGAAAAACTGGTGCATAATAGATTAACCACGTTTATTAACATACACTGTTTGTTGCACGATAACCAGTTCGGATTTAGAACTCAGCACTCCACAACGTCTGCTCTCAAAGTATTTATTGATAAAATTGCAACAGCAATAGATAAAGGTGAATATGTTTAGGTGTGTTTCTTGACTTATCAAAAGCTTTCGATACAGTAAACCATGAAATACTCTTTACTAAGTTAGAAAAATATGGTGTACGAGGAGTGGGGTTCAACTGGATAAAAAGTTACCTTACTGATAGAGTACAATATGTAGAGTATATTGGGGCTACCTCTTCTAGACATAAAATTACTTGTGGAGTACCACAAGGATCCACACTGGGACCACTCCTGTTTCTTTTATATATAAATGACCTAGCCTCAGTGGGTAAAACGTTGTTTTGCATTCTTTTCGCCGATGATTCGATTTTCTCATTACAGGGACAAAATTTGATGATATGACAACCCTTTTAAATAGGGAATTAGATTTCATTGTGCGTTTGTTACGTTTAAGTAAACTTACACTGAATGTAAATAAAACAAAGTAAATGGTATTTACATCAACCCGTAAGAAAGTGATAGCTTCCACCAATGTTGAGTAAATGGGTCAATGTATTACAAAAGTCACAAAAACGAAATTTCTAGGGGTGTATATCGATAATAATCTAACATGGAAGGAACACATAGCATATATAAAAGGAAAAATCGCCCGAGGCTTAGGCGTAATTACTAAAGCTCGGAAGTATTTTAAAACTGAAACCCTCCGTACGCTCTACTTCTCATTTATACATTCTTTATGCTCATGAACTATGGGGAACTGCTTGTCAATCTTATCTTTTGCCACTTGTTGTGCTGCAAAAAAGAGCTGTTAGAATTATTATTGGTGTAAAAAGAAATGCTCATACAGATCCGCTGTTTCGAAAGCTGAATATTGTACCTTTGTCGAATATGGCTGAATATTGCATGTTGATATTTATATTCAAACTCTATACTGGTCATCTACCAAAGGTGATTGCCTCTCTATTTATTAATAATTATCAAATACACGGTTATGGTACTCGGGGATCCAAGTTGTACCACACACCTAAGGCCAGAACGAATTATCTACGGAAGACTGTGAAGTATAGAGGTAGTATAGTGTACAACGAATGGTGCAATAGAATAAATTTCAACGCCGATTCAATAGAAGTTTATAAACCAGAGCTCAGATCAAAGATATTTGTCCATCCCTAAACTCCATGAAGTGCTAACTTACCATGCAATAAGCCTTTTCTGTTGCATTTATTTGTTTTGTTCTTTTTTTCTATGATTTGTATCCAGTCTAGCTGATATGTGAATGATATGAAACATTTTGTATGAGCTCTGCAGCTAATAAGCCTTGCTTCTGCTGCTGGTAATTTGTTGAATGTTACTCCCTTTTGATGTTGTATAAGCTTGTCAAACAACTGTAACTGATTTAATAGAACAATAAACCGAAACCGATTCATTGTGTGGAGAACACCAAGTAAAATGACATCATACTTGATGGAGCTTCGAGTCATTCAGATATGGATCGATATGATTTGGTCGCCATAGCTTTTTGCTAAATATCATGTATTTCGTCTTATCAGGAGTAAACGTTACCCGCCACTGCCTGGCCCCCTTGAGAGAATCGTTCTAAATCACGATTGACGATTTGAGCATCATTATTCTAGTCTGGTACAAAAAAAGGTATGTCATCTGCGAATAAATAAACTTCGCACTCAATTCCCTCCACAATATTATTAACGAAGATACTGAGGCACGCCGGCATTTTTTTTTTACACCCCGAGGCGAATCCCTCTATGACTACTCTGTCTTCTAGAGTTTGAGCTTTCTTTTTAACTTTTGACCTACCTCAGCAGATCTCCTTTGATACTCAGTGATTCAACTTTATGCAAAATACCTTCGTGATTCGTAGATTTTATGAGTAATATATATCAGCTAATTTATAGTGGAATCTAGCTTTGTAAAACCGACATTACACCATGTCAAGAGATTAATACTGTGACAAAATTCGTACAACTCATTATCGACTACACGTTTCATAACCTTCCTCTTGGCTTGAGAGTAGAGATCTAGGGCGATAATTTTCTATTCGTTTTTTTCCCTTTTTTTTAAACTGGTGTGACATTGGCGTCCTTCCATTGAGCGGAAAAGGTAGAATCAGACATAATTTTATTAAACAGGTGGGCAAACGGCTCAGATATGGCCTCCGTCGTCTCCTTCAATATCCTATTGCTGATATTATCAAGACCATTGGTTTGTTTGGATCAAGCTCTCTCAAGTCATCGTCAAATTTGTCAGGAGTGAAGCTTATGGTGCATAAGGTTGACATTCCACTCAAGTTAAGTGGAGGAACTGCGAAACCCCCTTCAACACCCGGTAGCGTGGAATTAGCGGAAAAATATTGTTCTCGTCGGCTCATCAATGAGCTGATATAGTTCAAAGTTTTCTACACACTGCAAGGCGATATTTTAAATCACTGTCTCAAGAGAATCATATTAGAGTTATTGGTGGAGGCAAGACAATATGATGCATGAAGATCATACATACATTTGTTAGCCGCATCTGTTTGTTTGGCGGTATAAACACTCAATGCCATCTTTTTGCAGATCAGATCTAAGTAATGCAGAAAACTCATTCCTCACGTACATGAGTGCACCACCACCATGTGTATTTCTGTCACTTCGATATCCCTGGTAGCCAGAGGTATTAATATCATCGTCTGAAATACTGCTGTCCAACCAAACTCGCAGGTACATAATCGGAGTCACTCTCGGGCTGACTCGTAAACTAGTTGCATTTATGCGATAAACTCGTAGGCTCCCATAGCGGGGGCCTGCATTCTAGATGAGAATCACCGAGATACAATTGGGTATGATAAATATGATGAACCAAGCCCCATTGGAATTGCCTTTATACAAGCAGTTGGCTCATTTCCGAACTTCACCTCCATTATACATAGATGACAAACAGACACGCACTTACTAACCTTAATCAACAAACCGCTCTTGTATGTTTCTCTACAAAATAAACGACACACAATTAACAGCAAACATGTGAAATGAACGGAAGAAAAGTAAAAAAGAACGATAACATGAACATAAAAAATAAGGACAGACATGTAATGAAATGTTGGATATGGATGGGCAGAGGCTGAAGGGATGAGTGGATAAATTAGTTCAGGGGAGAATGGATGAGTGGGCCCGGCGCAAGAGTCTATCAACAAAAAAACACGTGAACAGTGAAACGAACGAGAGAAAGAATGAGCTAAGGAACTCATGGAGAAACTTATGGCAAAATTATCGTAACAGAACGTGTTGAGCCTTTTTTGACATAACGAGACGCTGTGTAGTCTTGAGCTCGCGACGTACAAGGGTGTAAATGCATGTCGTTCATGTAGGCTGTGTATCCACATGTTTCACAGGAACATTTTAAAGTTGCATGTCGAGTTCTTTCCCGCCAAAACTAAGCCCAGGCGAAATTTATATCAACATTTGTGTGGACGGTTTAACTGTTTGATCACAAGCGTTAAGTATTATATTTATATTGTAATGCCAAGTTACCTGTGGCGGGAGAATGTTATATTCACGGTGGCGACGCCTGTCGGTGGGTTAACCATGTATGTACTATCGCGCATGCCCATCGGTTGGCGCGCAATTACTCATTTCGTCATTCCTTTGTTTGCTGCCAACGAGGTAGCATTAGTAGACAGCTCTGACGCTGTAATACAAATCTTGGTGGTTTACTGAGACAACAAGTTAATCAAGCCACAGGTGTATATTTAGGGCTCGACACCTGTCCAGCCCCAGCCCCGAGGCTGTGTTGAATAAACGCTTATTAAGACAATCTGTCTTCGGCCTTATTAACACCTGTCCCACAGCACTGCTACATTTGCAGAAAACTCGAATGTTTCATTCTATGAATTCAGAAACCTAATAAACATTGCCGTTTCGGCTGTGGTGTGTCCAACGTGTCTATCCCGGGACACCACAGAAGTCTGTCGCGGCACTGCTACTTATACCAAAGCATCGCTAGGCACACAAACTGATGACGTTTACCACTAAAATTAAAACTTGTGGTAAATTGATATCACGCGCAAGGCTAAGAAACACTATTTGGCAGTCTGGCATGGGGGGAGTATAGACAAAAGAAATCTTGAATGATTCAAGGACTGATTTTTTTTAGTATTTTGACCTATTTTGGTTGGGCGGGAAAGAGCTCGACATGCAACTTTAAGTGAAAGGTGTGTTTTTTTCATTTTGGACCCCGTGAGAAGAGGCAGCATGATAACGCGGATCCGCACCCATCATATACATTGGATTACGACTCACAATTATTTGCTCCACTTAAAGCCTGCCATCAATATGTGGATCATTGGCAGTTTGCTACTGGTGAGTCTACATGGATTTTTTGCAGCAGCTGGCTTGCCTAACATGAAGTGACTAACTCGATATTTAAGGAAAGTACTGTTAAGAAATAAGAGGAATTCCTTTCCCCGCTTTCTGCCCATTCTGCTTTGGCTCGAAATGCGCGCCTCGTGCGTCACTTAGACATATATTATCGTATTTCATTTTTAGGTCGTTACGCTCCTTTATCAAGTCAATATTGAGAGATGCACTGTTAATCTCTTGATCTTTTGCCATTGTCTGACTTTCCAGTGAATGTTGTTCAGATTTCCTATGCATGGCTCTTGTCAAAGCATTGTCAAAGTTCATGACCCGAGTGACCATGTCTAAGCCAAAGACTAGAACACTGTTCATGGGCCATTGCGGGGCAGCATTGTGCGTTATTTTCGCAATAGCACAGCTAAATGTTGGGTCATTGTTTAGACAATATGGTATAATATTGAAGTATTGAAAAGAGTGGTCCATTTTAGGCCACGTTTAGACGACCTAATTATCTAGCCAAGAATGTTTATAGTAGTTTATAGACAACCAGCGGTAATGTCGGTTGGTCGCGGTCTATGCGTCCTAGCTATCATAACTGTCATAGCTGTCATAATTAATTTTTGACCTTTGGTCTGAGTCACCACATTAACATCCGTTGACTGTCTATTAGCCAAAAATTATGCCTAGATAGGTCTAAGGGACGTCAAGACGATTATGATGATTGTAATTCTGAGCCGATTTAGAATCACAAGGTTAGACCGAAATATTACATGTATATTTACCAAAAGTTGGTCACTAATTGCGTTTCCGGATGTAGTGTCTAACTACAGCTTAATGCTGTCAAACTTTATTACTTTCAAAATGGCGAACCAACTAACATTAGTAGTTAATACTCCATTACGCCAAGTCCGGCCTTTGGTCAAATCTCGAGTGCACATGGGTACACTACGCACGCATTGAGGCCAATGACAGATACAGTTCTTGTCACATATAGGGATTAATTGAAGCTAATTCGCAACACTCCAAAGGCGTCGGAAGCAGCTGCTTTGAATACGATACGCAATAAAGGCGCGGTTACTGGCCTTTAGGCCTCTCTGCCTCGAAGTAGAAAGTGATATCCGGGTAGGGCTCAGTACAACATGGGTAATATATCACGCTAAGCTCCGCATCGTGCCTCAATATGTTCCAGTTCCTTTCAATCAGGTCGCTCAGATCCAGCTCTTCCAAGCCTTCAAAAAAGGCCAGAGACAGGCTGAAGCCATCGTAGGTCCATGAGCCAAACTTGAGATGCGACACCCAGACATCCTTTTCTTCTTTTTGTGCCTGGCACCTGGTGGTTGTTCGCGCCATTGGGATCCAGAAAACAGACCCATCGGAATACACCACTGCCAGCGAGGTCTCATCCTGTTCCATCTGCAGTGTGTAGCTGAGAGGAAAACAACGAGACGGCCCCGTAAGTCGTAGTTCCCATCGTCATATTAACTGATATGAGCTTAAGAAAACTGCCAGATTACAATTGCGCAAGCACATATAACTGTTTTGTACAGATTACGCCATAGATTGTAGAATACATAATACATAATACAGATTATGTATATATTATGTATACACATATTATATATATACAGATAACTATTATATAGATAGAGAAAACTATCATATTTATTCATATAACTATTATATAGATACAGATAACTATTCCATAGATAAAGATTACTATTATATAGATACATGTTAATATTATATAGATATAGATTGTTATTAGGTAGATTCACATTTTGATGTACACACATGGATTACTATTATGTTGATATATATCAAGATTGCTCGTAGAGATTACTACTGTTCGTACAGATTAATATTCTGCGGATGCATGGATTTTGCGCATTGGTTTGCGTGCGCTAGCAATGCTGCTCCATGTTACGGTATTGCACACAGTCCGTCTGTAAACTGTCGAGGACCATTACAAGGATTCTGATATCGATCAGCGCGAGATTTATGACGAGATTTTTACCTGTTATGCAATTTGATGTCCGGTCTCCAGATCAGTGAGATTGGAATCCTGATGACGTTGATACCTCCGAAATCTTCCTGATTCCATGTCAGCTGAGGATCCCACCACAGCTACAAGAGAGACATTTTGGTATTCTAGGCTACATAAAAGCTAAACTGGGCCAATAAACCTCTAGTGACCCACGATATGTAAAGTGATATTGTGTCTTAGTAAGCGTTACACGCGACAATCCCCGCATGTAGCATGCATCAACTTCCACATGTAGCATGCACCAATCTCCGCATCAGTATACGTTATAGCGTTATAGCTTGCATTCACAGATCACTGCGAAGCGTTCTTGTCGAAAACAAATGAAAAGCCGCCGACGGTGTGAACTAAAATGTACTGTGAAATGAAGCTCCAGGGGGGTAACACGAACCCATAATCTGTTTATCTGCAGATTGGCCTGCTTGCCAACTAAACCCCATCAACAGTCACAGATCGCAGGGCCTATATGTTGAGCACGTATAACGCCTCTAATTTATTATTGCAGCATATGTACGCATGCGCATTACACCCCCGAGTCCCGTTGCTGCTAACTTTCTCGTTACCTAGTTAGCAGGATTCGCCGGGAACCGTGCAGCTCGGTGCTGGGACCAGCCTAAAGGGCAAATGGCGAACCAAATAGCGCAAATTGGCTGAACTGGTGCGTTTACGCCATGTTTGACCCGGAAACGTGATGCCCCATATGTAGAGAGACTCCGCAGCGCGCTCGGCTATCGTCGATAAGTCGACGTTGGCTTAAATGTATTAAGTAGCCCCCTCCCTCCGGGGTCGTTGTCGGAAGAGAACAAGCGCAGATCCAGAATATTGAGAAGACTGGGTGCGTGTGTGCGTGGGGGGGGGAGGGAAGGTCAACATGGGTTAAGTCGTGTAATAAAGGTGGGTTCCATTGTGTACCTTTTACAATAAAAGATTGCACCCTCGTTGCGGACCCAGAGATCGAATCTTAAAACATGGATCTATCCAACCTTGTACTTACATATCTCAGCCACAGTTTCGAGTGAAGCAGTTCTTTCTCAGTATCAATATCGAAATCGATGAGGGCTGCGCCAAAATCGACGTGGACCGTGTCGTTCAAGGCGCTCCTCGGGAGCAGCAGGGAGCCGTACCCTCCACGCTGGTAGCCGTTCATCAGGTGGTTGATCAACTGAGTCTCCTCGGGGGAGGATTTGCACAGCGATAACATGGCCAACTTGTGGAACAAACACAACAAGGTTAGTCAAGTCGAGAAGTGTATTACCTTGAACATTTCCATGCCAGGGAATGTTTCATCTCATTATTGTTTACATATATAACCATTAATATGCATGGTTAATAATGGCATTGTGGCATGAACTGATCTGTCAGCCTAAGGATGAAGCCTTCGCCAATGGCACCCGGCTACATGGCTTTCACGGTCGTTCAAATGGACGGATCACTGTGAGCTTCATCAACAGTCTCATTTAGGCGATAAAATCCCTATGTTTACTTACTAAGATTGAGAATGATACAATGTTTACTCACAAATGCCAGACTGCCAATGGTCCACGCTGCCATGCTAAAGTTCGAAAACCTAGACCTGGGCGCGAAGCAAAAGAATAGAATCCAAAAAGACGATAGATCACCTTCACCTTCGCCCAACGGACAAGGCAGCAGTCGAAACTACATTTTTGGACATCTGGAGAGTATCTGCGGCGGCTAGTCATTCACGATAAACATTATTCCGCAAGTATACAAGGGAATGCTATGTGAGTAGTGTGAGTATCATTACAAGAGATGTGCAATTATATACACTTTAGAGAAAACCTCACATAAATATCCCATAACGGATTTCGCTGTCCCAAAGAGTCCCAATTATCTTGTACTGTCACAAATTTGGCAAATATGCATACCTTTAGAATTCGGGTGAACTCTTCGACAGTTCTGTATTCCTTAAACTGGCTCAAATATATCGAATCACACATTCACGAATAAACCGATACCATCCCTTAGCACACCGACATAAACCATAAACGGAACAAACAAAAGCATACCTTTCAGAAACAAACATCTGTATTGGAACAAGCCAAAGACGGATGTGATGGCTATCGTGATGTTATCCCCGGTCTTGCTCTATTTATAGCAATGGGTCAGCATTCAAAGGCGTGCCCGTTGCGTGGTTGTTCGTTCTATCAGCGTTCACCCGGCCGCTCACGCTGGGGCCACCGTGAAGCCGGCTATTAGATCTAATCGCCATGCCATCCACTATTATGGCAATCACTAAGGGAGATCATATGCAAAATAACAAGGCTGTTAACTTAGATAAGTGGCTCGAAATCATCCTCGCTGGCGGAATCAACTTGTATGCGGTGTTTATTCTCCCCTACATTGTGACAAGCACAGCCGTATATAAATACTACCACGTAATGATATATACGTCGAAACTACTTCAAATCCTGGTGAAATGTGGAATCATTAACTTTCAACTTTAACAACATTGTTTTTCATGTAATGATAACTACAGGAAATGTAGGAATCAAGCAAATGAGGAATCATTATCTGAACAACTTTGAACTGTAACATCGTTGTATTTCATGTAATGACAATAATATGATCATTACACTGGCTCGCCCGCAGCTTGTGAAGAAAACATTGTGGTCAGAAATGGCTATAATTGGGGGACATTCCATGCCCCAACGCTCTTTTGAGGTATTATGTAATGATATCTCGTTAAAAAAATGTTGATAATAGAAAGACCAGTTGTATATGTTGATTTTGCCAAAGATACACGCTGTCTAAAAACACTAAATAAGACAATCTACCATTTAAACATGGACGATCAAAGCTTTTTGGGTTGGGTTACCCAGGAATAGAAGTAAATGGTAACTTATTACTCTCCAGTTGCATATCAAATACCTAGCTGGAGGCCGTGTTAAAATGTACAAAAAAAACCTTAAATATCACATTCACTGAAAAACTTACCAAGTTTAGGTCTGCCCCTTTAATACTAGAGCACTGTCATCATTTGCTAAATGATGCTAATATCCCAAATGGTTCTTTCCATACTCGCTGCTTTACTCGCCAGGCGGACACACAGACTCCAATGGCGGCACTGGTGCCGTGGTGGTCAGGTGGTAGATTTGTTGTCAGAGCCAGCACTGAACCTAGCCCTGGTACATGCCTCTGACCACCCCTGTAAACGGAGCAAGTTTGAGACCCATGCCGTTCATCAGCCCTAAAATTAGAATCGCGGACCAGTGGCTCAAGTTGAAAGTCTTAACAGAATTCCATTCGCCTGACGTGACAAACACCGCCTGGCAGCGAGTGATCACGTTAAGTTTGTTTACTTCCAGCGACTGGCGAAGCATTGAAAACGAGTCGAGAGGTGACGACGCCCTGATTACAAGAAAATACACTACCGACAAAAGAAATAACTGTCCCACGAAAGTTATAAAAGCTTCAGGAGCACATTGCCAGGTAGGCACTGCATATTTATTCTGACATTCAGTTGAATCCATCGGTGCGCGATTTCTAATTTTAGGGCTGGTAAACAGCATGGCTCTCACCAGGTCGGGATGCCGGATTGTATTCAAGTAAAAACGTAGATTTTACTCGGATTGAAGTAAAATGCTTACTGTTTCACCTGAATTCAAGTAATGTACAGGGAAAGGGCATAAAAATGGGCAAAACATGATACATTTAAGAGATTTAACTGATGCAATGCATTTGTATCTGCCATTGTATCCCTACTGTTGCTGTTATTTCAGAGGTATTTGGAAATCCAACTTGGCTGGTATTGTTACAAGTATATCTAATAACACTGGGTAACATCATTGGCAATGAGCTAGAACTGTAGGAACCGCACCCTTGCCTCACTCATCAAGCATTTTCTCAAGTTATGTACATAAATTTTAATAATAATTCAACATAAAAAAGTTGCGGCATACTTTGATGTATCACTTGTCAAATGTATTCTCAAATTAGATGAACGTTTTCCGCCAGCCACTTTGTACTGTCATGACCAATGTTTTCTTTGTTAGAGGTATAAAACAAACTGTTGGCTCAAAAGGTAAAAATTCCTTCTTTACCAATGTGAAGATATCTACATTTTGGCCAATGAGATAGATTGTTACTTGCAGGTATAGCAAAACTATATGCAAAAACTATATCAATTTCAGCACTTTTACTTGGATTCAAGTGACAAAGACCTGACTTACTTGAATTCACGTAACTCGGGCATTACTTGACATCTGGTTAAACAGTAAGCCTTTTACTTGAATCCAAGTAAAAATCAGTGTTTTTACTTGACCTGCTCACCCTTGCTCCGTTTGCAGGCGGGGTCAGAGAGGCATGTACCAGGGCTACACTGGAAACATACCCTAGCCTGGTTGCATAACCCCCTGACTTTTCGGTTTGGTAGAGCGAGCAGGGGCTATGTAGTAAATATTGACACGGAGCATAAAAAATTGAAAACTAGCATTCTTCACATGTCAACTGCAGAATGTACACAAACAAATGCCCCTTAGAAATCCATTCATACCTTTATAGTTCCACAGACGATGAAAATGCCTATTAATAAATTTAATACAAGCTAATAATTGTTTTTATTTCTCGCCATTATACCACTGCTACAGAAGTTTATCAATTTATCAATTTAACACCGAAATGCGAGACAAGAACGGTGAAGTAACAGTGACATGGCGGCAAGGAAAAGTTGTAAATAATTGTTATTGGAGAAGTTCCATAATTGCAAAGAGTTACTGGTATACATTTTTTACGGGTATTTTTGTCGCTTTTTCAACCATAAAGGTATGAACCATTTCACAGCTTTATAAGGCTTAGTTATTTGTGTACGTTCTGTAGTCAATGCCCAAATGTGTACTGATTTCAAATCAAGGCAAGCAACCGACATTCTCATGGCTCTTTCTTATTTGTGTAGGTCTGACTAGTGTCAGGTAGGACGCTAATTTATGTTCGATCTATCTCTGCAAAAGCAAGATGTCAAATTTCAAGCAGCTCGATATGTGTTGTTTCAATGAGCTCCTCGCAGAGATGATGCGCTTTGCCCCACACATCAAGAAAATGGAGGTAACTGAGGCTACTTAAAAATTGTAACAATCGTTGTTTACATGCCGCCAGGGACAGACATTAATTTTGGATGTCGCCTGTCCTGTTGGGCATGTGGTGTTGAGATTGTCCTGCCCCCCCCCCCTTGAAAATGTACCTATCCTATTAAATTAAAAAACGGCAAATAAGAAACAATTTATTTACTGTGGTATATACACGGATTTCCACGATTCTGCAACGTCCAGTTCCGAAAAGGGAGCGTCTATTACTCAGCGCAGTTTCCCCGATGTTATATTGTTGGGGCCAAAAAACGAAAGCTATCGTACACTTATTGTTCGCATCGATCAGTGCCTGCAGGGTTGTTTGTTAAGTGTAACTGCTGAGCATTGCTCAATAGAGAGAGAGATCGCAGTCTAAATCTTCACCTGCTCCGTCGGGCATACAACCATCATTCTAACCTGTCCGACCATGTAGTTCAACTGTCCCAGGCAGTCGGTTATGTCTCTCCCTGGCTGCAGAAGTGATACCCTTAAATGTTTGATTGTGAATAAAGGAGTTAATGATAGCTCACATGTATGCCACTAATTGTAACTGACCGCTGCTTGCCTTTTTAATAGGTGCCGGCGATGGAGAATCTTGAAGCTGATTGAGAGAAGTTGACAAAACAGCATGTAATACAGAAGAATAATGAAAAAAAAATTTGCCCTCTTATGTCTTCCCCCCCTAACTTAGGGTCTCTCCCCTCCCAAACTTATGGTATTTTCCCTTCCTTAACTTGGGGTACTACCCCAACTTAGGGTGTCTCCCCTCCCCTGTACGCCGCCCACCAGGGTGTCGCCGGCATGAAAGCCAGGGCCGCCCGCAGCGTGTTCTGGCCCGGGATGAACTCTGCCATTTCCTCCCGCAGGGCACAATGACACTCCTGCAACAAGATCGCCCCATCACAGGCCCCAGAAGCTATGAGGCCATCGCCAGCCCCAGCTTATCCGTTCGAATTCACTGTCGCTGATTACTTTGACTTACAACCCATCGCTACTTAGCCTACGCCGATCGATAAACAGGATGGTTGTGAATCGCCAAATGCGACTCTCTACAGACCGATTCAAAATCCCTGTGGGGAGAACTCAGCACGCTGTTTGTTATATACGGCGCACGTGCGGAATTAGCCACAGATAGAGGACAGCCATTCCCCTCCCATCTCGTCCAGCGATTCCTCCAGCAGTGGGGCGTGACATGGCGCCTCTCTTCCGCTTACTATGCCCAAAGCAACGGTAGAGCCGAGGCCGCGGTCAAGACGGCGAAGCACCTCTTGATGTCCAACATGTCGGCAAACGGCGACCTCGACACCGACCGCTTCGCCAGAGCCCTCCTACAATACCGGAACACACTCCTGCCGGGTCTAGATCTGTCACCAACTCAGCTGCTCTACGGGCGCACACTATGCAACCAAGGAATGGCTCACCCTGGCCGAGGACCGAGAACGAGTCCTTGCCCACCGTCACATCAAGGCCATCGAACGTTTCAACGAACACACCAACCACCTGGCCCCGCATACGGTTGGAGACCGGCAATCATCCTCGGCGCTGGGATAAAACCGGCCGCATTGTTGAGTCACGTGACCACCATCAGTATGTGGTTCGCTTGGACGGATCGGGCAGGTGCACCTTACGCAACCGCCGCTTTCTACGAAAGTACACACCCTTCGATGCACGACCTACAATCCTAACCCTTACCCCGGCTCCGTCCGCACCCATGGCCACCGATCCGCAGGTTGCTCCTCCCGGGCAGAATAATCCCGAGGACTCGAGGGTAGTCTGCCCTGAGACAGTTCTCGAGGGGCCGCCTCCTGCCGTGCCGGTTGTCAATGAACTCGTGCCCACCAACAGTGTGCCGGCGTCGCCCAAGGCCGACACACCTGATACTACCTCCCCAACCTAGCCGCCCCACCATAGCACTCGAGAGCGCTGTCCACGCCGCGCCCTCTCTCCTTCTCTCCGTGGGTCCTTCCACGACTACGGCTGCCGCATCGGCCCTAGCACTTCCGGTCTCACCGTTGGGGGAAGGGGTGATGTGGAATAACGAGGACGTTATGACAAAACCTTGCATTGCAGCGTCATGGCTACGCGTTGTAACGGATGTGGGATGGGGCACTTTTGTCTTTTATCCTCTTTGAGGGACATTTTTGAGTTGAAATTAAATGATGTACAAGTAGCGCCTTTCTTTGGCTACTTTATCATTATACACAAATCCGTGTTGTACTGATTATATTTAAAACTAGAAATTGGCATCCAACGACCCTGGGGTGTGTGTGTGTGTGTGTGGAGGGGGGGGGGGGTGGTACTTAATACATTGCTGTGTTGTTTTTTTTTTGGGGCGGGGGGGGGGCGCGGGGGGGGGGGGGGGCGGTAAGAAAACCGTCCATCGCCCAAACTCCTCTGTAAAGGGGTATTTTTTAGCGGCAACCCGCTCTATGAACGCACATTTTCAGAGCATTTCCCCCCGCTTCCAAGTTTTAAAATATCCGCCATATAGGGGTATCTTTCTCTTTTTCATATCCACTCTCTCAGGCATCAAGTCACCCGCGGACAACCCCTTCCCAGCAGGTTTGCATTTATAGTGCCCCCCCCCCCCCTAACCAGCGACTGATGGTGCGTGTATTTTGTACAAGGCTGTGACCCAATTGGCCATACAATATTTTGGACTGATCACGTGATCTGATGACCCAGTCCTATGGTTGGAAGACAATTGTCTCTAATTTCAAATTACAGCTTAGTTTGAATTAAAATGAGTAAAATTAAAATATCGCCACATATTTGCATTCAAGGTGAGCAGAAAAACCATGCACTTAGTGACAACAAACACAGTAATAAATTAATTCACCTGATTTGATTAAAGCGGACGTTGTGTTCGGGAATTAGACAACACCGAATTTATTAAAGGCGACCGTATATGCTATTGAAACACTGGGCTTCTGACATCTCGGGTCTCACATAAAATGGTGACACTATTGTCAGGTTATAGACATCAAATCGCATACACAAGTCCAGCATGGAAGGATCGCAAGATATCAAGCAACAACTAAAGATATATGGCTTAAATATATTCCGTGCTTGTAAACCATGTATGCAGAAGATAAAGAAAGCAGCAAGGAAGCACGTCGACACTTCCCATGATAAGTCGCGCTTTGGTAAAATTCTGACACACAGTGGAATTCCGTCTAATCGGGAGATCCATTTGCCGTCATATCCTTTTGAATATACATTAACTAATGGTTATCACTCGGTTCAACATCGTACAATGCGACGGCTGTCCTCCTAGTTGGCAATCAGAAATAACTCAAATGAGTTAAATGTGATACCGATTTAGGATTACGAGGATTGCCGTGCACAGTTCACCATGAACAGAGGAACACACTGTGGCCCGATATATTACAGATATTCATCACCATACTGTTTTTCGATGTGGCAATGTTCCATCAACACAGCTATGTAAAGCAGAGTAATAAAAATAAACATACAGATGTTGATGTTCCATCTTATATGTGGCGGCACAAGAAGTCACCGGGTACCATGGATAAGTGGTGTGCTGATAGGCACGATAACTTTATTTCTAATAATAAACAGGTGACCAAATATACATGTTAAGCAGCATTCAAGACCATGACAATAACTGTAATTCTCCAACCATATGAAGCATTTCACGTATCTAGGATTGCAATTAATAAAACACTAATGCCGCAAAATTGACAGTGCAGTTAATAACATGATAATACAATATAATTATTTGAACGATTTATGGTTATAGCACCGCTCCTAAATATATTTTCTCCAGCCAAAGCTACTCGGCCATACACTCTGGGACATCATATGTGGCACAACTACAAGATATATATAGCTGTGTCTAGACATGCATTTAAACCCTCGACACGGCAGAAAATATTAGTACTTTGGCTCACAAACCTACACAATTCCTCTCAGAGCCATGTTTCAAAGTTTAGAGGGATGACAAGTAACGTAAAACAACTGCTAATGAATAGCTAACACACAATACCAGTGAAGATATAGTAATGCGCAACTGATTAAGTCATAAATGAAGCACAGTGATCTAGTATACATTGGAATGATGGCTCCAACCATACATAATGTAGTACTACGTCCGCTGCAAATATACAATTTTACTACCGAAGTAAGTGAGACACAAGTGACGTTGGTCATTAACAACACCAGTTTGCCGAGGAATGTTGTACAGTGAACACCAGTTATCTAAGTGATAATGTGCTTGTCAGATTTATAACTACATAATTGTTTCATATTATAACTTCTAGGGCAAAAGTTCTTAGCTGCCTTAGTGTAGATTTGTCTTCTACAGCACGGTGAGGACTGACAAATGTGTCCTTCAGTCTATGGGGAAATGTCATTTGGTGATAGGTGCTGTTCCATAGTAACTCAATGGTGTCGTAATGTCTGGGATTTCCGTCTGGGCCAAGACCTTGATATCAACAATCTCGTTGGAACGCTGCGTTCTTGTAAGTGTTCACTTTGCTTGCATCTAAATGAAAAACATAATGCCCTTGTTTATATTTCGTATACGCCTTACATATAAATAATTATATAAATAGACCTACTCAATAATGAGCCAACATTAATTGTAAACGTTTCACATATGAAACACATCAACGTCATCAATCAACTTTAGTTTCTATTTGAAATCGTCTGCTGACCAGTCTCACATATTGGCAATACTATTGTCCAGATGGCCTTACTGTCTCGGGGAAGTATCAATGCCCTTTCTCTGGGTATCAATAACGTGAACATTTACGTTCACTTCATTCATGGACACAATTTAGGTGCTAATATCTGTGTTTGCCAAGGCATTTCATTAAGCTGGAGTATGAATAGTACACGTAAGCCTTCATAAATGTTCTCAAAACGTTACCGTTGGGCGCCGCTTCCTTGACCTGTGGGATGCGGGATACCGGGTCCCCAGTCACATCGTCGTAGGTTTCATTCCTCGGAACTTGTTGCTTCTTATCAGGCTCGCCAACCTCTTCATAGATTCCTGCCGAGGAGTGGACTTCAGTAATCGGTGGAGACGTCTTGTCATGTTCCCTGTCAGTGATGTTACGCCCGGGGTCATTTTCATAGTGCACCGAGTGACTCCCTTCTCTTATCTGCCTGCGTCTCCTCAACAGAACAACAACGATCACTATGGCGACCAATAAGATGACCGGTACCAGGACTCCCACAACCACCGGCACCAGGGGAAAGTCGTCACCAGTACGTGGGTTTCCCTGGTTAACGTCATTGGTTGCTGCAGACCAAGTGGCGTTCAACTTGTAGATGTCCCAACCACTGGAACCGGAAACGATTTTCAATCGAAGATTGTCTCTGTCGCATTGCTTCAGGTCGCAAACCATGTTAAAGTAAGCGACCACCCCAGCCTGTGAGCGGCACGCCTCCTGTAGGCAATCGGCCAGCGTTATGTCGGTGTGGGATGCAGTTGTCGGGCACTCCGAGGTGAAGAGCTGAGAACTTTTAATCTTCGGTTTGTATGCGTAATGGCATTCTGTAACGCAGAACAGCGGAGAAGTTATATCACACTTCCATTTGACATCAGATTTCGGTCGATTTGAATTAATTCATGACATTTGCCTTATTTTCAAGCGCGTGAATATTAAGATTTAATGCACAAACGGGTTTGTGTCTTACCGATACAATGGTGGCCGTCAGTTGCCCGGATATAAGTGTCACGACATGAACAGTTGTGGCTTCCCTCCACGTTGGTACACACGTGGTCACATTCATTGCCAGCGTCTGTCGCACACTCGTCGATATCTAGAAAAAAATATTCTCTAAATACATGGAACCCTGCAACAGTTGAAGCCAACAGATGAACAAATTTCAACACATAGCATTCAATCCAAATAAAAGATTCCTAAGACTTTCACATTTTAAATAAGTTAAGATAATGGACGAGCGTCGATATATTAGACTATAAAGCAGGTTGGAAACCAGAAGGCACTCCATCATTATCCGGCAATGTGGTGTTCCGTGAACATTAACTTACACATGGTGCAATAGTGTCTGGTTGGTTTGTCTCATTGCTCATATCATATGCATACGACTTGTTTGCACAGTGTTTAGCAAATGTGTAAAAATGGCAGGGCGATTTAATAAGTTAAGTCATATTGCCCGGAATACACTAGCGTGCAGCTGTTTTTTATGTGTGTTTTGTGACAGGTAGGTCACGGCCGTACATAGTCGTGTAGCATTCTGGATGTACACCTTACCCATCAAGAGATATATACAAAGTTATCGCTCGCAGGGCGTTGTCTTCCACGTTGTAACGTTTCCGTTGCATAGAGAAATGAGAGATTAGTTACGTCGTTACCCTGTCTTTTATGTTGACTGTTTGATGCCAAGATAAATATTAATATTCTTAATATGATTCAACTATTTGCACGACTACAAATTCTGCAGATTAGACACGTAACTATTTAAGAATACTAAAATAACAAAGGTCGAAGGTAATGCACATGTATCTGATGTTACATGGCTTTCTGGAGAACACGTATGAGTCAAATATGGTTTACAATATTGAGATACAAATGTACTTACTAATTTCGCAAGGAGCCAATGTCAAGCATTGTCTTATTGTCGACCGAAAGTGGCACTGTTTCTCGGAATATAGCTCTTTCGTTAGCAATTGCGACATATGCTTTACAAGGCATAAGTTTGCCGTTTCGTCAAGCATTACAACAGACGGGATCAACTTTGTCTTACGTCTTAATACAAAGTTCGACCATATGAAGTCGCGCAAATGTTGTCTAATCCTTCGCATGTTCGACATTTACCTTCGCATGTCCTGTTGTCTGCCGCCAGCGAGTATCCAACGGGACACTGACAGTGATAGCTACCGATAGTGTTAAGGCACTGGTCACTGCAGCCACCGTTACCTTCCAGGCATTCGTCGATTTCTGTGAGTGTTACCGGAAGAGCATTAAAACAACTACTTAATAAAAAAGATAATCTTTCTAAAATTCTGAAAAAATCAATCAGAAAGAAAATCTCACGTTTCAAAGAGTTTCACAGACTGATGCGTTTGTGGCTAGATCCCATATCACATATCACCAGAAGATGCTAAAGTGAAACATTGATTATAGTGGAGCAGATAAGTGAAAAAATCGTTCACTTTGTGAGACAATCACCAAATTTGGCATGGACGTTCCCCTGGGTCTCGTTTAAAAAAAAGCCCGTTAGCCACTTAAAAATTCAAAATGGCGGCCATTTTTCAAGATGGCCGCCATTTTCACCATAACAATACCGTTTTCGCCGTTAAAATTGACTGAGTAATCCGACTTTAATGATTTTGATGTCCATTTATATGTTTTAGACCACGCCAAAACCGAATTTGCAGATCTCAAAATCAAAATGGCTGCCATTTTTCAAGATGGCCGCCATTTTCAGTATAAAAGTACCATTTTCACCGTTAAAGTTGACTGAGTAGTCCGACTTTAATGATTTTGATGTCGATTTATATGTTTTAGACCACGCCAACACCGAATTTGCAGATCTTAAAATCAAAATGGCTGCCATTTTCAAGATGGTCACCAATTTCAGTATAACAAATGATTTTCGCCGTTAAAGTTGGCTGAGTAGTCCGACTTTAATTATTTTGATGTAGCTAAAGAAAGGAACGTGGCAGGCACCATGAGCAGACAGAACGGTCTCAACGAGTATTCTTTGAGAACGTAGACAGGTTGTACAAGACGATGAAGTATATGGGCAATTCGTTCCAAGAAGAAATAAGAGACCTACTTACGCTAGACACCAACACCATTGCCCATCTCAGTGCTGCTGAAATGGTTGCCACACACTTTGAGAAAGGCAGAGTCCGCTTCCACGGCTTGATGAAAGGTTTAGAAAATGACGAGGAATGCACTTTCTACGTACCAATGAAGAGGAACAAGATGGACTTCCTTCGTCAAGAACAGGCTTCTGGCGATCCAAAGCAGAAGGTTCTGAAAGAGGACTATCATCTATTCTCCAAGTTGTTCATATCTTGCCAGTCCAAAGAGTGTGACCGTCGGGAGTTCTTTCGGCATGAGAACCAATCTTACCCGGCTGCATTAAGTAACAGTGGAAAACTCCACACATTTCAGAAATACCAGCTTGCTGTCATTCTTCAGGCTTATGTTACACTTCCAGACGCGGAACCAGATAATGATGTCATCCGGTTCAGCCTTGGTGAACTCCTTGCCACCACGAACCTCAAGGACGTTTGAAGAATATGCAACCTTAGACGTGTTCCCTACAGTACAAGCATATTCTGCAGAGTACAATTGGACAGATGTTGTGTTTAATCTCTACCGATCATCCCGTCTGAAGGCCGAGACAAGGGCAAATCGTGGTGTGGGTGCCAGACGCAGGGTGACAGACAAAAGAAAACTTCCCCCAAACTGGCGAATCTTCTTGAGTGACAACAACAAGACAGAGATCTTCAACTTCCTGGCGGACAAAATTGTTCCGATGTGCACTCTTAACACAGTGATCGTCACCAAGGAAGAAACTGATTTGAGCAATCAAACAGTCAGTCTGGCTGGCATGAGTCCTTGTAACCACGAAGAAGCAAACACGCAGATCTTTGTGCGTGCCAAACACGCTGCATCAGAGGGTAACAAAGTTATCACGATCAAAGCAAATAACACAGATGTTCTAGTCATAGCAGTCAGTGTCCTGTCAGCCTTGCAGGACATTAGTCTGGAGAAGCTGTGGATTTGGTCAGGGACAAAACCTGCGGTGGATTCCCATTCATGATCTCACTCCCTCGGTCGGACCAGAGAAGACCAAGGGCATTCTCTTCTTTCATGCCTTCACTGGTTGTGATGTTGTGTCGGCCTTTCGTGGAAATGGACCTGAGATGTATACCATGAAGCTTCTGATGTCTTCAGAAAACTCAGTCAATATCCACCAGTTGTGGAAGACGAAGACCTGAAGGTTCTTGGGCAAATTTTAATCACATTGTATGACAGGTCCAGTGCAGCTACAGGAGTTGATGAGTTGATGAAGACTTGACATTTTTGCGCGAAAGCAGAGACCTTACGACGCCATTCCGCCAAATCGAGCAGCCCTCCTTCAGTACGCCAAGCGGCCCGCCTACCAGGCCGGGTGCATATGGGGCCAGGCAACAGCGTGCGAGATTGATACACGAAGTCCTGTTGACTAGGGATGGACGAAACAATGTGGAACGTGGCAGATGTTCTGGACGACGCTTCCACCAATTGCACAGTATTGCCAACAGCTGACAAAGTGTGGCTGTAAAACAGAATGCTGTAGCAGGTGCAAGTTCTATCGTTTTGGTTTGCCCTCCACAGCTTTGTGCAGTTGCATATGTGAGAACTAGCCTGCATTTTGGCATTCTGTTAGCGCGAAAACATGGACACGGTTTTTGTGCAGATCAAGGGCACTTTATTCTTCAAATTGTGCAGGACATTATTTTTGTACACTTTGGTTGAAACTGGTATTCATTTTGTAATATTGTATGACTATATGTACTTTTTGGAAATAAACGATATGGAAATGATATAACAGTTCTCTGATGATTTTAAGATCTGCTAATTCGGTTTTGGCGTGGTCTGAAACATATAAATTGACATCAAAATAATTCAAGTCGAACTACTCAGTCAACTTTAATGGCGATTTTTAAGTGGCTAACGGGCTTTTTCGGAAAGCTAGTCCCAGGGGAACGTCTATGCCAAATTTGGTGCCTGTCACACAATGTGAACGATTCTTCTAAAAAAACACCCTTATCTGCTCCACTATTAGGCAACCTGGAATTGGAAAATGATCAGCACACAGCCATGATTCAATATTTTGTTATTTTTTACTTCGTTGTCTCCCTCGAAACAATATAATCTAAGAACTACTTAGGGTAGTACGCGAGATCACCATGGCGCCACCTAGCGAATGCAATTGATATGTGACCGTTTTTCGACTTCTCTTCTAAATCTCGATAATAATACAATGTAATTCATATAGAAAAAAGCAGCATGAAAACACTTTTTTATTATTATTGCGTTGTAAAAAGCATTTACCAAGATGTATCTGGTGAAAATTTCACAATTTGTTACCCAAAGTTTTGAAACGTAGCATACTACCTTAAGTTCAATTAAGGATTATACAGCATCACAATATCAAAAGGCAAAAGTGACGTTGGCATCGAGCGGTGGAGGGTGAGGGTGCGCGATCGTAAGGCCCAAAATGATCGTAGATGAAGGCCCTTTTTTCTCGAAGTGGGGACGGCGGTTACGTGACCAAAAGCCGGCCTCTGATAGGCCGAGGAGTGGGCGTCTCGCAAAAAGTGTCGCGAGTTCCCAGTAGGATGGCCGTAAGATTATGGTTAATTTAAGTGGCGGCACCCATGACAAGGTGCTTTGTGAGACAACTCAGGCAACTCAGGGTCCTCATTAGTCCGGTCGCTTAGTGAAAAAATCGTGACAAGTGTGACTAAAGCAGCTTTGGCGTTGTTTTTTCTCATGTGCCTGATGTAGGGATGGCTCAGAACCGTGTTCGTGTTATGTGAAAAATCCCGAATGGCGCCAGCAGTCTCTAACGTGAACCAGAACCAATCGGGCATGGCTCTGCTGGTCTATGGCAAATAACCAATGTGTCAGCTTCTCCAGGACATTAACGTACAGAGAGAAGTTGCTGTCACGGTATGCACTGACAAAGATCAGGATCAAAGTTTCTATATATGGAGAATGAGTTCCTAAAAGAAATACGTGGGGCTCTCCGATCGCATCTTCCAATTGGCAGTATGATTTGATTTCTCGCCCGCAGTAGCTGTGCCCTGTGATGTTATAAACACACGTCGCTCAAGCTTTCCGAGGGACAGCGCAGTCACTTGAAAAGCGTCCCTTTTATGAAGGACTCGGTCATTCCTGTAGTCCAGCCGCTTCCTTGTAGGATGCGACTGAGAATTTTCCAAAGGTGAAGGCCGAACTTCATTTTTGCATGATGCGACCCTTTGGCTTTGACATGACCTTGATACAGACGTCTCAGCCCGGGCACCGCAATCCAGAAAGATTCCCCTGGTGCTAATTAATAAGTGTACGAAATGTGGTGCTTTGGTCACTCATGTCACAATATCGCCTAAAGTTGGACTCTTTTGCATGATGCGACTCTTTCACCTTGAAATGACCTTGATTCAGACGGCTCAGCCCGGGCACCCCATCCAGAAAGATTCCCCAGGTGCTAATTTGTAAGTGCATGAAGTTTGGTGCTTTATTCACTCGTGTCACGATATCGCCTAAATGTTGACCTAAGCTACTGGACTACGTGAAAGTACTGGAGTGACAACACCACTGCGTGTAAAAAACCAACAGGGTTCAGCGGGATGGTTTCAGGTCAGAATCGGTGGATTATAGGCCCACAAGCGCCTAACTCCTGGCAAATAATCTCCAACATAGACAACTGCAATACTCTGGCCTGGCAGAGTCCGCAGAGACCAAATTTACACGGAGGCATGGCACGCCGCGCCTGCTGGTTTGTGTCGGTGTCAACCAGGAACATCAGGTAGTAGCCATTAGTGTTTACACCACAGGTACCACAGACAGGTTTGCAAATGTAGAACTGCTGTGTGGAAAGCAACTTAGCTTAGTTCTAAACACGTGATCAGAGTTAGCCAATCACACCCAAGGCGTTGACGTCACCGACCACGACCCCGTGCTGACGCAACAATGTGTTTAGATGCGAGAAGCGGTGCATTTTGGAACAAGCTGTCATCTTAACACCTCTCATAAATAGTGACAAGCAAATTTGAACTAGAATATAAAACATCGACGCATTTAGAACACAATGGTGTACTGTTCATGTTGGCTGTAACAATTCAAGCGCAAAAAAAGGATATCAACAGCAGACATAGGATATATTTCTACCGCTATCCACTAGGCGACCAGCGGCTTTTGCGGCAATGGCTACACAAGATTGCTCCTGTGAATTTTAAACCTACCAAACATTCGAGAGTATATTCTGACCAGTTTACAAAAAAAAGTGAGGAAGCCTTGAGGAATATCTGTATGCTAAGTACGTAGGCAGAGGACCAAACAAACCAATAAAGATGAGCCTGAAGCCTGAAGCTGTTCCAACCATATTTTGCCATCGCCATCCTCTGCCTCCACCCCCTGCTGCACAGTATGCACACGACCCGCCAATCAACCCGGCTGCTAGCTTCACGCACCTCTCTTCCCTCCACCACTCACCACCACCCCTATGGACTGCCACCCCACCCACCCTAACCCATACCGCTGGTAGTACGGGCATCCTGTCCATAAACCCTTCAATGACAGTGAGTTTCTAAGACAGCAGCTGTATCAAGTTATACCATCGACTGACGCTTCCCGAACCATGGCCCGCCACTCTACGAGTCAAGCCAAAATTGGGCACCCTACCAACGATGACGATGGACCCCTCACTCCACCCCCCCCCCCCTTCTAATGCAACACGGCTTCACTGAGCATGCGATGGGCCAACGACAAGTATAAACAATGCCTAATCCACCATCGTCATCCCTTGCAGGTTCAAACTGGTACCCGATTACATCATCAGTTGGTGTAAATTCGGTGTTTACTTCTACGTCTTCATCTGAATCGCCAGAAGTTTGTTCTTGCTCCGCCATATTGTAAACATCCGGAAGTACCAGCCACGTAAAACTCTAAAGATGTAATTAGGTAATTAAACCACTTCCATATTATAGCTTCTGGTGGTAGTAGTCGTCTAAACCTACCGGTCGCTTTATCGCTGGTGGCATCACCATCAGCGCACTGAGCCGGGTGCCCATGGCAGGTTGTTCATGCAAAAGTGCTTAGAACTTCACTAATGTATGATTTAATGCATTGATGTATAAATTTCCCGTATGTGCCTTAACAGAAACGTTTACAGAAAGTATTATATATATATCGGGAGTACCAAGGCTCTCACACACTAAACGACGCTTCTTAAAGCATAATTTGTTACCAATTGTTTCTCTAAATAAATAAAACATATTTATAACCATGTATAATTACTCCATGTTCCCAGAGCTATCGCTGATATATTTACTCCAACTTCACACGTACAGAGTTGCAACACAAGAGTTTTACACATCTGCGGGTAAATAAGCCAATGAGAAGGTAATCCAAACCACTGGTCAAAGAATACTAGTAAATGTCCGCGAAAGGTTAATTTTTGCACGTCTGAGTACGTTTGAGTTAAACTAAGTGTTTAAGAAAGTGTTGCTTAGTTTGTTTTACAGAGCTGCTATTAGACGGCCACCCAAGGCGTTCAGTGGTAAAACACTTGGTTGGCTCTGTGGCTGTAGACGGGCCCTCTCAGATTTTGCCTGTCCAACAGCCACAGAACTGGGGCTAGGCCTGGGCTGGCGGCTGGGCTATGCCTGGGCAAGAGGCCTGGGTCAACGACCTGGGCTAACGGCATGAGCTAGCGGCTTAAGCTACCGGCCTGAGCTAGTGCCTGAGCTAGCGGCCTGGGATAACTAGCCATGCGGCTAGCTCAGGCGGGTAGCCTAGGCAGGTAGCCCAGGCCCAGCTCAGGCCTAGCCCAGGCCACTAGCCCATGCGCAAGAAGCCGACTAGAACCGAAGCGCCACTGCGCGGCGAAAAAAGACACTATGAGAAATGTCCCCCATTGACCATTGAGGACGGTGCCGCTGAAAAGAGTGTCTTTTTGCTGCGAGAGCATCAATGAAAAAGTCACTGATTTTGTATTTACTTCAGGCCGTATTATTTTCTCCGTTTGTTGATACCTGGAAATTTGGGCTTTTTACGTGACTTTTTACCATCTTACTGACGGAAGGTCAAAGGAGGGAAGTGCCAAGCGAGTTCCTTCTATACAAAGTATGCAATGGTAAGGATTTTTTAGTCATAATAGAGTCATAAATTCGTGCGACTTATTCAGTTTGTACGTGGATGGGTGAAGGGAAAAAAGCCCTGGCGGACAGAATCCCCAAGCAGCCAAACCATCATATCTCAGTTTCCGGTTTTCGTGTTTGTGGAACCAATATTCGCTTAATCCGAAAACCCAAACAACTGGTTAAAAATATGTATATTCTGTATGGCGGAATGCATTCCAAGCAGTCTTGCTCCTATGAAGCAGGAGATAAGCGATTTCGTCTGAGTGTATTTAAGGGAAAGTGCTGCAAAATGAGGACGCGGGGCATAACGGGGTGGGTTGATATCTCCATAGTTACGTGGTACCGCCTGGCGTAATACTTTTATGCCAGCAGCTTACGTCATTTGGCACGCGCAAAGCGAAGCGGGGAATCGGTAGGGCACAACATGCGAGTAGGAACCAAGATTGTTAGTTCTTCGCAGTTTTGATCTAATTTCTCAGCTCGTCTTGATGCTATGTGACAAAACATGCTTGCAACTTGATCTTGATATCCCAAGGAGAGTGGGAAACATGCTTTATTCACAAAGTGAACCTAGCGACGAACGAATGGCCATTGACTTATATTTTAATTGCTTCACGTTAAACAACGGCCCCATGTTGCCCAAATCTGACCCCAGATTTCCCCATCTATGGGGTAGAACGGGGAAATGAAGGCTTAATTTTATTTGTATTCTAATTTTGTAATTTGTCATTGGTAGGACATGCCAGTCGGCTTATAACGTCAGATGATACCGTTACATTTCAACAGTGTGGTAACTCTTGCCACTGTTTGATGCCAATGATCCAAATTACCTAAAAAGCTTAGCGTCCCCAGTTTGCCCCACTTTCCCCTATTAATTAGGTGTTTTATATATGGTTAAAGTTGGATATCGAGCTCTTTCCCGCCAAAACTAAAGAGCTCAAAATACAAATAAGAATCGGTCCTTGAATCGTCAAGATTTCTTTGTCTATATTCCACCCACGACACACTGCCAAATAGAACTCAATATGCAACTTCAAGCTTACTATCGGCCTATTATAGATCGACGCACCTACGCACGTGTAGGGGTCGTCACTTTCGATGTGGTAACCATGGCGACATTGACACTCTGAATAGGGAGACTCCGCTAGGTTCACACACAACGTGTCACAGCCGCCATTGTTATCCTGGCAAGCTGAAACAAAGTCATTACAAAGGTCAAGGGAATTGAAAGCAAAGTAATGGTCGCACTTCGTTTGATGACAGCTTTAAAACAGTTATTAGTTAAATGCGTGTTATATCATTGTCATTATATCATTATATAATTGTCTCATTCATTTGAAAAAAATAGATTTGAATCATTTGAGGAAACCACAATGTCATCCTCTGTTGTCCCTGTATGTGTAAGTGTTCATAGAGTTGGTCTCCCCAGGCTAATTCACAGCATACGTGCGCTGTTACTATCAAACAACTAACATAAGACGTAATGACAAATAATAAGTATATTGCAAATGAAACTGCTACAAATAATGCAGACGTCATATGTGGTAAAGATGCGATTCTTGCTGATAATAATAATACCCGAGTAGTGCCATGACTTACCACTGCATTCACCAGCGTGTATTCTCAGGTTGTCTAAAGCGATGTCTCCCAAGAATTCTTTTCCTGCCTGACCCAAGAACACCACCTGCAGATACATTAATTCAACGAACTGTAGTATCTGTGATGTTTGATATACTGGATGTAGATTTTTCCGCATAGTCTCCGCATAGTCTCCGCATATTACTATTTAGTGGCGGGGATACACATGACATATTCAGTCACGTGTATCCCAGGCTGATGGGATTAACGCATAATAAACGAATGCCAATTATCGAATACAAAGTTCTCGAAATTCTAAAGTTCTATAAAATGTTCATCATACATCTAGAGGCTCAAGGGGCAGGCAAGTAAATGGGAGTTAACACATATACTGCTGTAGTCTACATAATACTATAATATACTATACTAATGTGGCAGGATTTGCTATGATACCACGCTTGATGTATCCCGGGATTTCATAGAGATGCAGAGAAATGAAATCCTAATACATGGATGACCTACATGTTTAAATATATTAGCGACACACCTGTTTTTTCAGCTATAAACCGTGTAAGGCGCGATTTGAAAGTACCATCTATAAGTGGTAAAAAACTTAAACTGAGTATAAATTCTTCATTACGAAAAAACGCTATACTTAACACTAAACATTAGTATAGAAAGTATAGAAGACAAATACAGAAAATAACCTTGTCTTTTTCTGTGAAGTCCTTCACTGTAACCTTGCCATCAAACCAAGGGCCCCCCTTGTCTCCTTCCTGTCTCCAGACCGCATTACTTTCACTTTGTTGCTCGGTGAACACCACGAGTCGCCCGATGTCACGCCCGTACATGCTGTAGTAGAATCTCACACAGATGTCGCCACTGTGCAGAATTGCTGGAGTCGATATGCTGTAGGTAACAATTCAAAACAAGACTTGATACTAAACGTACGATGTCAACACACATCTTATGTCAGATATAAAACAAATTCTGTTATGAACTAAGTTCATTCTCCGTAGTACGATAATAATAGTCGTAAAAGTTTAGCCCGCGGCTATCAACCAATCAGGATACGCCGCATATCACGTGGTCATTGCTTCATTGTTGACTGAAACTTTTCAATCATAGGATATTATTTCATTATCAATAACACAGTTCAATTCTTACTTAACACTTACTTACTTAAACTTGAACACGGACACGCTAGTTAGCAAGGCGCATATTTACTTACTAAGCGCGATCATGATTGTTGTTTGGTTCCGACGTCTCGATGTAGATGTAGTAGGTCCCGACGTGCGCTCCACGGGGTCCCGTGTGTTCACCCGTGATAAGATCTGTTGGCGTCCTATTACTGTGTCTGGTCCAATCAAAGTCGTTATTATCCCACTGCTCCATACCACACATATTAGTCTCAAAGTCACATGTAAACAGCGGGTCTTCTGCAACAAAACAAATCATTTCCCAAATCTTATTTGCTATAGTTCGTGAATTTACTGTTCGCCACTGACATATATTTCAAATATAATGATGATAAATGCTTCAAAGCACAATCGGATAAATAGCTTTGCATTCACGATTACATTTTGGTCTTCTAAATTATCGTCATTATTGCCTAGGTGTTACTTTAAAAACTTGCGCATGCTGTGCGTGTAATATATTGATGTAATATTGACTGGTGTCTGTCGGTAGATTACCTGCGGTCACGGCGGCCACGATGTTGTGTACATAAGATATTGAGGTAATATTGACAGCTGTCCGTCGGTGGATTACCTGCCGTCAAGGTGGACACAATGTTGTGTACATAAGATATTGAGGTAATATTGACTGGTGTCTGTCGGTGGATTACTGCGCTCACGGTGGCCACGATGTTGTGTGCATAAGATATTGAGGTAATATTGACGGCTGTCTGTCGGTGGATTACCTGCGGTCACGGCGGCCACGATGTTGTGTACATAAGATATTGAGGTATTATTGACAGCTGCCTGTCGGTGGATTACCTGCGGTCACGGCGGTCACGATGCTGGGTGCATAAGATATTGAGGTAATATTGACTGGTGTCTGTCGGTTGATTACCTGCGGTCACGGCGGCCACGATGTTGTGTACATAAGATATTGAGGTAATATTGACTGTTGTCTATCGGTGGATTACCTGCGGTCACAGCGGCCACGATGTTGTGTACATAAGATATTGAGGTAATATTGACAGCTGTCTGTCGGTGGATTATCTGCGGTCAAGGTGGCCACGCTGTTGTGTACATAAGATATTGAGGTAATATTGACGGCTGTCTGTCGGTGGATTACCTGCGGTCACGGCGGCCACGATGTTGTGTGCATAAGATACTGAGGTAATATTGACTGGTGTTTGTTGGTGGATTATTGCGGTCACGGTGTCCACGATGTTGTGTACATGAGATATTGAGATAATATTGACTACTGTGTGTCGGATGATTACCTGCGGTCATGGTGGCCACGATGTTGTGTACATAAGATATTGAGGTAATATTGACTGGTGTCTGTCGGTGGATTACTGCGCTCACGGTGGCCACGATGTTGTGTGCATAAGATATTGAGGTAATATTGACTGGTGTCTGTCGGTTGATTACCTGCGGTCACGGCGGCCACGATGTTGTGTACATAAGATATTGAGGTAATATTGACAGCTGTCTTTCGGTGGATTACCTGCGGTCACGGCGGTCACGATGCTGGGTGCATAAGATATTGAGGTAATATTGACTGGTGTCTGTCGGTTGATTACCTGCGGTCACGGCGGCCACGATGTTGTGTACATAAGATATTGAGGTAATATTGACTGTTGTCTATCGGTGGATTACCTGCGGTCACAGCGGCCACGATGTTGTGTACATAAGATATTGAGGTAATATTGACAGCTGTCTGTCGGTAGATTATCTGCGGTCAAGGTGGCCACGCTGTTGTGTACATAAGATATTGAGGTAATATTGACGGCTGTCTGTCGGTGGATTACCTGCGGTCACGGCGGCCACGATGTTGTGTGCATAAGATACTGAGGTAATATTGACTGGTGTTTGTTGGTGGATTATTGCGGTCACGGTGTCCACGATGTTGTGTACATGAGATATTGAGATAATATTGACTACTGTCTGTCGGATGATTACCTGCGGTCATGGTGGCCACGATGTTGTGTACATAAGATATTGAGGTAATATTGACTGGTGTCTGTCGGTGGATTACTGCGCTCACGGTGGCCACGATGTTGTGTGCATAAGATATTGAGGTAATATTGACTGGTGTCTGTCGGTTGATTACCTGCGGTCACGGCGGCTACGATGTTGTGTACATAAGATATTGAGGTAATATTGACTGCTGTCTGTCGGTGGATTACCTGCGGTTACGGCGGCTACGATGTTGTGTACATAAGATATTGAGGTAATATTGACTGCTGTCTGTCGGTGGATTACCTGCGGTCACGGCGGACACGATGTTGTGTGCATAAGATATTGAGGTAATATTGACGGCTGTCTGTCGGTGGAATACCTGCCGTCAAGGTGGCCACGATGTTGTGTACATAAGATACTGAGGTAATATTGACTGCTGTCTGTCGGTGGATTACCTGCCGTCACGGCGGCCACGATGCTGTGTGCATAAGATATTGAGGTAATATTGACTGGTGTCTGTCGATTGATTACCTGCGGTCACGGCGGCCACGATGTTGTGTACATAAGATATTGAGGTAATATTGACTGGTGTCTGTCGGCGGATTACCTGACGGTCACGATGGCCGTGATGTTGTGTACATACGATATTGAGGTAATATTGTCTGCTGTCTGTCGGTGGATTACCTGCGGTCGCGGCGGCCACGATGTTGTGTACATAAGATATTGAGGTAATATTGACAGCTGTCTGTCGGTGGATTACCTGCGGTCAAGGTGGCCACGCTGTTGTGTACATAAGATATTGAGGTAATATTGACTGCTGTCTGTCGGTGGATTACCTGCGGTCACGGCGGCCACGATGTTGTGTGCATAAGATACTGAGGTAATATTGACTGGTGTTTGTTGGTGGATTATTGCGGACACGGTGTCCACGATGTTGTGTACATGAGATATTGAGATAATATTGACTATTGTCTGTCGGATGATTACCTGCGGTCATGGTGGCCACGATGTTGTGTGCATAATATGTTGAGGTAATATTGACTGCTGTCTGTCGGTGGATTACCTGCGGTCACGGCGGCCACGATGTTGTGTACATATCATCTTGAGGTAATACTGACTGCTTTCTGACGATGGACTACCTGTGGTCAAGGCGGTTACGATATTGTTGTATATAAGATATTGAGTGCTCTCTGGCGGGGAGTTACCTGCACCGACGGTGGCTATGGCGACCATGATGAGTCCCCACCGGATTTTCCGGAATGCCTTGCCCATCACGCGATGGTTTCAGCACAGTTCGACTTATTCTGTCGGAATTCTGTAAATAGAAAGCATAATGCGTTACCGGATATTTAATATGCAGAGAGTTATTTGATTATTGAACATATGTAAAAACAACCATAATTCATTGCAAAAGCTTTCAGAAACAAAAGGAATTAAAGCGAAGTAATTCTGTCTAGTGGTGGGTTGACACTCTACTGGCGGGGAGAACCTTCTGGCTGTCGGTGGACGGTCTATTCGTGGGTGGATTGTCTGGTGGTGGGTGGACTGTCTGATGGGTGGACTGTCTGCTGGTGGGTGGAATGTCTGGTGGTAGGTGGACTGTCTGGTGGGGGGTGGACTGTCTGGTCATGGGTGAATTGTGGTGGTGGGTGGACTGCCTGGTGGTGGGAGGAATATCTGCTGGTGGGTGGACTGTCTGGTCATGGGTGGACTGTCTGGTGATGGGGGATCCTGGTGGTGGGTGGGCTGGCCTGCAATGGGTGGACTGTCTGATGGTGGGTGGACTGTCTGGTGGTGGGTGGACTGTCTGGTGGTGGCTGGACTGTCTGGTGGTGGGTGAACTGTCTGGTGGTGAGTGGACTGCCTGGTGGTGGATGGACTGTGATGGTGGACACTGTCTGGTGGACTGTTTAGTGGTGGATTTCTGGTGGACTATTTGGTGGTGGGCGGATTGTTTGGTGGCGGGTGGACTCTGGTGGTGGATGGACTGTGATGGTGGGATGAACTGTGATGGTGGGTGGAATGTGGTGGTGGATGGACTGTGTGGTGGTGGGGCAAATGTCTGTTAGTGGTTGTGAGTGGACTGTCTGCTGGTGGGGGACTGTCTCGGGGTGGGTGGACTGTCTGGTCGTGGGTGGACTGTGGTAGTGGGTGGACTGTCTGGTCATGGGTGGCCTGTGGTGGTGGGTGGACTGTATGACGGTGGGTAGACTGTCTGGTTGTTGGTGGACTGTATGGTGGTTGTTAGACTGTCTGGTGATGGGAGAACCGTCTGATGGTGGGTGAACTGTCTGGTAGTGGTTGGACTGTAAGGTGGTGGGTGGACTGGTGGTTAGACTGTCTGGTGTTGGGTGGACTGTCTGGTGTTGGGTGGACTGTCTTGGGGTAGGTGGACTGTCTGACCGTGGGTGGACTGTATGGTGGTGGGTGGACTTGTGGTGGGTGGACTGTCTTGTGGTGGTTGGACTGTCTGGTGGTGGGTGGACTGTCTGGTGGTGGGTGGACTGTCTGGTGGTGGGTGGACTGTCTTGTGGTGGGTGGACTGTCTAGTGGTGGGTTGACTATCTGATGATCCTTGGGCTGTCGCAGAACCGCGTGGGCTGCAATTGAGGCGTGACCGGACAAGCTACATCTGGGTCCCCTCCTTCTGTCTTTAGCTGTCTCACCCTCGATTATCGCCCGCTTACCTGGTACAACTCATGTATCTTGTAACTAGGATCTAGTGATGTAACTCGGTATGCTCCACTATTCCGTTACATCCCTACGACGTGACTCGTTGGTTCTGGTGTTCACGCCGCCTCTGACAGTCTTCACAATTCTGACGGACGCTCATGTATGTAATATAGTTGTGGTACACACATTAGGGGCGCACCAATTCATATCAGGGGGGAGCCTAGAAAATATTTGAAAAAAATAGTTTGTTGCGACTATTTGGGGAAAAAAATATTTGCTTCTCAGATGCTGCAAAAAAATAACTTGCTTTCATAATTAAAAAAAAAATACCTAGTCAAACTTCCTTGTGGGTGTCTAAAGAAATAAATAATTTGATGACAAAGATACCAAAAAAAATGTTTCTAGCCCCACCCCCCCCCGATATGAAATGATACGTCCCTTAAACGATAGCTGTTTACTTCCTGGTTGGGAAAGGCCAGTCGCGGCGTCAGCCAACTGTGGCGGAACCTGTGTGTCCTTGGAGTGGTTCGGTGTGTTTTGTTTGTTTTTTTAGGGGGGGCGGGCAGGGCGTAGGTATGAGTGAGGGAGTGTATTGTACGATACGATAAAATTTTGAACTGGTGTGGAACGACATATGCCTAGACTTGACGATATCACCCGTCCGTATCTTGCGATTGATCTGTATATCGACCTGTTGGTTGTGGCCAATGATATTCATTTGGTTTCGTAATATTTCCAATAAATAATAGTAAAGAACATGATTGCTTGGGCTTTTCTTGTCAACAATGTCTTCTCGGATCTGCCTTGGTCTCCACTGTTATGCACCCCCCCCCCCCTCCGCTCTCGTTTCGCTGTCAACCTGATTTCCCACCATGGCCTTACAATCCCCCACAAACCCTGTTTGGCTGACTCTACTCGAACCATCGTATCTAGCAACCGTTCGTTATAAGCGACACGCAGTAAGGAGGTCGTGATGGCTTCAGTCAGTCACCCGTGGAGATCTCGGACGGTTAGATCTGCTAAGGGTTAAGGGTGTTAGCGTGGGGGGCTCTGGGTGGCGCGGTCGGCGGCTCTGGGGAGGGTGGTAGAGTATGGAAGACTTTGCTGGCTATAGGAGAGTGTGTTGTGTACTTAACGCTATGTACGACGCTTGTGGGACGTTTTTTTTTACCGAGGGTGGTAATCAAATATAACGCTGGAGATCTGAGCCACTTTTCTACGCGAATTTGTTCGGTGAGGAACGCGCACGATGCTAGCTGGCCAGCAGGCAAATTTTTGAGCAGAGGCGGGTGTGGGGGAGGGGGGGGGGGGGTTGAGGAGGGGGGTTAAAAGTTGCATCATGAACGATTCTTGTGGTTTAATTGGAGTAGCTAAATATGGTAGAATTTAATATATTGAGGGTGGTAACCACGGGGCGGCACACTGATGAAATCTTGCGACCGAGAGCGGGGCCCTGAATTAACTTGCGACCAAGGGGTCTATTACCTTTTTGACGGCGGACTGTGTGGTTGTGGGTGGACTGCTTGGTGGTGGGTGGACTGTCTAGTATTGGGTGGACTGTCTGGTGGATAAATTGTCTTGTTGTGGGTGGACTGGCTGGTAATGGTTGCATTACCTGGTGGTCCGTGCCCTATCTGGTGGTGAGTGGACTGTCTACTGATAGGTGGACTCTCTGGTGGATGAATTGTCTGGTGATGGGTGGTCTTTTTGCCCGTGGACTGGCTGGTGGTGGGTGAACTGTCTGGTGGTGGGTGGACTGTCTGGTGGTGGGTGGACTGTCTAGTATTGGGTGGACTGTCTGATGAAAAAATCGTCTGGTTGTGGGTGGACTGGCTGGTAATGGTTGCATTACCTGGTGGTCCGTGCCCTATTTGGTGGTGAGTGGACTGTCTACTGATAGGTGGACTCTCTGGTGGATGAATTGTCTGGTGGTGGGTGGACTTTCTGGCGGATGAATTGTCTAGTGGTGGGTACATTGGTAGTGGGTAGACTGTCTGGTGGCGGTTGGACTGGTGATGGTTGTGCTGTTTGGTGGTGGGTTGACTGTCTGGTGGTGGGTGAACTGTATGATAGTGGGTGGACTGCCTGTTAGTGGGTTGGTTCTCTAGTGGTGGGGGGAGTGTCTGGTGGTGGGTGGACTGCATGATAGTGGGTGGACTGTCTGCTGGTGGGTGGACTGTCTGCGGGTGGGTAGGCTGTCTGGTGGATGAAATATCAAATGGTGGGTGGTCTGTCTGGTGGTGGGTAGACTGTCTGGCGATGGGTGAACTGACTGGAATGGGTGGAATGTCTGGTGGTGGGTGGACTGTCTGGTGATCAGGAAATTTTTTGGTGGTGGGTGATCGGTTTGGTGGTTGGTGGACTGTCTGGTGGTGTGTGGATAGTCTGGTGGTGGGTGCACCGTCTGTTGATGCGTGTAATGTCCGTGAGCTGCCTGATGGGTGAACTACCTGCTGGTGGGTGGACTGTCTGGTGGTGGGTTGAGTGTCTGGTAGATAAACTATCTGGTGGCCCGTGGACTGTCTGGTGGATGAATTGTCTGGTGCTTGGTGAACTGCCTGGTGGTGGGTGGACTGTCTAGTGGTCTGCGGACTGTCTGGTGGTGGGTGGACTGTCTGGTGGTGGGTGGACTGTCTGGTGGTGGGTGGACTGTCTGGTTCCGGGTAGACTGTCTTTTGCTGGGTGGACGGTCTGGTGGTGGGTGGACTGTCTGATGGTGCCTTGAATCTCTGGTGGTTGTTGCATTATCTGGTGGTGGGTTGACTGGTGAGCCGTGAACTGTCTGGTGGGTGAACTGTCAACTGGTGGGTGGACTGTCTGGTGGTGGGTTGAGTGTCTGGTGGCCCATTGACTGTCTGGTAGGTAAACTCTCTGGTGGCCCGTGGCCTGTCTGGTGGTGGGTGAACTGCCTGGTGGTGGGTGGACTGTCTAGTGGTCTGTGGACTGTCTGGTGGTGGGTGGACTGTCTGGTGGTGGATGGACTGTCTGGTGGTGGGTTGACTGTCTGATGGATCAATTGTCTGTTGGTGGGTGGACTTTTGGCCCGTGGACTGTCTGGTGATGGGTGAACTGTCTGGTGGTGAGTG
Organism: Arenicola marina; assembly: GCA_964019135.1. Taxonomy (NCBI): domain Eukaryota; kingdom Metazoa; phylum Annelida; class Polychaeta; family Arenicolidae; genus Arenicola; species Arenicola marina. The sequence goes on along the minus strand of OZ025254.1, from coordinate 21,899,400 downwards.
GACTGTCTGGTGGTGGGTGGACTGTCTGGTTCCGGGTAGACTGTCTTTTGCTGGGTGGACGGTCTGGTGGTGGGTGGACACTCTGATGGTGCCTTGACTCTCTGGTGGTGGTTGCATTTTCTGGTGGTGGGTTGACTGGTGAGCCGTGTACTATCTGGTGGGTGAACTGTCAGCTGGTAGGTGGACTGTCTGGTGGTGGGTTGACTGTCTGGTGGCATGTAGACTGTCTGGTGGTGAGTAGACTGTCTGGTGGTGGGTAGACTGTCTAGTGGTGTGTGGACTGTGTGGTGGCGGGTAGACTGTCTGGTGGTGGTTATACTGTCTGGTGGTGAGTGCACTGTCTGGTGGTCGGCGGATTTTCTGCGGGGTTGGTGGACTGTCTGGTGGTGGGTGGAGTGGCTCGTGGTGGTGGTATTAACTTGTGGTCCGTGCCCTATCTGGTAGTGGATGGACAGTCTGTTGATGGATGGACTGACTGGTGGTGGGTGGACTGTCTAGTGGTGGGTGGACTGTCTGGTGGTGGGTGGTCTGTCTGATGGTGGGTTGACTCTCTGGTGGTGGTTGCATTATCTGGTGGTGGGTTGACTGGTGGTGGGTAGACTGTCTGGTGGTGTGTGGACTGTCTGGTGGTGTGTGGACTGTGTGGTGGTTGGTAGACTGTCTGGTGGTGGGTATACTCTCTGGTGGTGGGTGCACTGTCTGGTGGTGGGTTGACTGTCTCGTGAGCCGTGACGTGTCTGATTGGTGAACTGTAAGCTGGTGGGTGGAATGTCTTGTGGTGCGTTGAGTGTCTGGTGGCCCGTCCACTGTCTGGTGAATGAACTGTCAGCTGGTGGGTGGACTGTCTGCTGGTGGGTTGACTGTCTGGTGGTGGGCGGACTGTCTGGCGATGGGTGAACTGACTGGAATGGGTGGAATGTCTGGTGGTGGGTGGACTGTCTGGTGATCAGGAAATTTTTTGGTGGTGGGTGATCGGTTTGGTGGTTGGTGGACTGTCTGGTGGTGTGTGGATAGTCTGGTGGTGGGTGCACCGTCTGTTGATGCGTGTAATGTCCGTGAGCTGCCTGATGGGTGAACTACCTGCTGATGGGTGGACTGTCTGGTGGTGGGTTGAGTGTCTGGTAGATAAACTATCTGGTGGCCCGTGGACTGTCTGGTGGATGAATTGTCTGGTGCTTGGTGAACTGCCTGGTGGTGGGTGGACTGTCTAGTGGTCTGCGGACTGTCTGGTGGTGGGTAGACTGTCTGGTGGTGGATGGACTGTCTGGTGGTGGGTGGACTGTCTGGTGGTGGATGGACTGTCTGGTGGTGGGTTGACTGTCTGGTGGATCAATTGTCTGGTGATGGGTGGCCTTTTGGCCCGTGGACTGGCTGGTGGTGGGTGAACTGTCTGGTGGTGGGTGGACTGTCTGGTGGTGGGTGGACTGTCTGGTGGTGGGTGGACTGTCTGGTGGTGGGTGGACTGTCTGGTTCCGGGTAGACTGTCTTTTGCTGGGTGGACGGTCTGGTGGTGGGTGGACTGTCTGATGGTGCCTTGACTCTCTGGTGGTTGTTGCATTATCTGGTGGTGGGTTGACTGGTGAGCCGTGAACTGTCTGGTGGGTGAACTGTCAACTGGTGGGTGGACGGTCTGGTGGTGGGTTGACTGTCTGGTGGTATGTCGACTGTCTGGTGGTGGGTAGACTGTCTGGTGGTGGGTAAACTGTCTGGTGGTGTGTGGAATGTGTGGTGGCGGGTACACTGTCTGGCGGTGGTTATACTGTCTGGTGGTGGGTGCACTGTCTGGGGGTCGGCGGATTTTCTGGAGGTTGGTGGACTGTCTGGTGGTGGGAGGACTAGCTGGTGGATAAATTGTCTGGTGGTGGGTGGACTATCTGGTGGATAAATTGTCTGGTGGTGGGTTGACTGTCTGGTGAGCCGTGAACTCTCTGGTGAGTGAACTGTCAGCTGGTGGGTGGACTGTCTGGTGGTGGGTTGAGTGTCTGGTGGCCCATTGACTGTCTGGTAGGTAAACTCTCTGGTGGCCCGTGGCCTGTCTGGTGGTGGGTGAACTGCCTAGTGGTGGGTGGACTGTCTAGTGGTCTGTGGACTGTCTGGTGGTGGGTGGACTGTCTGGTGGTGGATGGACTGTCTGGTGGTGGGTTGACTGTCTGATGGATCAATTGTCTGTTGGTGGGTGGACTTTTGGCCCGTGGACTGTCTGGTGATGGGTGAACTGTCTGGTGGTGAGTGGACTGTCTGGTGGTGGGTGGACTGTCTGGTTCCGGGTAGACTATCTTTTGCTGGGTGGACGGTCTGGTGGTGGGTGGACACTCTGATGGTGCCTTGACTCTCTGGTGGTGGTTGCATTTTCTGGTGGTGGGTTGACTGGTGAGCCGTGTACTATCTGGTGGGTGAACTGTCAGCTGGTAGGTGGACTGTCTGGTGGTGGGTTGACTGTCTGGTGGCATGTAGACTGTCTGGTGGTGAGTAGACTATCTGGTGGTGGGTAGACTGTCTGGTGGTGTGTGGACTGTGTGGTGGCGGGTAGACTGTCTGGTGGTGGTTATACTGTCTGGTGGTGGGTGCACTGTCTGGTGGTCGGCGGATTTTCTGCGGGGTTGGTGGACTGTCTGGTGGTGGGTGGAGTGGCTCGTGGTGGTGGTATTAACTTGTGGTCCGTGCCCTATCTGGTAGTGGGTGGACAGTCTGTTGATGGATGGACTGACTGGTGGTGGGTGGACTGTCTGGTGGTGGTTGGACTGTCTGGTGGTGGGTGGACTGTCTGATGGTGGGTTGACTCTCTGGTGGTGGTTGCATTATCTGGTGGTGGGTTGACTGGTGGTGGGTAGACTGTCTGGTGGTGTGTGGACTGTCTGGTGGTGTGTGGACTGTGTGGTGGTTGGTAGACTGTCTGGTGGTGGGTATACTCTCTGGTGGTGGGTGCACTGTCTGGTGGTGGGTTGACTGTCTCGTGAGCCGTGACGTGTCTGGTGGGTGAACTGTAAGCTGGTGGGTGGAATGTCTGGTGGTGCGTTGAGTGTCTGGTGGCCCGTCCACTGTCTGGTGAATGAACTGTCAGCTGGTGGGTGGACTGTCTGGTGGTGGGTTGACTGGTGGTGGGTAGACTGCTTGGTGGTGGGTAGACTGTCTGGTGGTGTGTGGACTGTCTGGTGGTGCGTGGACTGTGTGGTGGTGGGTAGACTGTCTGGTGGTGGGTATACTCTCTGGTGGTGGGTGCACTGTCTGGTGGTGGGTATACTCTCTGGTGGTGGGTGCACTGTCTGGTGGTTGGCGGATTTTGTGGAGGTTGGTGGACTATCTGGTACACCTTGCTTACCTGGTACAACTCCTGTATCTTGTAACTAGTATCCAGTGATGTAACTTTGTACGACCCACTATTCCGTTAAATAACTACGACATGACTAGTTGGTCCTGGTGCGCCCGCCCTCTCTGACAGTCTTCGAATGATATTCATATGGTTAATTCCAATCGCAATATTAACGAACAATGGTAAAGAACATGATTACTTGGCCTTCTCTCGTCACCAATGTCTCCTCGGGTCTGCATCGGTCTTCACTGTTCTGACCGTGTCTAGCAACCGTTCGTTATAAGCGACACACAGCACGGACGTCGTGACGGCGTGAGTCAGTCACTCGGTGAAGATCCCGGACGGTTAAATCAGGGTGGTGGCGTGGGGGGCTCTGGGTGGCGGGTGAGTCAGAAAATGGGGGGTGGGCTCTGGGGGACGGGGTTGGGTGCTATGGAGAGCGGTGCGGAGGGGGGAGAGGGGGAGTATAGAAGTCAACACGCTATGTTGTGTACTCAATGGGAGTAGGCATACCCCACATTATGTTATTTACGAATTGTGCCGATGGTGGCAATACGAGTATACAAATTGTTGACCAGTGGCTTGAGGCGATATGAGAGGCGGGTTTTGAGTGGTGGGGGGAGGTGGGGTGGAGGAGGGGTGTTAGAAGTTGCATCATGAGCGATTCTAGTGGTTATAATGGGAGTACGCCAATAACATGTTATCTTGCCATTTGTGCTGAGAGTGTGGGGTGTAGTGGAGGGGTGAGGTATGTGACAGGGTGGTGGGCAACAGTGGACGGGTGGGGTATGAGACAGGACTATGGGGGACCAGGGTGGGAGTATGGAAGGCGGATGAGTAATGGGAGAGGGATGGACTATGGAAGACAGAGGTGGTTGCTATGAGGATCGGGGGGTTATGGGGCAGGAGGTGGGTTATGGAGCACGGGGGTGTGCGGCCTATGGGGGCAGGTGGGGTATGGCACATGGAGGTCCTATGGAGGCGGGCTGTCTGGGGGCTATGGGATGGGTGGCATATAGGGGAGTCGTGAGGTGAGCGTGTTTCAGCTAGCAATAGAAGGAAGATGGCCGCGTTATGCATGAATGAATGTTGTGTATTCCCGTATTGTACTTCGGGCCTGTAGGCCTTTCACACGAGTAAATCAATTCAAATTTAAAAACAGTCATGACATATATGGAGAACCGCTCAGGACGAATGGAATGACACGACCGCAGAAATACGGACAGCAGAGCGGCTGAGATATGTATCGCGCTGAAGGGTTAAATACCCTCCGCGCAGCCGTTTCACCGCGTGGAGCTGAGATATGCCCCTTAGTCCCCCGTTGTGTCTATGGGCCACCATCAGCAGTGACGTCACAGCCTGTTTTGTGGGAGATCGCTGTCTCCCACAGCGGCAACCGATCGGTTCGGACGTGTTAATAATAAGTTTAGTCGTGCATAAAAGGCATTAGGCCCATTGTAAGTAATGTAAATGGCTGTGCCGGTGGCCATCGTCTTGAAAACATGAAAAACTTAAGTTGCCACATTGCAGATAACAGATGGCATTAACGATTATGAAAATTAAAATTTTACAGAACAGGCATCTGTTTACATTATAAGCGTAGACATGTATACCGTATGCACGACGAAGGTCACACAATGCCTTGGAAACAATTAGGAAATGGTAATCATCCCCTATATTTTCTAGTAAGCAGTAATTGCAATATCGCCAGGGAGCCACACCGCTGAACGGCGAGTAACGCGGAGATCTTACGGCATTTAATGTCGACCTTACTGTGGGGGTGTGCGCTGTTATACTGTCTCTCTCATTAACTATTCTGTATTGTTATAAATTCAGTTAAAGCTGATATATAGTAGCAACACAGCATGGTATGTATAGCCATAGCAGGCAAATTTATTTTTAATATTAGGCCTGGCCGAGTGGCCCAACGCGCAGCATGGTACAATAATGTTATACAGTGATAATATTTATATCACACCTCACTTATAGTTATGCAATTCATATGCATTCAGCTGAAGGCGCAGTTCGTATGGTCTTGTCAGGTTAAGGCCGAACAGATGGTATGTGGCCATGAAATCTATTTTGAGTAAAATTTCTACTTAACAATGGCGGTCACTACATCAAGGCCACAAGGAACGGATTGTGTCATAACTGATGCAGATACAATGAATATGGAAGGATCCTCCGCTTGGATCGGCCAGTATTATCACTAAAAGTGGCTTAAACAATGACACTTACATTCATCCTTCCAATCTCTATCGTATTGATGTGACATATACATGCAAAGGGCAAATATTAATCTTTGACTTCAGATCCAAACTAACTGCGTTAAGCCTGTCTTGAAGTCATCTCTATCAAACCAATTATTATGGTACAGGCAAGACATGAACATTACGTGAGTTCTACAGAACCACTTGTTGGCGCAACTACCAATACATGAAAGGGAAGATAATTTTATTTTGATGAAAGTATGTACAATTCCATGCTACATTCGTTGCTACATCCATAGGTAATATATCATATAAACGGCGCGAGGTACGAAAAAAATAATGATAGACGCAAGTTGTGACTTATTATTATCTTATTATCTTAGTATTATTTACAAATACATTATCGCCACTTTGTACACATGGTGGACAAAAAAGTAGTTCGATCTTCTATGTTAGGAGAAACGCATGGATAAATCCAACTTGTATACTGAATTATACATGTGGCAGGCCTCAAATAGCGTGTCTCCTCAAAGAGGGGGCATTCAAAACTTGCTTCTTCCAAAAGGGAGGAACCCATGCTTCGGATAGCCTAAATTTTGCATTGAAAAGCGACACTCTGCCTCTTAGAAAGAGGGGTGGGGGGGCTAGACCCCGACTCACCCTACGACTCATAAGTAAGGGAGGGGGCCCCGATATAGACTAGATAGCCAGGTCCAGGTAATGTCTTACAATTGTACGTCACATCTCTGTGAATCTGTTATTTTTTCCGCAGGTGGTCGCCTGTCATAAAGTACAAGAACTTGTACTGCTCCTGTAAAGATTAACCCGTGAATGGAACGTCTTTTATATTGAGTTACATTCAAGTTGAGGTCTGTCATATTGTAAACTCTGTTCTTTCCGCTGGGGACAATGTACCTGTTACAGAAGCGCTATGGTAGTTTCGAGCAATACATGAGCTATGCTGAAGCAATGGTTTGCTCTTACATGGAAGAACGACCCGCACACGCCATACAGGTCCTTACAACTGTTAATTATCCAACCCTCCCAGTTTTGCCGGTCAAGAGTTGGGGCGGGGGCATATGCCCCCAGTGCCCCCCCCCCCCCACGCTGGATACGCCGCTGCCCCCCGCCCCCCACCCCCCACTCGCCTCCTACAATGACTGTCCACTCTTTCGCCAGCTTTCGCCAGCCCTTCGCCGCCAGTTTTCTATCAACATCATTTGCTGGTGCCCCCTCGTCCATTCCTAAGATCCTCATCAAGTAAGCGCGTCTCATCAGATCCCGGATGAACTCTGGTCTGGCCTTCTTCATCTGTCTGACCACGTATCAGATATCCATTTCCCGTTCCTGTTTCATCACCTCAAGGAAACAGAAGAAGGCGATGGCAAAGCCACTCACTTCGGCTCCGTCACTGTAACTCAATGAGCGATAATACATATATAATGCAGCAATAACATAACAAATGGCAAATTGAACGGTGGGACCGTGGCACATCGACCTAAACTTTTGGCTGGATAATGTCCAGTTATCTAATTTATCCAAGACAAGCAATGGGATAGAATTAATGAAGTTATCGCACTATCGCATTATGGGGATAAACTTGGAGGGAGTACACAGATGGGGCACATTTAAAGGAGCTGGCTTCTAACGCTGCTTTACTGTTTCATATAATACCCAATTGTCTATCCTCCGAAATTACAGAATGTTTCGTTCTATCTGTAGCTTACAATAACATTTAGGCAATTTAGGCACGGTTTCGCCGCCTACCCAGGCGGCAGCCCTTTTTGGAGGCGTGTCTGTGATTGACCAATCAGGAGGCGATACTCTAATTTATTCAAACCGGAAATGGATTACGGAGTCAATCGTCGCAAGACGTATATCAATTTGTTTGGACCGTACTTTTCCATGAAACACTAAGGTCTTGCGCTAGTGCTCGGCTTGGAGCTGCCACTGTTCATCTGTAAATCGCGGCCCTGATCTCTGTTTCCGCGAGTTATAACGTAAGGCGGCGCCATATAAATAGTCACAATATGCGTCACGTATCCCGGCAAAATGGCACTCTACCTGACATTGATGGGGGCGGGTTGCCTTAATTAATTTCCCCTTACCAGTGGGCCAAAACGAAGTGTTAACACTCGCCATTTTAATTTTACGATGTTAACTTTCGGCGCAGATCGCGATTAAATTAGGTTGGACACCCGCTTTAAAACAAATTGTGTATCGCCCGTATATTTAGATTTTTACTTTGCAGCCATTTGCACCTCTGCACTGAAAGGTTGGATGTGATTTGAAGGTTCGGACCCCACACCCCCTCCCGCCTCCGCCCGTTTTGGGACAGAGGGCTCTTTGTCGATGCAAACGGAAGGGCATGTTATCCTACCCAAATTGTTTGTGGATTCACCCGCTCTTTCCCTCCTTCCCCGGGTCGATCCTGCCGTGGTGGAACAGATAGGGTCAATAATTCTTATTGTACAGGATTCACGGGGTACTATGTTGGCGTCTCTATTTTTGGTCTTGTTTTCCTTTGACAGCGCCATCTTGCGGTCCGATTCAGATATTACGGGCATGACGTCATTCAGAAGCTGGCAGGGCAAACCATGGTAAGGTTATCGAGATAGATAAGGTGTATTTTTGTGCGTGTATCATTTCAACCCACAACTTGTAAACATGTGCATGTACAAAAATGTGTGTACGCACAAAAACACGCGTTATTCATTTGTCGAAAATAAACACATTTATTTGGTTGAAATGAGGCTGATCAGCATCCTTAACATCTGGTATCGTGAAATCTTATACTTTATGTCTTAAGAAAATGGGAAAGTATCATTCTCGCAACACCGATTCATCTCAATAAGGTCACGTGGTACAGATGCGCCATCGTTGGCGACAATTTTAACCAGGTCCGCACATTCGGTGGGATTTTTGGTCGGTGGAGTGGGGCACGAGCGCTCACCTAGGTTGTTCATGATCATAACGTATCCGTCCGCACACGGCGGGGGACTATGTATAATATACCCTTACCTAGGCCCCCGCTGTGTGCAGACGGACACATGATCATGATCAAAAGAAAAGATATCAAGAGCTCTCGTGGAGTTGGGAGGGGGGGGGGGGGGGTAGTCGTGCGAACCGCTCACCCCTCCCCCGGTTAGAAGGGTCAGAAGGCGCCTACCTCGTACTCTGCCTTGATTTGTTCCTCAGTGGCGTGGGCGGGGAAGTCACCAGGATTCACCGCAGTTGAAGTGAAATCCGACATGAAGACCTTTCAAGACACTCACTATCAATGGCTTTTCGTTGATCCGTCCATAAATAACATTTGTGTCAAGATCGACAATTATTTACCGAAAAGCAGCTATCATATGTTTACGACAGTATGTCACCTCATGCCTTATCGACGACATCGACAAACCTTTACGAATAGCTTTGGCGCAAGGGCTTTACGAATAGCTTTGGCGCAAGGGCCAAAAAACTAAATGAATGAAGAAGGGGATGGAATAATTAAATGATTATTTTTAGGCAATATGTAAATATATAAATATACAATTGGGCAATATATTCCGGAGCTGTGCACCTTTAGCAGCGTTGGTATGGAGGCAGGGATGGGCGTGGAGGACTGGGAATTGGTGGGGCCGTCAGCCGACTTACCAGCGACTGAACTATGTTGATCCGCTGAGCTCTGAGCTTCTCCAGAAATCCGTACACGTCCAGTTGGCCCGCCGCCTCCAGCTGATTCATGAGATAGTCAAGCGCCATCAGGGTCCCAGCGCGGCCAACACCAGCGCTGACAGCCACAGGACAATAAAGCCGGCGTTTGGGTATAATAATACATAAACGTGATATAAAACAAAGGTTAAGGGGCATTAACCAAGTCTACTAAGATGGCCGCCCGTTTATTGACATTGCTTGGGAGAGTATTTTTGTTTTCGTGCTGTATTTATCCTCATACATCGCTTGAAGTTGTATGCTAAAAATCCTGTAATATGACCCAAACAGCCCTGCGGCCTTTTCAATAGACAATCGTTCCCATGGTATATGGCGTAGAACAATGAAACATGACGTCACACACAAAAGAAGACGTACTGGCAGCAAGTTGCGGGTTCGATCCTCGCCTTGGCAAAATATTTATCCACGTGTCTCTCTAGCCCAGTTAGGGCCCATGAGGCGGGTAGCCATGTCGCGTGTCGATGTTAGCAAAAGGTCCATGTCGCGTGTCGATTTTAAGAAAAGTTCCATGTCGCGTGTCGCTAAGTCTTATGTCGCATGTCGATTCTAAGACAACCCCAATGTCGCGTTGACGATTTTAAAAATCGCCGTGTCGCCGTGTCGAAAAAGCCCCTCTTGGGCCCTCCAGTTGGTAGTGGGCAGGATGGCCTTCACATCAACATGCCGTGGGTTCTAAACCTGCCTATTCTTTTTGGCAAATTTCATCTTACTCCATTGCATTTTTTTGGGATGTTTTTAGCCCAGTACAGCCGCCATGTGCACAAAGGCGGCCTAAAACACCAACATTTCGTTCAACCAACCGTCGTAGGCTTCCTGGTGCAGTGATTAGTACACCAGACGGGACATCAATAAGTCCTGGGTTCGAATCCGGGACATGTTCCATCTATTGGTTCTTCACCGTCACCGGAGATTCCTTGGCCCCTTGTGTGTTGAAAATTGACCTAAAATGTCTGTGATTTCCAACCGTGGGGAATCGCGATTGCTATGCATAACATGTTTATTTTTCGCAGCACGCTGAATACGAACAGGTGGTAGTGGAGGACCGGGTCGAGAAGGAGAAGGCTCGCAGGAAGGCCGAGCAGGACGCCATGGAGCTGCGGGCGGCCATCAGGGTCAGTGGACATGCCCGGCCGGTCACGTGGCCACTCTTTTTAATAATTTGTGTATTTTAAGTTGTTAATCCAAATATCGCTTTTGCATGTTTCTTGTCGTCGAGTTCACACAAGAACATAGGACATTTTATATATCTTAAATAAGATAGCGCGGCATCACTATAATATAAGGGAAACGCTATCATCCACATCATACAGGGATACAGTTATTTTCCAGAATACAAAATCATTTAGTAGCAATGTTGTCGACTTCTAGTCCTCTTAGCCATGCCAGCCATCGTGCAGGTCGGTTGGCGCTCCACTATGCGACTGATAGAACTCTTCGCTGTCCTTCTTCAAAACGGGTAGGGGGGTTACCCCGGGGACACACCCATGGCTCTGCTGTACCCTTGATCCCCTTTTTTGATGCACTTTGGCCTTCAAATATCCTTCACAAACGAGCCAAAATGTTTCTAGTTTCGTTTATTCATGGGAACACCGCGTGGCCTAGTAGGTAGCATTTCGGCTATTATCAAATGGGCTCTGCTAGGCCACCCCGAGCGGCCTGTTCGTGGTTCGAGCCCCATCTCTCGATGCTTGTGCAATAAGATAATAGCCCATGTCTTCCTTAATTCATATAGAATAGGAGGTTACACCCGAAAGCACGGTTCTTATCTAACTTGACCCTTCCCGAAGTCGCGATTTGAATTATAGAGGCTGATAATTTTGACTTATAATTTTGAGATACCTTTAGTCTTGATTCTAAAATGTAAAAAATCTAAGATGGCGCATGTAAGTAGGCTGCTTTAACGATGTCTTACGTACACACCTTGCATCCTGGATTCTGCTTCCACTCACTGCCAGGTCCAGGCATGGTGCTTTAACGATATGTTACGTACATGCCCTGTATCCTGGATTCTGCTTCCTCTCACTGCCAAGTCCAGGCATGGTGCTCTAACGTTGTGTTACGTACACGCCCTGTATCCTGGACTCTGCTTCCTCTCACTGCCAGGTCCAGGCATGGTGCTTTAACGATGTGTTACGTACACGCCCTGTATCCTGGACTCTGCTTCCTCTCACTGCCAAGTCCAGGCATGGTGCTTTAACGATGTGTTACGTACACGCCCTGTGTCCTGGATTCTACTTCCTCTCACTGCCAGGTCCAGGCATGGTGCTTTAACGATGTGTTACGTACACGCCCTTATCCTGGATTCTGCTTCCTCTCACTGCCAGGTCCAGGCATGGTGCTTTAACGATGTGTTACGTACACGCCCTGTATCCTGGATTCTGCTTCCTCTTACTGCCAGGTCCAGGCATGGTGCTTTAACGATGTGTTACGTACACGACCTGTATCCTGGATTCTGCTTCCTCTCACTGCCAAGTCCAGGCATGGTGCTTTAACGATGTGTTACGTACACGCCCTGTATCCTGGATTCTGCTTCCTCTCACTGCCAGGTCCTGGCCTGGTGCTTTAATGATGTGTTACGTACACGCCCTGTATCCTGGATTCTGCTTCCTCTCACTGCCAGGTCCAGGCATGGTGCTTTAACGATGTGTACGTACACGCCCTGTATCCTGGATTCTGCTTTCTCTCACTGCCAGGTCCAGACATGGTGCTTTAACGATGTGTTTCGTACACGCCCTGTATCCTGGATTCTGCTTCCTCTCACTGCCAAGTCCAGGCATGGTGCTTTAACGATGTGTACGTACACGCCCTGTATCCTGGATTCTGCTTTCTCTCACTGCCAGGTCCAGACATGGTGCTTTAACGATGTGTTTCGTACACGCCCTGTATCCTGGATTCTGCTTCCTCTCACTGCCAAGTCCAGGCATGGTGCTTTAACGATGTGTACGTACACGCCCTGTACCCTGGATTCTGCTTCCTCTCACTGCCAGGTCCAGGCATGTTGCTTTAACGATGTGTTTCGTACACGCCCTGTATCCTGGATTCTGCTTCCTCTCACTGCCAAGTCCAGGCATGGTGCTTTAACGATGTGTTACGTACACGCCCTGTATCCTGCATTCTGCTTTCTCTCACTGCCAGGTCCAGGCATGGTGCTTTAACGATGTGTTACGTACACGCCCTGTATCCTGGATTCTGCTTCCTCTCACTGCCAGGTCCAGGCATGGTGCTTTAACGATGTGTTACGTACACGCCCTGTATCCTGGATTCGGCTTCCTCTCAATACCAGGTCCAGGCATGGTGCTTTAACGATGTGCTACGTACACGCCCTGTATCCTGGATTCTGCTTCCTCTCAATACCAGGTCCAGGCATGGTGCTTTAACGATGTGCTACGTACACGCCCTGTATCCTGGATTCTGCTTCCTCTCACTGCCAGGTCCAGGCATGGTGCTTTAACGATGTGTTACGTACACGCCCTGTATCCTGGATTCTGCTTCCTCTCACTGCCAGGTCCAGGCATGTTGCTTTAACGATGTGTTACGTACACGCCCTGTATCCTGGACTCTGCTTCCTCTCACTGCCAAGTCCAGGCATGGTGCTTTAACGATGTGTTACGTACACGCCCTGTGTCCTGGATTCTACTTCCTCTCACTGCCAGGTCCAGGCATGGTGCTTTAACGATGTGTTACGTACACGCCCTGTATCCTGGATTCTGCTTCCTCTCACTGCCAGGTCCAGGCATGGTGATGCGGCATCATGGTGCGAAAGGGCCTCGGGCCCTACAGCAAGAAGAAGAAGACGAAAGGAAGGAAAGGCAAGAAGTCAGGGAAAGGAAAGAAGAAGAAGAAATAGACAATATTATCTGATTTGAAGACGAGCACGACTCTAATATTGTGGGGTCCAAACTGAAGTACTCCATGTGATGCGACATAATCTGTGATATGTGGGAAGTAACGAAGTGTTCTGGGGTCTATTTTTAAAATATTTCAATAATCAACGCTTGAATATAGAAGTTCACAAGTTCCGTCCGTAAAATATATACCGCTTGCTTTTTGAAGTGTAAAGAATGATTTTGTCGTGTGATAATTTACCGATCCGTCCAGGAAATAAAGGTTACATTTGTCCTTCAGTTTCCATTTTTCGTATCTGGAATTGTTTATTTTAGTTGTGCAGTAAACCGTTAGACTATATATCAATCTGTCACGTTGATAAAGCCACTTGGCACGTGCAGGAGCCTCAGTATATTTCACCCTGACAGGTGACAAATGGTAGATGTTTATAAGCTGCCAGTCGTAGAGTGGGAGTATTTCTTTGGGCCAGGACAGTTGGGCCGCCCGGTATACTCGAGCTCTTCCAGACCTACCGTTCGGGATTTTCGTAGTTCGTATGTCAGTGGGAACATTTCTTTGGGCCAAGACCGTTGGGCCGCCCGGTAAAGTCGAGCTCTTTTTCAATGAAATGTTCACACCGGTCAAGTTCGTTTAGGGGCAATGGAACCAGCCTGGACAGATGTTTTCAGCCGCCATCTCCTCCCGGATGTTCCGTGCTGTTTTGAACGGGGCACATCAGCATACCGAATGGATGCACGAGCGCCCGACCAGGGTAAAAGAAATTTCGGGCGGTAAACCGATACATAATATGCGTATTCGGTCCACCTTGGGGATATATCTGGGTTTAACAAAGAAATGTTCCCAGTGTGGAATGGGCTTATGCCGGACCTGGAGTTAAAATAGAGCACAGCCACTTAAGTGGAAGAAGATGCAGATCACGCCAGTGCCGCATGCAATGAAGAATCTGTTCTTTTATTTTTTTATGAAACCGACTGACACACTGGCAACTACAATAACAACCAAATATCGCATATTCTGTTATAACAGGTGCATTTATTTCATGATATAAGGCCTCGCCGACGGCCCAAGGAAACAGCACGGTGCAGCATGGTACAAGTTCATCAGTGCTGTTATCCTGTAAGCATATTTGTCATATACCTCATACCTCACTTTTTGTTATGCAATCCATATGTATTTTGTCTAAGGTATAGTTCATATGGTATTGCCAGCTGTTACACGACAATAACATTGATGTTGTGTCCTATTTTTTTCTACTTGACCAAACGCGGATGCCAAAGCAACTATAACAACAATTACGGATTGAGGCTTGACGCCCAAATAACTTTATCACATCGAGAAGTGCAGTCTATCGTTTAGGTCATTTTGGTCGATAAAATCGATTATTATGTTACATGGTAGACATCAGAAGTACATGATCAGCAGGGAACTAGTTATATAGGACTATGCTGGCCGTGTAATAACGTTGCCAATAAATGTTTCTTTAGCTCATTTAAAATCTGGGATAATTAAATATTAAATATACCTCTGAAAGTACACTCTGAAACACGTAAATAATTTTCTAGCGCGTTAAGTGGAAACCGATTGTAAGAGATTATTATTTCATTTGCAAGAAGCCACCGACCTACCCCCAGGTGGGAGAAACAAAATGTTTCTTAACCGATCTCATTTCGACCCGTCAAGTCTTTCTCATGCATAAAATTGGTTAAACTATATGCTTACATGCGCCATCTTAGATTTTTACATTTTAGAATCAAGAGTAAAAGTATCTCAAAATTATGATGCATATATGTTTTATATCTCTGAGAGTCTGTAAAACAACAATTTCAACATAAAATTGCGCGGTTTAATTATATCGCGCGCGGACGTGATAGCGAGCCGCGGTCGACATCACACACAAAATACCGAACAGGGAACAGGCGCGCAGGGATATATAGCCGGCCACCAAATTCTGCTCCGGTGACCAAATTGCTTCTCTCCGGATAGCCCACAGGCTTTCAGGATTTAAATTCAAGACAGAATATATATATTTGACATGGGGAAGAGGTTGGTAATACAAAAAAATACAGCATATATTGCTTTAGAGCGTCCTGAATATACAACCAACCATGCAACTGTTTCGAACGCGAAATTGACATCATGAATGCTCAGCATGTTAAAGAGCCATTAATAATCTCGCGTTTTTACAATAACAAAACAACGTAAGGCAATTATCCTCGTTCGCTGGGTATGCTTTCCAGACTCCCGTAAAATGAGTCAATGTTACACTCTGTGCGGAATAATTTATAGATCTACCTAACTCCATGAAATCTGACCGAGGACCCGCCTCGACCAATAATAAGCGCATTCCATAAGATCGGCGCGCGGTAGTATTATCACATACTCTGTGCGTGTAGAACCCCCAGTACGCCAGCCCACCCTGCATCAGCGATCTATGGGAAGAACCTTGTAAAGAGAGCCAGGGCCCTGGATATAAGAGCCCGACTCGGGGGTAATTTTGATGGTTTCTCAGTTCATATATGTGCCGCTCCTCTACAGCTTCAAGCCGTCTTCCGCAGTCAACCGATGGGGTTACGCAATCACACCTTACACAACAGTTGCAGATCAAGCGATTATGGTTATATACACATAGGGGTTTAAAAGAAGGGCGGGCTCCCCCTTCGAGGAGATTCTCCGAGGAAGAGTAGGGAGGGGGCACCTTGATCGCTTTCTCTATCTCAGAGTATGCACCCTCTTGGCACCCTTAACAAGGGTTAGTAGTTCGGATAGCCAGAAATCCCCAGATTGATTCGTTAATTTATACAACAAGTTCCTTATACTATCTGATACAGTATTATGACTTGGGTAGATTTGCACGGTAGCAATGTTTTTTGCAAATCCAGACGCGGTACATGCAACCTGTTTGCATCGCTTATCCATCCTGTTGCTGTAGGTGGTCTCCAATCATACTGTACAAGAACTTGTACTGCTCCTGCAAAGGTAAACCTCTGACTGAAGGCCACGTTTTTCGTCATTATTTACATTTCAAGTTGAGGTTCGTCATATCTCTGTGAGTCGCTTATGGAGGTCTGCAATCCCTGGATCTAACATTCAGCCTAAAATTGTCCTCGTTGAATTCGTGTTCTCGGGGTAACCATATGTGTACCAAGATGGTTTTACAAAGGTATGTTGTATTATGCGGTGCCAGATTGAGGTAAGTCAATCATGCCTTCCTCACACCAATTATCACATCCAGGTCATTAAAATTATTAAATGATCTTATCCCTCCTCCCTCCCCCTCCTTTCCTCATCCAGCAATGACTGGTCACCTATCAAGAGATTTTTTATTCAGTTTTCTATCCACATCACTTACTGGTGTCCCCTCCCCCATTCCCACCCCAACACTACACATGTTCCTGCGCCATACATTACAAATAAATTTTGTGTACTCGCCATAATTCGCTTAGTAAAGGTTTGGCGCCGTTGTGTAACACTTTATTTTCATGATCAAGCATGGTAACCATTAAGCATTAGATAAGCATTAATTAAGTAAGCGTGTCTCACCAGATCCCGGATGAACTCTGGTCTGGCCTCCTTCATCTGTCTGATCACGTGACAGATATCCACTTCCGGTTCCTGTGTCATCATCTCAACCAAACTGAAGAAGGCGATGGCAACGCCACTCACTTCGGCACCGTCACTGTAACCAAATCAGAGATAATACAGCAATAACATCAATGGCCAATTCAAGGAGGACAAATATAGACCCATGCCTTTTGCTTGATAATGTGATTTTTTAATCTGATCACGTGCACGATAGGTCTAACAGCAGACAGGTTCAAGCACAAAAATAAATACACATTTACACAATTGGTTGACATAAAATCCATCATAATAAAACGCCAACGACAGCTACTCGCTAAAATACTAGTGATATAACCATAGGCGGCTCCAGAAATTTGAAAAGGGGGGGGGGCCCACACTTGCGACCGGGGTGGGGGGGGGGGGCGCTCTGAACAAAATTGCCAAAATTGGGGGTCCACGCCACGATAGTGTTCTCCCTCAAAAGGGGGAGTGGGGGTTGGGGTTTCACGCCTCAGATGGCCTAAACTTTCAATTTAATATTTGGAAGATTCCATCTCTATATAAGGCTGTAATGACCTCTGACCTTGAAGCGACGACAACCGGGACGTCTGGGTTCAGCAAGTGCGCCTCCTGGACGCATTGGTAGAGCTCTGACGTCAGATGTGACGTCAGATCAGTGTAGCTGGTCACCGCCAGGTGGAGTATTCGGCACATGATGACGTCACTGTCCTGAAATGGACCAACGGAATATTGGATAATGTGTCACAAATATCCTGTTATTTGGGATTTAAGGCAGACAATAGGCCTACCCATTTGTGCAAACTACATCTTCTCGCCTAAGTTGTGCAGTACTCGCTGTTCCTCCCCACTTACGCTGTTTCTCTTTCCCTTGAGCTTTGAGACGTCCTCGTTGTTGACGTACTCGTTTTCCGGCTTCCTGTTGGCAGGCGGGTCACCCTTCCCAACAAGGACCTCCGATATATGTATGCGACCAGACTGCACCTGTCTGGCTGACGTCAGCGTGACGTAGTAGGACATATATGCCGTCACTTCCTCCTTCTCTGTCGGAATGAGGTCGTTATGCTGAAAAAGTTTGCAGGTAAAGTTTAGGTGTGATTCGAAGACAGAAAATTTGACTTCAATGCTTAAACCGACAAAGTTGCGTGTATCGACTACACGCTGTACAAAATCATTGATTGTTTTGCTGAGCCCCACTCCCCAACGTCTTGGCCACACCGCTTACCTTCCCCCCCCCTCCCCCCCCCCCGCCAGCCCGGGCTCCTTCCCACACAGAAATTCTACCCTAATGAATATGTATACAGTGTATATGTATACACGTTGGCCCAGTTATATTGACGAATACATGTGTTTCATAGTTTGCGATTGGCAATAAAGAGATGACGTCATCACTCCCGACCTCTGTATCCATGACGACGACACACCGAGCGCGTCTGTCGTGGACCATCCTCCAGAAGTCCACTTGGGTCCCAACCAATGGCGTCTGGGTCACAATGTACCCGTCGCGTCTCCGGTAACTCTGGTAACAGTGAAAAAGATCGTAACCATAGGAACCACGTGCGATAAAAAATCTATATCTGCATGTTCATTGCAAAAAAGTCAAATGGTATATATAAATCCCATTTATCTCGGTATGAACAACACAAGATAGATTATAGTTCAACTTCAAATAACCAAAGTTAGTGTGGTATATACATGTATCTTGAATTTTCGAAAGCATGGCGAGGAAAATGTTCTATAAATCTGATATATCTGTAAATAATGCAACAAAAATTAAATACCAGGTATTTAGTGTTTATTTAATCATACTAACGTTGACGAATACGCCGTTAATGTAGTCGTTTCGTCCCTTCAAGCGACCAGTGAGGAACACTCGCTTCGACGCACCTGAGCGGGGAGATGGGAAATTCAATTAGTGTTGGTGTCTTGTCAATTAAGCGTTGTTTACGAGAGGATGGGAGCGTATCTCTCGCCCCATAAAATATCGATATTTTGCTGGTGTCACACGATGGTACTGTGACACAAGGAACATTTCGAAGTAAGCCTATTTGGATTAACTCAGAAAGAAACTGGCTGGATCTAAATTTTGCTCACTCTGACGAATTATAGTGGCTGGTGAGTGTAGAAAATATAAAAGAGACAACCCACTATTGACATTTTGATACACATTGTATTTTCTCTCTCTCTCTTCTCTCTCTTCTCCTTCTTCGCACTAAATTCAATATTAATAATAAAAAAAAACTTCAAACTAAAGGACAAAATGAAGGCCTATTAGCGTAATAGCTATACTTTCAACTAACTGAAATACCAACTGATACTGGGAATCAACCAGATATGTAATGTAATGAAAGACTATCAATTCTGAGATTTAAAGCTCACGTGACATGTACATAGCTGGAGCCAGCTGTAGCATTATCGCTCGAGTCCACGAGGGCACAAATAGCTCAACTACTCACGGGGTACTATGTTGGCGTCTCTGTTTTTGGTCTTGTTCTCCTTTGACAGCGCCACCTTTCGGTCCGATTCAGATATGACGGGCATGACGTCATTCAGAAGCTGGCAGGAGAAAACAGATTATTGACATGTCTAAGGTACATATTCCTGCAGTTGAGATTTCAAAATACAGTAAAACCTCCCTGCTCGACCACCTCCCTAACCCGATCGTCTCCCTATCTCGATCGATTTTTTCAAGTCTCGACGGTCGGCCTATGTCATTGGCATTGCAACAATATTCTCTAACCCGATCACCTCTCTACTCTGTAAGTCGATCGATCATTTTGGTCCCACAGCCCCATTTCGCATTCCCTAAGTCGATCGGTTGTCGGCTGGCGGAAAGATTAGTGTCACCGGCTGATTGCATTTAGTAGAACACACACAATCAGGCGATAACGCCTGTGGACTGGATAACACTCATGAAATGTATGAAAAATGTTTGCATGTTGTTACATGTTGTTAGAGTATACATTGTAGCTTTGATCGATAAGAGGCAGTCCCGTTGTCGGTCGACTTAGAGAGGGTTTACTGTACCTGTACACCAAATATAAAAAAATATTTCGAATAACTTATTTTGTTAAAAATGAAGGTCACCAGTGTCCTTGCAATCTGGTATTGCAATTACGCCCTTACTTATATAGCTTAAGAAAGTAAAAAAAAAAGTACCTCAAAAATCTCAATTACTTGACATTCAAGAACATTTGTTCTCACATTCCGTTTCCGGTCACGTGGTACAGCTGCACCATCCTTGGCGACAGTTATAACAAGGTCGGTACACTACGGTGGGGGGGGGGGGGGGGTGAGTGGGTGGGGAAGGGGTCGTACAAACCGCTCACCCCTTCCTCCGGTTAGAAGAGTGAGAAGGCGCGTACCTCGTACTCCGCCTTGATTTGTTCCTCAGTGGCGTGGGCGGGGAAGTCACCAGGATTCACCGCGGTGTCACCGAGTTTGATGAACTCGGCGAGAGCATCGTGGATGAAAACGTATTGTATCTGAAACAATGAATTACATCAAGTAAAAGATATTTTGACATGAGCACAATTAAAAATACTTAATATAATTGGCGTTATGCTGATCCTCCAAAAGAGAATGTAATACAAAAACTGTTATGGTGGGATCGACCATTATGTACCGGAAAGCTGCTATACTTTTCCAGGAGATATGGAGATAGATCAATCCTTGGGAAAGCATGACAAAGCGTTCTGCTCTGATTGTGACTGGAGGGCGCTGTTGGTGTATATGTCATCTTAAGTCTTTGGGCGCACATATATATAGCCTAAACAAGTCTGAAACATTCTGTGAATAAGGACAAGGAAAAATAAAACACTATTGTGAGGCAATATCTAAATATATTTAATTATCTAGTTGGGCAATATAGTACGAATTAGGCTGCGCACTTCTGCGGACGGTGTATGTGTTGGGAGTAAGGGGGGGGGTGGTCTGATCAGCCGACTTACCAGCGACTGAACCATGTTGATCCGTTGAGCTCTGAGTTTCTCCAGACATCCGTAGACGTCCAGTTGGCCCTCCGCCTCCAGCTGATTCATGAGATAGTCCAGCGCCATCAGGGTCCCAGTGCGGCCAACACCAGCACTGATAGCCACAGGACAATGTACACGTGATATGTATCAAAAGTTAAGAGGAATTAACAAAGTCTACCAAGATGGCCACCAGTTGATTGACATTGCTTGAGAGATGATGATTGATTTAGTGAGCTATTTTCTTCTTCAAAGTCAACATTACGTGTAGTATTTCATAGACTGCTATATTTAGTTTTTTTTTATACATACATGTATATTCACTCTATATACAAATATACAATATACAAATATTTCAATTCTTCAAATGTAACCTTTTGTAAATCGTAACGCGTAAACTTGTCGTCTAGATTAAAGCCGCATTTAAATACTAAAATTCATGCTCCAAGGTTATCAAGGAACTACTCTTGCCCAGTAGGAAGGGTAATAACGGTTGAAGTTGACCCAATTTGATGCGGGGGCTGGTATATGGTATGAGATGGGGGACCTGTTGTCTGTCTAGACCCGGGGGGTGGGGATACTTAACACATTGCTGTGGCCGGGGGGTGGGGGGGGGGTCCGCGGGAAAGCCCCCGCCAAAATCCGCTCAGTCGAGGTTTTGCCAGCCAAATCCACTCGGTTGGAGCGTTTTACGCTCAAAATCCCAAAATCCAAAATCTCCAAAATAGGCCCCCCCACCCTTCGGTCGCAAGTTGTCGAATATTCGCTCTATAGGTGTATCTTTTTCATCATAAATGTTCGTTCTATAGGGGTATCTTTTTCATCACAAATGTCCGATCCCTCAGGCATCAAGGGGCACCGGCCCACCAGATTTGTATAACAGTGCCTCCCCCGCCCCGGGGTCTAGACAAGACAACCTAAAGAGCATGAAGACATGTACAATAGACGGTACTTCTGTTACACCCTACCTGCAGTGCACGAGTGTTGGTTTGTCCTTGATCATGTTCTTCCTCATTCGCTTACGGAAGCGAAGCAGAGACGAACACGCCACGGGCACTTTTTTGTCCGGCCACGCCGTGAAGTGAAGTTGCTTCACATATCTGGGTTCATCTTTGCCCTGTTATAGACGAACCATACATTGGCGACAACTAAATCTAGGGCCCTATCTCGCTCTAATTTATAAATGCCGTTGAGTGACGTTTCGCCCCATATTTACCGTGAATTTGCAGAGATCGCTCTGAAATTCACTGTCGCGAGTAAGCAAGACAATTTTTATGATAACAAACTTACGCAAAATCTCATAAATTGCGGGCGAAAACGTCACTCCAAGGAATTTATGAATTTGCCTTATTATATGGAGCGATGTATCGATGTTTGCATGAGAAAACTCAAAGTATTTGAAACTATGTCGTAATCATTTTATTTATATGGGTTACGTTAAGTGTGCAGACGTCACTACACAAGTCTGTGCGTTCCATCTCGTCCAATTTAATGCTTATTATTTGCTGAGACAGCAACTTTTACTTCAATAATGATGTGATTCATGATTTCAGCAGCCTATCTTAAAATGTTACCAATGCGTTGGAAAGTGAGCAGTTTGGCAGACCCTGTGACGTACCACTTGGATGCTGAAGACCCGGATGCAGAAGTCTGGCCAATGTTGCTCGGTGACCGCTTGGACTGTCACTTGCCCGTAAAGAATCGACCCCTTGTCTGGCCAGTACTGCTCGCACTTCAGCTGCAAGATATAGACAAAATAGCGCGTATCAGCTGTCATATATACGACAAACATAACTCTTCATATTGCACTATGGTGATATTATTGTTAATGGTTGTATTTGTGATAAGCGTAAGAAAAGTCACAAATTGAACCTACCACACTATCCTCCACGAGGTTGGTGAGGATCACTACCACAGCCACATGCTGCTCCCACACCATCCGCCAAAAGTCGGCCAGGGTTGTTTTCGTCGGCCCTACATTTGACCACAGAGCATGCATTACAGGTGTTACAAATCATCTGATACACCTATTCGGTGATATAACATATGTAAGATATGTGGTCGATTTAATCGTTCTGGTTATAAATAACAGCTAATTAGACCAAATTATTACGATGTAACAATTCAGGGTCGGATCCAGATATGCTCGAAGGGCGGGGGGGGGGGGGGTGGGGGGCGCTTTAGGTTTTCATGTTAAATGGTATAAATTTCGGCGCCCCCCCCCCGAATCCGCCCCTACAATTAAGCTGCTTTGCTTCAACGATTTATATGATAATATATGTCAAAATAATAGTGATATATGCCAAGTAGTTATGGTACCATGGCGACGGAGGCGTGGCTTAAGATGACCCCAATGATGAAAGTCATCTTCTAGTTGACCATGAGCCGCCGGGATGGGCCGTCATACATAGATAAATACGTCAAGCACGCCCAATATCGTGGATAATAAGGTAATAGGTAATAGGGCTGTACAGTTCTCTAGGGTTCTATTTCCGGTTTAGGTGCTTTTGGGGACCAACAAAAAAACACGTGCTCTTAGAACGAGTGCGCATCACGCTGGTGCCTTGCTACAGATGCGTGGCGCACACTCGTTGTAGTCAACGTTTGAGTGTTGGGACACGGCTGGCTGCGAGGTTTGTGGGTGAAGAATCGAGTGGGTGTGAAACAATTTTTTGTTCGCTTTCGTCCAGGCATTCTTAACTATAAAATCAGAATATAGTTAAAGGTAAGACATTTATTACTCCATAATGCACGTGGTCGGTTCGATGAGATACTTGGAAGCGTTGTATTTTGAGGCGAATCATCGGTGTTTACAGACGAATCACGATTGTCCTCGCCTGCTCAGTCCATATTATACATATAAGGAGCGTTTTTACGTAACCATAGATACCGCGCGCAGACATGCAAATCATGATGATTATTACAACATACAACATGGTAAATCCAATAGAGCACATTAGCTCGCCTGACACTGACAGTCTGATACTGACTCATTAAGCAGCCACATTCTGATTTATCAACTTCTAACCGCTCATCCATTACATTAACCTACTCTGGTGGTAAAAATGCTGATATACGCATTAAATTCTGTGGTTAGTTGTGTATCCAAGGTGAGCTTCAGCCGATTTTGCGTGCGAAGCGAGTGAAGGTGAAGAAACCGGAAGGTAGGCAGCACGCACAGGCCGTCGATGCTAGGCATTGACGTAGAGCATAAGTATCGCTGTCTCGTGAGGTTTCGATCAAAACCCGTAGTGACTGTACAGCTCTATATGTGAACTATATGAACTATAAGTTATGTGATGTCGCTCATGTGTAGAGGACCGGAACTTGAATGTGCAAGCCAAAGTCATTAGCGATTAGTGGCAGCTGTGTTCTGCCACTTGTGTACCAGAACGCCATTAAATGGCGCTGTGTACTCACCAAGCGATGCGATGAAAGCTTCACCTTCGTTGTAGAGCTGTAACAAAATATACATAATTACAGTGTCGGGCGTTCGTCTCAAATATCCAAATTTAGTTTCGTAAAGAACCGTAACGAACAATACTGTTGATCTGTTGATTATCGAGTAACATATCACGGTGTCTATAATGGGTTAATTGTCAAGATCACTCACTCTTAACGTGTGGAAAAATGTAGAATCAAACATGTGCCTGCATATCGAACAGTTAGAATAAAAAATAATAGACATGCATATTTATCATTTCTGTGAACATGGATATAACACATGGAACATCCAGGAAGCAATAGAGCCATAATGCCATACTCACTCGTATAGTGCTGGCATTAATGTAGTCACTTAAATCCTGTCCGGGAATTGGTTGTAACAATACTCGATTATGATCATCTACAAAACAAACATTTCGGCATTTAATACTGCTTCTGATCTCGCTAAGTCGCTCCTATAGATTCACCCACTGGAAGTTATATTCCTTACCTAATATCATAGAAAACAAAACTTTGAATCCTTGCACTCCAGTAGACACTTCGATAGTCAATAAAGGAAATAAATGTATGCTTTAAATCTCACATATTGAACGAAAAGTTTATTAAGTATATACATATGGATTAACACCTACGTTACATAAAGGGCTGGACTAAAATATTGAGCTAGCGTTTAGGCGACAACAAGACGGGGAATATGCCACATATACTGATCGGGCAGGTCTTTCAATCGTCCACAATGTGTACATATAGATTCAACTTACATGGCAAGATGTTCTTGAACCTGTTTTTGGTCTTTAGACCGTTACGTGCAGCGTCCTTTGACTCGTGCATGTTGTCAGGGAGGGTCTAAAATTAAAACAAAGGGATTGATATTGTCAATGTCAGTAAATAGTAAAAGAGACGTAAAGGTGTGCATGGTTGTTGTCGTCTTTTCAAATTCATATAAGTCGAGATTTTTCATTTTCGTAAACAGTACGCTGTCACGCATCAGAGATGTAGCTTCAATTAAACTTACTTATGCTTATACTTTTCCCTCTGAAGACTGAATGTCACCACCCAATCAGCCATTATTATTACCATCTATATATCTATTTATCTATATATGTCCATCTGAACTACTGCCGGCAGGCACAAGGCGGATATATGTTATCACCTGACAGGAAAGCATAAACCTGGCGGATCGAGTTCAATGCTTCCGTTTGAAGCATTCTTTCTTTAAAAAGACTTACCCGCGACTTATCTTTACCTTAAACTCCTCTTTGAACGGTTCAGTAACAGCTTTTTGTGTCTTTACGTACTCTGGGAAGTGGGCCTTGGCTATCATTCTGCTGCTCACTGCAAACACATGTTCATGATATGTTAAAAATGACACTTAAATATCTGAAAAATGGGGATGGAAGATGGGAATTCTTGCAACAGAGTGTATCCGAAAACGAGTTCCCCAATATAACTTGGGGAGGGAATGTCGTAGACAAAAGGAGAGTGGTCCAGCCATAGGGAGGCGTACATTTGGTATTGAACATCCGGAAATGGGCGTCCGGATCCGCCAGTTTGGTTGGGGTAAGCTCCGATTACTATGACTGTAATGTAACCTGTCCGCACAATCAACAAAGTAAGGGAGATGGGAGATGCCTACAGTAAAATTGGGGGAAGGGGGTCCACAAGAAAATGGTAGTGAAAGTTACCAGTGGCCTCCAGGCTCAAAAATCATGGGGGGAGTCCGGTATTTATACTTGTATCTGATCTCCGTCCGCGGCTTATGGTTGCTTAAAGCAGCCTATTTACATGCGCCATCTTAGATTGTTTACATTTTAGAATCAAGACTAAAGTATCTCAAAATTATGATGCATATGTTTTATATCTCTTTGCGTCTGTAAAACAAGAATTTTAACATAAAACTGCGCGGTTTATTTATATCACACGCGGACGTCCTAGCGAGCCGCGGTCGACATCACACAGAATACCGAACAGCAAACAGGCGCGCAGGGATATAAGGCCGGCGACCAACTTCTGCTCTGGTCACCAAATTTGCTTCTCACCGAATAGCCCACAGGCTTTCGGGATTTAAATTCAAAACAGAATATACTTATTCGACATGGAGAAGAGTTGTTAATACCCAAAATGAAAAAATATATTACTTTAACTTACCGTTGTTATAGATTGCCTCAGTGGCATGGTTGTCCTCGGGTTTGGGTTTCAGCGGAATGGGTTTGAGAGGAGAGACAGGCGGCTTTTCCGTGACGGCACCGTGTTTGATCTCTACCCTGGGAGACTCGCTGTCGCTGGCCTGTGGCGCCGGGGTGTCAGCGGTCCCATCCGACCTCTGCGAGTATGTGATGGGCAGCATGATCTCATCACTCTGTCGCTTCCTTCGTTTTCTGCGCAAATAAGAGTGGAACTATATTTTACAATTCCACATCGTAAAGGACCCCATCGTCAACATGAAAACATACTAAAAGGTATATGAAATCATTCGTCCAGTATCCTTTGTAGATCAGATAAAGCTGCATTTGACGTTATTGACGGTAACAAAGAAGGTAATTATTAATGGTAGTATAGGGGATGGTAATAGTGGGGATGGTCATGTTGATGTAAACAAACGGCGGTTGATTATTAAAAAGGTATTCAAAACGTTGCATAACTGACTCAAACCATAATCGTTTCATCCCACTGCCTTGCCTCTGTAGACTTCGCTAATCAGATCATAAGAAGTTATAAGTGATTTTAATTGATTTGATTTTGATTAATTTCGATTGATTTGATGTTGATTTGATTTGATTGTCATTGCAATGAATGTAGTAATCTTGTAAAGTAGTCTCAAATTCCGCATTTTACCCCCTTACCCATTACGACAATCAGAATTAATGGCACGCACAGTATCCATGTTCAGGGTTATCGTGTGAGAGACTGCAGCAGAAGCACTGATTTGTCACATTTTATTCATTTTGCGTGAGTAGGTTCCTCCTGTTAAACAGTTTGTGTAAACAGTCTGGAATTCTCCATTACAACGTTATGCGTGACCCCTCACCTATTCACAGTAATTGTTACCGAAAAGTGGACAGAGAGTATATCGTATTTATATTTTTTTAATTATTATTTGATATACATAATACTATGAAGCTGAAGACATTTCAAGCGGTTTGTCTGAAAATGTTCCAATCTTTGTATCATAATCTACCTTAATATCTTTAACCTCGTTCTTTCGTTGTTTGATGACCAAAGTTACGGTCATGTCACGACTGAATTTTACGTCCGCTGTCACACGACATGCCGCTATGCACCTCTTTAACGACGTTTATACCATTGCTCATTTCACTGGTCAACTTGCTTATTTAATTGGGGGTTAACGAACTTCAGTTACAGCTCAGCATATATGGCGATCGTTGGCGCATCTGAATATTTAAGCTTATTGTAAATCATGCATAGCAATCTCAAACGAAAAGTGTAATGATCTTCCCCAACACTATTTCACGGCTTACCGTATGATGAACACTGCAGCCAAGATGGCGGCGGCGAGGATGACCAGCCCGGCTGCTAGCCCTCCACCAATGGCCGCTCCATCAGGTTCTTGCCCACCAACTCCCGGTCCACCTCCATGGGCACCATGTGATCCTGCACCGCTACTAGTGGTTGGGACAGTAATCTCTGCGGTTGGGAGAGTAATCTCTGCAAACAGGCAAATCTGGGTTTTGAGATCTGTTAATATGTGCATCCTCTCAGTTATTTCCGCAAATAGCAGTTGAAAGGGAGGTTACTTTCAGGCATCACATCAAAAAGGACAACCAAAGCATTGGCCCATATGTAAACAGGAAAAAACGTTAGGCTTCTTACTGCAACCCTAGTACAATATTGCATGCAATAGACAAGTATGTGTATCTTGAACCAAGTTCAAGCCCTTTCTGATGTTCTCTGTCTCTTGATCGCTCCTGTATATAATTAGAAAAAGAAAAGAAAAAAAAAACAGGTAGAAACAAAACACGCTCGGTGCTATTATTTTATATAATACGACGGTGGTGAAGGTGTTTATCGTCGATTCTATTATCACGTGGACTAAAATGATATTCCCGCATTCAAAACTTAAAGTTGCAAATCGAGCTCATTCCCGCCAAAACTAAGCTCAGGCGAAATTTATATCAAAATTTGCAGAAACTCGATTATTTCATTCTATAAATTCAGAAACCTAATAAACATCGCCGTTTTGGCTGTGGTGTGGCAAACGTGTCTATCCCGGGACACCACAGAACTCTATAGCGGCACAGCTCTTATACCAAAGCATCGCCAAGCACACAAACTGATGACGTTTACCACCAAGTTGAAAACATAGTGGTAAATTGATATCACGGGCATTGGCTAAGAGACTCTATTTGGCAGTATGGCATGGGTGGAGTATGGACAAAATAACTCGTGAATGATTCAAGGACTGATTGTTATTTGTATTTTGACCTCTTTAGTTTTGGCGGGAAAGAGCTCGATATTGCAACTTTAGGATAATAACACATCATCCCAAAGTTGTGTGGTTAAAGCCCAGTCGTCTCCTGCGGCCGTATTCTTAACTTGTAATTTACGCACGAAAAGTGCATTTTCGTCTTAGCCTCTCCAGCACGTTGTGGTGGTGCTCATGATTAAGAAATCTTCAATATAATTTTAGCACTTTCTTAATTCAGAACATCCACGTCTTGGGTGACTACTTTTGTATTTTCAACCCGCTAATCGCTCGGCAAATGTTCCTCTTAGCGCCAAGCCTATTGCCGTATCCTAAGTGGCGATTATGGATACGGCCGCTGGTCCGTAAGAAAGAGTCATTGCACTACGTTTTTGATTGAACGTATCCCTAAACGTAACCCGATGAGCAATTACGTCATCAGAACTTGGGATGTTTCCTGACCCATATAGATACGTTTGCGGGATCTGTTTGCGGGACTACGTGTAAATCGCCTTTTTATATCTGCGGCTAAGACTGACTGTACTAGAGAAAGAGAGACAATGGACGATGGTGGTTTGCTTATAATTTCAGCAACTCAAGTTTCATGTAAGCGTTTTCCTCCCGAAGAAGCGTTGTAATTTCTTTAAAAAAACATGATTATACACAAGAATACCTAGATTTCCTCTTTAGATGGCCCAAAAGAAAATGCGTGTGCAAGACTGTTAGACACCCCCCCCCCCCTACATACCCACAATCCCCTAGCCATCCAAATCCTAAATAAATACTAGAAGCCTTTGGAAGGTAGAACTTCGTCAACAGAACCTTACATAAATAGTATTGATGTATTACTTTCATCTATTCAGGTGTAACCGTAGTTTACCACTACATTTAGAAATATTATTGGCCAGGCCAGATCCTGATTAGTGGTCAAAACCTTTAGGAATGGTAATTATTCAATGAATATGTAAACTATGTAGATGGTTTCACATGTATTATATAAGTGTTGTATCAATTAGAGGTTTCAACTAGAAGTCAGTTTGTTGAGGAATTGTTGCATGCGAAAAACGGTTCATAAATATAAATGAAAAAATGAATGAAATAACCATTTTCAGAAGGCGTTTTTCATGAAATGGTTATTTCATCTCTCCTATTCCATCGCAGAATCAGTCCTGAAAAAAATACTTCAGGTGGGCTTTTGTTTGACTAAAGGTAAGATAGCGAAAGAAGTAATATAAATATATCAATCCCTTGAATGTAACCGGGATTCTGTGATGGTATTTTTAGACGTGTCGAAAGCCGTTGACCGGGTTTATCACGATGGACTCCTACAAAAGCTCCAGGCATTTGGAATAACTGGTGACCTACTGTTGTGGTTTAATAGTTATTTGAGTAATCGTAGCCAACGAGTTGTGTTAGACGGTAATGCCTCGGAAAATAGAAAGATTAATGCCGGTGTCCCACAAGGTTCGATTTTTGGGCCCTTACTGTTCCTTATCTATGTGAATGATATAATAGACGGACTAGAAGGTGACATATTCCTGTACGCGGACGATACATCTGTATTTTTTGTCCTCGATAGCAATAGAAATTCGGAAGCCATAAATCGCGACCTCGCAAAGTTATGGGACTGGGCGTCTCAATCTAGGGTATCTTTTAACCCGAGCAAAACAGTGTACATGACATTCAGCAAAAGGCCTCGTAACCCGGCGGCTTACAACTTTATTTTGGCTCTACTTTAATACGTCGTGTTGACAGCCATTGTCATCTCGGGGTCACTATAACGAGCAATATGAACTGGGCCGCCCAGGTTGACAATATGGTTGACAAGGCGTCTAAGGCCGTTTCACTCTTAAAACGAATGCTTAGGCGTATTGACAGGAAAACAAAGATGAGCATTTACAAGACAAATATCAGACCACTCTTAGAGTATGCAACGCCTGTTTTTCATGGTGATCTGACAAACCACCAGTCACAACGATTAGAAACTGTACAACGCCAGGCCCTGTTGACAACTACAATAGCTCTAGTACGTCGCATCAACGCCTTCTGTCTGAAACTGGTGTTGATTCGTTGTCGACAAGGCGTGCTTATTTTTGTGCATGTATGTTCTATAAGATGGTAAAAGGTCTGGCCCCTCAATACCTAAATTCGCTGGTTCCACCCACCGTGTCTGATGTGTTCCATTACTCTCTACGCGATAATAACGATTTTTATCCTCCAGTAATCAAAAAAACATACTACATGAATTCTTTTCTATGAACCTCTGTCAGAGCATGGAACTCCCTCCCCCAGGACCTGAAAACATCCACGTCTCTCTTATCGTTTAAAACAATGTATAAGAGACGGTACTTTGATTCGCCAAACGTCCTATATGATATGTTTAATGGTCCCGGGGCGATAAATCAATGTAGACTGCGCTTAACGGTTTGAACGCTCACAGACACGCGTATGGCTTTATATCGTCTAGCAATTGCAACCATTGTAGCAGCAAAAATGAAGATTGTCTTCACTTTCTCCTTCAGTGTCCAGCACATGAAATCCATCGAAAAACTCTGGTTAACAATGTCATATTTCTTTTCGGAAACAATTAAGTTACAACTCTTTTAAATAATTCATCAACGCCTCAGTTGTTGAATTATGTAAAATTATGCTTTTTGGATGGACAGATATTAGTATTGAGGATAACATTACAGTGTTCCATGCTGTACAAAGTTATATAGTCAGTACTGGTAGGTTCTAAACAGGGGTCACCTTGGTATTTGTTGCTTTCTTATTATTATTTTTTTCCCTCCTGGTGATATCAATATGCATCCCAGTATATACATATTTACATATTTAATATTAATGATTATTACCTTCTTCGTATATATTTCTTAGGCGCGCGAGCCCTGCAATGTTATGTTATGTCATTGTGTATATTTCACTTCATGTCGTTGTTTTACTTTATAACTATCGAGGTAGTCATTTACATGTGTATTCGCTATTGATAACCTCGTAAAATAACTAAAGTTTATATTTAAAAAAATATATAAATATACTTAATACTAAAACAGATATTTACACTTTTAAACGAAACTGTTTAAACTCCCTTTTCTAGCTGTATTCAATTCTGTTTCTATTGCGATCGCCTACGAAAATTGTGAAGAACACCGGCCGTCGCTTTACGGTTGTCGACAGAAAACCGACTGCAATAACTCATTTGTGCGCCGCGCGAGAGTGAGAAACCAAAACGTAAACATTGTCGGCGCTAAGGGATCGGGATGCCTATCAGTAGCGCGGAAATATAGTACAATACCTCTCTAATAAAAGCACGTTGATCGGAATACCGATGATGTTCCTGTGTACATGCGGACCCGCCCCCAACGTGGAACGTCCATTCATTTGATCATAGATTGGACGACAGCCGACATTTATATACCTTGAAAGGCAATCGCACATTATCAGCCTAGGAAATCGTCTGTTTGATCGTCTATATTTGTGAACACGAGACTTACCCTCGCACGTTCTGTTGTTGGGCGCCAGCGAGTAGCCATTGGGACACTGGCATTGATAGTTTCCCGGGGTATTCCGGCACGTATCGCTGCAGCCACCGTTACCTTCCCGGCATTCGTCGATATCTATGTGTCACAACGGAACGATTAAACAGTGATTTCACTATAACATTGTCTTGACAATTAAGAATGCTCTGGTTACACTAAAAACCTGAGCGATTTTTGAAGAAAGGTCGACGCACTTGTGGTTGAAACTCCGGATCTTAAATTGAATTATGTTATTTAAAAGGTCACCCAGCAGCCCACTTTAAAAATTGGTCAGCTTCCAACAGTAAATGAAACACCATTTCATGGTCGGGTTTTGTTCTTTGTTTTTGTCGAAACAATATAATCGACAATAGTCAGACTACTTCAAGGTTTATCATCGTTAATATATCAGAAAGACTTCAAACCTTCCTGATTTTATAAAACAAAACGGCAAAGAATTTCAGAAGCGGTGAAAGCGAGGTGCCAGGGAGGCAATGGTAGAATGTGTGATACTGCACTTCATATATCAACAACATGGGAATCACTATGTGTAGCGTGCTTATATGTAAGAATCTCATTTGTTATTGAGATTGGCAGAAGGTCAAGGAAAAACATATTTTTCACACTTGTGTCTATGTCTCTGACGTTTATTCAGATGACCAGATATTTGATCTTAGAATCCCGATATGTCATCGATTTCAATCCAGATTCCGCATTAACCACTTTACAGAAACCTAGTCGATTAGTCGATTTATATGAAACCAAGACCGGCTTACCGAACTGACTTTCACAAGAGAAGAACCAAAACCGGTTTGCTCGAAACCGTGAAACTATCCAGAAGGCAACCGTTGAAACCGGGTTCAAAAAGGGTTTCGGATTTGTGTCGGTTTCAGGTAAATCGCCTTTCGATTTGAACAGTGGCCTATTTTTGATAAGTTTATACGCGCGGTGTGTGCGAGGGGCAGTTACTCTGCTGTAAGAATTAAGGTAGAATTTAACCTCAATGAAAAAATTTCCAAATCCTAAATAAATACTAGAAGCCTTTGGAAGGTAGAACTTCGTCAACAGAACCTTACATAAATAGTATTGGTGTATTACTTTCATCTATTCAGGTGTAACCGTAGTTTACCACTACATTTAGAAATATTATTGGCCAGGCCAGATCCTGATTAGTGGTCAAAACCTTTAGGAATGGTAATTATTCAATGAATATGTAAACTATGTAGATGGTTTCACATGTATTATATAAGTGTTGTATCAATTAGAGGTTTCAACTAGAAGTCAGTTTGTTGAGGAATTGTTGCATGCGAAAAACGGTTCATAAATATAAATGAAAAAATGAATGAAATAACCATTTTCAGAAGGCGTTTTTCATGAAATGGTTATTTCATCTCTCCTATTCCATCGCAGAATCAGTCCTGAAAAAAATACTTCAGGTGGGCTTTTGTTTGACTAAAGGTAAGATAGCGAAAGAAGTAATATAAATATATCAATCCCTTGAATGTAACCGGGATTCTGTGATGGTATTTTTAGACGTGTCGAAAGCCGTTGACCGGGTTTATCACGATGGACTCCTACAAAAGCTCCAGGCATTTGGAATAACTGGTGACCTACTGTTGTGGTTTAATAGTTATTTGAGTAATCGTAGCCAACGAGTTGTGTTAGACGGTAATGCCTCGGAAAATAGAAAGATTAATGCCGGTGTCCCACAAGGTTCGATTTTTGGGCCCTTACTGTTCCTTATCTATGTGAATGATATAATAGACGGACTAGAAGGTGACATATTCCTGTACGCGGACGATACATCTGTATTTTTTGTCCTCGATAGCAATAGAAATTCGGAAGCCATAAATCGCGACCTCGCAAAGTTATGGGACTGGGCGTCTCAATCTAGGGTATCTTTTAACCCGAGCAAAACAGTGTACATGACATTCAGCAAAAGGCCTCGTAACCCGGCGGCTTACAACTTTATTTTGGCTCTACTTTAATACGTCGTGTTGACAGCCATTGTCATCTCGGGGTCACTATAACGAGCAATATGAACTGGGCCGCCCAGGTTGACAATATGGTTGACAAGGCGTCTAAGGCCGTTTCACTCTTAAAACGAATGCTTAGGCGTATTGACAGGAAAACAAAGATGAGCATTTACAAGACAAATATCAGACCACTCTTAGAGTATGCAACGCCTGTTTTTCATGGTAATCTGACAAACCACCAGTCACAACGATTAGAAACTGTACAACGCCAGGCCCTTTTGACAACTACAATAGCTCTAGTACGTCGCATCAACGCCTTCTGTCTGAAACTGGTGTTGATTCGTTGTCGACAAGGCGTGCTTATTTTTGTGCATGTATGTTCTATAAGATGGTAAAAGGTCTGGCCCCTCAATACCTAAATTCGCTGGTTCCACCCACCGTGTCTGATGTGTTCCATTACTCTCTACGCGATAATAACGATTTTTATCCTCCAGTAATCAAAAAAACATACTACATGAATTCTTTTCTATG
This sequence comes from Arenicola marina, assembly GCA_964019135.1. NCBI lineage: Eukaryota > Metazoa > Annelida > Polychaeta > Arenicolidae > Arenicola > Arenicola marina. Next base: position 21,864,872 of record OZ025254.1, on the reverse strand, counting down.
AACCTCTGTCAGAGCATGGAACTCCCTCCCCCAGGACCTGAAAACATCCACGTCTCTCTTATCGTTTAAAACAATGTATAAGAGACGGTACTTTGATTCGCCAAACGTCCTATATGATATGTTTAATGGTCCCGGGGCGATAAATCAATGTAGACTGCGCTTAGCGGTTTGAACGCTCACAGACACGCGTATGGCTTTATATCGTCTAGCAATTGCAACCATTGTAGCAGCAAAAATGAAGATTGTCTTCACTTTCTCCTTCAGTGTCCAGCACATGAAATCCATCGAAAAACTCTGGTTAACAATGTAATATTTCTTTTCGGAAACAATTAAGTTACAACTCTTTTAAATAATTCATCAACGCCTCAGTTGTTGAATTATGTAAAATTATGCTTTTTGGATCGACAGATATTAGTATTGAGGATAACATTACAGTGTTCCATGCTGTTCAAAGTTATATAGTCAGTACTGGTAGGTTCTAAACAGGGGTCACCTTGGTATTTGTTGCTTTCTTATTATTATTTTTTTCCCTCCTGGTGATATCAATATGCATCCCAGTATATACATATTTACATATTTAATATTAATGATTAATACCTTCTTCGTATATATTTCTTAGGCGCGCGAGCCCTGCTATGTTATGTTATGTCATTGTGTATCTTTCACTTCATGTCGTTGTTTTACTTTATAACTATCGAGGTAGTCATTTACATGTGTATTCGCTATTGATAACCTCGTAAAATAACTAAAGTTTATATTTAAAAAAATATATAAATATACTTAATACTAAAACAGATATTTACACTTTTAAACGAAACTGTTTAAACTCCCTTTTCTAGCTGTATTCAATTCTGTTTCTATTGCGATCGCCTACGAAAATTGTGAAGAACACCGGCCGTCGCTTTACGGTTGTCGACAGAAAACCGACTGCAATAACTCATTTGTGCGCCGCGCGAGAGTGAGAAACCAAAACGTAAACATTGTCGGCGCTAAGGGATCGGGATGCCTATCAGTAGCGCGGAAATATAGTACAATACCTCTCTAATAAAAGCACGTTGATCGGAATACCGATGATGTTCCTGTGTACATGCGGACCCGCCCCCAACGTGGAACGTCCATTCATTTGATCATAGATTGGACGACAGCCGACATTTATAAACCTTGAAAGGCAATCGCACATTATCAGCCTAGGAAATCGTCTGTTTGATCGTCTATATTTGTGAACACGAGACTTACCCTCGCACGTTCTGTTGTTGGGCGCCAGCGAGTAGCCATTGGGACACTGGCATTGATAGTTTCCCGGGGTATTCCGGCACGTATCGCTGCAGCCACTGTTACCTTCCCGGCATTCGTCGATATCTATGTGTCACAACGGAACGATTAAACAGTGATTTCACTATAACATTGTCTTGACAATTAAGAATGCTCTGGTTACACTAAAAACCTGAGCGATTTTTGAAGAAAGGTCGACGCACTTGTGGTTGAAACTCCGGATCTTAAATTGAATTATGTTATTTAAAAGGTCACCCAGCAGCCCACTTTAAAAATTGGTCAGCTTCCAAGAGTAAATGAAACACCATTTCATGGTCGGGTTTTGCTCTTTGTTTTTGTCGAAACAATATAATCGACAATAGTCAGACTACTTCAAGGTTTATCATCGTTAATATATCAGAAAGACTTCAAACCTTCCTGCTTTTATAAAACAAAACGGCAAAGAATTTCAGAAGCGGTGAAAGCGAGGTGCCAGGGAGGCAATGGTAGAATGTGTGATACTGCACTTCATATATCAACAACATGGGAATCACTATGTGTAGCGTGCTTATATGTAAGAATCTCATTTGTTATTGAGATTGGCAGAAGGTCAAGGAAAAACATATTTTTCACACTTGTGTCTATGTCTCTGACGTTTATTCAGATGACCAGATATTTGATCTTAGAATCCCGATATGTCATCGATTTCAATCCAGATTCCGCATTAACCACTTTACAGAAACCTAGTCGATTAGTCGATTTATATGAAACCAAGACCGGCTTACCGAACTGACTTTCACAAGAGAAGAACCAAAACCGGTTTGCTCGAAACCGTGAAACTATCCAGAAGGCAACCGTTGAAACCGGGTTCAAAAAGGGTTTCGGATTTGTGTCGGTTTCAGGTAAATTGCCTTTCGATTTGAACAGTGGCCTATTTTTGATAAGTTTATACGCGCGGTGTGTGCGAGGGGCAGTTACTCTGCTGTAAGAATTAAGGTAGAATCTAACCTCAATGAAAAATTTACCAATTTTGTCTCGCTCATCTGATCTATAAACTAGATAAACTAGTTTCTGTTCCCATATGTAAACAGGAAAAAACGTTAGGCTTCTTACTGCAACCCTAGTACAATATTGCATGCAATAGACAAGTATGTGTATCTTGAACCAAGTTCAAGCCCTTTCTGATGTTCTCTGTCTCTTGATCGCTCCTGTACATAATTAGAAAAAGAAAAGAAAAAAAAACAGGTAGAAACAAAACACGCTCGGTGCTATTATTTTATATAATACGACGGTGGTGAAGGTGTTTATCGTCGATTCTATTATCACGTGGACTAAAATGATATTCCCGCATTCAAAACTTAAAGTTGCAAATCGAGCTCATTCCCGCCAAAACTAAGCTCAGGCGAAATTTATATCAAAATTTGCAGAAACTCGATTATTTCATTCTATAAATTCAGAAACCTAATAAACATCGCCGTTTTGGCTGTGGTGTGGCAAACGTGTCTATCCCGGGACACCACAGAACTCTATAGCGGCACAGCTCTTATACCAAAGCATCGCCAAGCACACAAACTGATGACGTTTACCACCAAGTTGAAAACATAGTGGTAAATTGATATCACGGGCATTGGCTAAGAGACTCTATTTGGCAGTATGGCATGGGTGGAGTATGGACAAAATAACTCGTGAATGATTCAAGGACTGATTGTTATTTGTATTTTGACCTCTTTAGTTTTGGCGGGAAAGAGCTCGATATTGCAACTTTAGGATAATAACACATCATCCCAAAGTTGTGTGGTTAAAGCCCAGTCGTCTCCTGCGGCCGTATTCTTAACTTGTAATTTACGCACGAAAAGTGCATTTTCGTCTTAGCCTCTCCAGCACGTTGTGGTGGTGCTCATGATTAAGAAATCTTCAATATAATTTTAGCACTTTCTTAATTCAGAACATCCACGTCTTGGGTGACTACTTTTGTATTTTCAACCCGCTAATCGCTCGGCAAATGTTCCTCTTAGCGCCAAGCCTATTGCCGTATCCTAAGTGGCGATTATGGATACGGCCGCTGGTCCGTAAGAAAGAGTCATTGCACTACGTTTTTGATTGAACGTATCCCTAAACGTAACCCGATGAGCAATTACGTCATCAGAACTTGGGATGTTTCCTGACCCATATAGATACGTTTGCGGGATCTGTTTGCGGGACTACGTGTAAATCGCCTTTTTATATCTGCGGCTAAGACTGACTGTACTAGAGAAAGAGAGACAATGGACGATGGTGGTTTGCTTATAATTTCAGCAACTCAAGTTTCATGTAAGCGTTTTCCTCCCGAAGAAGCGTTGTAATTTCTTTAAAAAAACATGATTATACACAAGAATACCTAGATTTCCTCTTTAGATGGCCCAAAAGAAAATGCGTGTGCAAGACTGTTAGACACCCCCCCCCTACATACCCACAATCCCCTAGCCATCCAAATCCTAAATAAATACTAGAAGCCTTTGGAAGGTAGAACTTCGTCAACAGAACCTTACATAAATAGTATTGATGTATTACTTTCATCTATTCAGGTGTAACCGTAGTTTACCACTACATTTAGAAATATTATTGGCCAGGCCAGATCCTGATTAGTGGTCAAAACCTTTAGGAATGGTAATTATTCAATGAATATGTAAACTATGTAGATGGTTTCACATGTATTATATAAGTGTTGTATCAATTAGAGGTTTCAAATAGAAGTCAGTTTGTTGAGGAATTGTTGCATGCGAAAAACGGTTCATAAATATAAATGAAAAAATGAATGAAATAACCATTTTCAGAAGGCGTTTTTCATGAAATGGTTATTTCATCTCTCCTATTCCATCGCAGAATCAGTCCTGAAAAAAATACTTCAGGTGGGCTTTTGTTTGACTAAAGGTAAGATAGCGAAAGAAGTAATATAAATATATCAATCCCTTGAATGTAACCGGGATTCTGTGATGGTATTTTTAGACGTGTCGAAAGCCGTTGACCGGGTTTATCACGATGGACTCCTACAAAAGCTCCAGGCATTTGGAATAACTGGAGACCTACTGTTGTGGTTTAATAGTTATTTGAGTAATCGTAGCCAACGAGTTGTGTTAGACGGTAATGCCTCGGAAAATAGAAAGATTAATGCCGGTGTCCCACAAGGTTCGATTTTTGGGCCCTTACTGTTCCTTATCTATGTGAATGATATAATAGACGGACTAGAAGGTGACATATTCCTGTACGCGGACGATACATCTGTATTTTTTGTCCTCGATAGCAATAGAAATTCGGAAGCCATAAATCGCGACCTCGCAAAGTTATGGGACTGGGCGTCTCAATCTAGGGTATCTTTTAACCCGAGCAAAACAGTGTACATGACATTCAGCAAAAGGCCTCGTAACCCGGCGGCTTACAACTTTATTTTGGCTCTACTTTAATACGTCGTGTTGACAGCCATTGTCATCTCGGGGTCACTATAACGAGCAATATGAACTGGGCCGCCCAGGTTGACAATATGGTTGACAAGGCGTCTAAGGCCGTTTCACTCTTAAAACGAATGCTTAGGCGTATTGACAGGAAAACAAAGATGAGCATTTACAAGACAAATATCAGACCACTCTTAGAGTATGCAACGCCTGTTTTTCATGGTGATCTGACAAACCACCAGTCACAACGATTAGAAACTGTACAACGCCAGGCCCTGTTGACAACTACAATAGCTCTAGTACGTCGCATCAACGCCTTCTGTCTGAAACTGGTGTTGATTCGTTGTCGACAAGGCGTGCTTATTTTTGTGCATGTATGTTCTATAAGATGGTAAAAGGTCTGGCCCCTCAATACCTAAATTCGCTGGTTCCACCCACCGTGTCTGATGTGTTCCATTACTCTCTACGCGATAATAACGATTTTTATCCTCCAGTAATCAAAAAAACATACTACATGAATTCTTTTCTATGAACCTCTGTCAGAGCATGGAACTCCCTCCCCCAGGACCTGAAAACATCCACGTCTCTCTTATCGTTTAAAACAATGTATAAGAGACGGTACTTTGATTCGCCAAACGTCCTATATGATATGTTTAATGGTCCCGGGGCGATAAATCAATGTAGACTGCGCTTAGCGGTTTGAACGCTCACAGACACGCGTATGGCTTTATATCGTCTAGCAATTGCAACCATTGTAGCAGCAAAAATGAAGATTGTCTTCACTTTCTCCTTCAGTGTCCAGCACATGAAATCCATCGAAAAACTCTGGTTAACAATGTAATATTTCTTTTCGGAAACAATTAAGTTACAACTCTTTTAAATAATTCATCAACGCCTCAGTTGTTGAATTATGTAAAATTATGCTTTTTGGATCGACAGATATTAGTATTGAGGATAACATTACAGTGTTCCATGCTGTTCAAAGTTATATAGTCAGTACTGGTAGGTTCTAAACAGGGGTCACCTTGGTATTTGTTGCTTTCTTATTATTATTTTTTTTCCCTCCTGGTGATATCAATATGTATCCCAGTATATACATATTTACATATTTAATATCAATGATTAATACCTTCCTCGTATATATTTCTTAGGCGCGCGAGCCCCGATATGTTATGTTATGTCATTGTGTATATTTCACTTCATGTCGTTGTTTTACTTTATAACTATCGATGTAGTCATTTACATGTGTATTCGCTATTGATAACCTCGTAAAATAAATAAAGTTTATATAAAAAAAAATATATATACTTAATACTAAAACAGATATTTACACTTTTAAACGAAACTGTTCAAACTCTTATTTCTAGCTGCATTCAATTCTGTTTCTATTGCGATCGCCAACGGAAATTGTGAAGAACACCGGCCGTCGCTTTACGGTTGTCGACAGAAAACCGACTGCAATAACTCATTTGTGCGCCGCGCGAGAGTGAGAAACCAAAACGTAAACGTATCGGCGCTAAGGGATCGGGATGCGTATCAGTGGCGCGGAAATATAGTACAATACCTCTCTAATAAAAGCACGTTGATCGGAATACCGATGATGTTCCTGTGTACATGCGGACCCGCCCCCAACGTGGAACGTCCATTCATTTGATCATAGATTGGACGACAGCCGACATTTATATACCTTGAAAGGCAATCGCACATTATCAGCCTAGGGAATCGTCTGTTTGATCGTCTATATTTGTGAACACGAGACTTACCCTCGCACGTTCTGTTGTCTGCCGCGAGCGAGTAGCCAATGGGACACTGACATTCATAGCTTCCCGGCGTATTCCGGCACGTATCGCTGCAGCCACTGTTACCTTCCCGGCATTCGTCGATATCTATAAGTGTCACAAGGGAACAATTAAACAGTGATTTCGCTATAACATGGTCTTGACAATTAAGAATGTTCTGGTTACACTAAAAACCTGAGCGATTTTTGAAGAAAGGTCGACGCACTTGTGGTTGAAACTCCGGATCTTAAATCGAATTATGTTATATAAAAGGTCACCCAGCAGCCCACTTTAAAAATTGGTCAGCTTCCAACAGTAACTGAACCACCATTTCATGGTCGGGTTTTGTTCTTTGTTTTTGTCGAAACAATATAATCTACAATAGTCAGACTACTTCAAGGTTTATCATCGTTAATATATCAGAAAGACTTTCCTGCTTTTATAAAACAAAACGGCAAAGAATTTCAGAAGCGGTGAAAGCGAGGGGCCAGGGAGGCAATTGTAGATTGTGTGATACTGCACTTCATATGTCAGCAACATGGGAATCACTATGTGCAGCGTTCTTATATGTAAGAATCTCATTTGTTATTGAGATTGGCAGGAGGTCAAGGAAAAACATATTTTTCACACTTGCGTCTATGTCTCTGACGTTTATTAAGATGACCAGATATTTGATCTTAGAATATGTCATAGATTTCAATCCAGATCCCGCATTAACCACTTCATAGAAACCTCGATTAGTCCATTAATATGAAACCAAGACCGGTTAACCGAACTGACTGTTCCACAAGAGAAGACCAAAACCGGTTTGCTCGAAGCCGTGAAACTACCCAAAGGGCAACCGTTGAAACCGGTTTCGAAAAGGGTTTCGGATTTGCGTCGGTTTCAGGTAAATTGCCTTTCAATTTGAGCAGTGGCCTATTTTTGATAAGTTTATACGCGCGGTGTATGCCAGGGGCAGTTACTCTGCTGTAAGAATTAAGGTAGAATCTAACCTCAATGAAAAATTTACCTATTTTGTCTCGCTCATCTGATCTATAAACTAGATAAACTAGTTTCTGTTCCTTAACGATCGGAAGATGGGGCCAATATTGCAGTAAATGGTCACTAAAAAACATTTTTGTTGGCGCTGATGCGTTGAGAAAAACTCGCCCAAAGTTAATTTTGTCCCAAATGTGCGTTGGACAAAAACATTACACCTGCAATTCATACAGACACCGAGATATTTTGAAAATCTTTCTCTAAATCCCCACACAAAGCGTCCGTCAACTACCTTTCACTTAAAAATGGATCATCCATTTATGTCACCATTAAACACACATGTGGCATCTTCATTAGGAATGTCATGACCAATGTCATACGGTCCCCCGTTTATAGGCGGCAGATATGCAATCGAAATCTTTCAAATGATTGATTACACATTGACAGCGGGGTCAACATTAGCAATAATAATAATAATAAGTAACAATACAACCGTTCATTATCAAGATCATGCACATTTTTTCCGTTTATCATTAAAATAATGCGCTGTTTGGTCGTTCCTTTAATTAAATAACGCACACTTACGTTAATAAAACACGGCTAGGTCTGTTTCCCGGTGCATTTTGCTAGATAATGAACACTTAAGACAAAGGCGTGACGTCACACCATTTTTTAATGCATGGTGAGATGAGCAGACGTCTTCCACGACAACATATCTTGGTCAAGGTCATTTGTCCTTAGGGAGCGTAAAGGGGCACGGTGTCTAACAGTGTTCTATTTATCGTGATCTCAACCCGTGTTCGAGTTCGGCTTCATACTTGTAATTGCGGGCAACTCGTAATCTAGTGCAATTCACAAAAGGAAACTGTTTCGCCAAAAAGTCCCCCCCCCAATATATGATATTTTTTGCCGCCTAGTTATTGTCTGCGTTTTTTTGTTCAAGTTAGATACCTGATATCTTGTTATAGGGCAGTGACAATGAAAACATATAGTCTAAAGAGTTTTCCAAAAAGAAAAAAAATATTGTATCGAATTCGAAAAGAAAAGAAATATGTATAAAACAACCTATTGTCGCCGATAAGTGTACTTTCGGTGGGCGCAGACATTTATTCTCCCTGGTCTCCTATCAACCAATCACGATGAAGGACACTACGCGGGTCACTACGTCACTAGATCTGGTGATTGCGTGCATGTGAATTAATATGTAAAAAAACATGTAGATACAGGTCAACAGATATGGAGGGGTTTTTAGTTCTATGGTCTCTGTGGAACGTGCAGATGTGGTTTTGTAAACAGACTGGGGAAGAGAAAAGATCAAATAATGCATTTTGCATCCGTGCTTAACGGTGTTTAACTGTTTTACATGTTTAAAGCCTTTGTCATTGACCATGCTGGGTAACGAGTTCTGGAGTGTTGACTGACTAACCATTCAAACTTAGGAACATTAAACTAATGACTAGGCTGCAACAGCGAGCGGGCAAGATGGGAAATATCCCGCTACCGCTACCGTAAATGGTCACTAAAAAACATTTTTGTTGGCGCTGATGCGCTGAGAAAAACTCGCCCAAAGTTAATTTTGTCCCAAATGTGCGTTGGACAAAAACATTACACCTGCAATTCATACAGACACCGAGATATTTTGAAAATCTTTCTCTAAATCCCCACACAAAGCGTCCGTCAACTACCTTTCACTTAAAAATGGATCATCCATTTATGTCACCATTAAACACACATGTGGCATCTTCATTAGGAATGTCATGACCAATGTCATACGGTCCCCCTTTTATAGGCGGCAGATATGCCATCGAAATCTTTCAAATGATTGATTACACATTGACAGCGGGGTCAACATTAGCAATAATAATAATAATAATTAACAATACAACCGTTCATTATCAAGATCATGCAAATTTTTTCCGTTTATCATTAAAATAATGCGCTGTTTGGTCGTTCCTTTATTTAAATAACGCACACTTACGTTAATAAAACACGGCTAGGTCTGTTTCCCGGTGCATTTTGCTAGATAATGAACACTTAAGACAAAGGCGTGACGTCACACCATTTTTTAATGCATGGTGAGATGAGCAGACGTCTTCCACGACAACATATCTTGGTCAAGGTCATTTGTCCTTAGGGAGCGTAAAGGGGCACGGTGTCTAACAGTGTTCTATTTATCGTGATCTCAACCCGTGTTCGAGTTCGGCTTCATACTTGTAATTGCGGGCAACTCGTAATCTAGTGCAATTCACAAAAGGAAACTGTTTCGCCAAAAAGTCCCCCCCCCAATATATGATATTTTTTGCCGCCTAGTTATTGTCTGCGTTTTTTTGTTCAAGTTAGATACCTGATATCTTGTTATAGGGCAGTGACAATGAAAACATATAGTCTAAAGAGTTTTCCAAAAAGAAAAAAAATATTGTATCGAATTCGAAAAGAAAAGAAATATGTTTAAAACAACCTATTGTCGCCGATAAGTGTACTTTCGGTGGGCGCAGACATTTATTCTCCCTGGTCTCCTATCAACCAATCACGATGAAGGACACTACGCGGGTCACTACGTCACTAGATCTGGTGATTGCGTGCATGTGAATTAATATGTAAAAAAACATGTAGATACAGGTCAACAGATATGGAGGTGTTTTTAGTTCTATGGTGTCTGTGGAACGTGCAGATGTGGTTTTGTAAACAGACTGGGGAAGAGAAAAGATCAAATAATGCATTTTGCATCCGTGCTTAACGGTGTTTAACTGTTTTACATGTTTAAAGCCTTTGTCATTGACCATGCTGGGTAACGAGTTCTGGAGTGTTGACTGACTAACCATTCAAACTTAGGAACATTAAACTAATGACTAGGCTGCAACAGCGAGCGGGCAAGGTGGGAAATATCCCGCTACCGCTACCCTGATATCATCATCAGCTGCAATGGACTACCTCTATGACTGGGCAGTGGTTAGCGTTCAATCGATGATTAATCCGCTCATGAGATTCATAAAAAATATGTTCTTCTGGAAATGAACTTCTTTGGTTACATGGTTTTGAGGAAAATAATCATTCATCGCTGGTCTTGGCTTGCTGTTGTCCAAGGCACTCTTTTATCGGTTCCAAAACAACCAAATTGCGTAGTTGAGCCTCACCTATGCACTTGAGGAGATCACCTTCGATGCGGTAACCATGGTGACATTCACACTTCGAATAGGGATAATCCTCCAGTTTCACACACAACGTGTCACAGCCGCCATTGTTTATCTGGCAAGCTGGAAACGGTAAACAAAGTCATTACGAAGGTCAAGGGAATTGAAAGCATTTTGCTTGATGACAACCATAAAATAGTTATTAATTAAATTCGTGTTATGTCATATTCTCATTCATTCAAAAGTATTGTTGAATCATTTGAGGAAACCGATGTGGTCTCCCGATGCTATTTCACAGCATACATGCGCTATTATTATCAAACAACTGACATACAACGTAATGACAAATAATAAATAAACTGCAACAAATAATGCAGACCTCATATATGGTAACGATACGTTTCGTGTTTATGTCTATAATAATACCCGAGTAGTGTCATGCCTTACCACTGCATTCCCCAGCGTGTATTCTCACGTAATCTATGGCGATGTCTCCCAAGTGTCCATTTCCTGCCTGACCCAAGAACACCACCTACAGGGACATTCAACGAGCTGTAGTATCTGTGCTGTTTCATATACTGGATGTAGATTTTTCCCCGTAGTCTCCATTATTATTTAGTGGCGCGAATACACATGACATATCCAGTAACGTGTATCCCAGGCTGATGGGATTAAAGCATAGTAAAAGAATACCAATTATCGGACATAAAGTTCTAGAAATTCTATAAAATGTTCGTCATGCATCTAAGGCTGAAGGGGCAGGCAAGTAAATAAGAGTTAACACAGATACTGATATAGTCTATCTATACTATACTAATCTGGCAGGATACCATTTAGTCTTGCTTAATGTGTTTGATCTGGTTACTCTCTCTGAACAACGATAGCGTGACTAAGAACGGGTATCTCATGTCAAGTCCTGAAATTGGTAGGAGATATAGAAGGGCTGACGAGATTAAAGACATGTTGATATGCGAATTAGGTCACGGCTATCATAACAACCCTTGGAGATCAATGTTTTCACAACCTGTCGTGGATTGGGCAATCCAAAATTGGCTTAATGGTGGGAGACACTAACGTAGTGTTCTCTTATTTTGATACCTAGCTTGATGTATTTCATAGAGATGCAGAGAAAAGAAATCGTGTTTAAATGTATTAGCGACACACCTGTTTGTTCAGCTATAAACCGTGTAAGGTGCGATTTAAAAGTACCATCTATAAAGTATTACTAAACTTGAACTGAGTTTAAATTCTCCATTACGAAAAAAATATTCAACACTAAACAGTAAGTAGTACAGTAAGTATAGATAACACGCAGAAAATAACCTTGTCGTTTTCTTTGAAGTTCTTCACTGTAACCTTGCCTTCAAGCCAAGGGCCCCCCTTGTCTCCGTCCTCTGTCCAGACCGAATTACTTTCATTTTGTTGCTCGGTGAACACCACGAGTCGCCCGATGTCACGTCCGTACATGTTGTAGTAGAATCTCACACAGATGTCGCCATTGTGCTGAATGGCTGGAGTCGATATGCTGTAAGTAACAATTCAGAACACGCCTTGATACTAAATGTTTAAGTACCATATCAGCACACATCTTATGTCTGATATAAAACAAATCATGCTATGAACTCAGTTCAGTCCCCGTAGTACGATAATAATTGTACTAAAATATAGAATATTATTATTATTAAGAAATTTTAGCCCGCGGTTGCGGACCAATCAGGATACGCCGCATATCACGTGGTACCTGGCAGGAACTCCTGATATCAATCGGAGCCGCAGAATGTCTCTCATACAAATAATTAAACAGACAAATATATGTTCATGCATTACGCCACTTTTGTCTGTCTCTCATACAATTTATTAAAAAGACAAATATATGTTGACGCATTAAAGTACTTCTGGTTTATTGAGTTGCATCATTTACCGTATGATAAAGGACCATGTGTGGTAAGTGGGCGATTAACGCGTAATCGAGTTCTCTTTATGCTTGAAAATGTTATTTAACAAATATTTGTTGGCGCAGCTTATTTCACATCAATTATCAGTAATTTACGCCTTGTGTTCACATTTTCCACATGTTTTTTCTTGAATTTTCCGATTTTATCACGAAGAGCCATTCTCGTGGAAATACCCTGTGAATGACGTCACAAATTGAGGATTCCCCTATGACTGACGTAACGAGATTCCGGTTTCACTGACACCCGCCGATGTTTGTCGATGTTTACCGAGGTCTTCTCTAAATCGCCGAAGCTTATTATGCGATGCTCTATTCATTTTACCTATGTCACCAGTTCTTGCGCTGTGTTTTATGCGTGCTTTGTTTCATTAAGACTGCGTAAAATTTCAGGGCAACAGGCTTATTATGGGTTGCTTACCTTGATAGTTTGATGCGGTAAAGCCCCCATCCCCTTTTTACCCCCAAAATGCGCTCGGAAGGGGTATTTTTCGCGGCAACCCGCTCTATGAATGCACATTTTCAAAGCGCCCCCCCCCCCCGGTCGAAAGTTTTTAAATATCTTCTCTAATCTCTTCATCATAAATAACGGCTCTATAGGAGTATCTTTTTCATCAGAAATATATGCTCTCTCAGGCATCAAGACACCCGAGGTGAACATTAATATGTGAATTCGCTGTTGTGAACCTCGTAAAATAAATAAAGTTTATATAAAAAAAGGCACCTGCGGTACCCCTCCGCCTGATTTGTATAATAGTTCCTGTGCTCGTTCGCAATCACCGACTTCGGCGCGCTCGAGTTCATGCGCTTCCATTAGCCTTGCGATATCACGACATAATCAATCGAATCTCACAATAAACTGAGAATGCAAATCTGTCCAAGCAACTTTCTTGCTATCAGAAATTATTACAGTTTGCGCACACACAGGTATTCTACATACAAAATAGCTACAAGGGGGGGGGGGGCAAGGGGTATTTGCGTGCCTCGGGATTTGGGCTTTTAATTTTACCGTGAACTGGTAATGAGGAAATAATTCTTTGTGAACTTGGAATGGGGTATTAACCGACCGCCTTGATCAGGATTTATCGTGAACTGAGAATTTTAATATTAAATAACGAATTGGGAAATCGTTCATTTAGTATCATGTATACGGCTTTCCATTGCATGCGGAGAGTTCTGCTTTTAATTCATCGTGACATGGGAATAAGGAAATTTATTCTTCGTGATCTTGGGAGCACGACCCCCCCCCCCCCTGGTCTCCCCCCCCCCTCCCCCACAAGAGGGTCTGTTTGTCCCGTTCGGGGCTATCCAGCACGATAAGTAGCTTGGTTGACCTAAATTGGGACCGCGGAAGACGCTAACAGACACGACATTGGCCACCCGTTGAGTTAATGGCTTTACCTCGGAGGAATACCCGAGGATTCCCCGGGGAACTCCCAGGGATTCCGTGGAATTCCCCTCGTTCAGACGTTAGCTCATGCTTAGTACGCGGACTAACTGATCCGGAGCGTAATTTGTTTCTGGCATACCGACTAACTTAGTACGGCGACTTGCTTAGACCGAGGTTTAACAAGTCCGCCGACTAGCTTAGTCCGGGACTAACTTAATCCGCTTTCCGGCATATGGCCCTAAACCTGACCGGCCAACAATTCGGATGATGATGGCCATAAGATGACATTGACCAACACCTGTCGGATCAGTACACACCTCCAAAGGCTCGAGTAAGCACCTGCATTATATAACAACCATTATGGGCAATAGTCAATCTATGAAATTATGGATTAAATGGGGATTTGACAACACCCGGTATGTAACACCCGGTATGTAACGAGTCATAACACTGTTTGGACTTACCGAGCACTACATCATTTACAATCCATGGAAGATTAGTGGTTTAGAAACGAAAAGGATTGTGAAGAGATATTAGAAGGATAATTAAGGGGGATTCCGAAAGTTGCCAAACTTAACACTTTGACCGCAAGCCAAGCTACATATTATGGTCACGCGGGCCAAATAAGCAATACATTACAGTAAGTACATTTCACCAATAAAACAACGACATCGAATAATTGCACAAACATGAGTAAACGATATTAAAGATCATTCATATAATCTCGAACGCTAACAGCGTGATCATAATACTTTATCATTTTTGACTGCAATATTAGCAATACTTAGTGTGTTGTGCTTCAAAGTGTTGATTGATTGATTGAAGAGGATGTAGTTTCATTATCAATAACACAGTCCACTTATACACTTTAACATGGATTCGTGCACGCGTGTTAGCAATGCGCAAATTTACTTACTAAGCGCGATCATAATTGTTGTTTGGCTCCGACGTCTCGATGTAGATGTAGTAGATGCCGACCTGCGCTCCACGGGGTCCCGTGGGTTGATTCTGACCAGTAGCCGTCGTTCCGTTGTTTCTGGTCCAATCAAAGTCGTCATTATTCCGCTGCTCCATACCACACAGATCAGTCTCAAAGTCACATGTAAACAGCGGGTCTTCTGCAACAAAACAAATCATGGGTTATTTATTCGTTATTTTACAGTCCGCCACAGATATCTATTTCCAATATAATAATGATTGCTTCAAAACCCAATTCCGACATATAACTTTGCATTCACGATAAAACTTCTGTCATCTAAAGGTGTTAAATGGAATATAATGTTGCTATGATACATTGTCAAACTAACAGCCAAACCTCGGTGATATCAACCTTCAGTAGCATTGAACTTAACATATGCACGTAAAATATTTCGATAATATTGACTGGTGTCTGTCGGTGGATTAACTGCGGTCGCGGCGGCCACGATGTTGTGTACATAAGATATTGAGGTAATATTGACTGCTGTCTGGCTGTGATTACCTGCAGTCACGGCGGCCATGATGTTGTGTACATAAGATATAGAGGTAATATTGACTGCTGTCCGGCGGTGGATTACCTGCAGTCACGGCGGCCACGATGTTGTGTACATAAGATATTGAGGTAATATTGACTGGTGTCTGTCGGTGGATTACCTGCGATCACGGCGGCCACGATGTTATGTACATAAGATATTGAGGTAATATTGACTGCTGTCTGTCGGTGGATTACCTGCGGTCACGGCGGCCACGATGTTATGTACATAAGATATTGAGGTAATATTGACTGTTGTCTGTCGGTGGATTACCTGCGGTCACGGCGGCCACGATGTTGTGTACATAAGATATTGAGGTAATATTGACTGTTGTCTGTCGGTGGATTACCTGCGGTCACGGCGGCCACGATGTTATGTACATAAGATATTGAGGTAATATTGACTGCTGTCTGGCTGTGATTACCTGCGGTGACATTGGCCACGATGTTGTGTACATAAGATATTGAGGTAATATTGACTGCTGTCTGTCGGTGGATTACCTGCGGTCACGGCGACCACGATGTTGTGTACATAAGATATTGAGGTAATATTGACTGCTGTCTGTCGGTGGATTACCTGCGGTCACGGCGGCCACGATGTTGTGTACATAAGATATTGAGGTAATATTGACTGGCATCTGTCGGTGGATTACCTGGGGTCACGGCGGCCACGATGTTGTGTACATAAGACATTGAGGTAATATTGACTGGTGTCTGTCGGTGGATTACCTGCGGTCACGGCGACCACGATGTTGTGTACATAAGATATTGAGGTAATATTGACTGCTGTCTGTCGGTGGATTACCTGCGGTCACGGCGGCCACGATGTTGTGTACATAAGATATTGAGGTAATATTGACTGGCGTCTGTCGGTGGATTACCTGGGGTCACGGCGGCCACGATGTTGTGTACATAAGACATTGAGGTAATATTGACTGGTGTCTGTCGGTTGATTACCTGCGGTCACGGTGGCCAGGATGTTGTGTACATAAGATATGGAGGTAATATTGACTGGCGTCTGTCGGTGGATTACCTGCGGTCACGGCGGCCACGATGTTGTGTACATAAGATATTGATGTAATATTGACTGTTGTCTGTCGGTGGATTACCTGCGGTCACGGCGACCACGATGTTATGTACATAAGATATTGAGGTAATATTGACTGCTGTCTGGCTGTGATTACCTGCGGTGACAGTGGCCACGATGTTGTGTACATAAGATATTGAGGTAATATTGACCGGTGTCTGTCGGTGGATTACCTGCGGTGACGGCGGCCACGATGTTATTTACATAAGATATTGAGGTAATATTGACTGTTGTCTGTCGGTGGATTACCTGCGGTCACGGCGGCCACGATGTTGTGTACAATAGATATTGAGGTAATATTGACTGATGTCTGGCTGTGAATTACCTGCGGTCACGGCGGCCACGATGTTGTGTACTGAAGATATTGAGGTAATATTGACTGATGTCCGGCTGTGAATTACCTGCGGTGACGGTGGCCATAGCGACCATGATGAGACCCCACCGGATATTCTGGAATACCTTGTCCTGACCCATCACGACGTGGTTGCAGCACAGCTCGACTTAACTGTTGGAGTTCTGTGAATAGAAAGCATAATTCGTTACCGGATATTTAATATGCAGAAAGTTATTTGATTATTGAACATATGTAAAAAACATAGTTCGTCGCAGAAGCGATGGGAGCTGCATTGGGTTCGTCTGCTAAAGCTAGTATTTCAACAACATTGAAGCAAGCAAACCGACGCGCCTCTTGAAGGAGATCCCCGATAAATACGAGAATCTCAGATTACGATCCGTCGTTTTTTGTTCATAAAGTGGGGATTACCACATGTAAAGATATTATTTCAGAGACAATAGAGATTATTGCCATCGGTATAAATGGAACACAAAACCCTACAATCATAAGTCCGAGGGTTTGACTGACTCAGCTAGCTGGACATCATAGCGAATTGTTATGGTCTGAAGCCCTTCCGGCCAGATGTGTACGGCCACACCGATTCAGCCAGATATTATGCTCTTGACAGTATATCGTTTATGCACATGAGCGAAAAATACTATGAAAAATGGTGAACGTAATTCTGTCAAAGCAATTGAAATTACCGAAAAATATCTAAATATCTAAAAATACATGTCTAGAAATAATTGATATTGCCTAAGTGAAATACCAGAATAATATAATTCCGACTAGCGCTGTCAAACTAATGACATGG
This sequence comes from Arenicola marina, assembly GCA_964019135.1. NCBI lineage: Eukaryota > Metazoa > Annelida > Polychaeta > Arenicolidae > Arenicola > Arenicola marina. Next base: position 21,847,217 of record OZ025254.1, on the reverse strand, counting down.
CGTGGGTTGACAAGAAACACAAATGGCTCAACAAAAAATTAAGTTTAACACGAAAGCGCCAAATATCACCAAAATACAACAAGGACAGCGTTTACTGATTTAACAAGACGAGCAACAAGGTTTGATGAAACAGTTTATGACTGTCTGGTGGTGGGTGGACTGTCTGCTGGTGGGTGGACTGTTGGCTGTTTGGTGGACTGTCTGGTAGTGGGTAGACTGTATGGTGGTCGGTGAACTCTCTTGTGGTTGGTGGACTGTCGTGTTGGTTGGACTGTCTGGTGGTGGGTTGAATGCCTGGTGGGGGGACTGTCTGGTGGAGGGTGGACTGTTTGGTTGTTGGCGAAATGTCTGGTGGCGGGCGAACCCTCTGGTGGATGGCGAACAATCTGTTTGTTGGAGGACTTTCTGGTGGTGGATAGACTGTCTGGTCTTGGGTGGAATGTCTGGTGGTGGGAGAACTCTCTAGTGGTGGGTGGACTGTCTCTTTGTTGGTGGTCTGTCTGCTGGTGGATAGACTGTCTGGTGGTGGGTGGACTTTCTGGTGGTAGATAGACTGTCTGGTGGTCGGTGAACTGCGTGGTGGTAGGTGGATTGTCTGATGGGGGATGGACTGTCTGGTGGTAGGTGGATTGCCTGGTGGTGGGTGGACTGTATGGTGGTGAGTGGACAGTCTTGCGGTGGGTCGAATGTCTGGTGGTGGGTGGACTGTCTCTCTTGTCGGTGGACTGTCTGGTGGTGGGCGCACTTTCTGGTATCAGGTGGACTGTCTGGTGGTGGGTGGACTGTCTGGTGGTGGGTAGACTGTCTGGTGGGTGGACTATCTGGTGGTGGGTGGATTGTCTGGTGGACGGTTGATTCGCGGGTGGCTAGTAGACTTTCTGGTGGTGGGTGGACTGTCTGGCGGTAGGTGGACTGTCTGGTGGTGGGTAGACTGTCTGGTGGGTTGACTGTCTGGTGTTGGTTGGACTGTCTGGTGTTGTTTGAACTGTCTGGTGGCGGGCGGACTGTCTGGTGTGTCGACTGTCTTCGGTGAGTGGACTGTCTAGTGTTGGTTGGCTTGTATTGTGGTGGGTGGACTGTCTGGTGGGTGGACTGCCTCGTGTTTTTGGACTGTCTGGTAATGGGTTGACTGTCTGGTGGGGGGACCGTCCGGTGGTGGGTGGACTGGTGAGTGAAATGTTTGGCGGTGAGTGAAATGTCTGGCGGTGGGAGGATTGGCGGGTGGTTCGTTGACTGTCTTGGGGTGGGTGGACTGCCTGGTGGTGGGTGGACTGTCTGGTATTGGGTGGACTGTTATTTGGTGCATGGACTGTCTGGTGGTGGGTGGACTGTCTGGTGGTGGGTGGACTGTCTGGTGGTGAGTGGAATGTCTGGTAGTGGGTGGACTGTCTGGTGGTGGGTGGACTGTCTGGCGGTGGGTGAACTGTCTGGTGGGTTGACTGGCTGGTGTTGGTTGGACTGTCTGTTGTTGGTTCGACTGTCCGGTGGTGTGTTGACTGTCTGGTGGGGGCAGTCTCTGGTGGGTCGACTGTACGGCTGTGGGTGGATTGTCTGGTGGTGGGAGGAATGTCTGGTGGTCGGCGAACTGTCTGGTGGTGGGTGGACTGTCTGGTGTTTGATGGAACTGTTTGGTGGTCGCTGGAGTGTCTGGTGGTGGGTGGGCTCTCTGGTGGTCGGTGAACTATCTAGTGGTGGGTGGACTGTCTTCGGGTGGATGGATTGTCTAGTGTTGGTTGGACTGTGTGATGGTGGGTGGACTGTCTGGTGGGTAGATTGGCGGGTGGTTAATGGAATATATGGTGGTGGGTTGACTGTGGCGGGGGCAGTGTCTGGTGGGTCGACTGTATGGCTGTGGGTGGACTGTCTGTTAGGTGGACTGTCTGGTGGTGGGTGGACTGTCTGGTGGGTGGATTGGCGGGTGGTTAATGGAATGTCTGGTGGTGGGTGGACTGTCTGGTGGTGAGTGGACTGTCTGGTGGGTGGACTGTCTGGTGTTGGTTGGACTCTCTGGTGGTGGGTTGCCTGCCTGGTGGTCGGACTGTCTGGTGGTGGGTGGACTGTCTGGTGGGTAGACTGTCTGGCTGTGGGTGGACTGTCTGGTGGTGGATGGACTGCCATTGTGGTTAGTGAACTGTCTCATGCTGGGTGGACTGTCTGGTGGGTGGACTGTCTGGCGGTGGGTGGACTATCTGGTGGGTGGACCGTCTGGTGTTGGTTGGACTGTCTGGTGGTGGGTTGCCTGTCTGGTGGGGGGACTGTCTGGTGGTGGGTGGACTGTCTGGTAGTTAGTGGACTGTCTCGTGGTGGGTGAACTGTCTGGCGGTGGTTGGACTGTCTGGTGTTGGGTGAACTGCCTGGTGGTGGGTGGACTGTCTGGTGGGTGGATTGGCGGGTGGTTAATGGAATGTCTGGTGGTGGGTGGACTGTCTGGTGGTGGGTGGACTGTCTGGTGGGTGGACTGTCTGGTGTTGGTTGGACTCTCTGGTGGTGGGTTGCCTGCCTGGTGGTCGGACTGTCTGGTGGTGGGTGGACTGTCTGGTGGGTAGACTGTCTGGATGTGGGTCGACTGTCTGGTGGTGGGTGGACTGTCTGGTGGGTAGACTGTCTGGCTGTGGGTGGACTGTCTGGTGGTGGATGGACTGCCATTGTGGTTAGTGAACTGTCTCATGCTGGGTGGACTGTCTGGTGGGTGGACTGTCTGGTGGTGGGTGGACTATCTGGTGGGTGGACCGTCTGGTGCTGGTTGGACTGTCTGGTGGTGGGTGGACTGTCTGGTGGGTGGATTGGCGGGTGGTTAATGGAATGTCTGGTGGTGGGTGGACTGTCTGGTGGGTGGACAGTCTGGTGGGTGGACTGTCTGGTGTTGGTTGGACTCTCTGGTGGTGGGTTGCCTGCCTGGTGGTCGGACTGTCTGGTGGTGGGTGGACTGTCTGGTGGGTAGACTGTCTGGATGTGGGTCGACTGTCTGGTGGTGGGTGGACTGTCTGGTGGGTAGACTGTCTGGCTGTGGGTGGACTGTCTGGTGGTGGGTGGACTATCTGGTGGGTGGACCGTCTGGTGTTGGTTGGACTGTCTGGTGGTGGGTTGCCTGTCTGGTGGGGGGACTGTCTGGTGGTGGGTGGACTGTCTGGTAGTTAGTGGACTGTCTCGTGGTGGGTGAACTGTCTGGCGGTGGTTGGACTGTCTGGTGTTGGGTGAACTGTCTGGTGGTGGGTGGATTGGCGGGTGGTGGGTGAACTGTCTGGTGTTGGTTGGACTGTCTGGTGGGTGGACTGTCTGGTGGCGGATTGAATGTCTGGTGGATGGAATGTCTGGTGGCGGATTGAATGTCTGGTGGATGGAATGTCTGGTTGTGGATGGACTATCTGGTGAGTGAGATGTCTGGGGTTGGGTGGACTGTCTGGTGGTGGGTGAATTGGCGGGAGGTTTGTGGACTGTCTGGTGGTGGGTGAATTGGTGGGAGGTTTATGGACTGTCTTGTGTTGGGTGAACTGTCTGGTGGTGGGTGGATTGGCGGGTGGTGGGTGGACTGTCTGGTGTTGGTTAGACTGTCTGGTGGGTGGACTGTCTGGTGTGGGGGCAGTGTCTGGTGGGTCGACTGTATGGCTGTGGGTGGATTGTCTGGTGGTGGGAGGAATGTCTGGTGGTCGGCGAACTGTCTGGTGGTGGGTAGACTGTCTGGTGTTTGATGGAACTGTTTGGTGGTCGCTGGAGTGTCTGGTGGTGGGTGGGCTCTCTGGTGGTCGGTGAACTATCTAGTGGTGGGTGGACTGTCTTCGGGTGGATGGGTTGTCTAGTGTTGGTTGGACTGTGTGATGGTGGGTGGACTGTCTGTTGGGTGGACTGTCTGGTGGTGGGTGGACTGTCTGGTGGGTGGATTGGCGGGTGGTTAATGGAGTATCTGGTGGTGGGTTAACTGTCTGGTGGGGGCAGTGTCTGGTGGGTCGACTGTATGGCTGTGGATGGATTGTCTGGTGGTGGGAGGAATGTCTGGTGGTCGGCGAACTGTCTGGTGGTGGGTGGACTGTCTGGTGTTTGATGGAACTGTTTGGTGGTCGCTGGAGTGTCTGGTGGTGGGTGGGCTCTCTGGTGGTCGGTGAACTATCTAGTGGTCGGTGGACTGTCTTTGGGTGGATGGATTGTCTAGTGTTGGTTGGACTGTGTGATGGTGGGTAGACTGTCTGTTGGGTGGACTGTCTGGTGGTGGGTGGACTGTCTGGTGGGTGGATTGGCGGGTGGTTAATGGAATGTCTGGTGGTGGGTGGACTGTCTGGTGGGTGGATTGGCGGGTGGTTAATGGAATGTCTGGTGGTGGGTGGACTGTCTGGTGGTGGGTGGACTTTCTGGTGGGTGGACTGTCTGGTGTTGGTTGGACTCTCTGGTGGTGGGTTGCCTGCTTGGTGGTCGGACTGTCTGGTGGTAGGTGGACTGTCTGGTGGGTAGACTGTCTGGATGTGGGTCGACTGTCTGGTGGTGGGTGGACTGTCTGGTGGGTAGACTGTCTGGCTGTGGGTGGACTGTCTGGTGGTGGATGGACTGCCATTGTGGTTAGTGAACTGTCTGATGCTGGGTGGACTGTCTGGTGGGTGGACTGTCTAGTGGTGGGTGGACTGTCTGGTGGGTGGACCGTCTGGTGTTGGTTGGACTGTCTGGTGGTGGGTTGCCTGTCTGGTGGGGGGACTGTCTGGTGGAGGGTGGACTGTCTGGTAGTTAGTGGACTGTCTCGTGGTGGGTGAACTGTCTGGCGGTGGTTGGACTGCCTGGTGTTGGGTGAACTGTCTGGTGGTGGGTGGATTGGCGGGTGGTGGATGGACTGTCTGGTGTTGGTTGAACTGTCTGGTGGGTGGACTGTCTGGTGGCGGATTGAATGTCTGGTGGATGGAATGTCTAGTTGTGGATGGACTATCTGGTGAGTGGGATGTCTGGTGGTGGGTGGACTGTCTGGTGGTGGGTGGAATGTCTGGTTGTGGGTCGACTGTTTGGTGGGTGAAGTGTCTGGTGATTAGCGGGCTGTGGTGTTCGAAGGGTTGTCTAGTGGATCGAGTGTCGGGTGGGTGGACTGTCTGGTGGGTGGACTGTCTGGTAGGGGGATTGTCTGTCGGTGGTTTGACCGTCGGTTGGTGGGTGGACTATCTGGTGGTGGGTGGACTGTCTAGGGGCGGATGGACTGTCTGGTGGTTGGGGGAATGTCTGGTGGTTGGGGGAATGTCTGGTGGTCGGTGGACTGCCTGGTGGTTGAACCGTCTGGCGGTGGTTGGACCGTCGGTTTGTTGATGGACTCTCTGGTGGTGGGCGGTCTGTCTGGTGATGAATGGACTGGCTGATGGTGGGTGGACTGGCTGGGGGATGGACTGTCTGGAGGTGGGTGGACTGTCTGGTGGTGAGTGAACTGTCTGGTGGTGGGTGGACTGTCTGGTGGGTGAACTGTCTGGTGATAGGGCTGCTGTGATGTTCGGTGGGCCTTCTGGGGTGTGGACTGTCTGGTGGGCGCACTGTCTGGTGGTGGGTGGACTGTTTGGTGGTGAGTGGACTGTCTGGTGGTAGGTGGACTGTCTGGTGGTGGGTGGAATGTCTGGTTGTGGGTCGACTGTTTGGTGGGTGAAGTGTCTGGTGATTAGCGGGCTGTGGTGTTCGAAGGGTTGTCTAGTGGATCGAGTGTCGGGTGGGTGGACTGTCTGGTGGGTGGACTGTCTGGTAGGGGGATTGTCTGTCGGTGGTTTGACCGTCGGTTGGTGGGTGGACTATCTGGTGGTGGGTGGACTGTCTAGGGGCGGATGGACTGTCTGGAGGTGGGTGGACTGTCTGGTGGTGAGTGAACTGTCTGGTGGTGGGTGGACTGTCTGGTGGGTGAACTGTCTGGTGATAGGCCTGCTGTGATGTTCGGTGGGCCTTCTGGGGTGTGGACTGTGTGGTGGGCGCACTGTCTGGTAGTGGGTGGACTCTTTTTTTTGGTGAACTGCTTGGCGATCGGTGGGCAGTCTCGTGGTCGGTGGACTGTCTGGTGGTCGGTGGACTGTCTGGCGGTAGGTGAACAATCTGACTATGGGTGGGCTCCTTGGCGATTCGAGGATTGTGTCTGGTGGTGGGAGGACTCTCTGGTGGAGGGTTGACTGTCTTGTGGTCCGTGGGCTGTCGCAGAACCGCGTGGACTGCAATTGAGGCGTGACCGGACAAGCTACATCCGGGTCCCTCCTTCTGTCTTTAGCTTATCGCTCGCTTACCTGGTGGGGGGGGGGGGGGGCTGTCTGGTGGGTGGACTGTCTGGTGGGGGGATTGTCTGTCGGTGGTGTGACCGTCGGATTGTGGGTGGACTGTCTGGTGAGTGGGATGTCTGGTGGTGGGTGGACTCTCTGGTGGTGGGTAGACTCTCTGGTGGAGGGTGGGCTGTCTGGTGGGTCGACTGTCTGGTGGTTGAACTGTCTGGTGGGTAAACTGTCTGGGGGTGGACTGTCCGGTGGCTGGACTGTCTGGTAGGGGGATTGTCTGTCGGTGGTTTGACCGTCGGATTGTGGGTGGACTGTCTGGTGGTGGGTGGACTGTGTTGTGGCGGATGGACTGTCTGGTAGTTGGTGAACTGCCTGGTGGTTGGGGGAATGTCTGGTCTGTCTTTATTGTGGTCCATGGACTGTCGCAGAACCGCGTGGCCTGCAATTGGGGCGTGACCAAACAAGCTACATCCGGGTCCCTCCTTCTGTCTTTTGCTGTCTCACCCTCGATTATCGTTCGCTTACCTGGTACAACTCCTGTATCTAGTAACTAGTATCCAGTGACGTAAATCGGGCTGTTCCGCTATTCCATTACATAACTACGACATGACTCGTTGGTCCTGGTGCTCACACCGTCTCTGACAGTCTTCACAACTGGGACGGACACGTACGTATATATTATAGTTGTGCTACACATATTAAACTTTACTTCCTAGCTGGGAGGACCAGTCGCGGCGTCAGCCAACTGTGGCGGAACCTGTGTGTCCTGATAGTGGTTCGGTGTGGTTGGGGGTTGGGGGGGGGGGGGTAGCTATGAGGAAAGGAGTGTATATTTTGATGTGGTGATATTTTGAAGTAGCTCTCTCTTGCGATCCTTCTGTATATATACCTCTGTTGCTTGCGCCCGATTCGAATGATATTCAGATGGTTAATTTTCCAATGAATAACAGTAAATAACATGAGTACTTGGCCTTCTCTCGTCACCAATGTCTCGTCGCATCTGCCTCGGTCTCAACTTTCCTCCCCCCCCCCTCACTCTCGTTCCGCTGTCTACCTGATTCCACACCATGGTGCCTTACAATTCCCCACAAACCCTGTTTAGCCGACTCTACTCGAATCATCGTATCTAGCAACCGTTCGTTATAAGCGACACACAGCACGGAGATCGTGACGGCGTGAGTCAGTCACCCGTGGAGATCCCGGACGGTTAAGTTAAGTTGTGACGGGTGAGTCAGCAAACAGGGGGTGGGTTCTGGGGGACGGGGATCGGAGGCTATGGGGAGCGGTGGGAGGGAGGGGGGGGGTATAGCAGCCAGTGTTGGTTATGGGTGAGGGCAAGGTGCGTTTAAGAGTATGCATGCCTCACAATATGTTTTTTTTGTGCCGAGGGTGTCAATACAAATGTAATGCCGGCTTACCATTTCAGCTACACAGGCTTCATGCGTGAACAGGGTTATCGCCCTATTGCTGTCAGCGAAGTTCATGGTAGTAGCTCGGACGGGTGATGAAGAGTCAGCAAATGTCGCGTTAAATAAAGGGCGGGCGAGAGGGTGGCAGGGAGGGGGGGGCGAATCAAACCTCAGTCACGACACAAACAGTGCGATCAGCTCAGGTAAGGTCAGGATCAGCAACAGTCTGGGAAGAGAGTGGGTGGCGGTGGTATATATAACGCGCCTGGTTGAGATCTGTAGCCTACATTAAGTAAAAGGTATGATATATATAAGGGACAAAATGTATTCGCCAAGGCACTCCGAAATACGATAAGGTGGTGGGGTTGGGTGAGGTGATGTGTGGGGTGGGGTGGGGTGGGGTTAGGTTGGGGTTGGGTCGGGCATATTTAAAGATGGCGGGTGTGGGGGTGGATCCAGGGTCTCGTCAGGTGGCAGGGGGGGGGGGGGGTGGGGGGGTAAAGATCGTGTCAATGAGGTGACCAATCAGAGTTTTAGAGAAGTATCATGATTCCTGAGACTTCAACAAGAAATGTAAGCGATAAGGCGGGTGGGGGGGGGGGCATCGAACCCTCCACTTTGGATGCGGGTAGACGTAGAGGATGTAAGATTTACTGAATACCATGTACTTTTTATATGTCCCTTATATGTTGACTCACGTGCAGAATTTATGCGACTGGAGAAATTAAAAAAACAGATTCCATATCGTGATGGGGACAAAAGACACCAAAGAGTTATACAACTGACTCACACGCAAAATTAAAATTGTAATTCTTGTATCTACCAATGGGCCAACGGCCTTTCAATATTCAATAAAGCATTTACATAGGGACTATACAGCCCTAACAAGTCCGCCAAATAACCATTGTCATGACGCACCCCTCTGGATATTGGATCATAACGACCCATCACATACACCAGCGCAGGAGAGATTTGTTGCGAGTGTACACATTATTATGTCTTCATCATGATGGCAAATACTGGTAGAAATCCATTTTTCAATCTATGCCAACTCATCATTGTAATGCAACCTAACTGCCCTGCGCCCCACGTCAAGAGACAACTGTTGCTTTAGTGACATTGTGTGAAACCACGACGTCATGCAAAAAACAACTCTGTTTATGGATAAAAACGGCCCTCCTGGCTGTGCGTTTAGTGTAGCTATTTATAGACGCTAGGAACACGGTAGCTGATTTACCAATGTAACGGGGTGAAATATCCGTTCCACCACCATCAACCTGTATTTGATATCTCCGTGAACTAATTTTTACCTTTGGTATTTAGTTTATATCCTGCCAGTATATATCCATTTATTATTCTCATGTTTTGTCTTAAAGTATAAAGTCATTGTCTTAAACATTTTGTTTTTGTCTGTCGCCATGTGCATTCTTGTTTTGTACACGGGATATTAATTAGAATCAGGTCAGAGCAGGGCATGTCGGGATTTCGTTTCCTCCATATATAAGCCGGTGCGCGGGTGTCTCGGCCCTGTCTCAACACAATCCTTACAAAACTGGGTGTGGCCGCCACAAACTCCTCAGTTGGCTAGAACCTTCTCCTCGTGTGGCATAGAGAGACACGACATATATAGTTATGTGTTAAACCTAATTACCATTGTATTGTGTAAGTGATTTACGTTATGTGTGACTCATAGCATTAATAGTGTGTTGTTAATTGTCAGTTATCAGTATTTCAAGTGGAATATGCGTTTAATCTCTTTTCTATTTAACAAGATCTATTATTTTATATTAATTGTCAGTTATCAGTTGTGTCTGCGCTACCTTGTAAACTACGAGGGTTTCAGCAAGGTATTCTTTACTTTTAATGTAACCAAGTGTTGTTCGTCTCGTTTTTCTTTTATGGACCGCCAATATACGTTTTTGTTGTTTGTGTACCCTAGATTCCGTTACATTTACCAACATAATAATTTGTTTTAATATTCTTTTGAATTATCATTCACAATTCCTCAATTTTTACTTGCAGTGAACATGGTTGGTTGTTATTAATCTACTTTAAAATATTCACGCTCATGCATCTAGAACTGGCTCACTGTCTGGCAGACAATTGTTGACATGTTACAGTGGGTTCACAGTACACTGCATTAACCTAATTTCGTGGCGTCATTAGGCATGCGCAATCGCTCACAGAATTATGGACGGCCTATTTACTTAAGAGCAAAAACCCACGCATTACCCTATATACTGATTTGCAAAATCATACAAATCATATAATAATAAGATATGTAGACCAAAGTCAAATATTCGTTGAGTTTCGTATTTTAGCAACTTGAACAATTATGTCGGCGTCTACTTTCTATTGTTTAGCTTAACTCATTGGCCATGTTTTTGCGTGATTATTTTACTTTGCTGAAAGCTCTTGTGTTGCACTAATCAAAGTTCTGTAGTGATTGTATTCGAAAAAAAATTGGCATCTAACGATCTCCTGGGCGGGGGGCGGGGCGGTAGTTAATATATTGCTGGGTTTGGGGGGGAATGGAGGGGGGGGGGCGCAGTAAAGCCCCTCCCCTTTTGCACCGCCAAAATCCGCTCGGGGTAATTTTTCGCGACAATCCGCGCTGTGAACGCACATTTTCAGAGCCTCCGCCTCCCCCCCTCGCAAATTTTAAATATTCGCTGTATATCTTTTTCATCACAAATAACCCGCTCTCTCATGCGTCAAGTCGCCCTCGGCACCTCCTTACCCCGCCAAATTTGTATAATAATGCCCGCCCCCCCGCCCCAACGGCGGGTATTTTGTAGTAAGATATGGCGAATTGGCTTTCCATACAATGTTTTAGACTGATAACGTGATCTGATGACTAGTCCTTTCGTTGGAAGACAATTGTCTCTAATTTCAAATTACGGCTTAGTCTTAATCAAAATGAGTAAAATTAAAATATCGCCACGTATTTGCATTCAAGGTGACTAGAAAAGCATTGTACTTAATGACAACAAAGACAAGAATAAATGAATTCGCCTGATTTGATTAAACCCGAAGTTGTGCTGGGTAATTAGACAACCCCGAAATTAGGAAAGGCGACCATATCTGCTATTGAAAAACTGGGCTTTTGACATCCCGGATCTCACATCAAACGGTGACGCTGTTGTCAGGTTATAGACATAAAATCTTATACACATAGTACCGAAGAATCGCAAGATATCAAGCAACAACTAAAGATATATGGCCTAAATATATTCCGTGAATGTAAAACACGTATTCAGAAGTTAAAGAAAGAAGCAAGGAGGCAAGTCAACACTAATCGGGAGATCCATTTGCCGTCATGTCCTTTCGAACATACAAGAACTAATAGTTATCACACGGCTCAACATCGTACACTAAGACTGGTGTCTCGCTAGTAGGCAATCAGAAATAATTTAAATGAGTTGAATGTACCGCTTTAGGATTACGAGGATTGCAATGCACACGTTTACCATGAACAGAGGACACACTGTGGCCCGATATAGTACATCACCAGATTCATCACTATACTGTTTTTCGATGTGCCAATGTTCCACAGCTATGTTAAGCGGAATAAGAAAAAATGACCATAAAGATGTTGATGTTATATCTTATATGTGACGGCACAAGAAGTCACCGGATACCATGGGAAAGTGTGCTGATAGGCACGATGATTTTATTTCTGTGGCAGGGCGTCAGAAATAAGCAAACCACGTGCTGGGTTGAAATGCTCGGCAATTTTATTTCTGCAGAACAGGAACACGAAAAACAAGACAACTTACAGATAACCACTGACTACAGACACAAATTTCACATAAGTATGACAAAGCAGACAGACGCGTAATTAATAACATAAGGGATTAGAAAACTACGAAATCAGGCACAATCTATTTAACTAACCAAAATTATACGGAGCTGGCCGGCAGAACACATGGCCAATATTTCCGTAAAAGCGTTCCTTTTGAGGTCAAAAGTAGAGAAAATAACCAGAAAAGGAACTTCAAATGAGTCTATAATCACTATAAATACTATGCCATTAAATAACATCGAGATAATTCATGTTAACCAAGGGCCAAACTCACCAACTGACAGATTGCTGATAAGACACGCCCCTCTTTCAACACAGCATGGCACTGTTTATAGACTCAAACCCACATGAGACACCAGCACATGCATACCAGTTACCTAAGCAATGTAATATAAAGTCAACTAATTAAAAGAACATACCTATAAGAACATAAGAAAAGGCTTCAAGCCGTCACCAGCCCCCTAGTTCGCCTAACGGTAAAGCTGCCGTGAGGACCCGGAGAGGGTCCAAACCGCTTCCCCGGGACAAATGAAGTGAGAGAAAGCAACCGGCTGGCGTGTGACCTTATATATAAATTCAAGGCTTCCCGGCATGCAAATTACTACCAGGACAAGTCAGCTGGGGTCAACTGATCACCCGTATGAAAGATGTCAACCGGAGAAGGGAAAGTTTTGCAAAGTGAAACTAAATCTATGGATTACCGACAAATTGGATATATCATGGAAAAACTCAAACCACCCAAGACATAAATGGATACATCGAACATCAGGATGACAGAACAAGATGAAGCGGAATACAAGCAGTGACAAGAAACGAGAGACTCTTCAACTTAAATTGTGCCATGTGGTTGTGTCAGGTCAGTAACTCAGTGTCAGTGACATCTTCAACCTCTCACCACAACTGTCAAACAGGCTCTGTGACATTTCTAATAAAAAGAAGGTGACCAAAGATACATGTTAAGCAGCATTCAAGACACGGATATTAATTGTAATTCCTCAACCATATGAAACATTCCACGTATCTAGTCTTGCAATTAATTAATGCCACAAATGGTGGCGCAAATTGACAGTGCAGTTAATAGGATGATAATACCATATAATAATTTGAACGATTTATGGTTATATGACCGCTCCTAAATATATTTCCTCGAGCCAAAGCTACTCGGTCACACACTCTGGCACAGCACATGGAGCACAACTACAAGGCTTATATTGCTGTGTCTATATAGGCATTTAAACCCTTACCACCGCATAGCATACTAGTAGCATCCCTACACAATTCCCCTCAGAACCATTATTTAAAGCTTAGAAGGGGTGACAGGTTACGTAAACCAACTGGTAATCAATAGCTCCATATTCACTCAACGATGTCGTAATGTCTGGGATTTCCATCTGGACCAAGCCCTTGATATCGACACTCGTGCGAAACGCTGCGTTCTTCTAAGTGTTCGACTCGCTTGCATCTAAATAAAAAACATGATGTCACTGTGACATTTTGCATACGTCTCACATAACTTAGGCCTACGCAATAACGAACCAACAATACCTGTAAATGTTTTACACATGGAACACATCTAGGCTTGGTTATCAATCAACTTTAGGTTCTATTTGAAAACGTCTGCGGACCAGTCTCACATACTGGCAATACTATTGTCCAGATGACCTTAATGTATCGGGGAAGTATCAATGCCCCTTCCATGCTTATCAACGACGTGAAGATTTACGTTCATTTCCTTCATGGACACAATTTAGATACTAATATCTGTATTGGCCGAGGCATTTCATTAAGCTGGGGTTTGAATTTTACATGTAAGCCTTTATAAATGTTCTCAAAACGTTACCGTTGGGCGCCACTTCCTTGACTTGTGGGATGTGGGATACAGGGTCACCAGTGACTTCGTCGTAGGTTTCATTCCTCGGAACTTGTTGCTTGTTATCAGGCTCGGCAACTTCTTCGTAGATTCCTGCCGATGAGTGGACTTCAGTGATCGGTGGGGACGTCAGATCATGTTCTCTGTCAGTGATGTTACGTCCAGGGTCATTTTCATAGTGTACGGGCTCACTTCCTTCCTTTGACTGCCTGCGTCTCCTCAACAGTAGAACAGCGATCACTATGGCGGCCAGTAAGATGACCGGTACCAGGACTCCTACAACCACCGGCACCAGGGGAAAGTCGTCCCCATTAGCGTCATGGGTTGCTGCAGACCAAGTGTTTTTCAGCACATAGATGTCCCAACCACTGGAACCGGAAACGATTTTCAAGCGAAGATGGCTTCCGTCGCATTGCTTCAGGTCACATACCATGTTAAAATAAGCGACTACTTCGGCCTGTGAGCGGCACGCCTCCCGCAGGCAGTCGGCCAGCGTTATTTCGGTGTGGGAGGAAGTTGTCGGGCACTCCGAGGTGAAGAGCCGAGAGCTTTTAACCTTCTTTTTGTATGCATAATAGCATTCTGTAAAGTAGAACAGCGTAGAACTTATATCACAGTCACATTTTTCACATCGTTGATATCAGATTCAGGTCGATTTGGATTCATTCATAACATTTGCCTTATTTTCAAGCATGTAAATATGAAGATTTAATGCACAAACGGGTTTGTATCTTACCGATACAATGGTGGCCGTCAGTTGCCCGGATATAAGTGTCACGACATGAACAGTTGTAGCTTCCCTCCACGTTGATACACACGTGGTCACATTCATTGCCAGTTTCTGTCGCACACTCGTCGATATCTAGAAATAATTATTAATCAATACAAGGAACCCCGCAACAGACGAAGCCAAATTTCAACACATAGCATTCAATTCAAGTAAAAACATTCCTACAACTTTCACATTTTACATAAGTTAAGATATAAATTATAGTTCGACCGTAGATAATGGACGGGCGTCGATGAAGTGGACTATAAAGCAGATTGGAAGCCAGAAGGCACTCCATCATTATCCGGTAATGTCGTGTTCCATGGACATTAACTTACACCTAGTGCAATAATGTCTGGTCGGTTTGTGTCATTGCTCATATCATATGCATAAGTCTTGGTTGCATAGTGTTTGGCAAATCTGTAAAAATGACAGGGCGGATTAATAAGGTAAATCACATCTCCCAGAGCACACTAATTTGCCCCTGTTTTTTTATCAATGTTTTGTGACCGATAATTCACGGTCGTACATAGTCGTGTAGCATTTTGGGCCCTAGGCCCGAAGGGGCGGCTGCAGACGTCCATTCTTATCTGACTAGATTCAATACGGCGAACCTCCACATTCTGGATGAATACCTCACCCATCAAGCCACAGCAAAATTACAGATATGTTCGCACAGAGATATACACAAAGTTATCGCTCGCGAAGCATATAACCAATGCGCACCACGTAATGTCGAAGGTAATGCACATGTACCTGACGTCACATGACTTTCTGGAGAACACGTAGGAGTCAAATGTAATTTACAGTATTGAGATATGAATTTACTTACTAACTTTGTAAGGATCCACTGACCTCATTGTCACAGAAAGTGGCATTGTTTCTCGGGACATAGTTCTTTCCTTTGTAATTGCGATAAATACCTTAAAAAGGCGAAGTATGTTATTGCGTCAATCATTACATCAGAGTTTGTCTTACGTCGCGCAACTGTTGTCTAATCCTCCGCATGTTTGACATTTACCTTCGCATGTCCTGTTGTCTGCCGCCAGCGAGTATCCAGTTGGACACTGACAGTGATAGCTACCGATAGTGTTCACACAGTGATCACTGCAGCCACCGTTACCTGCCCGGCATTCGTCGATATCTGTAAGTGTTACCGGAAGAGCATTAAAGCAACTACTTGGTATAAAAAAAAGATAAATATCCCGTATCAAAAAGCTCACAGACTACTGCATTTGTCGCTGGATCCCATATCACATATCACCAGAAGATGCTAAAGTGACACATTGATTAGGCAACCCGGAATTGAAAAATGATCAGCAGACAAGACGTTAAAGTTATGATTCAACATTTTGTCTCTTTTTACTTCTTCGTCTCCTTCGAAACGATATAATCCGAAAACTACTTCATTTCAATTAGAGATTCGAAAGCATTTGAAATTTTGATTATCGAAAGGCAAAAGTTACGTTGGCACGGAGTGGGGGAGGGTAAGGTTGCGCGATCGCAAGGCACAGAAATCGAAGATGAAGGCCTTTTTTCACGAAATGGGGACGGCGGCCACGTGACCGGCCCCTGATAGGCCGAGAAGTGAGCGTCCCGCCGAAAGTGTCGCTGATCAGTGTTCCCGCAGGAGTTAAAAAATACTGGATTTGGCTCTGAGTGTTGCTTAATTTGTTTTACAGAGCCGTACTGTGACGGCAGGTTTTTGCCCTCCCTACAGGCACAAAACTGGGTCTAGTTCAATCATGTAGCCCGGGTCCGACCGGAGACGTCAATAACCATTCTACCATCCACAGAGGTAGTAGTCACGAGAGAAATCGACAATCGTTGCCCTAGTGACAGTGCCTAAAGCATTAAGAAAGCCAAACAAAATGTAGTTGTAGAGTTAAATGGCCCACCTAGTTGCACGTGCCACGTTTCGTGGCAACGATATATTGTATCAAAATGCCGAATACTCTACCGGGCCAATTCCGACACGGTACCGGGCCAAAGTCGCATACTGTACCGGGCCAATGACGCTCTTGTACAGGGTCAGTACTGGGCCACCACCGGCATATATTACTGACCCATTACAACGCCAGTGTGCAAAATGGTACTGGGCCAGTACTGTGTGCCGGTAATGGGTCAATAAAATCCGATACTGGCTGAGTGTACTCGGCCAGTACCGGGCCATTACCGTTATATTTGTTGGGTATGCAGGTGTCATCCCCGCTAGCGACCATCAGAAAGTAGTTTCTAGCGGTTAAACAGGTGCCATAGCCAGGTTTACAAGTGAGTTCCAGGTCGTGAGTTGTTGCCTCTCACTTCATTTAGTCTTACATGACTTAAACAAGTTGGGTGGCAGGCTGGGTTAGAGAGGAACCCGAAATCGCAAATTTCGCGGGGTTGATTGACACCAGCGCAGTGGAGAACTGCAGGTCAGCGGTGTTTGAACCTGAAATTGTCTTTACATGGCGAAGGCTCTCGGTTGGTTGTCAACCTGGGCAAAGGTGATTTACTTATCTCTGCGTTCAGACTTACTTTGGCAGTACAAGTCAATTAACCGTGTGTCTGTTGCGCAACGCATTTTCTTTGGAATGCCTTAAGACATCGACTTCCAAATTCACAAAAAGGTGCGGAATGGCCATCGTCTGGCCGTATATGGGCCATGTAGAGCCATGTCAAAGGTCAAGCTCACGCGATTTTTTTCGAAATTTGCTTAACCATTGAAAGATCGGGAAGACCGCCATAACGTCCACAGTTTTCATTTAATCACGCTCAAAATTAATTCACGTATTGGGCTCATAGGTACCTTGTTTCCCGACTATAAAAACTATAAAAAATCGCTGTGACTACATGAATGCCAGTAGATGACCCATGTGTGGTGAAGTTTGTAACAATGTTACTGACATCATGTTTGCTAAATGCTATCAAAATCGAACCAGTATTTTGGACGCTAGAAGATAATCACCCTTTAACATGGCCAATCCTATTATAAAGCCTCGATACGCCACATGACTGACGACGCGGTGACGTTTCGGCCAATAACCCTGGTCAATATTACATGTACATCGGTATTAACATGTTCAACTTGCACCTATCACCCCGATTTTCGTCTTCTCAAGCTATGCTTGACAATCTCGATTGTTTGCCAATGGACTTTGCGAGACAGGCTTATCCAACTCTGATGAGCACAGTTTCTTAGCGATGGTCAATGAACAGTTTGTTAATGGGATAGCGGATGACCTCACCCGACAACTGTTGTTCACAGAGAGAGAGATCACCCCATAGAGCGATTGGGGGACTGGGGACTTCAGACTGAGGTGCGTTACCTAACATATAGTTCACGTATTCTTACTGACCGAAGGCAAATTCTTTCAGTATAACGCAACTTAGCGGGTGTCAAACTTGAGCGAATGATAGATATATGAAACAGCTCAGCTAGATTTGTTTATTGGAATAAGTATTTTATTTTTTCGAGTAAAATGAGGTCACAGGTTTTCGAAAAAACGCACCGTATCGACACCAGCTCCGGCCGTCCCTACGGCCCAGGAACTTTGTAACGTTTTAATTGAGTGTGGGTTAATGAATCAAACTTGACCACTGCCTTGACCACTGCATTGCCTCGCTGCCGCCTTGTTTTTTTGTTAAGCCAGAAATATCACACAGGGTTGATCCTGGGAAGAAGGATGTTTCCATTGTGAAATGAGCATTGGATGATATGCTAAACTATCCTACAACCTAAAGGTAGTATCACATTGGGGATTCACAGAAGGAAGACGACGACCTAAAGCCGAATATACGTACTAAAATATAATACATGCACGCCACTGGCGTCAGGGGTCAAATTCTACTGGTACCAAGTATAATTGAGTTTAATGTGACTAAAAGAAGCACTAAAACACACATGGGAGTCGTCGAGACCGAGTAACGCGCTATTGGCAGACAGTGATTTCCACACAAATGCTACCCCTATGTCCTAAAAGACATGACACGGTCACATGTGATCATCTGGGCATTAACAAGACGCTCGGTCATCTCAGACGATGGTCTTATAGGGTTATACAGTTCTCGTGGTCGGCTACGAGACAGTTTTGCGGACAAACAAACACACGTGCTCCATGTTGAAGTATACGCATCTATAAGTCAATTTCTTTCCAGGTTTATTCTAAATTCTATAAATCCCATTTCACTAAACATGGCTATGGGAGGTATACGTTAAAATATTTTGAGTCGATGAAACGCAGAACTTTCGGATTATACAAGGAAAAATCCGTCTTTAAAAACACTCAAAAGCTAAAAATAACGTTCTAATTTTAGCCTTGTATGCGGGCTTTCGCGACTTCTCTAAACAGGGAGTAACGTCAAAGTCTCACGCGCCTCCGCGGTAACAAACATGGCGAGAGCAAGTGATCGACTTGGCCATTCCGCTGTGAAAATGTGCAGTGCATGGAGTGCCAGCACGCTGATGCTCCATTAAACCATATGGTAAAGGTGAAATAAGACCAGTTGAATGTTTACGTATCACTTTTTGATCACGAAAGACATCCCTAGTTTCTTCATTCTTTGTAAGTTTTCTGTTTGAAGCGATGCGCCAACGTTGTAACCGGGGAAAATCCGTGTGACGTCATAATGCCTCGTTTTCGTAGGAAATGCAAATTTAGTTTATCAGCCATGTTGTTCCGTCGTAGCAAATATTCCTCATTGTGATGGCGCAAAAGATGTTTTGTGCAGCTATATTTCTTAAATATTTTTTCGCAATGGACCCACCCCTCCCCGACGGGTCCTTGCGCGGGTAATCTGGTTCCCTGGCTCTGTCTTTGCGTAACATATACGTCACGCCTACATCACAGATAGTCAGGATACCAGTGTGCGCAGAGATTTTAAACTCGTGCCAAACACGTGCTTCCTTTGTTTGTCCCCAAAATAAGTAAACCGGAAGTCTTGGCGAACGATAATTTATAGCCCTATAGGTTGCCAAGGCATATGGGCGCCAAAGAATGGTGTACTGTGTGTCACGCAAAGAAAAGACCCCCTCGCCCGAGTCTATCAGGCTGGATAACTATAAGAAAGAACAACCGTGTAAAATATCTGCATTGTGATGTACTATTACCGCAAATGGTAAAACGCACATTATATCCTAATCCTGTAATATCATGTGAAGTGCATTCAGACCCAAGATGTAATTGTTAATCAGTTCCGTTCAAAGAAAGTTGTAAGCTACTCCAAATACCGTAGCTGTGCATGCAAATGAGGAAAATATGGTAGCCCCACTGTTGAGGACATATCGTTCTAGTGAGTCATTCTTTAATCGTAGCCAATGAACTAAGGCTAAACATAGGTAGTCTGACACTTACCGCACGTTCTGCTATCTACCGCCAGCCAGTAGCCAATGGGACAGTGACATACATAGCTTCCTGGGGTATTCCGGCACATATCGCTGCATCCACTGTTACCTTCCCGGCATTCGTCGATATCTGTAAGTGTCACCAGAAAACGATTAAACAACGCCTTCGCTATTTATTACATGATCTTGATGAAGAACAGCGCCAGAACTGCCTTTCGAAAACAAGGAATCGATAGAGCGTCGCACTTGTGGTTGGCACCCCGGATGTAACATTCGATAATGCTACAGAAAAACGGTCACCTGGCAAAGCCACATGTGACATTGACCGGCTTCCAACAGTTACCAGTCAAACCATCATATCTCCGTTTGCGGTTTTCTTGTTTGTCGAACCAATATAATCCAACCAGTGTAACCAGTTTAAGAATATGTTTTATCGACATGGCGGAATGAATTCCAAGCATTCTGGCTCCTATGCAAAACGAGATAAACCATTTTGTCTGAATGTATTTACTAATGAAGTATTTTATATGTGGTTAGGCTTACTATGGGCCTATTACAGATCGACGCACCTACGCACGTGTATGGATCGTCAGTTTCGATGTGGTAACCATGGTGACATTGACACTCTGAATAGGGAGACTCCGCCAGTTTCACACAGAACGTGTCACAGCCCCCATTGTGTTCCTGGCAATCTGGATACAGTAAACACAAGTCACGAAGGTCAAGGGAATTGACAGCAAAGTAATGGACGTATTTCGTTTGATGATAACCATAAAACAGTTATCCGTTAAATTCGTGTTGTATCATATTCTCATTCATTTGAAAAAAAACTGTTGACACAATGTCATATTTCTCTAGTGGCCTGTATATATAAGTGTTCATAGATGTGGTTTTCCGATGCTAGTTTACAGCGTACGTGCCCTGTTATTATAAACTAATAATGACAAATAATAAGTATATTGCAAATGAAACTGCAACAAATAATGCAGACGTCATATATGGTAATGCCGCGTTTCTTGTTGATGTCAATAACAATACCCGAGTAGTGCCATGACTTACCACTGCGTTCACCAGCGTGTATTCTCACGTAATCTAAAGCGATGTCTCCCACGTATCCATGTCCTGCCTGACCCAAGAACACCACCTGCAGAGACATTCAACGAGCTGTAGTATCTGTCATGTTTGATATACTGGATGTAGATTTTTCCGCATAGTTTCCGTTACTATTTAGTGGAGCGAATACACACGACATTTTCATTATTAAAGCATGGTAAACGAATACCAATTATCGGATACAAAGTTCTAGAAATTCTAAAGTTATATAAAATGTTCATCACACATCTAGAGGCTCACGTAGTAGGAAAGTAAATGGGAGTTAACACATATACTGATATAGTCTATATATACTATACTAATGTGGCAGGATACCGTTTACTCTTGTTTAATGTGTTTGACCAGCTTACTCTCTCTTAACGACGATAGTGTGATTAAAATCGGATATCGCATGTCATATAAGTCCTAAAGTTGATAGGAGAGATAAAGGAGCGGACGAGACAACACATGTTGATATGCGAATTGGGTCACGTCTGGCACAACAACCCTTGACGACTCACCGCAAATCAATGTTTTCATAACCAGTCATGGATTGGGCAATTAAAAATTGGTTTAGTGGTGAGAGGCGCTAACCTAGTGTTCTCTTTGTTCTGAAACCGTGCTTGATGTGTCCCGATATTTCATAGAGATGCAGAGAAATGGAATCGTAATACATGGATGACCTACATGTTTAAATGTATTCGAGACACACTGTTTGTTCAGCTATAAACCGTGTACGGCGCGATTTAAAAGTACCATCTATAAGTGGTACCAAACTTAAACTGAGTATATATGCTCCATTACGAATAAACGCTATACTTAACACTAAACATTGGTGTAAAAAGTATAGAAGACATATACAGAAAATAACCTTGTCGTTTTCTGCGAGGTTCTTCACTGTAACCTTGCCATCAAGCCAAGGGCCGCCCTTGTCTCCTTCCTCTGCCCAGACCGGATTACTTTCGCTCTGTTGTTCGGTGAACACCACGAGTCGCCCGATGTCACGTCCGTACATGTTGTAGCAGAATCTCACACAGATGCCACCACTGTGCTGAATGGCTGGAGTCGATATGCTGTAGGTAACAATTCAAAACAAGACTTGATACTAAAAGTACGATATCAGCGCACATCTTATGTCTGATATTATACAAATTATGTTATGAACTAAGTTTAGTCCCCGTAGTACGATAATAACAGTACTAAAATATATAATATTACTATTCTTAGGAAATTTTATCCCGCGTTTGCCAACCAATCAGGATACGCCGCATATCGCGTGGTCATTGTTCCATTGTTGATTGAACATTTTCAATCAGAGGATATTGTTTCATTATCAATAATACGGTTCAATTATTACTTAACACGGGGTTGTTCACGCGTTGTTAAACTAGCATTGAACACGGACTCGTTCACGCCAGTTAGCAGTGCGAGTATTTACGTACTAAGCGCGGTCATAATTGTTGTTTGGATACGACGTCTCGATGTAGATGTAGTAGGTCCCGACGTGCGCTCCACGGGGTCCGGTGGATTGAATCTGACCAGTGGCCGTGGTTCCGCTGTGTCTGGTCCAATCAAAGTCGTCATTCTTCCACTGCTCCATACCACACATATCAGTCTTAAAGTCACATGTAAACAGCGGATCTTCTGCAACAAAACAAATCATTTCCCAAATCCTATTTGCTATAGGTTGGTGAATTTACTGTTCGCCACTGACATATATTTCAAATATAATGATGATAAATGCGTCGCAACACAATCGGATAAATAACTTTGCATTCACGATTAAATTTCGGTCTTCTAAATTATCATCATTATTGCCTAGGTGTTACTTTAAAAAGAATATAATGCTGCTATGAGACATTGTCAACCTTCAGTTGAATTGAACTTGCGCATGCTGTGCGTGTAATA
Source organism: Arenicola marina (assembly GCA_964019135.1). Lineage (NCBI taxonomy): Eukaryota > Metazoa > Annelida > Polychaeta > Arenicolidae > Arenicola > Arenicola marina. The sequence continues at coordinate 21,824,832 of OZ025254.1, read as the reverse complement.
TATTGATGTAATATTGACTGGTGTCTGTCGGTGGATTACCTGCGGTCACGGCGGCCACGATGTTATGTACATAAGATCTTGAGGTGATATCGACTGCTGTCTGCCGGTGGAGTACCTGCGGTCACGGCGGCCACGATGTTGTGTACATAAGATATTGAGGTAATATTGACTGGTGTCTGTCGGTGGATTACCTGCGGTGACGGTGGCCATAGCAAACATGATGAGACCCCACCAGATATTCCGGAATACCTTGTCCTGACCCATCACGACGTGGTTTCAGCACAGCTCGACTTAACTGTTCTGTGAATAGAAAGTATGATGTGTGAAGGGATATTTACTGTGCAGAAAGTTATTTGATTATTTAAAATATATAAAAGTATATTTACTTCAACAACAATTCAAGCGGCTTAAACTACCAAATATCTGAACTATCATGTCTACAAATGATTAATCTTACAAAATCGAAATACCAAATATTACAGTTCACCTAATACATACAATTCGATAATACAATTCTTACTATCACCGTCAAACACATGATGCAACTCTGGATGTGGGTGAAATGTCTAGTGGGTGTTGGACTGTCTGGTGGGTGGACTGGCTTGTGGTGGTTGGACTGTCTGGTTGTGGGTGGACTGTCTGGTCTTTGGTGGAATGTAGTGGTGGTTGGATTGTGGTGGTGTATTTATTGTCTGGTGGTCGGTGGACTGTCTGGCGGTGGGAGGGCTGTCTGGTGGTGGGTGGACTGTCTGTTGGTGGGTGAACTGTCCGGTGGTGGGTGGACAGTCTGGTGGTGGATGGACTGTCTGGTTGTGAGTGGGCTATGTGGTGGTGGGTGGACTCTCTGCTGGGTGAACTCTCTGCTGATTAGCGGGTTGTGGTATTCGGTGGGCTGTCTGGTGGGTGGACTGTCTGGTGGTCGGTGGACTGTCTGGCGGTGGGAGGGCTGTCTGGTGGTGGGTGGACTGTCTGATGGTGGGTGAACTGTCCGGTGGTAGGTGGACTGCCTGGTAGTGGGTAGACTGTCCGGTGGTGAGCGGGCTGTCTGGTGGTGGGTGGAATGTCTGGTGGTGGTTGGACTGTCTGGTGGTGGATGGACTGCCTGTTGGTGGGGGACTGTCTGGTTGTGAGTGGGCTATCTGGTGGTGGGTGGACTCTCTGCTGAGTGAACTCTCTGCTGATTAGCGGGTTGTGGTATTCGGTGGGCTGTCTGGTGGGTGGACTGTCTGGTGGTTGGTGGAATGTATGGTGGTAAGTGGACTGTCTGGTGGTGAATAGGCTGGCTGGTTTTTGGTGAATTTTGGCGTTGGGTAGGCTGTCTGGTGGTGGGTTGACTGCCTGGTGGTTGGTGGACTGCCTGGTGGTGAGTTATCTCGTGGACTATCTGGTGGGTGAACTGTCTGGTGAGTAGCGGGTTGTGGTGTTCGGTGGGCTGTCTGGTAGGTAGATTGTCTGGTGGGAGGACTGTCTGGTGGTTGGACTGTCTGCTAGGTGGGCTGTCTGGCGGTGGTTGGACTGTCGGATGGCGGGTGGATTGTCTGGTGGAAGGTGGACTGTCTGGTAGTTGGTGGACTTCCAGTTGGTTGGTGGAATGTCTTGTGGTCAGTGGACTGTCTGGTGGCGGGTGGACTGTCTGGTGGTCAGTTGACTGCTTGGTGGGTGAACTGTCTAGCGGTGGTTTTTTTTTGGTATAAACTTTATTTATTTAACGAGGTTACCGATAGCGAATACACATATCAACGGCCACCTCGTTGGATGGTTGGCCCGTCGGATGGTGGGTGGACTGTCCGGTCGTTAGCGGACTGTCTGTTTGTGGGTGGACTGGTAGGAGGACTGTCTGGTGGTTGGACTGTCTGGTGAGGAGACTGTCTGGCGGGTGGACTGTCTGCTAGGTGGACTGTCTGGTGGTGGTTGGAATGTGGGATGGTGGGTGGATTGTCTGTTGATGGGTGGCCTGTCTGGTAGTTGGTGGACTGTCTGGTGGTTGGTGGAATGTCTGGTGGTAGGTTGACTGTCTGGTGGTGGGTGTACTCTCTGGTGGTGGGTGGACTGTCTGGTGATGGGTAGACTCTCTGGTGGTGGGTAGACTATCTGGTGGTGGATGGACTGGCTGATGGTGGGTGATCTGTCTGGTGTGTGAACTATCTTGCGATTAGCGGGCTGTGGTCTTCGATGGGCTGTCTGGTGGGTCGACTGTCTGGTGGGAGGTCTGTCTGGTTGGTTGGACTGTCTGATGGGTGGACTGTCTGGTGGGTGGACTGTCTGGTAGGGGGATTGTCTGTCGGTGGTTTGACCGTCGGATTGTGGGTGGACTGTCTGGTGGTGGGTAGACTCTCTGGTGGTGGGTGGACTGTCTGGTGGTGGGTGGAATGTCTGGTGGTGGGTGGACAGTCTGGTGGAAGGTGGACTGTCTGGCGGTGGGCGGGCTGTCTGGTGGCGGGTAAACAGTCTGGTGGTGTGTGGGCTGTCTGTTATTTGGTGGATTGTGGTGTTGGGTGGACCGTCTGGTGGTGGGTGGACTCTCTGGTAGTGGGTTTACTATCTGGCGGTGGGTGGACTGTCTGGTGGTAGGTGGACTGTCTGGTGGTGGGTGGACTGTCTGGTTGTGGGTGGACTGTCTGGTGGTTGAACTGTCTGTTGATTTTCGTGCTGTGATGTTCGGTGGGTTGTCTGGTGGGTGGCGTGTCTGGTGGGTGGACTGTCTGGTAGGTTGACTGTCTGGCGGTGGTTGGACCGTCGGATGGTGGATGGACTGTTTGGTGGTGGGCGGTCTGTCTGGTGATGGCTGGACTGGCTGATGGTGGGTGGACTGGCTGGTGGGCGTACTGTCTGGTGATAGGCCTGCTGTGGTGTTTGGTGGGCTCTCTGGGGTGTGGACTGTCTGGTGGGTGGACTGTGTGGTGGGTGGACTGTCTGGTTGGTGGGCTGTCTGGTAGGTGAACTGTCTGGCGGTGATTGGACCGTCGGATGGAGGGTGGACTCTCTGGTGACGGGTGGACTGCATGGTGGGTGGACTGTCTGGTAGTTGGTGGACTGTCTGGAGCTTGGCGGAATGTCGGGTGGTGGGTCCACTGTCTGGTGGTGGATGGATTATCTGGTGGTGGGTGAACTGTCTGGTGGTGGGCGGACTGTCGCTTGGTGGGTGGACTGTATTGTGGTCCTTGGGCTGTCGCCGAACCGCGTGGGCTGCAATGGAGGCGTGACCGGACAAGCTACAACCGGGTCCCTCCTTTTGTCTTTAGCTGTCTCATCCTCGATTATCGTTCGCTTACCTGGTACAACTCCTGTATCTATTAACTAGTATCCAGTGACGTGAATCGGTATGATCCACTATTTCGTTACATAACTATGACATGACTCGTTGGTCCTGATGCTCACGCCCTCTCTGACAGTCTTCACAACTGGGGCGGACGCTCACGTATATACTATAGTTGTGCTACACACATTAAACGGTGGCCGTTTACTTCCTGGTTGGGGAGGACCAGTCACGGAGTCAGCCAAACTGTGACGGATCCTGTGTGTCCAGGTAGTGGCTCGGTGTGGCTGGAAGAGGGGGGCGGGGGGGGGGGCGTAGGTATGAGGGAGGGACTATATTGTCTGATTCGGTAATATTTCAAATTGGTGTTGGACGACACATGCCATAGACTTCAATGACGATATCTGTCACCTGCGATATCTGTGTATGTATACCTCTAAGCTTCTGTTCTGCCAAATTCAAATGTAATCGTAATGTCGTAATATATCATATGAGTAATAGTAAATAACATGATTAATTGGCATTGTCTCGTCACCAAGGTCTCCTTGGATCTGCCTCGGTCTCCACTTTTCGCCCCACCCGCCCCCCTCGTTAAACTGTCTACCTGATTCCACACCATTGCGCTTTACAATTCCTCACAAACCCTGTTTAGCCGACTCTACTCGAATCATCGTATCTAGCAACCGTTCGTAATAAGCGACACACAGCACGGAGGTCGTGACGGCGTGAGTCACTCACCCGTGGAGATCCAGGACGGTTGTCAGGGTGGTGGTGTGGGGGGTTCTGGGCGGCGGGTTAGTCATCAAACAGGGGGTGGGCTCTGGGGGATGGAGTTGGGAGGTAAGGGAAACGGTAAGGGGGCGGGGGGGCGAGTATAGAAGCCAGTGTTGGTTATGGGAGTTATGTGACAGGGTGGTGGGAAACAGTGCACGGGTGGGGTATGAGACAGGACTATGGGTAGGGGTGCGGGTATGGAAGGCGGATGAGTAATAGGAGAAGGGTGGGGTATGAAAGACGAGGGTGGGGGCTATGAGGATCGGGGGGTTATGGGGCAGGGGGTGGGCTATGGAGCAGGAGGGCGTGCGGCTGGTGAGTCGTGAGGTAAGCGTGTTTCAGCTAGCAAATAGAAGGAAGATGGCCGCGTTATGCATGGATGCATGTTGTGTATTCCCGTATTGCACTTTGGGCCTGTAGGCCTTTCACACGAGTAAATCAATTCAAATTTAAAAACATTCATGACATATATGGAGAACCGCCCAGGACGAATGGCATGACACGAGCGCAGAAATATCCTCCGCGGAGCCGTTTCACCGCGTGGAGCTGAGATATGCCCCTTAGTCCCCCGTTGTGTCTATGGGCCACCATCAGCAGTGACGTCACAACCTGGCTTGTGGGAGATCGCTGTCTCCTACGGCGGCAACCGATCTGTTCGGACGTGTTAATAATAAGTTTATTCGTACATAAAAGGCATTAGGCCCATTGTACACAATGTAAACTAATGTAAATGGCTGTGCCGGTGGCCATCGTCTTGAAAGCATGGAAAAGTAAAGCTGCCACATTGCAGATAACAGATGGCATTAACGGTTTTAAAATTATACAGAACAGGCATCTATGTACATCATTAGCGTAGACATGTATACCGTATGCACGAGGAAGGTCACACAATTCCTTGGAAACAATTAGGAAATGGTATTCATCCCCTATATTTTCTAGTAAGCAGTAATTGCAACATCGCCAGAGAGCCACACCGCTGAACGGCGAGTAACGCGGAGATCTTTCGGCATTTAATGTCGACCTTACTCTGGGGGTGTGTGCTGTTATACTGTCTCTCAATAATTATTCTGTATTGTTATAAATTCAGTTAAAGCTGATATATAGTAGCAACACAGCATGGTATGCATAGCCATAGCAGGCAAATTTATTTTTAATATTAGGCCTGGCCGAGTGGCCCAACGCGCAGCATGGTACAATAATGTTATACAGTGATAATATTTACATCACACCTCACTTATACTTATGCAATTCATATGCATTCAGCTGAAGGCGCAGTTCGTATGGTCTTGTCAGGTTAAGGCCGATCAGATGGTATGTGGCCATGAAATCTATTTTGAGTAAAATTTCTACTTAACAATGGCGGTCACTACATCAAGGCCACAAGGTACGGATTGTGTCATAACTGATGCAGATACAGTGAATATGGAAGGATCCTCCGCTTGGATCGGCCAGTATTATCACTGAAAGTGGCTTAAACAATGACACTTACATTCATCCTTCCAATCTCTATCGTATTGATGTGACATATACATGCAAAGGGCAAATATTAATCTTTGACTTCAGATCCAAACTAACTGCGTTAAGCCTGTCTTGAAGTCATGTCTATCCAACCGATTATTATGGTACAGGCAAGACACGAACATTACGTGAGCTCTACAGAACCACTTGTTGGCGCAAATACCAATAGATGAAAGGGAAGATAATTTTATTTTAATGTACCATTTTAAGTATGTACAATTCCATGTGCCTCTTCCATTGACCAACCCTGTCGATGCTACATCCATAGGTAATATATAATATAAACGGCGCGAGGTACGAAAAAAATAAGAATAGACACAAGTTGTGACGTGGGTGGACTGTCTAGTTATGGCTGTCTGGCGGTGGGTGGACTGTCTGGCGGAGGGCGGGCTGTCTGGTTGGTGAACTGTCTGGTGATTTGCCTGCTGTGGTGTTCGTTGGGTTGTCTGGTAGGTGGACTGTCTGGTGGTTTGACTGTCTGGTAGCTTGACTGTCTGGCGGTGGTTAGACCGTCGGATGGTGGATGGACTCTCTGGTGGTTGGCGGTCTGTCTGGTGATGGGTGGACTGGCTGGTGGTGGGTGGGCTGTCTAGTGGGTGAACTGTCTGGTGATAGGCCTGCTTACATCGTATTTAGCCAACGTTCGTTATAAGCGACACACAGTACGGAGGTCGTGACGGCGTAAGTCACTCACCCGTGTAGAGACTCTTGGTTCCCGGAAGTTTTACAGGGTTGTGGCGTGGGGGGCTGTTGGTGGCGGGGGGTCATCAAACAAGAAGAGAGCTCCGGGGGACGGGGACGGGGGCTATGGGGATGGGGGCGGGGTATGGAAGACTTTGTTGGTTATAGGAGAGGGTGGGGTGCAGTTAACGCAATGTATGACGCTTGCGGGATGTTGTTTTACCGAGGTTGGTTATAAAATATAACGCTGGCGATCACGTTTCTACGCGAATTGGTTTGGTGAGGAATGCGCACGATGCTAGCTGGCAAACAGGCAAAATTAGAAGCCGGAGTTGGGGTGGGGGGGGGGGGGGCGGGGTGGGGGTGGAGGAGGGGGTTTAAAATTGCATCATGAACGATTCTTGAGATTAAAATGGGAGTACGCCAACAATGTGGTATGTTGCCACTTGTGCTGATAGTGTGGACTGTATAGAGGACGGGTGGGTTATGAAGCAGGACTGTGGGGAGGGGGGGGGGGGGGCAGGGGGGGGGGGTAAAGGGGACGGGTGAGTAATGCGAGAGGGCGTGAGCTATGGAAGACGGGGTTAGAGCTATGGAAGACGGGGTAAGAGCTATGAGGATCGGGGGTTCATGAGACAGGGGGTGGGTTGTGGGGCACAGGGGTTTAATGCTAATTAGTCGGATGGGTGAACGGTCTGGTGATTGGCGGCCTGTGGTGTTCGGAAGGCTGTCCGGTGGGTCCACTGTCCACTGTTTGGACCGACAAATGGTGGGTGGACTGTCTGGTGGTGGGTGGACTGTCTGGTGGCTGGTAGACTGCCTGGTAGTGGGTGGACTGTCTGGTGGTCGGTGGACTGTCTAGTGGTGGGTGGACTGTCTGGTGGTGAGTAGACTGTCCTGTGGTGGGTGGACTATCTGGTGGTGGGTGGACTGTCTGTTGGTGGGTGGACCGTCTGGTGGTGGGTGGACTGTTTGGTGGCTTGTGGACTGTCTGGTGTTTGGTAGACTGTCTGGTGGCGGGTTGACTGTCTGACGGTTGGTGGACTGACTGTTTGCGTGTGGACTGTCTGGTGGTGGGTGGACTGTCTGGTGGTGGCTGGACTGTCTGGTGGGTGAACTGTCTGGTGATGGGTGGACCGTCTGGTGGTGGGTGGACTGTCTGGTTGGCAAACTGTCTAACGGTAGTTGGACCGTTGGATGGTGGGTGGACCGTCCGGTAATGGGCGGACGGTCTGGTTGTGGGTGGACTGTTGTGGTGGCTGGACTGTCTAGGGTGGGTGGACTGTCTGGTGGGCAGTGGACAGTCTGGTTGTGGGTGGGCTGTCTGGTATTAGACGGACTGTCTGGTGGTGGGTGAACTGTCTGGTGTTGGGTGTAATGTCTGGTGCGTGGACTGTCTTGTGGCGGGTTGACTGTCTGGTGATCGGTCGGCAGTCTAGTGGTCGGTATACTGTCTGGTGGGTGGACTGGTGGTCAGTGGACTGTCTGGTGGTGGATGGACCGTCTGATGGTGGGCGGACTGTCTGGTGGGTTGACTATCCATTGGTCCTTGGACTGTCGCAGAACCGCGTGGACTGCAATTGAGGCGTGTCCGGACAAGCTACATCCGGGTCCCTCCTTCTGTCTTTATCTGTCTCACCCTACATTATCGCTCGCGTACCTGGTACTCCTGTATGTTGTAACTAGTATCCAGTGATGTAACTTGGTATGCTCCACTATTCCGTTACATAACTATGACATGACTCGTTGGTTCTGGTGCTCGCGCCGTCTCTGACAGTCTTCACAACTGGGACGGACGCTCACGTATGTAATATAGTTGTGCTACACACATTAAACGGTAGCCGTTTACTTCCTGGTTGGGGAGGACCCCTCGCGGCGTCATCCTCCGCCTCCCCTCCCCTCCTCCCCTTTCACTGTCTACCTGATTTCACACCATGGTGCCTTGCAATTCCCCACAAATTGTGTGTTGGCTGACTCTACCTGAATCATCGTATCTAGAAAACTATTAAAAACTATTAAAAGCGACACACAGTAAGGGGGTCGTGACGGCGTGAGTCAGTCACCCATGGAGAGACTCTTAGATCCAGGAAGGTTGTCAGGGTTGCTGCGCGGGGAGCTCTGGGTGGCGGGTTGGTCATCACACAAGAGGAGAGCACCGGGGGACGGGGTCGGGGACTATGGGGAGGGGGAGGGGGGTCGGTATGGAAGACGTTGTTGGGTATGGGAGAGGGCGGGGTGCGATCAACGCAATGCACGACGCTTGTGGCATGTTTTCTTACCAATGGTGGTTATAAAATATTACTCTGGAGATCTGAGTCAATTTTCTACGCGAATTAGTTTTGTGAGAAACGTGCACGATGCTAGCTGGAGAGCAGGCACATTGTTGAGGAGAGGCGAGTGCTGAGGCGGGGGGGGGGAGTGGAGAATTGGGGTTAAAAGTTGCATCATGAACGATTCTTTTGATTATAATGGAAGTACGCCTACAACATGCTATGTTGCCATTTCGGCTGAGGGCGTGATCTGTAGCGGATGGGTGGGGTATGAGACAGGACTGTGAGAGGCCAGGGTGGGGCTACAGAGGACGGGTGAGTAATAGGAGTGGGGTGAGCTATAGAAGACGGGGTAAGAGCTCTGGAAGACGGGGTAAGAGAGATGGGGATCGAGGGTTTATGAGACAGGGGGTGGGTTATGGAGCACGAGGGGCGTGCGGTCTATGGGGGCAGGTGGGGCATGTGACATGGTAGTCTTATGGAGGCGGGTTAACGGGGTTATGGGATGGGTGGCACATGGGGAGTCGTGAGGTGAGTGTGTTTCAGCTAGCAATGGAAGGAAGATGGCCGCGTTATGCAAGAAAGAATCGGTACGTATTGAGAGGAAAAAGGTGACATAGCCACAGATGATGAACACTACTTTCTCTTGTGCAGTCCACGACTTGCGCAGCAAAGACTTCAGTATATATCTTTACTGTTCTGGAAATCACCGTTCGTCGATAAATTATATTACGCTAATGACCATTTAGTGCGTAATGGTTATCGGGAATTTAGCACTTTATCAACTGCATGTGATCAGTTATTAAGTTGTTAATTGTTAATTACATGCCATGTATAAATGTTGTGTAGTCTAGTTGTACTTTGGCCCTGTATGCCTTTCACACGAGTAAATCAATTTAATTTAAAAACATTCATGACATATATGGAGAACCGCCCAAGACGTATGGAATGACAAGAGCGCAGAAATACCCTCCGCGGAGCCGTTTCACCGCTTGTTAATAATGAGTTTATTCGTACATAAAAGGCCTTATGCCCATTGTACACAATGTAGGCTAATGTAAATGGCTGTGCCGGTGTCCATCATCTTGAAAGCATGGAAAATTAAAGCTGCCACATTGCACATAACATATGGCGTTGAAGAATTCAAAATTTTACACAACAGTCGTCTATTTACATTATGAGCGTAGACACTATACCGTATGCACGACGAAGGTCCCACAATTCCTTTGAAACAATGAGGAAATGGAAATATTCATCCGCTATTTTTTTCTATTAAGCAGTAATTGCAATATCGCCAGGGAGCCACACCGCAGAGCGGCGAGTAACGCGGAGATCTTTCGGCATTTAATGTCGACCTTACTCTGGGGGTGTGCGCTGTTATACGGTTTCTCTCATTAATTATTCTGTATTGTAATAAATTCAGTTAAGGCTTATATATATTAGCAACACAGCATGGTATGTATAGCCATAGCAGGCACATTTATTTCATAATATGAGGCCTGACCGACTGGTCCATGGAACAGCATGGTATAATAACGTTATGCAGTGATAATATTGACATCACACTTCACTTATAGTTATGCAATCCATATGCATTCGGCTGAAGGCACAGTTGGTATGGTCTTGTCAGGTTAAGGCCGAACAGATGGTATGTGGCCATGAGCTCCATTTTGAGTAAGATTTCTACTTAACAATGGCGATTACGACATCAATGCCACAAGGTACGGATTGTGTCATAACTGATGCAGATACAATGAATATGGAAGGATCCTTCGCTTGGATCGGCCAGTATTCCACTAAAAGTGACTTAAACAATGACACTTACTTTAATCCTTCTAATCTCTATCGTATTGATGGGACATATAAACGCAAAGGGCAAATATTAATCGTTGACTTCAGATCCAACTAACTGTGTTAAGCCTGTCTTGAAGTCATGTCTATAAAACCGATTATTATGATACAGGCAAGACGTTAACATTTCGTGAGCTATGCATAACCAATTGTTTGCGCAACTACCAATACATGTACGGGATGATAATTTTATTTTTATGAAAGTATTACAATTCCATGTGCCTTTTCCATTGACCAACCGTGTCCTTGCTACATTCATCAATAATATATCATATAAACGGCGCGAGTTACGAAAAAAAAAATGATAGACGCAACTTGTGACGTATTATTATCTTATTATCTTACGTATTATTTACAAATACATTATCGCCACTGTGTACACATGCTGGATAGAAAGTAGTTCGATCTTCTATGTTAGGAGAAACGCATGGATAATTCCAACTTACTGAATTATACATAGGACCCACTATGGTAGAATTTAATATATTCAGGGTGGTAACCACGGACTTAATATGTTAATGGCTCGTCATCAATTGAACCAGTTCACTCTCCAGTATGTGTATATAGGCCTATGCTAGTCGTGTTTTAATTGCGCTACTTGCAAAATTGTGTTGACCTGATTTTATCGTTTTTTGTGAACCAGGACGTCTTGAATAAATAAAGATAAAAAAAACATCAAAAGTAGAAGTTCAACAGACGTGAACCATTCCCTAATGCATTGTCCCTTGCTACGCAATGGTTTGAAGGATGAATGCATTAAAAAAAGAAGGCCTCGACCAACTCAACGATTTTCACATGATGAAGCAAAACCGTTTTTAACCGAGTTTCTTCTTTTCTGATTAACACCATGGATACCATAATATCATTGCTTCTTAATCTCGATTTAATTTCCTTCTTAATTTCCAAATTATACTCTTCCATCGACGTACGTATTGTCCAATGTTGGGTAATCAGCTTTGCAATAATTGGGGAATAACTTAATACTTGCCTCCGTAAATGCCGAGAGGCAGCATCCATCAATAGAAAACGAAGGCCATGAACTCGGCATATTCAGCAAAGTGCAATGTCAGGGGCGTGTGCACAAATCCTTAACAGGGGGAAGGGGAGGGGGGGGGGGGCACAAGAAAAACAAATTGACGACGGGGGGTGGGCACATTGATGAAATCTTGCGACCGCGGTCGGGGTGGTGAATAAACTTGCGACCAAGGGGTCCATTATTTTTCTGACGACCGTTTGGGGTGAGGGGCCTGAAACTTGCAACCGGGGTGGTGGTACACATCTCAGACAGCGTGCCTCCTCAAGTATATGTGCAGTATATATTAAGATGGATGAGTTGGATAGCTAATTTGTACTTAAATATCTACCTGCATTTTATTTACCCAAGAGTAAAGCTAATCATTCAAACCTTTTCAAGCCTAACACTTTTAAAATAGTACTTGTAGGTCCGACTCATAACTAAGGGAAGGGGCACCAATATAGACTAGATTATGCAACATCTTCGAGATCCGCTAGATAGCACCAACTCGATCCATTACTTATAAACTAGGCCCAGGTAATGTCTTACAGTGGTACGTCACATCTCTATATATTCTGTTGTTGCTGCCGCAGATGATCGTCTATCATAGCGTACAAGAAGTTGTACTGAGCCTGCAAAGATAAACCCGTGAAACCATCACCTGTTGAATCCTCTAGTAAAATTAAATAATTAATTAATTAGCTAAATAATTATCCGACCTTCCCTATCCGACCCTACCTTTCCTATCCACATTACCTGCTGAATCCTTTAATTAAATCAAATAATTAATTAATTAATTAAATAGTTATCCGACCCTCCCAGTTGCGGCCCTATGCCCCTCGATGCCACCCCCCCCCCCCTCCCGGTGTATCCGCTACTGTCGCCCCCTCATATAATGACTGGTCAGCCTTCACCAGGTTTTTTCTCCAGTTTCCTATCCACGTCACCTGCTGGTGCCCCTTAGCCCATCTCCCTCATCAAGTAAACGTGTCTTACCAGATCCCGGATGAACTCTGGTCTGGTCTCTTTCATCTGTCTGACCACGTGGCAGATATCCACTTCCGGTTCCTGTTTCATCATATCCAGCAAACAGAAGAAGGCGATGGCAACACCACTCACTTCGGCTCCGTCACTGTAACCCAGTGACCGATAATACATATATAATGCAGCAATAACATAACACATTGCAAATTGAACGGTGGGACCGGGGCACATCGACCTAAACTTTTGGTTGGATAATGACATGATTTTATTCAAGACAAGCAGTAGTCTAGAATTAATGAAGGTATCGCACTATGGCTATATGGGGATAACCATGAAGAGAGTACATATGTGTGGCACATTGGAGGAGCCGAAGACATGCAGGCCTCCATATAACACCACGAACATTTCATTTTGATATTTGGAAGACCCATGTCTATATCCGGCTTGAATGACCTCTGACCTGGAAGCGACGACAACCGGGACGTCTGGATTCAGTAAGTGCGCCTCATGGACGCATTGGTAGAGCTCTGACATCAGATGTGACGTCAGATCGGTGTAGCTGGTCACCGCCACGTAGAGTATTCGGCACATGATGACGTCACTGTCCTGGAATGGACCATCGGACTAGTTGATAATGTGTCACTCATATCATGTTATTTTTGTTTTGATGCACACCGTACCCATACATTAAACAATGTATATATATATGCACATGACAATAGATAATGCTTATATAGGAACGAACCAATAATAGTACACCTTGTACATTTCACGTGCAGCGACAAAAAGTAAACTGCTTTGATACATACAATAATATGTGATATTACATAATACTCGCCAGGTTATTCGTACGAAACAAAAGATTAGCCACTTGTGGTGCAGCAAGGCCTTCTTGATAAAGTGAATACACAAACAGTTTGAAAAGGTGACTTAAGCCACCTAACGAAATAATTTAAAACAGATATTGCGCATAAAAAATAGAATGTTGTTGGAAACATTTTGGCTTACGCTGTTCCTCTTTCCCTTGAGATTTGAGACGTCCTCGTTGTTGACGTACTCGTTTTCCGGCTTCCTGTTGGCAGAAGGGTCACCCTTGCCAACAAGAACCTCCGATATATGTATGCGACCAGACTGCACCTGTCTGGCTGACGTCAGCGTGACGTAGTAGGACATATATGTCGTCACTTCCTCCTTCGCTGTCGGAATGAGGTCGTTGTGCTGAAAACAGTCGCAGGTTCATTTTAGGTGTCACGTGGAAGCAGACTTTGGACTCCAATACTGACAAAAGATGTTCGTATAGATTACACTCTACACTATTGATTCTTTCTACCCATACACCCAGCATCTTTCTGCTTCACTATATATATATATATATATAATGGTCCAGTTATATTGACGAATACATGTATTTCGGAGTTTGCGATTGGACAATAACGAGATGACGTCATCACTCCCGACCTCTGTATCCATGACGACGACACACCGAGCGCGTTTTTCATGGACCATCCTCCAGAAGTCCACTTGGGTCCCAACCAGTGGCGTCTGGGTCACAATGTACCCGTCGCGTCTCCGGTAACTCTGGCAACAGTAAACAGACCGCAACCATAGGAACAAGATGCCGCATTAAATAAAATGGCGTCAGTGACGTAGGGAAATTGGCTTTCCGCAAATTAAATTATCCAGGTCCATAATCCAGAAATTAGATTTAATATAATTGCAATACTTTTATAATGCGAAATATCCCCATTGCCAAGGTGAATATTTGTGTGTTTTAAACCGGATAAACGATCGATACATTTGCTACTTATGACACCAGGACAGTAACTACGGGTTGTTGCAAAGTAAAACTTGATGGCCGAATGACAAGCCATGAAGATCACGTAATACATGATAAACGTATCATTTAATTAGGTGCCACGTTGCGTTTATCTGCATGCGTTGTTGCTGCAAAAGCCTAAAGGCATGTGCCAGTCCACCTGGTGTATGTAGGAAAAATACACACGATGTATAAGAGTTCAACTGTCAATAACCAACGTGTGGTATTGCCATAGTGATGTTAATAACTCAACAAGTTAAGAATTTTTAAGCAATTGAAAACATTATCTGGTTTATCAGAGTATCTCAATCAATTATTCCAAGGCAACCAGCGAATAGCTATGGCAAGATTTCGACTTGGCAGCCATAGACTACGAATAGAAACCGGACGTTGGCTAAATATATCGCGGGAAAATAGAATATGTCATTTGTGTAGCTCTAGGAATATTGAAACTGAGGAACATTTTCTGTTTAAATGCAAATTATATGAGGATCTAGGAACAAGGTATATATTAAAACATATTTGAGGGAGAAATGTAATTGCTGGGATTGACATTGTTAAATTACTAACACACAACCAGGGACATACTACTCATGCTGTGTTTATAAGTTTACAACTGTAAAGGAAAAGGGCCGGAGTCCTTATATCACTGTTAATTTCATTCTTTTACATATTACTGTATTTATATGAACCGTTCGGACGGATAAAAATATGTATATTGAACTATTTGACGTGCTACGATATCCACGATTGAGATGCGTGGCAGTAATAAACAGTAGGTGTGAATAAACAATATAACTATACTAACGTTGACGAATACGCCGTTAATGTAGTCGTTTCGTCCCTTCAAGCGCCTCGTGAGGAACACTCGCTTGGACGCACCTGAGGGGGGGAGATGGGAAAGTCGTTCAATTAATGTTGGTGCCACGTCCATCAGGCGTTCTCCACGATCGTTCTCTACTCTTGTTCAGTGACAAGCATAGAATCCTGCCACTTTTGTGCCACATAAAATCTGGCAAGAGAGTCTTGGCTGGCAATATGAGAATCTGAAAGTATTTGTTTTGGATTAACTGAGAAATAAACCGGACGAATATCGATACACAGTCTGACGAATGCGTAGTTGGTGAGTTTAGATAAAACATAATAGATAATCTGCCGTTAAAACACCTTGTTTATCGCCCGTGTATTTTTACTTTCCATTGCAGCCATTTGCACCGTTGCACTTGAAGGTTGGATGTGATTTGAAGGTCCGGAACCCCCCCCCCTCCCCCCCGCCTCCGCCCGTTTTTGGGACAGGATGCTCTTTGTCGATGGAAACGGATGGGCATGTTATCCTACCCCAATAATTTGTGGGTTCACCGCCCACCCCCGCCCCTCCGTCCCCAGGTCGATCCTGTCGCGGTGGAACAGATAATAATTCTCATTGTGCAGGACTCACGGGGTACTATGTTGGCGTCTCTGTTTTTGGTCTTGTTCTCCTTTGACAGCGCCATCTTTCGGTCCGATTCAGATATGACGGGCATGACGTCATTCAGAAGCTGGCAGGGCAAGACATGCTAAGGTTATTGAGATAGATAAGGTGTATTTTTGTGCGTCTATAATTTCAACCCATAACTTTAAACATGCGCATATACAAAAACATGTGTACGCTCAAAAACACGCGTTAATCATTTGTCGACAATATACACATTTATTTTGTTGAATTGAGGCTAATCGGTATCCTTTAAATCTGGTATCGTGAAATCATACACTTTATGTCTCAAGAAACTGGGAAAGTAGTTTTCTTGCACTATCTATTCATCTCAATAACATGGCTGACATGCATACCTGGTGTTAAGAAAAAAAAAGCTTCCCACATTCAGTTACCGGTCATGCGTTACAGATGCACCATCGTTGGCGACAATTGTAACTACGCCCGCACATTCGGTGGAGTTTGTGGTCGGTGGAGTGGAGGGGTTGGAGGGGGGGGGGGGTGGGTGTCGTGCGAACCGCTTACTCCCTCCCCAGGGTCAGATGGCGCCTACCTCGTACTCTGCCTTGATTTGTTCCTCAGTGGCGTGAGCGGGGAAGTCACCAGGATTCACCGCGGTGTCACCGAGTTTGACGAACTCGGCGAGGGCATCGTGGATGAAAACGTACTGTATCTGAAACAATGAACTACATCAAGTAGAAGTAAATTCTGACATGAAAAGCCGTAAAGAGACTTATTGTAAACGACCTTTTGTCCGTCCCAAAATAACTTTTGTGTTCTGATCGACAAGTATGCACCGAAAAACGGCTACCCTATATTTACGGCCACTAAAATCTATCACCTTATCGAGGAGATATGGAGACGTTACAAATAGACTCACATTTGTTCACAAATTAACTAAGAAACTGTGAAAAAGGAGATTCATGGGCTATTCATGGGCAATATACGAATATAAAATTATATATCTGGGCAATAGTCAGGTATAATAAAGTAGTGGAGGTGTCAGCCTACACATGAACGGCTGAACGATGTTGATCCGTCGGGAGCTGTGCACATTTAGCATCGTTGGTATGGAAGGACGGATGGGCGTGGAGGAACGGCAAGTGGTGGAGCGGTCAGCCGACTTACCAGCGACTGAACCATGCTGATCTGTCGGGAGCTGTGCACATTTAGCATCGTTGGTATGGAGGGAAGGATGGGCGTGGAGGAAGGGCAAGTGGTGGAGCGGTCAGCCGACTTACCAGCGACTGAACCATGTTGATCTGTCGGGAGCTGTGCACATTTAGCATCGTTGGTATGGAGGGAAGGATGGGGGTGGAGGAAGGGCAAGTGGTGGAGCGGTTAGCCGACTTACCAGCGACTGAACCATGTTGATCCGTTGAGCTCTGAGCTTCTCCAGACATCCGTAGACGTCCAGTTGGCCCTCCGTCTCCAGCTGATTCATGAGATAGTCCAGCGCCATCAGGGTCCCAGTGCGGCCAACACCAGCGCTGTGAGCCACAGGACAATGAAGCCGGCGTTATGATGTAATCATACATTGACATTGCTTGGAAGAGGATGTTTGATTTCATGAGGAATTTCTTCTTTTACAGCTGTCGAAGTTGTATGTCTGGTATGATTGTACGAGTAGTAGTTCATAGACATTGATATATTGAGGGCAAGACATATATTTGGATGAGAAGTTGTACAACTGAGTTCCGCAAATACTTCACTTCATCAAATGTAACCCTTTGTAACGCGTAACGCGTAAACTAAACGCCATCATCTAGATGAGCAGTATTCAAATATCAATAAAATTCATGCTCCAATGATATCAGGGAACTAACTCTTTCCCGGGAGGAAGGATACTATAACAATATGCTTGTACGAGGCCGCGAGGCCGAGGGCGGATAATGAAAATGAAGGGCTGCTACAGGTTGATGGACGGCCAATAAAATGCCTAACGCCATGCAAAATTCGCCATATTACTATAATTACATGTTGAATATAAAATTAAAGTTGCTTGTCGAGCTCTTTCCCGCCCAAACTAAAGAAGTCAAAATACAAATAAGAATCAGTCCTTGAATCATTCAATACTTCTTTTGTCTATACTACACCTATGCCAGACTGCCAAATGGTGTCTCTTAGCCTTGTCCGTGATATCAATTTACCACAAGTTTTCATTTTAGTGGTAAACGTCATCATTTTGTATGTTTCGCGATGCTTTGGTATAAGTAGCAGTGCCGCGACCGAGTTCTGTGGTGTCCCGGGATAGACACGTTTGCCACACCACAGCCGAAACGGCGATGTTTATCAGGTTTCTGAATTTATAGAATGAAACAATAGAGTTTTCTGCAATTTTTGATATAAATTTCGCCTAGGCTTAGTTTTGGCGGGAAAGAACTCGACATGCAACTTTAAGGTCTTGACTTGTCTCTGCTTCCTTGGTTTAATTTCCGCATGCAACGATCAAATTAAAGCATTTTGCGACTAACTGTCCGCAAATAGCAAGCCCTTCCCTCATCCTATTGGCCAGTCGCCTTTTTTATACCATATGTCGCTGCCAAGAAACGTGGCACGCGCAACTAGGTAACTAGGCAAGTATGCGGGCCATTTAAAGCGAGAAGTACAATATTATTGTGTGCGTGACGTCATGATTCATTGTTCTATGCAATGTCGCTATGGCAACGGTTGTCGATTGAATGGGCAGCAGGGCGGTTTGGATTCGAATACAGCCTTTTAGCGGCCTTCAGGTTTAATGCTATTGCACTAGTTAACACGACCATCAACTCGTTATACTAGTAATGGTTAAATTTAGCCATTTTGACGTGGGGCTGGTCGATCATCTGCGATGGGAGACCCGTGTGCCTATGTCTGCACGAGACAACCCAAAGACCACGAGGACCTATACGATGGACGGCACTTACAGTGTTACAGTTACACTCTACCTGCAGTGCACGAGTGTTGGTTTGTCCTTGATCATATTCTTCCTCATCCGCTTACGGAAGCGAAGCAGAGACGAACACGCGACGGGCACTTTTTTGTCCGGCCACGCCGTGTAGTGAAGCTGCTTCACATATCTGGGTTCCTCCTTGCCCTGTTGTAGACGAGATATATATAGACTTAATATATTGAGTAATACATGAAGCGATATCTCGTTATTCGGACGAAGAAACTCAACATATCAACGTGAGACGGTAGGAGAGGGGGGGGGGGGTGCGGAAACTTATAACAGATGTACATAGTAAATCCGTTTTATGACGCCACGAGATCCATCATAACGTTCTGCGTTCAAGGTTGAGTGACTTCCTACGCATGGATGGCAACGCTATGACTTTGTCAACCAGCAGCCTCCGTCACGTGATTCAATCGTGGCCATGTGACCACACAGACCTTCGTAAATATCTTTCTACACAATTTGGACTTCCTGAGTCATTCCTGCCGATATAATCTTCAATTTTGTATATCTATGAACCGTCGCCAACTGCTTTTCACGATTTAATATTTTTCAAGTTTTTATCTCCCGCCCTCTGCAATGGTAGC
Organism: Arenicola marina; assembly: GCA_964019135.1. Classification (NCBI taxonomy): domain Eukaryota; kingdom Metazoa; phylum Annelida; class Polychaeta; family Arenicolidae; genus Arenicola; species Arenicola marina. Next base: position 21,805,674 of record OZ025254.1, on the reverse strand, counting down.
GCCCTTCTGTTACCATGGTCTCGGAAGATGAAACCCTATGACGTACCACTTGGATGCTGAAGACCCGGATGCAGAAATCTGGCCAATGTTGCTCGGTGATCGCTTGGACGGTCACTTGGCCGTAGAGAATCGACCCTTTGTCCGGCCAGTACTGCTCGCACTTCAGCTGCAAGATATAGACAATATAATACATATTCACTGTTATATATACGGCAAAAATAACAAAAATGTTTATATTTCAATTGCCAAACATAGCAAAAATAACTAAGCACTTGCTAGTTGTCATGTATACGGCAAAAAGTAATTATTCGTATTTCAATTGGAAATCCAGCCGCAAGATCTATCCATGACAATTGTTCATATTTAGGCAGCGAGCGAAAACAACTGATCACGTTCAGCTATCAGATATAGACAACAGGAACCGGTGATCTGTCAGTGTCAGTTTAAAAAAAGCGATGGTCACATTAATGATGCAATGATGGTTGCGGAAGACTCTAGAGCTATTATTGTTAATGATTATATCTGTGGTAAACGTAAAGCAAATGCATCAATTGAACCTACCACACTATCCTCCACGAGGTTGGTAAGAATCACTACCACAGCCACATTCTGCTCCCAAACCATTCTCCAAAAGTCGTCCAGGGTAGTTTTCGTCGGGCCTACATATGACCACAGAGTATGTATTTTAGGTATTAAAAAGTAGGGGTTATACCTACTATGCGATATGACATATGTAACTGCCGTGGCAGAAATGTTTTCATCACATTTGTGATTTAAGTGAATTTTTATGTGACGTTTGGGACAACATTTTGAACGCTGTAATCCTTCTGATTATAAATAAAATCTCATAACACCGATCAGATACAAAGTGCCCAGTAAATAGCTTTGCTTCATCGTGTGATCGGTGTGTAAATTATTCCCGTGCAATATGCATGCCTTTTCTGCTATCGATAAACGTATCATTACGTCACTGGTATGATTTCCATCCCCTATATATCCCCTCTCATCTTGCCATTTTGCTCTTGAGCTAATACGTACTTGCCGATACTTCGCACGTGAAAGCTGTTGACTGTTCTACTACATGTGTAACAAAAGCCAGTAAATGGCGCAGTGTAGGCGTACTCACCAAGCGATGCGATGAAAGCTTCACCTTCGTTGTAGAGCTGTAACAAAATGTACATAATCACAGTGTCGGGCGATCCTTTCGCTGGCGATGCTGTTTTCATTGACTGCATATCATTGTTTCCGCAATATTTAAAGGATGCCATTACAATATAGTTGGCGGTGACTGGTTTCGAGGGTTCAGAATCAAGCGCGTATAAACACGACCGCCCGGCTAGCTCAGCCAGTAAGACGTCGGACCGAATTTAGTCCGATTTCATGTCAATAAATATCTCAAAGATCTTAATTAATTTTGCAATTACTAGGTACATGTATAATTCAGTATATAAATTAGAATAACGTTCTACCTGTGTATATTGCAAAAACATTAAAACTTTCCCATATGAGCTACTTTACTAATGAATTTGATTTACTCCTAGTGTAGTTATTGTTGAATATATCTACTTGTTTTATTGTTCTGTATCATGCACAGCTAATATCTGGTCTTTGACACTGTTTAACCACAAGCAAGAATATTATCTTCGAATAACACATCGTATTGTATATACAGATGTAATTGTAAAAATCATTTGAATGAACATATGCATGACTATGGAAATGTTAGAAAAAGAAATAATAGACATGCATACGCGTCATGTGTGTAAAGATGGATATAACATAAGAATGTGCCAGACAATAGAATAATGGCATACTAACTCGTATAGCGCTGGCATTGATGTAGTCACTTCGATGCGGCAGACAATACAACAATATCATGGCATGCTCACTCGTATAGCACTGGCACCGATGTAGTCACTTAGATGCGCCAGACAATACAACAATATGATAGCATACTCACTCGTATAGTGCTGGCATTGATGTAGTCACTTAGATCCTGCCCGGGAATTGGTTGCAACAATACTCGATTGTAATCGTCTACAAAGGAACGTTTTTACAGTTTACAGTGAAGTCGTTCAAAAGAAGCATTCACTTATTACTCACAAAACGAATGGATTCCTCGTACTCCGTCAGATATGTCGATAACCCTTAAAGGTCAAAACTGTTTTGAATATCACACATTAGTCATGTCTATCATTGTCCAGAATATAATGCATTAATAGCAAAGGTGAATAAACATATGCACTAAAAGATGACATTAACATTTAGAAAAATACAAGATTGGTTCATACCAAACTTATTGACCGATAAGGTACCTATTTATTATAGGATCATAAGTTTTATGGACTTTCGACATCCAAAACGTTTAAATATGCGTTCAACTTACATGGCAAGATGTTCTTGAATCTGTTTTTGGTCTTTAGACCGTTACGTACAGCGTCCTTGGACTCGGACATGTTGTCAGGGAGAGTCTAAAATAGAAACCAAGGGACTAATATTGTCAATTTCCGTCCATAGTAAAGGAAGCAAAGGTATGTATGGTTGTTATCGTCTGTTCGTGAAGAGTATGCTGTTAAGCATGCGTGGTGTAGCTTCACTCAAATTACGTATACACCATTTTTGTCAAAGCAATCAATCTTACATAGGTTCGCAGAAATGACCCGGTACGCATTGTGCGATATGTTTTAGCGTTAAAAACATTTACGAAATGTATACATTCTGATATTTATATTGAGTTTAAGTGAAGTTTGATGATCACCTACCTGTACCAGTATCATATAAATATATATTAAGCATTCATATTCTAGTTATTGTACATAGCAGCATTGATCTGGTGCAATAAGGACCTTATTACATAATGTTCATCCACTCTTTCGCACGGATCACTATGCATGTAACAGCTCTCAGACGAAGTATATTCCCGCCCTCGCTTTAAACAATGTTTGGAACAGACCATGTTCCCACCCTCACATTAAATGTTTTGCATTGAGCCTATATCCACTCTCACATTCCAACCCCTCTTTTGAGCAGATTATCTCCCCATCGTCACTTTGAACCCCCCGTTTAGCGCACAACATGTATCATGTCCGTTGTAACTAGTCTGCCTAGTAACTAGAAATACTTGCCCGCGCCTTATCTTACCTTAAACTCCTCTTTGAACGGTTCATTGACAGCTCTCTGTGTCTTCACGTACTCTGGAAAATGGGCCTTGGCTATCATTCTTCCGCTCACTGCAAACATATGTGCATGATATTTGTCAACAATGTCACGTTAAGGCAATTACACATGCACATTCGAAAACGCTGATTGTAAACGCGTTGATAGTGTCACGTTGTTGTGCGTGCATATTTCTGAAGACAAATATATGGTCGATAGCCAAGGTCTTGTACGCTATTTAGAAAAAATAGTGTTGTGGGAACGAGTTCTTACAACGGAGCCGCAATTTCGCCCGTTAACCAGGCGGCAGCCCTTCTTGGAGGTGTGTCCGCGATCCGCCAATCAGAAGGCGATGCTCTAATTATATTTAAACTGGAAATGACGCCTGCTGTCCGAGCAAAACAAAAGCGCGTGATCCTCGCTAATATAAATAGCTACGATTATAGCTATGATGACCTTATTTTATTACGGAGACAATCATTGCAAGGGATATATCGATATGTTTGGATGCTATTTTTCCATGAATCACTAAGATAATGGTCTACTGAGCGGCTTGAAACTGCCGCAATTCGTCCGCCAATCAAGACCCTGATCTCTCGTTTCACGCGTTTCCCCTGAAAGATACCTCTACTGACTGTGAAGAGTTTCTTCCGCGAAATCACTTCCAGTTATAACGCAAGGCGGTGCCACATGAAGGGTCAGAATATACGTGACTTGCTCCGGCAAAATTGCGCCCTGCTCGAAATTGATGGGAGTGGGTTGCCTTCATTTGTTTCTCTTTACCAGTCGACCAAAACTTTTAATTTAATTCAAAGATCTAAACTTTCGGTGCAGATCACAATTAAATTAAATTTTACCCGCTTGAACCTACCGTTGTTGTAGATTGCCTCAGTAGCACTGGAATCTGCCGCCTCTGTCGGTTTTCCGGTTATAGCCTTGGGTTTGGGTTTCAGCGGAATAGGATTGGGAGACACGGGCGGCTTGTCCGTGACTGTAGCGTATCCGTCGTCAGCACCGTATATAATCTCTACCCTGGGTGACCCGCTGTCGCTGGCCTGTGGCTCCGGGGTGTCAGCGGTCACAGTCGTCCTCTGCGAGTGTGTGGTCGGCAGCATGGCGTCATCACTCTGTCGTTTCCTTCGTTTTCTGGGCAGGAAGCGACATTATAATAGCATCATGTTTTGTAGAAAGCGATCTACTGTAGAGAAAGTAAATTTCTATGGCGGCCACTTTGAAATTCAAGATGACAGTCTGACGTCATGTGGATTGCTACGGCAACCTTTCTACCCTAACTTACACAGTTTTAAATTCGTTTTCTCAAGGTTTTACACTTCTGGCAATGCTATTAAAAACCTTTCATTAATTTTTGTGTACCACTCTTTTGGCAGTTACACCACACTACATGGATACTGTTAAATCGGGTAGGGTTAAAACAAGGGTGATGCCAGAGAGAGAGCCGTGAGTGTGGCAATGCTATCAACACTGTTACATCTCCAGGGATGTATACCTTTTTACCAAAAATCATTATTAGAATTCGCACCCGCAGACGGTATCGATCAATCCTACTGGCTTACGGACTATAACTATAAGCAAACATAAGTTAAAACTTATTGCTATGAGGAAGGACGTACGCTGGTCTAGTATTGGTAGAAATACTTTCCTCTCTGCATTATAAATGTTTATAATAATTCGGTCTTAACCCTTTAACGCCAACGTCCATTTGCTGCTTTGTCGGGGTGGCCTTATATGTATATCAGTCCTTTACATAATATATGTATATCGGTGAAAAGACAATTAACACACACACATGCGTGAGTATATATATATATATAAATACATGCACTATATAATGCATAGTATATGTATGCATATATGTTAACAATATATAGTAAGTGTAAACGAAAAAAAGTTATGATCTTCCCCAGCACCATTTGGCGGCTTACCGTATGATGAACACTGCAGCCAAGATGGCGGCGGCGAGGATGAGTAGCGCGACTGCCAGCCCTCCACCAATGGCCGCTCCATCCCCTCCCGCTCCATCATCTTTCAGTCCATCATCTTCCTCTCCATCAGGTCCCTGTCCATCACTTCCCTGTCCACCACCTCCCTGCCCATCACTTCCCTGTCCACCACCTTCCTGTCCGTCACCTTCTTGCCCATCTCCAGGGCCACCATTTGATCCCGTATCGCTACCAGCGGTTGGGATAGTTACCTCTGCAAACGGGTAAATCTCCTTTCAAGATACGCATTTGCACGGTGCAAGGTATCTCTGTAAAAACGTCAATTCCTCTTTCAGAGTACGGATTTGAATGGCGGTTGAAAAGGGGACACCTTCATCACAAAAATGCGCGGAGAAGACAATGGTTGATACGATAATTAATCTAAGATACCAAATAACAATTGATCCCAATGTTTTTAGTCAAAAACCCAGATATATCCTGCCGCCCCGCCGCCAGGGTGCCATGTATATTCATTGATCATAGATCAGACAACAACCAATATATGCATAGCTTGACACGCGATGCCACATGTGTAAATGGGTTGAAGTTTCATCTTGGGTATCCTCGTTCTAATCGCCTATATGTTTGAACATGACATCAGACGCTTACCCTCGCACGTTCTGTTGTCTGTCGCCAGCGAGTTGCCATTTGGACACTGACATTCATAGCTTCCCGGTGTATTCCGGCACGTATCGCTGCAGCCACCGTTACCTTCCCGGCATTCGTCGATATCTGTAAGTGTCACCAGGAAACGATTAAACAGCGATTTCACTATTACATGATCTTGATGAAGAACATTATTCTCGCAACACGAGACAACTACATGAGGTCCACACCTTTGTGGTTGGCACCTATATACAAATGATGATACCACATTAAAGTATCGGCCACGTATGACATAATTTGAAATGAATGAGTTGAGTCTTTGGCCTCGTTGAATCTAAACGATCAAATTAACGCAAACCATCAATCCAATATTCGGAATCGTCAGAATACCAGAAAGACGGTAAAGAGAAATACGTTAGCACGTCTGGATTTATTCGAACCAAATAACCAGTTCCAGCATGAGCACATCAAATAATAGAGCCTCACCAACGCATGTGTATGGGTCATCACTGATGCTGTAACCATGGTGACATTCACACCTTGAATAGGGATAGTCCGCCAGCGTCACACAGAAAGTGTCACAGCCGCCGTTGCGTACCTGGCAACCTGGAAACGGTAAACCCAGTGGCTTTCACATATATGGAGAACGGCGGTGAACAGATACATTGTTTCATTGATCTCAGTTAATATGTTATAGATGCTACCTAACAGTTGGCAGTTATTTCCATCGGAAACGGGTAATAGAAAAAGGCTTGCCAATGCAAGTTTAAACTTGATACTACAACAAAATCGCAAAGAAGCAAAAGGGTGGGCCACGAGAACTAATGTTGCGATTTGACTTGTATATAAAAATCACATATAACAATCTATATATTTGTTGAAATGTGAGGGGGTGATCAGTATAAAGACACCGTTTACTTAATACATCCCAAACCGCAAAGAGCGGATCCACGATATGGAGAGGACAGGGGCAGGGCAAGTTTGGGGGGGGGGGGGCAGCTTATGGACATCCCATCCCGCCCCTATATTTAGTCAGTGAAGCATGACTTACGACTGCATGAGCCAGCGTGTATTCTCAGGTAATCTATGGCGATGTCTCCCCTGTGTCCATTTGCTACGATACCCAAGAACACCACCTACATGTGTAAATTTATCTATTGGAATATGTGAGGCTGCATCGCGTGGATACACATATTATCACCGCATGCGGAATCCGTGTGGTTATAGCAGAGACACTCCAATGAGTCTATATATGTTACGATCTGATATAAACCACGTTTTATGCGATTTTGCAGTGTTATTCTCTAACAATATATGCCTTCTGAGAGAAAATGTTTAAACTGCGTAGAATACAAATAATAGATAACCTTGTCGTTATCCGTGAAATCCTTCACTGTAACCTCTCCACGCTGCCAGCCATAGCCCTGCTGTCCTTCCCTTTCAAAGACCGGATGGTCTTCGCCTCGAAGCTCGGTGAACACAACGAGTCGCCCGATGTCACGTCCGTACATACTGTAGTAGAATCTCACACAAATGTCACCACTGTAGTGAACGGCTGGCGTCGAAATGCTGTGGACAACAATTAAATACTATCATTTGAATACAAGCATATATGCATCAAACATATGTGATTGACAGCAAGCTTCACACTAAGAAATCATAAGCAATATGTATCAGAAATCATGAGTAATCAGTTACAGATCAACGGTAATAAAACACAATGGAACTTTGGCTTCATCAAATGTTTTATGGAAGCCTTAGGTGCTGTTTGCGGACAAATACATAATGTGACAATCCTGCTAGACACCTCGCTGGACCTGTCGGTTGCATTGATTGCCATTATACAGAATAACTAATTTAAAGACTATTTGTATTGATCAAGCAGTCTATCAGCATTTGTCGTTTTCATGTCCCACCAAACAAAAAGCAATGAAGAGATCTGACCCTGCTACAAAAAGATTATGGCACCTGTCCAAATATTCTAAAGCATGCCACAATCATGTTTAGGTTGAGGACTACACCGCTACATTGCTTGACACAATACTTACTGTGTGTTAATAATCCGTCAAATACTGAAAACCTACAATTTTGTATTGTCACAAATATACTCCTACTTTAGCATTTTAATGGCATTAGTTACAGTTTTCACTAACTTTTTATTATAACGTGTTGTCAGTATGCCCCAGTAGGACCCTATATTATGAAATAGATTTTTATAAAATACCACTTTCATTAAGAAATATCAGGCCGTATGTAAGAAACGTCTATTCACATCTACATATGGACCACTGATTAGTTTTAATAATAATTGTCTTCAGGTAAAAACTATATCCCAGTTATTTGGTAGGCGGCCTAACTATATAATAGCGACTCCATATCAATAGGGGTACAGCTAAAATATCATTTTAAAAATAAATTATCATACCACACTATAAACCATATGCAATATTCAGGGGCGCATATAGGAATTCGAAAATTGGTGGGGATTTGTGAAAACCTGCGACCGGGGGGGTTGGGCATAACCGCGGGTGTCCCCCAATGTTTTTATGATTTATGCATGAAAAAAACGCATTGTTTCGCGATAAGGGTCAATTAACAGTCCTTATAATCTTATTGCTTGCTTGTTACCCCATCCCCACTATGCGATGTATTTCGTCGGTAAAACCGACTTTCGCATAGCATGCTCAAGTTTCCAAGGCGTGAGGGGTAACTGCATTAAGGTTCCTGCTGCACTGTCAAAAGAGGCGGCTAGATGGTGTGATCCGCTAAATGGTGTCTCTATAGCACGTATACATTCTGTAGACTTTCTAAAGAGCATGCAGTGTTTTATAGTGTTCCAAGGATGTCTATATAACGTCTCTATAGGGTACAAATATTCCATAGAATTTATATAGAACACTGTTCTATAGAATTTATATAGAACACTATTCTACAGAATTTATATAGCACGATATTTTATAGAATTTATATAGAACACTATTCTATAGAATTTATATAAGACATTATTCTATAGAATTTATATCGAACATTAATCTATAGAATTTCCTAAACGTAACAACATTGCTGTCATCATCACAAGACGCTTCGCGGAGAGACAACATGGCACCGACAGATTCAAGCTCCTGGAGCGGCAGTTGAATCAGCACTGAGCAAAGAACCATTGTCCGTAATTGACTCGTAACTCACAAACGTCGACGCCGCAAACATATAATATAATGTCTATGATCGCGATTGAGAAGTAGCATGTAGCCGAATAATTGGATCCACAACAGCGGCAGAGCATAATGAACCAAATAAACGGTATTCTATTCTCAAAATATGTTTTCAACAGGGTTTTCTCGTTAATACTATTAACATATTTCCCTAAATGGCCCCATTGATCGTAATGTTATCTGACTATGTTAGAAGGTTGCTCGAAGGATGGATATTTGATACCAAGCTACAGACAACTCGCGAGTTAATCAAATGCTTGCTTCCGGTTCGATGATATATGCACAGCAAGACTAATAGCATGAGAACTGACATTGTACTGCTAAATTATAACGGCGGAGTTCCAGGTTCCCGATAAATGTAAATGTTAACGGAGGTATTAGTTTTAGCGATACTGTGGTTCAAATAATTGAACTCTCCTTTCTTCCGTCCCTCAATAGTCAATTTCAGAGTACAAGCTGTGCATGGCCAACACGTGAGCTATAATGTAAACAAGGGTACGCGTACCAACACGGAAGTTGACCAACATCTCATTACAGAACATTTGATGCATGTACTTTTCTTTCCTTACGTTTCTTACTACAAGAGGTGCACTTGGTTTATTTCATCTTATGCCAGGGCACTTGACCATGTTGTGAGCTATGCGTGAGTCAGTCAAAATGTCGAATGTCCTGTCGACTGTATTGGCCTATGGCTAGTGCTCCAAGCTATGTCTGCGCAAGGTGCCCCTTCTCTCCCATCCCAGTCAACGGGGTTATACATGAGCTATAATGATCCCCATGTGGCGTTGAGGGTGTCTTTTACACATGCATTTTAAATGCATTGGCCTACAATACTGCCCCCACGTCATACCATGTGTAACAGTATAACAACTTGTTGTTCGACTCTCTAAGCGTGACACTGCTTGGCTACCACATAAGAAGAGCATCTGATCACTCTTGAGTGTTTTGTTTTGTTTTGTTTAAATCTTCGCCCACACCGGTAATCTGTGAAGACGGAACACCCGATAGGTGGAAGACGGATCACCTTACGTTCATTCCATGTGTTACTGGCATCAATATCTTACATGTAAATACGTTGCTTGCATATATATATAGTATGTTTATGTAGTTTTGTGTATGTTGCTACCATTATTTAGGATTACTTTTACCGGCCCATGAGTTTCTCCTGTTAAAATATTTATACTACCCCCTGGTATGCTAAGCAGATATGACTGTGCTGTATGCAAACGTAAGATATTGTCTCACGCGTATCCTATATACTGTTCTATTTGCTACTGTACCTATCATGTTAATTGTTTATCTCATTTTACCAGAGATGACCTGCAGGTTGTGAAGGAAAATAATCACCCATGGTATTGCACCAATTGTATAACTGAAATATTTCCTTTTAATGGCATAACTGAGACTCTGGCATTCGAACTTGCTATCTCGTCTAGTAGTGTCAATAATTCTCGTATTCCACTGGTCGAGCTTGAAACACAGTTGTTTAATCCATTTGATGACTACAAGGTGCCGCTAAATTACACTGATCCTGATGTAAATTTTCCATTATGCATATGAACATAAGAAGTGCTCAGGAAAACTTTTCACAGTTTGGATCCTATATTGAAACTCTAAATCATGATTTTACTGTGTATGCCTTTACTGAAACCTGGTTTAACAACAGTAACGTTGATTGCCATGGTTTGGACGGTTATCTCCCTGTCAATAGTTACCGACAAGACAGAACTGGTAGAGGGGTTTCAATGTTGATTTAGATGTGTTTAATGAAAATATTGAAGCTTTATTTGTGAAACTGGATAAGGGAGCTCATGTAAGTCAGAAGTCCATTTTAGTAGGTGTAGTTTACCGACCACCGGATATCAACATTGTTGTATTTATTGAGCAATTAGACGACCTATTGCATAAGATTAACTCTGAAAAAGTGGTTTGTTATCTCGCAGGAGATTTCAACATTAATCTGCTCAACATGGACTCACATAGACCTACAGCTGATCTTATCGATTCAATGTTTAGCCATGTGTTTCTACCCGCCATAAGTAAACCGACCAGGGTAACGAGTACCACAGCCACATTGATTGATAATATCTTCACTAACGATTGCGATATTAACTCTTCCATGAAAGGCATTATGTATACAGATATCACAGGTCATTTTCCTGTATGTTATATATCTGAGTATGTTCAAATTAATGTTGACAGATTTACCATCATGAAAAGGAATGTGAGTAAGCCGAATGTTGAGAATTTTGTTCATTGTATAACAAGTGAAAACTGGGATAATAATTTAGAGACACTCAGCACCCAGGAGGCTTATACTAAACTGCATTTTTCAGTTTCTCTTATACATGAGAAATGTTTTCCTCTCACTATCTCCAGATCTAAATACCAAAACAGAAAGTCTTGGCTCAGTGCAGGATTAAAGGACTGCATATCTAAGAAAAATCGAGTGCATTGTAGATTTATGAGAATAAAAACCAAAGAATCTAAGCATGATTATAAAAAATCATCTCTTAGACCGGCTGAAAAAACGTATTATCATAGAAAATAACTTGTTTAAGATGTGAAAAACTATTAAAGAGGTAGTAAACAAAAAAACAAGTTGCAAACGACATTTTTGATTAGAGGAGGACTGATTACAGATAGAAGCCAAATTGTAATGAGTTTATTAACTACTTTGTTAATGTTGGTAAATCTATAACAAAAACAATCCCAAATAATGGAGACTCCCCGCTTACATTTATGAAAGATACCAATAATAAGTCGCTTTTCCTCGAAGGCAGTTACTAGTAGTGAAGTCCGGAATGCTCGTGCATCCCTAAAGAATAGCTCATCAGGATGGGACTCGCTAACTGCCAAAGTAATCAAAAGATTATAGATCCCCTCACCCAACCCTAACCCATGTAATTAATCTTTCATTTAGTGAAGGGATATTCCCTGAAGAACTTAAACGTGCAAAAGTAACACCTTTCCTGAAAGGGGCGGGGGGGGGGGTAAATTATTTACAGGCCAATTTTAATTCTTCCAGCATTCTCGAATGTGTTGGAACAGCTGATGCAGAAACGTCTAATCAACTTTATTAACAAGTATGACTTACTACATAAAATACAATTTAGCTTTAGATCAAATCACTATACTACCTTGGCCCTTTTACTTCTGCAAGACAAATTAACAACTGCTATGGAAATGAGACAAACTACTGTTGGTATATTTCTCGATTTTTCGAGAGCCTTCGATACTGTTGACCATGATATATTGTTTCAAAAGTTAGACAGATACGGCACAAGAGGGCTTACATTAACTTGGCTAAAAAGTTATCTCAATCCCAGATAACAGTTTGTAATTTACAATAATACATCTTCGAAATGATCTCGAATAGTATGTGGAGTCCCGCAAGATTCTGTACTAGGTCCACTTTTATTTATTTTATATATTAATGAATTCATGAATGTGAGTAAGCAATTGTTTGGAATCTTATGGGCTGATGATTCTAATTTCTTTATATCAGGCAAGGATATAAACAAAACGATTGAAACGCTGAATGGACATTTAAAGCAAATGCAGTACTGGTAACAAACTAATTAGCTCGCTCTCAATCTCGATAAAACTAAATTTATGGTTTTTAAACCCAAGCGAAAGAAAATTAGTATCCAGAGCAATGTCATTATTTCTAGCCAAATTGTTGTGCAAACTAATACCACGAAATTTTTGGGTGTACAATTAGATTGTGACCTATTGTGGAAACAACATATAGATTATGGTAAAGGCAAATTGGCAAGGGCGCTTGGAATAATCACTTGTGCAAGGAAAATTTTAATCAATGACACCCTCCGAGTATTATATAATTCTTTTTTATCTCCATATATATCATATTGTATTGAAGTATGGGGAGCCTCGTGTAATAGATATTTATCCCCTCTTATCACAATCCAGAAAAAAGCAGTTCGCATATTGTCTGGAGTTAATAAATGGGCCCATTCAGCACAATTATTCGTAATGAGTATGATTCTACCGCTCACATCATTATACGATTTTAGCGTTTTATTATTTATATTTAAACAATACAATGGATTGCAACCTCTCATCATAAAAGATTTGTTTACAAGAAATGCTGACATACATAAGTATAACACTAGAAGGTCGCAGCTATTACATGTTCCTAAACATAAGTGTCCATTGACGACAGTGACAATCGATACGAGTGATACCAATGTTAACGTTAATTGAACGTGTAAGTAGCCATAATTTGATGTGTAATGCAGCGCAACGATTGGGCCAAATCGATAAACAATTTAGATTGTCGAATTACTGTTTGATTTTTTTGATTTTTTTTTGTATTTTTTTTTCTTTTTTTTTGAGCAAATAAGCATCGGCTTCTGCTCATTGCCAACCTGTTCTTTATTATGTTGATTTATGTACTATCCATGTCAATAAAGATTCTTATATACCTAATGTGAAATCAAGAAAATCCGAATGGCAAAATGAAACGAATGCAACTGCAAGTTTCAATAGTATACTGGAAGGTATACCACTGACTCAGAGGTACCTTTCAGCTTACCATTGGGGCCCTCAGTGGTATGCATTTCAGCATACCATTGGGGATTATCTTTGACTTGGCTCATAAGGAACGTAATTTTGTTGGCCAAGAGTACACAGAGAATGTTTTTTAACTCCGCAGCCGTCCCGCCCCCCCCCCCCACGCCTCCTTCTACTCAATATCCAATGGTCAGTCACTAAAATGATGTATCAGATCCTTGGGAAACATTTTAAACCAAGCACTAGACAAAAATGATCCGCTACTGCCCGATAAGCTGTACAAACAAGGTAGAAACAATAGAAAATATGTTTTGGGATTGCAGGATTGTAAGACAATTTTGGACAGACTTGATAGGATGGTTCAAATGCAAACTAAAGGTTACCCTCGAATGAAACTCATCAATAGTTTTTTTGGGCGATATTTCTGGAGGGGGTTGTATGCTGAAAAATCATATAATTCTTCTTGCAAAGAAATATATTTACGATTGTCGATGTTGGGGAAAATATGTATACCGCAATATTTTGTTCTTAAACAATATACAATGGAAACTTTAACTATGGGTTGACAAAGCCAAGCAGTTCATATACAGTGAATGGGATACGCTACCGATGGCAGGGCTAAGTAAAGGTACAGAGTGGGTGGTCTGTGCGTATTGATAGTATTTTCTTTGTGATTCTGTATTACTGTTCAAGTCGATTTTGTGCGTAATTTTTTTTTAAAGCTGTACAAGCTGTGCGCTGAGCGCGACGCGCTGAGCTACAACACCGACTAATACTGCTGCGCCGCGTTGCGGCAAAAAAACTGCACGTCCCCTATTACCACAGCACAATTAATATTAGTTAATACAATAACGAATGTCGGCACAGTTGTACAGGTACACCGGATATTAACTTACTATGCTCGATAACCTCGCTTCTGTGGACTTGACGTCTCGATATAGATGTAATACGTCCCGTACTGCGCCCTTTGGGGTCCCGTGGGTTCGCGATTCATATCTGTTGGCGTCCTTCCGCTGTATCTGATCCAATCAAACTGGGATTTCCAACAGTGCTCCATGCCACACAGATCATCAGTCTCAAAACTACATGTAAACAGTGTGTCATCTGTAAACAAAACCACATTTATAAACGTAACAATTTGTTCTCCACCCGAAGCTGCCTTACGTGGGTTCAGGCATATCAAGAATGTTTATTGTATACAGGGTGCCTATTGTGTACTTTACGGTATCAAATATAGGCTAACAGAACAACTGTATGTTCTGTCGATTGATCATCTTTTTTGGGGTGGCTTACCTCCAAGGATTACAGTGACGGCTGGCAAGGCGACAAGGACGAGTCCACAAAGAAAGTCGCAGTACATCTCATAGGGTGTTATGGTGTCAGAACCTGCAACAAGCCAGGAAGATTCTCTGAAAAATAGTCAAATGGATCACAAATACAATAATATGTCGCTTAACTTTGGGCAAATTCGGTTCTCTTGGAGATATCATACCGAAAAACGGTGGTTGGTAGACTGTCTGGTGGTCGGTGAACTGACAGGAAGCAGATGAATTGTCTGGTGGTGGGTGGACTGTCTGCTGGTGGGTGGACTGTCTGGTGGTGCGTGGACTGTCTGGAGGTCGGTGGACAGGCCGGTGGTCGGTGAGCTGTCAGGTGGCAGATGAACTGTCTGGTGGTGGGTAGACTGCCAGGTGGTGGGTGGACTGCCTGGTGGTGGGCTGAACGTTTAATGGTGGGTGAACAGCCTGGTGGTGGGTGGACTGCCAGGTGGTGGGTGGACTGCCTGGTGGTGGGTGGAACGTCTAGTGGCGGGTGGACAGGCTGGTGGTGCGTGGACTGTCTGGTGGTGGGTGAACTGTCAGGTAGTAGGTGGTTGATTTGATTTGATTAGGGTTTAACGGCACTTTCAGCCTGGAAGGCTATATCGTGCCATACTGGTCAATATTAGTCAATATTAAAACCCTGAAAATCAATACATGTGATATGAATAAAACCATGAATGCAGTCTTTGTGGAATCGATTAATAGTTTAATAAAACCCTGAAGATATCAAGTAAAATGATTGAGTAGATTGTCATAAAACCATGAAAGTGAAGAATGGCGAAACGGTAAAGTCAAAAATTGTCAGAATATAAAACCATGAGTTGGTTTTTAAAACCAAGCTTTTGAGATTAATAATTACAGCAAAATGCACTGTTTGGCAGCAAACGTTGAATATATCATATGCATTGGACTAGATTTATTGTAGATAAATGATCTAAAATCTTTTGCACTGTTTCGCTGTAAACGTTGACTAGATATATCATATGCACTTGACTAGATTTATTGCAGATAAATAATCTAAAATCTTTTGCTGTGGTATATTATTAAATAGGTCTTTTATAGTTTCTGCTCTGTAATATTGTTCCCTTGTTTGTTGAAAGTCAACACACCTCAACAGAATGTGCTCCACAGTCAGGGGTTCCTGACAGGGAACACATTCGGGAGGTGGTTCTCCTTTGAGGAGGTAGCAATGGGTAAGGTACGTATGTCCAATTCGGAGTCTTTGAATGACAACGTCCCTCCGCCTACCGCGGATTCTTGGCCGTTTGGTACCCACAGTAGGCTGAAGCCGTTGCAATTTTTTGGAGGATTGCTCGTCCCAGGACGACTGCCAATGTTTAGTAATTTCGTTTTGGATGTACGGCTTCAAGTCCGAGTATGGAAACTGGACTGGAAGGACGTCGTCATTTAGAGCTTCTTTGGCGGCAGCGTCTGCTAGACTGTTGCCCTCTATGCCTATGTGGCTAGGGATCCAGCAGAACACTACCGCCTTTCCATTGCATATTAAATCATGACATTTTATAAGTATATCTTGTATTAAGGGATTTTCATATTTCCGATATTTTATGGCTTGTATACAGGATAATGAATCTGAGTATATGATAAAGTTGTCATGAAGTGATTGTTCTGCATATTCAAGTGCCATCATTAGAGCCACCGCTTCCGCGGTGTATATCGAGCATTGGTCTGGGAGGCGGTTGCTGCACTGGTGTTCACCAGCCACAGCTGCAGCGCCCACCCTGTGGGAGTCTTTTGAGCCATCGGTATATATAGAGAAATGGTTCGGGTGTTGAGTTCTAAGTTCTATAAATTGTGATGGGTCTGTGTCAGATTTGTTGTAAGTTGTTAGTTCTAACAGAACTTTTGGAGATTCCATTTCCCATGGTGGGATTTCTGGGAGGTGCCAGGTTCGTATATCGTTGAAATTGATATTGTATCCTGTCAAAAGGTTATTGACTCGAATTCCAAAGGTGGGTATTGTCTTTGGTTTGTTTTCAAATAGTGTTGTAAACTTTGGGTGGAATACGTCTTCAAAGGTAGGATTATTGGGATTCGTTTTGAGCTTAAGTGCGTATTGTAGTGCTAATTTATCTCTACGGTAGTATAGAGATGGCTCAGCAGACTCCACGTACAGGCTTTCCGCAGGAGATGTGCGGAAAGCTCCCAGACATAAACGAAGTGCCTGGTTGTGCACAGGGTCCAGCATCTGCAAATATGATTTGCGTGCTGATCCGTAAATCATCGACCCATAATCCAGCCGTGACCGTATCAGGGCTCTGTAGATATTTAATAATGTCTCTCTTTCTGTTCCCCATTCTGTGTTAGATAGCACTTTAATTATATTAAGTGCTTTGGTACATTTCTGTTTTAATTGTTTGATATGGGGTATAAAAGTCAGTTTTTTATCGAATAAAAGGCCGAGAAATTTTGTTTCTGGCACAACTGGTATTTGATCCCCATTCATTTTAAGTTCAGGTTCCGGATGGAGTTTCCGGAGTTGACAGAAGTGCATACACACTGTTTTAGTTTTTGAAAATTTAAATCCGTTCTCATCGCACCATTGTTGTAACTTATTGAGGTTCATTTGTAGTTGCCTTTCTATTGTGTGCATATGTTTGGACCTGAAACAGGCCAAAAAATCATCAACAAATAGAGAAGGATCTATGTTATTAGTGAGACATTTTATGATGCTGTTGATTTTAATACTAAAAAGGGTTACAGATAGGATACTGCCTTGGGGAACCCCCATCTCCTGATCGTATACTTCGGAGAGGGTAGTTCCGACCCTTGTCTGAAATAGACGTCTGTTTAGGAATTCTTGAATAAAATTTGGCATATGACCTCTGAGTCCCATATCATGGAGGTCTTTTAAAATACCATATTTCCATGTGGTGTCATATGCCTTTTCAAGGTCAAAGAATACTGCCACCACGTGTTCTTTTTTGATGAATGCCTCGCGTATATAGGTCTCCAATCGTATTAAATTATCGGTGGTATTTCTGTTTTGTCGAAAGCCACTCTGGAACTTAGTGATGATATTATTTGTTTCCAGAAAATATGTAAGGCGGTTATTTATCATCTTTTCTAGTGTTTTACATATACAGCTTGTAAGAGCTATTGGTCGGTAAGAAGAAGGATTGGTGTGATCCTTCCCAGGCTTAGGGATAGGAATGACTATCGCTTTTTTCCACGATGGGGGTATTTGCCCGGTTTGCCAAATGAAGTTGAATATGTCGAGAAGAAGTTCCAAGGATGTATCGGGTAGTTGTTTCAGGAATTGGTATGGGATATTGTCTGGCCCTGGAGAAGTGTTGTTAGTTTTCCTCAGGGCAGACTGGAGTTCCTCTATGGAGAAGAGGCTATTGTAATATTCATCATTTTTGGATTTGAAATTGAGTTTTTTCCTCTCACTAACCGCCTTGTATCTTTGGAATTTAGCCGTGTAATTTTTGGAGGAAGAATTTGTTGCAAAAGATTTCGACAAGGTATTGGCTATTTGCACTGGTTCGGTGAGGGTTGTGTTTTCATGAATCAGGTGGTTTATGCTGTGATTTGCTTTTTTCCCACTGATCTTCTGTATGGCTCGCCACGTTTTCTTAGTGGTTGTTTTATTTCCAAGTTTGGAGACATAGTTTCTCCAGGATTCCCTTTTTGTTGTTCGTATTGTGCGGCGGGTCTGTGCTCGCACTTGTTTATATTTGAGGATATTTCCTGGAGTAGGATGTATTTGGAGTTCTCGCTGAGCCTGTTTTCGTTGTTGTACGGCCTCACGGCATTCATCGTTAAACCATGGCTTCTTTTGTATTTTGAGATTGGTCGAGGTTTTGGGAATGGTGTCTTCAGCTATTTTATGAAGTATTTCGCTGAAGAGGGCTATTGGGTCTGGTATACCTTGAAAGTTGGCTGTTGTGAGTTTTTCAAAGCACATTTTTTTAAAAGCAGTCCAGTCAGCCTTATTTAGCTTCCAGTGAGCAATATTTTCATCTGGAGCGGGAAATTGGCTAGTAAGAAGGATAGGGAAGTGGTCACTGCCGTGAAGATCATCTTCCACTTTCCAGTTGAAATCAAGGCATAGACTGGGATGGGCTATAGTTAGGTCTATAGCCGTGTTGGCACCATTCCCAGGGTGTATATAAGTTATCGAGCCATCGTTGAGCAGAACGGTATTGTTTTTTAAGATAAAGTCCTCTAGCAGGCGGCTCTTGGGTTGTATGTCTTTACAACCCCATATCGTATGATGGGCATTGAAATCTCCAAGAAGTATATACGGCGCAGGAAGTTGTTTTATTATATTTTCTAGTTCTAGTCGTGTTGGACGTAAATTAGGTGGAATATAGATAGAGCACAGGGTTATGGTTTTGTGTAATGTTATTCGTATGGCCATAGCTTGTAGGTTGGTCTGCAAGGGTATTTGGCTGTGTGGAGTTTTCTCCTTTATAAGGATACTAACTCCGCCTGTGATTTTATCTCCCGTATTAAGTCCTAGATTATCATATGATGTATATCCACTAATTGTTATATCGCCTTGGTTTTTGATGAATGTTTCTTGGAGACAAAACGCTATGGGGTTGTGGTCCTGCTTTAGCAAGAGGATTTCATCACGATTGGCTCTCATACCTCGACAATTCCATTGTATAATGGAAGCCATGGTTTACGATATGGGTGGCGTATCTGCCTTGTGTTTTCTTTTGTCCCTTCCCCTTTCTTGTGGGTCTGTCTCCATTTCCTCATCGTCCTCCTCCTCTAGTTGCGAGTATTTGTTATGTACTTTGATGGGATCCGTTGATCCCTTGGGTGGTCGGTTTAGTTTTGCTGGTTTCGATTTGTTCAGTTTGTGGGTGGTAGGTTTCGGAGTGGATTTTGTAGGAGGTTTCTTTGCAGGTGTCTTTGTTTGAATTTCTATCATGGGCTCTGTCTGGCTGGATGTTCGTGTCTCCTCTGGGGTTTCTGTT
Organism: Arenicola marina; assembly: GCA_964019135.1. NCBI lineage: Eukaryota > Metazoa > Annelida > Polychaeta > Arenicolidae > Arenicola > Arenicola marina. Next base: position 21,785,890 of record OZ025254.1, on the reverse strand, counting down.
GTAATTGTGAATTCTGCATCTGGTGGCCAAGAATAAACAGTGTTTATCCCTATGGAAACCATGTTTGGTTTTGGTGTTGTTTCATTGGATTTGGTTTGGGTCGAGCCCGTCACTTCAGCGAATGTTTTGTTTCCAGTTACATTTGTAGTTTTACTTTCTATTATTTTTCTCGCTTCGGGATAGGATATGGAGTTTTTAGTTTTTATTGTCTGTACCTCTTTTTCTTTTTGCCACATTGGACACTGTTTTGAGTATGCGTAGTGACTGCCTTTGCAGTTTACGCAGTGACTCGGTTTGCTGCAGGAGGTGTCTTCATGGCCCTCGTCGCCACAGCGAGCACAGGTGACTTGCCTCCTGCAGTTGTTCTTTCCGTGGCCGAAGCGTTGGCATTGGAAACAGCGTAGTGGGTTTGGTATATAGATGTCGACTGGTACACGAAGGTATCCAGCTTTTATTGTTGTAGGAGGGATGTGGGATGCAAATGTGAGAATTATAGTATTTGTTGGAATTCTTTCTCCATTTTTCGTGATTGATATCCGTTTGGCCTCCATGACATTCTGTGAGGCCAACTCGGTAACTATCTCTGTGTCAGAACACATTTGTAGGTCTCTGCACCGGATGACACCTCGGCTATTGTTGAGGGTACGGTGAGGAGTTATTGTAACTGGGATATGGAGGAGGGTCGTGGCTCGGAGGAGGTTGTCAGCATGACTCTTCCGTGTGACCTCGATGAGGAGGTCACCGGAGCGGAGTCGTTTGACATCTTTTGGTTCTCCGGCCAGACTTTGGATGGCCTTATCCAGTGCAAATGGTGACAATTTCGAAAGAGGTAAATCTGGATTTGTGGCGTGTGCCATCAAAAATCTTGAAAAATTGTCGTTTTGTTGATTTGGTTCATGTGTAGGAGAGCTTGTTCGAAGTTTCTTATTGGATCGTTCTTCTCGTGCTTTTGTTTCGGCAGGTGTGGGGTTTTTTTCTTGGGTACTCATGTTGGGTTTAAATATTTCACCGTCCGTGGTCCCCACCCACCTCGGAGACCTCTCGGGACACTGATTCGGTGCGGTACTCCAGCACCCAGTGCCAAGGATACACAGACGGTATACTCGCATAACAAATACTTATTCTTCTGTTGGAAAAAAAGAGGTATTTGCCACTTGATTAGCCCAAGCCACCGTCCTAACAGGATCTTGTTCAGAGCAACTGAAATATGAGGTGTCTCAAAAGACTCATTGCATACGGTTGTATGAATAATAGGGTGAAAATGTTCTTGATATGATGTTGTTGAACAAGAATCCTTGGACTTGTCGTGACGAGCCGATTGATCAGACCGGGCCAAATCTGACCTCCCGTCTAGGAGAAATAAGGGTCAAACTGGTATCTTGCAGAAACAGAGTTTCCACTCAACCAGCAGAGTCCCGTCTTCCTCTGACACGGGTTGCGAACCACGGCATACGGTTCGCCTCCATTTAGTCGCCTCTTACGACATGCAGATGTTAAACATGGAGGTGCATCGGGCCTATTCTACTTTCCCCCGAACCCGCAGGGGGCAGGTAGTAGGTGGACGGCCTAGTCGTGGTCGGTTTGTTGTGAACTGGGTGGACAGTCTGGTGGTTGGAGGACTCTGAGTTTAGGTGGACTGTCTCGTGGTGGGTGGACTGTCAGGTGGTAGATGAACTGTCCAGTGGTGGGTGGACTGTCTAACGATGTGTGGACTGTCTGGTGGTAGGTGGACTGTCTGGTGGTGGATGGAATGTCTGGGGTGGATGGACTGTCTGGTGGTGGTCGGACTGTCTGGGGGTGGGTGGACTGTCCGGTGGTGGGTGGATTGTCTGGTGGTGGGTCGAATGTCTGGTAGTAGGTGGTCTGTCTAGGGGTGGGTGGACTGTCTGGCGGTACGTGGATTGGCTGGGGTTGGATGTACCGTCTGATTGTAGATCGACTGTCTCTTGGTGAGTTGATTGTCTTGTTGTGCTTGGACTGTCTTGTTGTGGGCGGACTTTGTGGTGGTGATTGGATTGGGTGGGTGAGTGGACTGTCTGGTAATCGGTGAACTGTCTGGTGGTGAGTGGACTGTCTGGTTGTGGGTATACTGTCGGTTTGTCGGCTATCTGGTGCGTGGACTGTCTGGTGGTCGGTGGACTATCTGGTGGTGGATGAACTGTCTGGTGGTTGGTGGACTGTCTGATGGTCGGTGAACTGTCTGTTGGAGTGTGAACTTTGTGGCAGTGGGTTGACTGTCATCTTACATGTTGCGCATGCGTCGAAAGTTCAGGTAACACGAAAGCAGCAGGGGCAATTAGTGGAATATATGACGGATACGCCCATCTACCAAGAGACACTCCCGAACCATCGGGATAATCCTGCCATCAGGAGCAGGAAGGAATATGTCAAATGAACCCAACTGGTCTATTTTCTCCACAAAACGGTCACGAAAAAGTTCATCAGACGACGGTTCCAGTTCGCAAAAGCCGCCATTCAAATTAACGAGGCACCGAGCCAGCAGCAGCTTGGACCGAAAACGACAACCCGTTGCCGCTATGGATAAAGGTAGCGAGTTCGAGCAGCTTAAAACTCTGCTAAGTGAGCTGAAATCTGACCAGACGAAGCTTCGTCAGTCACTGGAACAGCGAATAAGTAACATGGAGGCTGGCCTCAACAAGCGATTGAGCCAGGAATTCAAGGAGTTGAAGGACCATGTGGACATTGAAATTGCAACCGTCAATAATAAGATCGAGCTCCTTGAGAAACGCTTGACCACACTTGAAGAGAGAGGAGGCCTGGCCCAGAGAACGCCGTTTGACCCCGAGGTGACGATCATTGCAATCAACATGCGTCCCGAGCAGGATGAAAATATCTTAGAACGTGCTGAAATTCTCATTCGTGAAGGCATTGGCCTGCCCTCAATCAAACCTCAGCGAGCAACCAGACTCCCTGGGCGTGACAACAAAACCGGTGTCGTCAAAATTGAACTCAGCAATGTGAAAGACAAGATTGCAGTGTTACGAGGTAAACAGAATCTAAAAGACTCCCCTGCGTATCGTAAAGTTTTTTTGCGGCGCGCAATGGACCACACCGAGCGCCTGATACACTTGAACTTTGCGGAAATACTGAAGATGGTACCTGACGGAAACCGTTATCGGCTGAGTGGAAGTGGGCGATTGGTGGCGAAAAGCGACGCACGGGATGTAACCTCGCGACGAGAATCTACCGCCGAAGCCACGGGGCCGTAGGACAGGACACGACCCATCAAGAGATCCATCTCTGTATCATCTTGGAATATAAACGGTTACACCGATCTCAACCGAGATTTGCGAACGGCTGTGATTGACAAGATTTCTAGTGACGTTGTTTGCCTCAGTGAAACTCATCTTCAAGGGAACCAGACTTTGGACATCGCCGGCTACTCCTTCTACGGCAACAACAGAAGCGGAACCCATAAGCGGGCGCGAAAAGGTTCAGGCGGAGTTGGAATACTAGTAAAGAACAACCTCTACGAAGTCTTTGATGTTGAAGTGGTGGACAAATATGAAGGCATTCTCGGACTACGGTTAAAACATCAATGCACTGATTTCTCTGCTGTAATTTACTCATGTTACCTGCCACCGGAAAATTCGCCCTGGGGTAGAGATGCTGGTTCTTTTTTTGCTCACTTAATCACAGAAATATACTTACAAAGTAATGCCGATTCCATAATCCTTTGTGGTGATTTAAATGCCAGGACGGGTAGAGACCAAGATGTTATATGCGATATAGACGACATTCCACCGAGAGTGGTTCTCGATAAATCTAAGAACAGTCACGGAGACTCATTAATTGCCTTTCTCCATGATATTAAGTTTTGTATGCTGAATGGTAGAGTTGGAGAAGATGATAACTACACGTTTGTATCAACAAGGGGAAAATCTGTTGTAGATTACATGTTGGTTCCTCATGATAGTATCAAGTCATTTGGTAAATTTCGTGTAGATTTGGTAAGTGATCTCGTTGAAAGGTATCGCCTGGAGGAGTTAATTACAGATACATGCAAATTACCTGACCACTCAGTGTTAACAGCCGAATTTGATCTTTGTGACGTCATTATAGACAATAATGAAAGGGAGAACGTTGCCCATCGAAGTGTGGAGAAACCGAAGTATAAACTACGCATGATACCACCGGATTTTCTCTTATCACCCGCTTGGGGTAGAACTGTAAGTCAACTTATTGAACGGATAGAACAAATCCATGACGGACAGGAGAGTGTTGACCATGTCTATGATGACATGTGTAAAGCTATTACAAAAGAAATGGATGAATATCTCTCACCCACAGTAGGCTGTAACAGAAATACGAGAAAAAGAATCAAATATGGTAAACCGTATTGGACTGATGAACTTACCCAGCTCTGGAAAACTATGTGTTTACGGGAAAAGACTTTCCTGAAATGTAAGGGTAATACTAAAGAGAAGAGTAAGTTGAGAAGGGAATTTCAGGCAGCTAGACATACATTTGACAGGGAGTTACGGAAGGCTAAGAGAGAGCATAGCTCTACATTGATAAAGACACTGGATGATATTAGCAGTAAGAATCCCAAGGAATTTTGGGACACTCTTAAGCGACTTGGACCTCGTTCAAACAAGGATATTCCAATGAGAGTTGTCACAGACGAACATTGTTTCACGGAAACTCAAGAAGTACTTAAGGTATGGGAAAAGGACTTTTCGTCCCTGTACAATCCGTCGGTTGGCGATTCTACCTCCTTCGATAACTCATTTTATAAAGATGCAATGTCTTATAAAGAAAGGGTTGAAGCTATGATGTATCCAAATGAAGAGGTTGCAAATGAATTTTTAAATCACGATATTGAGTTATCTGAGGTACATGTTGCCGTTTCTAGATTAAAAAACAAAAAGGCGGTCGGTCTAGATCTAATTCCAAATGAGGTATTGAAAACAGGTAGAATACTCACGATATTACGGGATCTGTTCCAAGCATGTTTCAGTCTAGGCATTTGCCCGTCCTTGTGGTCAAAAGCACTGATAAAGCCAATACCGAAAGGTGCGCTACTTGATCCATGTGTGCCACTGAACTACCGGGCCATTAGTCTTATCTCTTGTATCGGGAAACTTTACTCGTCCGTACTTAACAAAAGAATTGGTCAGTATACGGAGCTGATTGATCTAATTGTAGAAGAGCAAAATGGCTTTCGACCTGGCCGTAATTGTCAAGAACACATTTACACCTTAAGTAGCATTGCTCGAAATAGAAAATTAATGGGCTTGTCAACTTATGCAGTCTTTGTTGATATGGAAAAAGCGTTTGACCGTGTCGATCGGGACCTTCTGATGGTTCGTCTTCTTGATTACAATATCAATGGAAAAATCTATGATGCTATAAAGGCGTTGTATATGAACACGGAAGCATGTGTGAAAATCAACGGTCTTCATACGAATTGGTTTCCCGTCACCCATGGTATACGGCAGGGCGATAACCTGTCGCCGACATTGTTTGGTCTCTACATCAACGACTTGGCCCTCAAATTAAAATCTGCGTCGCTCGGAGTCCAAATTGGAGAAGAGGTAGTTTCTATACTTTTATATGCAGATGACATTGTTCTGTTAGCCGAAAGTGAAAGCAACTTGCAAAAGATGTTGTCAATTATGCATGAGTGGTGTATGAAGTGGCGCTTGAAACTGAATGTAAACAAGACTAAAGTTGTCCATTTCCGCCCGCGACGGCGAGCACGCACCTCTGTCACATTTCGATGCGGTGCGGACGTTATTCAGGTGGAAACGAAATACAAATACCTAGGTGTCATATTTGATGAATACCTAGAATTCCTAGAATGCTCCGAAACACTAGCAGATGCCAGTGGCAGGGCTCTGTCTGCCATTATCGCGCGTTTTAAGACAGTAAAAAATGTCGGGTACCACACATATAGCAAATTGTATAAAGCAGGGGTAGTACCAATCATGGATTATGGCTCTGCAGTGTGGGGATACGGTCGTTTTCCTAAATGCAATAATGTTCAAACTCGAGCACTGAGATACTTCATGGGTGTGCACAAGTTTGCACCAATAGCAGCAATAAATGGGGACATGGGATGGATGCTACCTAGATACAGAAGATTTTTATCAATGCTGAAATTATGGAATGAAATAATAAAAATGCCCGATTACCGACTCCCAAAAACAATCTTTAATTGGGAATTGAGTCTAAACTGTAACGGTTGGTGCGCTAGTGTAGAAAATATCTTGAGCGATATTGGACAATCTCGGGTATTTGAAACCAAGAGCCAGTGTAACATTGAAGTATCCCGTGAACGTTTAATTAATTTACAACAAGTTGAATGGCGTGCTGAGGTAGAAACTAAACCGAAATTGCGTACCTACGTTAAGTTTAAAGAGTGCTTTGGTACTGAGAAATATCTCTCGTGTTATTCCAACAGGCCGGAAAGATCACTCCTTGCACAGTTGCGCTGTGGAGTGTTACCTATCGAACTAGAAACCGGAAGGTACAAATTAATGGTCGACCCCTCCACCGGAAAGTATCGCAAACTGCGGCCTGAAGAACGAATTTGTAGTCTTTGTTCCATGGGAGAAGTTGAAAACGAGGTTCATTTTGTATGTGTTTGTGATGTATATACGTCATACAGAGAAACGTTGTATAAACACGCATCAAAGATCTATCCCACATTTAACATTTTGGACAAAGAAGATCAACTTATATATCTGTTAAAATATTGTTGGAAGCCTCTGACAACTTACCTATCAGCAGCATGGCATATCAGGAAAAATCGGTTGTATCGTTGAGTGATGGTTATATGTTCTGTATGTTATATTTGTTTGTTTACGCTTAGCATAGTTCTCTACATATTATAATAATATTGGACTGAGTAAGAGTATAAATGATAAAGATTATATTGTTCAATCATATTCAATTATATTATTTAACTTGAAGTCACTTATAAGCCATGATGGCTGGGTGAGCTGTATTTTTCTGTTATTTGTGTTGCGTGTATATTGTATTATGGAGCTCACAAGTGACTATAATAAACGAAATATATCTATCTATCTATCTGATGATGGGTGGGCTGTTTGGTGATGAGTGGACTGTAAGGTGGTGGCTGGTCTGTCTGGTGGTGGGTGTACTGTCGATTATAGGGTTTACTGTCTGGCGGTGGGTGGGCTGTCTGGGGTGGGTGGACTGTCTGGTGGTGGCTGGTCTGTCTGGTGGCGGGTGGACTGTCGGTTATAGGGTTTACTGTCTGGCGGTGGGTGGGCTGTCTGGGGTGGGTGGACTGTCTGGTGGTGGTTGGACTGTCTGGGGGTGGGTGGACTGTCCGGTGGTGGGTGGATTGCCTGGTTGTAGGTTGACTGTCGGTTTGTCGGTAGGCTGTCTGGTGGTGGGTGAACCGTCTGGTGGGTTGACTCTGGTGGTGGGTGGACTGTCTGGTGGTGGGTGGGCTCTCTGATGGTGCGCCGACTGTCTGGTTGTAGGTAGACTGTCTGATGGTTTGTGGACTGTCTGGTAGTGGGTGGACTGTCTGGTTGTCTTTGGACCCTCGGTTTGTCGGTGAACCGTCTGGTTATGAGTGGACTGCATGGTGGTGGGTGAATAGTCTGATGGTGGGTGGACTGTCCGGTAGGCTGGGTGGGGGGGGGGGGGGGTTGTCTGGTGGGTGGACTGTCCGGTGGTCGGTAGACTGTATGGTGGTGGGTGGACTGTCTGATGGTCGGTGGACTGTCTGGTGGTGGGTGCACCGTGGCGGTGGGTGGACTGTCTGGTAGTGGGTGGGCTGTAAGATAGTAGGTGGACTGTCTGGTGTTAGGTGGACGGTTTTGTGGTGGGTAGACTGTAAGGTGGTGGGTAGACTCGCTGGTGGTGGGTCGACTGTCTGTTGGGGGGGGGGGGTGGATATTGTGGTCCGATATAGCGGTCACGTGGTACACTTTACTCCCACCAAGAAAGGAATCACGAGGATTTCTAACGAGGCGTCCTGTACCACAATGCGTTATATATATATATATATATATAACGTAATATATCGACCTGCAAACAACCTGTGAATAATATTATATCAAAGTGAATTAACTAAATAGCACAACACGTCTCCGTTAAATACAGTACTGTAACGGTCTTCATGATTTGTACAGTTCAACAAGTGCAACATTCAACCGGACTGCGGCTTTTGCGCTCGGTGTGTCCTGATCCACACATGGGCGTAAGTATGAGTCCGCATGCTCGAGTTATCTGCGCCGATGACTCCGCTCGCATATAATCCCGAACTCACTATCTGTCCCTCGTTGAAGGGCCTTCGATTATAGCTCGCTTACCTTGTACAATCCTGATTGTTGTAACGCCGTACTATCCAGTAATCCGGGGTAGTGTAACTACGACATGACAGTTGGTCGTGGTGTTCGCGCCGTGCGACTGTCTTCGCTACTCGTCCTGGAGCTGAACGTGTGTATTATAGTTATGCCACAAACAGTATACTTTGGCTCTGTTGCTTCCTGGTTGGGGAGGTCCAAAAGGGTGTGAATCAATTATGGCGGAACATGTGTGTCCTGGTTGTGGTTAGGGGTTGGGGGGGTTGGGGTGGGGGGTGAGGGTCGGGGGGAGGGGGGCATTGGGTGTTGGTCCCGTAGATTTTAATGACGGTATCATCCTTCTCTTTCTCTGTCTTTCAATCATTCTTTGCACTTCATAGGTCTGGAGAGGGGGGAGGGGAGGGGGTGAAGGAGAGGGTGTACACATCTGAGCGGATTTGAGCGCACAGGCATGAGCGTACATACCTGAACAAACGGATCTGGTGGTAAATGACATTGTTGGTGTGTCATTGCGGTTATGTTATTACATTCACTTACCTCTCCATTAATGAAGGCAGGGAGGAATTAGGGGTTCAGGGTATCTGTGTACACACGTGGATTAACATTTGTTACATATATATCTATAAAATGAATTAATATTAATTCACTACTCTCGCTAATACCGTGCACCACTATGAGTGTTGCTCTGGACCACGGAACACGGATATAAATACTATATACTATATTGTAGCATCGCTTTGGTGTCTCCATTAAGCTGTTAACGGGTGTTTTGATGTTCGCAAATCCTGGTCAGTTCTATACATACATAGCCACCATCAGTTTTCAGTTGGTAAGGGCGTCAGGGCGGTATGGGGTGCACACCACGCATTTGTAACTGGATCGGTCTGGATCAGGCTTGGGAGGGACGATAACGCGCATCGCGACTGGGCCAAAGGAAGTTTTGTCACCGGGGGCCAAAGCAGGATGTAGATAAGCCTGGGGTTAGGGTTGTGCATGGGGCGGGGGAGTGACTACTAATTATCAATCACATAAGCTTTCAGGGCTCTTGCTTTGAGGCGCTTAATATAATGTGATCTATAATTAATTAAGATCAAACAATACCGTCGAAGTCGGTGTCGACCAATTAAAAAGTTTCACGGGAATTTAGGCATTTAATTGATACCAAATTACCAAAATTGGTTTGATAATAATTCTCATGTGGGACTGTTAAGCAACTGTTTAATATTATGTCACTGGACAGTGTAGACGCCTTCTGCTGGAGAGCCAGCAGTCCCAAGTAAATCCGGGATGTGAGCTAGTTAAATGAACAAACGGATACGCGTCCTCACATGGCGGAAGAACGACGCCACCAGCGACATCTGACGGTAGAGATTGCATGGTGTCTTATCTACCCTAACACGCGTCGAGCTGGGCTGGGAACCGGAAACGGATAATTTTTATAGCGCCGAGATTGGCGGAGAGCTAGGATTCGTGCAGATGCTATGGCAGGCAAACGCAAAATATAGCAGAGTATTTCAACATATCTTCAAATATTAAATGTGAATGTGCAATCCAACATGTAAAAGCGAGTTAAATGATTTGGACATATGTCCAATTATCCAATGTCCAAATATTTACAATTTGTCCAATTATTTATGTACCAATTCGCCATGCATATGTGAAATTCAATTCAATGCTTATTACTTATTACTTTCAGTTTCAACAGAAGATATGTCAAAATCATTTGCACATTTGTGGGATCGAATGTTTCTAATCCTGGTTGGTTCGCCATGACGTTGTCATTAATTTGTTGCTTGTGCATTAACTGTATCACCAATTCCCAACTTGTTCTCGCGATGTAACTTTATGATTAATTCAAGTGTCACGAACGGCAATCTAAGAGTCTGGCAGAAAAATTCTGTCGGCGGGTGTTTGTGGTGGGGGGAAGGAGGGTGGGGTAGTTAGTGATCTGGCGGCTGAAAGACACACCCCTAGGCTTCAAGACAATTGCGGATACGTCCGACGTACACCTGGTTGTGTATTGAAGGTGCACAGAGCCAGGGCTTGATTAAGATCCGGGATTTAAATTTTAAAATCTGTTTCAGTGACATTCAATGACACGTGCTTCTCCGCGTACAATACTTAACCTGTTCGGAAGTACGACATTTCAGATATAGTAAATCAAGTTAATGTCATCCTTAGCGTTATTACTGACATTATAATTGTGTCGCCGAAATTGAGCCATGGCCAGTATATTTCGTCCGTTACGGTATAATGCCTCCATATAGTATTATTAGTTTGCACAAGACGGGTGACAGACGCGCACGACGACGCGGCTGGCACCACACGAATGTGTGTGATCTAAAACATGTGGTGAATCGCCTAGTATCTACATGTGACCTCGAACTTGATCATGTTTATTAGATTTTCTGCGAAAAACAGGATTTTACGATCGCTTAAATTGCACATGGCTTGCCATAGGTTGATGCCAGACCCCATCATTATGAATCAACAGATGTCGTATTCATATAGTTCCTTTATAAATTGGAAATGCAATGTATCGTCAGAGCAGCAGTCACGAGGAGAAGCATAAAGCATGTGTTTTATAATGGCAAATAAAAAATCCGGATTTCCTGCCTTTTTAAAAAAAAAATGACACCGTTACCAGCGGTCTGTTTCTGACACACAGCGCGGCACACTCTGCTTTCAACTCACTCCGCTAGGGCTCCATTATATCTCTGTTGTCGCCTACTTCCTCAATGCATTTTCATACTCAGAGCGGCGATGCGCAAATCTATAGGAAAAATGCACCGCGCATTTCGGCAAATTAGCGCCGGAGACCCAGCCTAAGCCTAAGAACCCACGGTAAAAGGTGATGAGTCACAATCATAATAAATAAATTATGAATTACAGCTGATTTTACTATTTTCCCAGAATCTTGAAATTTGCCCCCAGCCGATAGCAGCGGTAAAAGCGGAGCTTGCGTAGCTTGGAGCTTCAGTCATAGCCTGGGTCAGATATCGCATTAAATCCCGGATATTAACTGAATGTGTCACGTGTGGTGGCTTGAGTCTCGTTCACGCTGATGTTGTCCACAGACGCACCGCCCCCCGCCCCCCCCCCCCCACTGACCTTTCTGTAAAAAAAACAACGTCGACATCAATTATGGATGAACGCGGCAGATGAGTCATCCTGTCTATGGTCATATGAATGTGTACACAGTACGGCTTGATATACTCATCCTTTAGCATACTGATGGGCTCAATATACTCAACCTTCAGCGTACTGATGGACTCAATATACTCATCCTTTAGCATACTGATGGGCTCAATATATTCATCCTTTAGCATACTGATGGGCTCAATATACCCATCCATCAGCGTACTGATGGGCTCAATATACCCATCCATTAGCATACTGATGGACTCAATATACTCATCCTTTAGCATACTGATGGGCTCAATATATGATGTATAGTTGCTTTCTAGCCCTCACGCATGGCCCTCACCACCTGAACCTTAACGGCATGCCAGCTTGTTTTCAGAAGGGTCAAGTTTATTTGGCTAGTTGCTTTCCAATTAAAATAAATTCTCTTGATATAAGAAGCAGTCCCCAGCACAATTGTAGTGCAACTTCGACAAACATCGCGCCTCCGCCGTCAAAACTGTTCAGAGCCCAGTTTCACAAAACGAACCTTCGTACGCGTACGAACCTTCGTAAGATGAGTGTGACCCGTAAATCCCGTTTCATCAAACCTTCGTACCTCTCATTAACTCATTAATGCCCAGGCATAGACCGCGTCGACAAAGTTTTACAGGTACAATTTACAGACCTAAATCACCCTATTCTAAAGGATGTTCTGGCAGGGCGCAGGCTAAGGCTCCGGGCGCAGGCTATGGTTCCATGCGCTGGACTATGGCTCCCGGAGCACGGGCTATGGGTCGGTGCGCTGGACTATTGCTCCCGGATTTGGACTATGGCTGTGAACGCGGACTATGGCTGTGAACCCGGACTATGACTGTATGCTGAACTAGTTATTCAGGCTCGGATCTTTCCGATATGGCTCAGGGCGCGGGTTATGCATCAGGCTATGGCTCCGGGTGCGGGCTATGGCTCCCTGCGCTGGACTATGGCTTTGTGCGTTGGACTATGGCTCTGTGCATTAGACTGGTGCTCCAGGCTCCGGTCACCGGTCTATGGCTCCGGGCTATGGGTCCGGAGGTGGGCTATGGTTGCGGGCTATGGCCTCCGACGCGGGCTATGGCTAGGGACTCGGGCACACCAGCCCCTTCCCTCACTGAACAATATGTTGCACAAATTAGTGACACAGATAATGCAAAAGCAAAATACGGGGCCCAAAAGACAGGCCTCGCCTAACTTTCAAGTAATGACAGGCCATTGGGAGACATACACGTGGCCTCTTGCTGCTAGCGTCCAATCAGCAGAATGACGAAAGTTTTCATAGCCTAATTTAGTATTTCAGAATAGAGAAAGTAGGGGAACACGGGGCAAAATGACCCATCGGGGTCAAATGGCCCACCACAATATCGCGCACTTGCGGTGCTGCCACCTGTATTGAAGCGTTTTATATTTATTCCTGTTTGTTACGTGATACCTTAACAAATCTATATGGGGGCTGAAGCAGACAGCTGACCTTCGTTACCAAAGTAAAAGATTCTGGGCTGTTTCCATCTATGGTAAACACTGGAAGAAAGTAGAGCTCAGTGGATACTAGCTTGGGGGAAAATTTTGATAAATTAACACGATCAAAGAGAAGTCCCAGTCAAGCCGCAAACGTAATTCAGATGCGGAATATACTGCGCCGTATTTTTCATACAGCGGTCAAATGTTAAGGTTAGTAACAGGGGGAAAATGACCCACGCTGTTTGGGGCAAAATGACCCAGTAGGCCGTTTTACCCACATCCAATTTAATATGTAGCAAACTGGATGATATGTCCACTGAATCGAAACATCTTTGATGATCATGAATATGCGTGAAGAAGAAAACGATGTGCGTCACAGGGAGCTTGAAGAAGGGAGAGTCGGCACGCGACATCGTGTCTCCATTCGATACATACAGCTCGTCAGGATAAAACGCAGATGGGGAGGGGGGGGGCACTATTATACAAATCTGGTGGGGGGATTCCGCGGGTGCCTTGAAGCCTGAGAGAGCGGATATTTGTGATGAAAAAGATACCCCTATAGAGCGCACATTTATGATGAAAAAGATACCCATATAGAGCGGAAATTGATGATGAAGATACCAATATAGAGCGAAATATTTTAAAACTTGCAATCGGGGGGGGGGGGGACTTTAAAAATGTGCGTTCATAGAGCGGATTTTGGCGGTTGAAAAGGGGGGGCTTTGCCCCGGTTTCAGGGTCGGATCCAGATATGCTGGATAGGGGGCCGGTAAATGGTATAAATTATATACATTTCCGCCCTAAAAAGGGGGGCCGGGGCGGGGTCGCCCCACCTTGGATCTGCCCCTGCCCCGGGTCTGTTCAACAGTAGGACTTCGCATGAAAGCTGCGTTTCGCGCCTCAGATGGCCTACATTTTGCACTGAAAAATGGCAAAAGGTGGGGGAAGGGGGTATCTCCCCGGCCCGATCCGCCTCTGCTGACGTAAACGTTTTTTGGAATTCCTGTGTGTGATCCTTCTGGGTCAAACTTTTCCAGAGAGTTAGGAGTGTGCCTTCTTAGGCTTTTCAGTTCACTTATTAACATGCTGAAATAATGTGCTGACCATTTTGTCCCATTAGGGGGGCAAAATGACCCACTGTGACATAAAACATGTCTTTTGTGCTAGTAAAAACTTTGTTCGTGTCACTCGCATGTATCCAAGCTATGTTATTCACAATACTACTGTTGTCAGTTTATCAAAATTTAACTCTTTTTATGGTACTGCTTGTCCTCCAAAAAATACAAAGAAAGTTAAGGTGGTCATTTTGCCCCATGTTCCCCTACATTCGATTTGGCAGATAATATCACAAGAAAAAAACATAAGCAGAAACATTATTACGGGCTTGAATAACTTAATGGTCATCAATACAAGTTGAAGATACTCATTAAGCTCTTTCCCGCCAAAAGTGATGAGGTCAAAGTACAAACATGAAACACTTCTGGAATCATCGACAAATTCTTTTGTCTATACTCCACGCACGCCAGACTGCCAAATAGTGTCTCTAAGCCTTGCCCCTGATATCAATTAACCAAAGGTTTTGTACTTAGCGGAATACGGCATCCGTTTTTGTGCTTCGCGAAAAAGATTATGTTTCTGAATGTATGGAATGAAACAATCGCTTTATTTGATCTCCTGGACCTACTCACCCACCCCCCTCAGAGGAATGGAGCCGACACCGTGGGGTCCACACCGACCCACGGATTTGTTAGGAAGACTTCCAACTTGACGAATCTTACATAGCCTGGGATTTCTCTAGGGGCAGAGGAACGGAGTTGCCACCTGGCGAATGTCACATAAACAAGGCTCGTGATGGTCTTCATCATAAGGCACCCGACAAAGGCAAATGTCAGACAAACTGGTCATTCCTTGGTGCAGAGGAATGGACTTTGCACCTAGCGCACGTAACGCTAGGGCCAGGCTTTCCCCGAGCAGATGGATGGAGGCGACACCTAGCGTACGCCACACTAGGACTAGGCTTTCCCCGACACATATGGATGGAGGAGACACCTAGCGTACGCCACACTAGGACTAGGCTTTCCCCGACACAGATGGTTGGAGGCGACACCTAGCCCACGCCACACTAGGGCCAGGCTTTGCCCGGTCGACACACCAAGGTTTCACCCGGGCGAATAACAAGACGCGGTCCCGGGAGACAGAGACGGACTGAGACTCAATGGGTTGGCGCGATGTGATTGAGGAAGTTATTAGACGTTTGTTTAGATGGTTTGATTGGACTTGGTTTGGTGGCCCGCATGATAATCATCATATTATACAAATAATGTTAGAACTTCATTAGGCATACAGTAACCTTTCTGCTTTTTCCGCCAGCACAATGACCCCAGAGCATGGATATTATATTGCTCTGCGGTTTAACTGTGCCTACCGTAATACCAAACGCATCATATGTATAAAGAAGCCTAGATACTTTAATTATGTCAAATATAGCTAATAATGCACATTAACGCTCAATTGTCGGCAATTTTCTATCGGAGGGGCCGACGGGCGATTATTAGCGTGAGGCTAGGGTCATGATATACGATGATAGCCGCCTTCAGATCCAACAGAAATGTACATAGTTATCGCGACCATGAGGTCGTCATAATGAAGACTAACTGCCAGCGTTTGTAACCATTTATAGGCTCGCCAATTCTCCTAGGTATGTACAGTCACTACGGGATCTGATCGAGATCCTGCAAGACGGGTATACTTATGCTCTACGTCAATGCTATAGCATCAACGGCCTGTACGTGCTGTCTACCTTCCGGCTGTTTGTCTTCACCCGCTTCACACACATGCAATTCATGGCGATGAGATGATGTGGGTTCAGAACACAAGATGCAAATTCATGTCTTATGCATCGATCTGCGTGATCAAGCGCTGCTTGGACTATTTATCTTGTTCTTTAAATTAAATGCTATGTCGATTGCGAGGGTTGATGTGCATTGCTCAAAATAAAACAAAGTGAACATTGTGCCTTGATATATACTACAGCGATTACCCTTATGGTATATCATACCCTACCATCCATGTAGCATGGTATATCATGGCCTACCATGGTATATCATACCCTATCATGCATGTACCGTGGTATACCATGGTATATCATGGTATATCATACCCTAACATATGCCTATACCATGGTATACCATGGTATATCAGGGTAAACCATATCATACCATGGAGGTGGATGCATGCATACCATGGTATATCATTTTAAACCATGATATATCACCTCCTACCATGGTATTTTATTCCTGTATTTTTCATACTCTGGCATTATATATATATATCATAGCATTATACATATATATACTGCTATATGTAATGGTGATTAGTACCATAGTATACCATGGTATCCATATAGTAAAGTACCATGGTAAATTAGCATACCCTGGTGCATGGTATACCATAGTAAGTTACCATGCTATACCATGGTAAATTTCCATGCTAATTTACCATGGTATACCTGTTTCAAAACACCATGGTATGTCATGGTTTACCATAGTATATACCATGGTGTTTTTTCATCAGGCTAATCTTGCTGTAATCTTGAAGAACGTCACACGACGAACGCGACTTCGCAGTGCAGGTAATAACAGGATAGTATAATATTGTAGCTGTAAATGTTGTTGAATGAGTCCAATTCTGCTTTTACTCAAAGGTCACAGTCATCCACACCTTCCACAAAGTCCTGTGCCCGGTTTCCAAACAAAACAAAGCGCTATGCGCACCTCTCGCACGAGGGTTTGTAAGACTTGCTTCCAAATTTCGGATCGAAAAATAATTTGGAAAGATGAGTCCGAAAGGTATAGGTTCGCTGCTACTGGCCGAGATAAAATCTGAACATCTCTTCCTGTCCAAGACAGACCTTATGTAGCCCCGAATTGGCGCCTACCCCGCAAACAGGCGTGCATCAATGTGTCTATCTACGTGTGGTTCGGCGCACTATAACATATACAGAGGCGCCAGTCTGGCCATAACGTTCGATTACGTGTACAATGTTGCAGCTTCCAAGAATCCAGTGACGCAATACACACGCTCGGATTCACATGACTTCCTTTATTTTGATAGAAAGGGACAAGTCGCCACGTGTGACTTCTGACCTTTACATGTCCCCACGTGTGTGCCATGAGTGAGCCACACACTACCCCTTGCTATCACCTTAAGGACGTAAACACGTGGGCCCAACATTGCACCACCGTGTAACTAAGAACTATTCTTAAATACTGTTTGATATAACACCTGAATCCTCGGTTTGCTATTGTTCTGGGCATAGTCATAAGCCCTGCCGCTTTAGTTTACTGTAGGGAACTACGCACAAAAAGGGGAGGGCCAGACACCATCATATTCATGGCAATAATTTGTTTCTATACACTAATTGCATGACATGGCCTACTTGCCACCAAATTGTATTACGATATGATAATTTGACAGATATATAGTCAGAGGGCCACTCCTAATGTCAGGTTGCCAGACACAGCACATGGGGCACAGATACAAGAAAACATGTCGCATTGCACCATATATACTCTGCATTGCATTTGGACCATCACAGCCACTGACAAAGCCAGCACATTGACTTATATTTCAACAACATTCCTCCCAGAGCCATTATACAAAGTTCAGAAGAGATTACGTAAGTTACCTAAGCCAATTGATAAAGGATAGCTGACAAACCAAAGCAAGCTATAGTAATGCAAGCACATTGTAAGATTCAGTCATACGGGCTAAATACGAAAAGCACCATTATTGAAATGAGAAAGTAAGAATAGAAGCACAACGTTGTTGACTGTATATATACTTAAAAACATTAGAACATTAAAACATTAAAATCATTGGATAATAATTATATTACCTTGACCTGGCATTGATGGTTGCATATTTAGGACGCTTTTATTACTTTTGGTCATGTCGTGTCAATGGAAGAAAGAGGGGAGAGCAGAACCATGTCCCTGGGGGTAGACCTCTACTCTTTGGGAAGAAGGACACGGAATCTTTATCCGGCAACCACACAGACATGGCCACAGCGGGGCGCGAACCACCGCTTCATGTGCCGTTAGGCTCTCAGGTGGCCAAAGCACTCAAGGCGAGCACTCAAACCCACTTATCGGGCCGGCTCCACCGGGCATTGAAGATGACGGTCAAAAACATGCTGATTATTGTAAAATTAGTAACTACTGCGTGTTAAACATAACAGTTTGCCGAGGCTAGTTCACTATGACTATTATTTTCACAGAAGTACAACATCCATTGGTTTTGCCAACAGTGCTTTGTTGCCTTCGTCTAGCATTGTCTCTCACATCACGGGGATAAGCCATTCAGTTCATGGGGAGACCCCTCTTGTTGACGGATGCTGATCCATAAACACTCAATGACGTCATGCTGTCTGGGATTCGGTTTGCACCAGGAATGTGATGTGGAGAATCTCCTTGGAATTCTACGTTTCTCTAATTGTTCCGTCGCTTACACCTAAATAAAACATAATTTTAGCGTGTCACTTTGCATATATCTCGCACCAAAAATATTGCAAAGGTCTTACATATGGAACGAAATCTAACGTTTACAATGAACTTCAATTTTTGTTGGAGATTATGCGACCCATCTCGGAATATGCACACCAAATAAATCATAATTAGTTGATAACCCTATTGAGCTCTCAATTGGCCAACTGAAATTATTCATTAATATCTATGTTGGCACATTAAAAAGAGAATCGAATGGTACAATTAAGTTCTGACAGGTAACTTTACCTTTGGGCACTGATTCCTTGACATGTGGGATAAGGGATACCGGTTCCTCGGGCACATTTTCATACTTTTCATTCCTCCGATCGTGTTGCTTCTTAGCAGGTTCGTCAATTTTGTCGTCGAGTTTCGCCGCGGAAGGGGCTTCAATGACCTGTGGATACGGTTCTCGCTCGGTGGCTTTACGCCCAGGATCATTTTCATAGTGTACAGCTTCACTCCCTTCTTTTCTCTTCCAGCGTCGTTGCAACAGGACAGCAGTGGTTACTATGACAGCCAGTAAAATGACCGGTGCAAGGACACCTACGAGCACCGCCACCAGCGGGAAGTCGTCCCTCCCTGGGTCATCGTCACGTGGTGTCATCTGCCACGTGGTGTCTAGCACGTAGATGTCCGAACCATTGGCACCAGAAATGGTCCTTAAGCGAAGATGGCTTCCATCGCACTGTTTCAGGTCACATGTCATGTTGAAGTAAGCGACTGCTCCGGCCTGTGAGCTACACGCCTCCATCAGGCAGTCGTCCAGGGTTATCCCGGTGTGGGAGGAAGATGTTGGGCACTCTGAGATGAGGAGTTGAGAGGCGGTAACCGCCTTTTTGTATGCAGACTCGCATTCTGCAACGCAGAACAAAATATCTCAGTTTCATTTCAGTCCCATATGTTCATATCGTTGTGCCAGCAGCATTTGGCCTGTTAACAATAACGACAACTGGCGAACACATACAAACGTTCCAATGCAGACTTAACATTACAGCGCCGACAAGTGTACAGACCCCCCATAAAGGTACAGAAACCTCCAGACGGATCCACATGTGCGAGCTTGAACAAATCTCAAGAAGGCAGTTTGAAAGATGGGTGCTAGGTCTCAAATGTTTGCAGGTTACTCTCAATTAGAATGCAAAAGAATATCGTCTGCATCAAATTAAGGTTCAGTTGAATTGTAGTTCATGACATCACCAAATTGTGAAGCACTTTAATACAAAGAGTTAACGTACGAACAAGAGTGTATATTACCGACACAATGGCGGCCGTCAGTTGCCCGGATGAAAGTGTCACGGCATGAACAGTTGTAGCTCCCCTCCACATTGACGCACAAGTGATCACATTCATTGTCCGTGGCACATTCGTTGATATCTAAAAATAGTGAGAAGAGCATGAAATGTCTTCTTAATATACTTGGCACTCCTGTATCCCACAACAATGAAAAGCACGCACCCATGTCATTGCTTTCCATGAAACATTTGGTTGTTTTGCTCCATGTCTGCAAGCAAATTATCGTAAAATTAAACTGATGACAAAATAAGCAGTTTTCTTGATTTTTTGTGTTAGCTATTATGAAAATATTCAAACATGGCATTTATTCAAACCATAACTTAACCATATTTTTATCTAGGCTCTTCAAAAATGGCGACCATTTGAAGATGCCGTCACTTCAATGTTTCCTGGAGGCAATTGTTTTAAGATGACCGCCATAACCATGAATACACTAATATGTTTAATAAAATGAAGCCGAGTCAATTAATAAATAAAAGATTAATAAAACTAAGCCGAGTCAATTAATCATCAAAAGATTATTACGCTGCCAAAGTTAAAGAATTGAAAAGGAACGAGCAGTGTATAAGCCGAGGATTGATGGAACTACACTGTTCCCGGAATGTTTTTGCGATTGTTTACTGAACGATAGGCATACGATGATATTCTGAACAAGACGATTTTTGCGATGCGTTATGTGTTCACGATGTATCGTATCATTATTCGCATTAGATTTGTTTAGTAATTTGTACACCATTTGAAAATAAGTCACCATGCTTGTTAAAAAGTAAAAACATGATGCCCCTTTATCAGTTTCGCCATCTATGTGTTTCAATAGGATTTGTTATCATACATCCCTATCGTTCGTGTCCCTGAAGTTAGGAAAGTCATATAACCCAGACAGGGATGGGGACTGTGGGGCGGACACTTCCATGTGTTCTTTCGTATTTTCCGATGCTCATAGAAATCATTTTTTCTCGTCTGAAGCTCCAACCCACTCTCCTTCCGCTGTGACCCGCATCACTGTCACTTCTCTGTGCTTTACCTGGTTTTCTCACTGACTCTTCCCCTTCCCCTTTGGCATTGTCAAACGCTCATCTCTTTCCAACATGCTCTACTTTACATCTCCTGATATTCTCATTTTATCGTAATCCTCTCCCAAAACTCCCATTCCATCCTTGGGCTGTTATGGCACTCTAATTGTTCTCGTCTTCTCCTGGCAATCGTATTTCCTCCTTGTCACTTCGGCAATCGTATTTCCTCCTTGTCACTTCGGGCATCATCTTGTCCTCATTATCCTCTAACAGAACTCCCACTCCCTGCTTGTCCTCTTCATGTCCTCTCTTCTCATTAGTCTCTTCAGCCACTCTCATTCCCTTCTTACCCTCTCCCGGCACTGTCATTCCCTTTCTGCCTTATCCTGGCACTGTATTTCCCTCCGTGTGCTCTCCTGGAATTCCCATTCCTCCTTGTCCACACTCTCCAGACCATCTTATTCCTTTTCATATGCGTATGCTTATCGTTCAACAAGCAACCGCGAACATGAGAACACTTTTAGAAAAGAACTGTGTTGTTAAATTTCATGATCGACCATTGGCTAAAACAGTGTTTTTTCCCTTTGAACTTCTCAACTTAACAGTGTATTATCTTTAGATAGTGCATTAAAGAAAAAGGTGCCTAGATATTTAAATAATTTGGAATTTTGTGAAGCCATCAATAAATTAAACGATATACGACTATCTCACTGTGACATTCTTGGGAGTGCTTACAACATTTTGAACATCAAGGAGGCCCATAGCAAAAACATTAGATAGAACTGTATAGCAGTTCAATAGAACAATCTATGGAAACTCCATGGAAATTCTATGGAATCTCTATGGGAACTATATTGACACTCTATGGAAATTCTATGGGAAAACGTTTAGAATTTTAATAAATTGATAGAATTCTTTAGAATGTTGTCATAGACATTTTATCAGATATTTTGTTATTGTTATTGTTATTTAGGAGCTCTATGAAACATATAGAGTCATCTTAATAGGAAGTGATGTGTCACATAAGTTATTGTTCGCAAATGTGCATGACAAATTGTGAAATGTAGCTCATGTTATATGTCTTCGTGGCAATAAAAAAACTAATTAAAAGCTAGTAAAGAATGTGTAGTACGCAACTATGACTCCGATAGTAATACAGCATGGAGAAATCAAATTCATCAGTCAATAGATTCTGGCTTTTTCCGTTTTCATGTTGATATATCATTGCCTCTGATCGTCTAATGATCTATATGTGCGTGTCATTCGATATTTACCTTCGCAGGTCGTGTTGTCTGCCGCCAGCGAGTATCCAATGAGACACCGACATTCATAGCTCCCCACCGTGTTCAGGCACTGATGACTGCAGCCACTGTTACCTTCCCGGCATTCGTCGATATCTGTCACCAGAAAGCGCCTTTATCAACGATTTTGGTAATATATGTTCTTGAGGAAGAATTGAAGACTCCCATCTGGCCGGGACTCGTAGATTTATCAGAATTCCATTTTATATTACATCAAATCTATATAATCGAATCACATGGATCATCAGTTCAATACCACAATGCTATTACTTAAATAAGCCAGTTATTGAGTTACGGCTACGTCTGGTTCTAATAATACTACGTCGTGACATTTATTTAGATTTAGATTGCAGATAAGAAAAGACCGCAAACAGTTCTCACCGACGCATGTGTAGATGTCATCACGTGTGATGTGGTAACCATGGTTACATTCACATAAGAAGCGATACTCCACCTGCTTCACACAGAATGTATCACAGCCACCGTTGTGGTCCTGGCACGCTGAAAACAGCAAAGCCATTACGAAATAAAAGCAGAAACATCTGTTAATACATTCGTGAGTTTTGCTTCGTTCTGTTTTAAAATTATTAAAAATTTAGTCATTTCTCTGAAGTTATGTTACTGCATATTATTACTTTCAATAGAAGTTTTCGGTTGATAAATTACATTGAATTGTTGTCATTAACTGTGTACTTACAATATACATCGTCGTAACTTATATGTCTATGGGAAACTATTTGTTAAGTGCACGCCCTGCGAAAATATTACGACCGGTATTTCACGGCTTAAACATGGCTTAAAACGTAATTTCCTCAAAAGGCTCAAAACCAAGATGTGAAATAAACCCGGGTCTTATTCATATTACAGGGTATTATGATGAATACGGCAATTTCCTGTAAAATAAGCCTTAACCTGCCATTAAAATGAAATATTGGTGATTCGGGTAGCTTTTGTGCACACAAGGGCTATGCTGGGCTGTAACGCAACTTACCATCGCATTCCCCAGCGTGTATTCTCACGTAATCTATGGCTATATCTCCCAAGTATCCATGTCCTACGACACCCAAGAACACCACCTACAGAGACATTTAAATATCTATTGTAATATGCGGAAGTCGTATGGTTAGAGCAGGGACATTACAATGCATCCTATGTGTATTCTGACACCGACTGCGTTGAAAGTGATTGTTTAATGCGCTAATGATGTTATTCAATAACCATTAACCTCTTGTGGCAGAAAATGTAACCAAGAACCTTGTCGCGTTCCGGGAAATTCTTCACCGTGATCATTCCATAATGCCAATCCACCCCCTGGTCTCTCTCCTCCTCAAACACCGGTTGACTTTCGCCCTGTTGCTCGGTGAACACCGCAAGTCTTCCTACGTGTTCACCGTACATGCTGTAGTAGAATCTCACACAGATGTCGCCACTGTAGTGAACGGCTGGAGTTGAAATGCTGTGGGCGACAATTAACAGCTGAACAACTAAATATTCGACTAGGCACAGGTGCTACAGAAATAGTAGCGTCTGAAGATGGTTTGAGTGCAGAAGTCATCAGAATTATCATAAATACTGATGTAATCAATAGCCGGGTCGTTCTTCCCTGTTAGGGCAAACCATCAACTCACGCCTAGCAATTATTATAACCATTTGAATTGGCTCTAACATGGAAGATGACCCAGTCATTGGGAGGGGAGGTGGGATGGGGTAATAATGTCGGAATGTGGATATAATGAAACCAGTATATATGACCTTTACTTACTACGCTCGGTCACCCTTCCAGCGTGGACTCGATGTATCGATGTAGATGTAGAACGTCTCATCACGTGCCTCACGGGGTCCCGTGGGGTTATAACTATCTGAATCCGTCCTTCCGCTGCGTCTGGTCCAATTAAACAGGTCGTTCGTCCACTGCTCCATGCCGCACAGGTCATCCGTCTCAAAACTACATACGAAGAGCGGATCCTCTGAAACTAACAGAAGGCATTGCATTATTTGTTTAGGTGTTACCCAAACCCCTATTGTAAGTAATAGCGCACAGTGGTTGATATGTAGGAACGGATCCAGAAATTTGAAAAAAGAGGGGAGAGGGGGGGGGGGGGGTGGGCGGGCTCCATTGAAACTAGCGACCGGGGGAGAGGGGTCCACCGATAACTTGGGAGCTGTGGGGGGTCCGGGCCCCTTAGACTCACCTTCCCTGAATCCACCCTTGGCATCTGTCCGTCTGCGTGAGACGACGGATTTGCAACTGAGTCGGTGAGATGTAAGTATCGTTATTGATTACGTGGCATGCGACCTATTACGCCTCTGCCGGCATCCATGTTCATCACATCACTTCTGCCAAACGTTGAATGTGGATAAATAATTAATTGGCGTGTCATATTATCAGCCATTGCAACCTGTTGTAAGGAATTTAAAAAAGCTGACCAAGCGTCCCCAGTTCTCAAGAATTTAGATCAGAGCAACCGGCTAGATATTGAAGATAATGAAAGTTAGAGATGTTTATCAAATTTATGACCAGGCCCACACACGCAATAGCAATATATCAAATGCGATATTCAGAGATGCATAACATAGCCATCGAGGAATGGAGGAAATCGAAGAAAGCTATTTAATCCTTCCAAGGATTGTAACGAAGGACAATTCGCTCATTAACTTTCAGTGCGACATTTTTCATAGATACTACGAACGGCAACATGATGAAATATGGGTTATCTAGTTCAAATAGGTGAGATATGTGCTACACCCGAGGATCAAATATTGAACACACATACTGGCAGAATGTTTCTCACTGAACAATGTATAGGTTGAATAGACCAATCCAAGCGCTCAATCATTCACTGGTGTCACTGTTGCTTCTATCCAATCATACGGTAAAAATAGGTTTTCCGTATGCGCTATGTCGGACAAACAAGTCGGACAAACAAAGCGGCGTGTTTCTTTCATGTCACATTCAGAGATGAGTCCTTCTCACTTGTACCTACCATCAGCTGGGATTGTCAATGTCATTCTCATGAGAAAACGACTCAAGCGTGGGCGGGGTTTATTGTCGGAGCCTAGATCGGTTTATGGTCGGAATGGGGGTACATACGACCCGATGATGCAGTTAAAGTCATACAACACATGTATTACTGGGCGACATTAACGAAATCCAGAAAATCAAACAAACGACACTACAATATTTTAGGCAAAACGCCACATATTCAGGAAAAATAGGGAAGGACATAAACCAAACTTTCAACATTTTCTACAGAGATCTAGCAAAATATAATCAGCCAACAATAATTGTTGTTTCTTTGTCGGTATTGTCTCTTTATGGTTGTAAACCGTAATGCGCAAACCGTATGCAAATTAAAGGCGTATGCATGATATATTTTAGCTCACACTATCCATGTTACAACTTAGGCTTCCGAACAGATTCCAAACATGTAAATAAAAACAAAATTTTATTCCGTGGAATTTAATGCGCCATATGCGACCAGATATCGCTCCCGGAACTATTGATTAACTTTTCCATCCTGTTTGTGCTTGCTTTAGCTTCATCTTGCGGTTAGTCCATGTCTATATATATATTGACTTGGCTGGATTACCTGCTGTGACGGCGGTCAAGGCGACAAGGAGTCCACAGCAAATGTCACAGTACATCTCGTCTGGTGTTATGTTGTCAGAACTTTACGCCTTCAACTCACTAGAGCTGCTCCCTGAAAAATAGTACACAAATGAGAGACCGTCGGGTTGTCACTGAACTTTAGTCCCTGTTATATTTAAAGTCCTTAATTTTGGCTCCTTTTCGGAGATGTGTATGAATACATACAAGTGGAGACTGGTGGTGGGTGGTCTGTCTGGTGGTGGGTCGACTGTCTGGTGGTGGGGACTGTCTGGTGGTGGGTGGACTATCTGGTGGTTGGTGGACTGTCCGGTGATGGGTGGACTGTCTGGTGGTAGGTGGACTGTCTGGTGGTGGATGGACTGTGTGGTGATGGGTGGACAGTCTAGTGGTGGGTGGACTGTCTGGTGATGGGTGGACTCACTAGTGGTGGGTGGACTGTCTAGTGGTGGGTAGACTGGTGATGGGTGGACTGTTTAGTGTTGGGTGGACTGTCATGTGGTGGGTGGACTTTCTAGTGGTGGGTGGACTGTCTGGTGATGGGTGGACTGTCTAGTGGTGGGTGGACTGTCGAGTGGTGGGAGGACTGCCATGTGTTGGGTGGACTGTCTAGTGGTGGGTGAATGTCTGGTGATGGGTGGACTGTCTAGTGGTGGATGGTCTGTCTGGTGGAGGGTGGACTGTCTCTCTCGCTGTCTCGCCCTCCGTGATCACTAGCTTACCTTGTAAAATCCTGCATGTTGTAACTGAGCAAGATTTCATTCCCGTTATATTGCGTTGTGCAACTATTACATGACTTGCTGGTCCTGGTGCTCGCCCCGCGTCTGACAGGCTTCACAACAGCGACGAACGTTTACGTAATATAGGGATGCTATGAACATTGAACGGTGGCCCTGACACTTCCTGGTAGTGGAGGTCGCCATAGTGATAGGGCGTCCAGTTGGCCCAACCAATGTGTTATGGTAAGAGTCCGTAGCGGGAGAAGGGGTTGGGTGTACTGATGGTGTAATTGGTTGCTCTGGCAAGGCTCCTAGCGAGTGGGCGACTGGTAATTGCACTTTGCTCGACACATCCTGGATGGCATCATCCGGCCACAATAACACAGTAATGGCCATAATGAAAACATGTCGTAACATGATATTTTTCACGGGCGTGGAGAGGATGGGGGTGGGGGGGTACCATGAACAGAGTTGGAAATGATATGAAATAGATACCAGACGGTTTGAACTCATCGCACCCTTACAATACGGCTAAAATAGGACTAGTGGGTGTGTTTGGGGAGAAGAGAGGGGGGGGGGGGCATGAATCTGAGCTATGGAACATGGAAAGTATGGGTAACGGCGTACTAACATTAGAATCAGATCAGGTTTAGCTGGATCATACGAAGGGACGGGATGGCAGTTTGGTATATGTTACACTGCGCCCGGCATAGATATGTGGCCTACTTAAAGTAACAGCTATGACATGTGACAGAAAACATTCCTGGGCACTGCACGCACGCAACTGAAATACCGTATATGCGTAGCCTCGCCTATAGTGATGGGGAGAGGGAGTTATGAGCTGGGAGGAAGGCATTGAGGGGGGGTGGGGGGGCATTGTCAGAGGGAGGGCGTCTGTGTTGATAATTGGTGTGGCGCTCTACATGCCGATCGGGGTCAGAGGATTCATGGCGCTCTGGATCTTGAACGATGGATCTGTAGTGATTATCTGCTATCAGTCTACAACGAGACCCAGCATTTGATTTAGGGTCTAAACAAAGTGGAAGTGTAGGTCCGAGCATGACCTGACATAATTAGGCAAAACGGTTGGTCACGCTGTATTCTTACGTGTTCACCCATTCGCCCGGGCAGTCCCATTGTTACTTTGGCCAGTTTCGGTAGGGACGCCGCCGTCCGTGTAGGCGTAACCTATCAACTTATCTACGGATAATTTTTCGTTCTTTCTAATGTTTTAGATGAATCCCTAAAAATTTCAGCACCTGAATGCACAGTGCAAATAAATGAAGCACGTTCCATCCTTAAACGTATAGATGTTTTGCCGTATGACAACCATACTCTCCCTTTCTCGGCAGAATATTACTCGCCCTAATGTGATGGGCAGGAAATACGTTGCAATGTTTTTGAACATTGGGCCAAGATCAAAGGGTGTCATATTACCCGGTCGTGAACGACAGTAAACTCAGCGTGACTGTGATGTTTTGAAATGGCGCAGTGGGTGCGTGTAGTCGTGGCGGTAGCGCGTGAGGGGGGAGTGGGGGGGGGGCGTTTCCACAAAAATGTCAACAACGGCCGATTTACATACGGCATGTACGTCTGTCACAAATGCCCCATCGTTATAGTTTGCTTTTCTCTTTGCTTTGTTTTTATGTTGCAACCAGAAATATGTCAATTGATATATTTTATGGCAACATATGCTCTATGGGCTTCAACTTGATATCACATGCTGCGCTCTAGAGACAGCCGATATGTCACAACCCCCCCCCCCCCCCCCCAACCCAACTGTCGTGCCTCGCCCCCAATTTGTAGAAAACTACTTTCAGCAAGTCCGTCCGGAACTCAGGAATCTCAGGTAAATAAAGGCACGTAGAGACTGATATGCTATGCTCTGCACATCGCGATTCGCAACCTATATTATGTTATCACATATTTACCGAGACATCAGTCGGTTGAAACATGGCGGAAACATCCAAGACCGAAACAGCATGAATGCGAGACGAGACCGACGGGCGCCACACCCAACCGTAATAACAGCGCCAATCTCGTGTGGCCCTTTTTTAAACGGTATTTCAGGCTACCATTTGCTATACCAGCAGCGGAAAAACATTGTAGAATCGCTTTGATGATTGCAGCCGTAAAAAAGTGTGCTGGGGGTGGTGGAGGGGGGGGGGGCAGCGGGGCCGACGCACTTTAGCGAGGGGCCAAACATTTTGCTAGAGAGCCTTTTTTAGCATTTGTATGAACCCCTAATATATTGCTTTCCATTAAAAATATAAGAGTTATTTATTTAAGACGCGCGAAAGAAAAATTCTGACCCATCCCTTGCTCGTCGCGCCGGCCGCGCAGCTTGCTTGGTTATGCGGTAACTATTATCACAGCACTCCGCGTGCGGTATCCATTGTTACGCCGCGGGCGAGTCAAACTGCGCACTAAACAAAAGCAAGTGTTCGTCTCCATGACTGCTAGGCCGGAAGTAAAACCTGAGAGAACTGGCCTGCCCTAAAGGGCTGCAGGTGGTTACGCTACATTGTCAATAGACAGTCGTTGCCTTAGTGATATCGACGTGTCGCACGAGAGCAATCATCGTCCTGCATATCGATGCGCGTGTCGCCTTTCGTGCAGCTGTATATAGAAGTAATTCAGCTAGGAAAAAAATTATGCGGTTCAAACAAACACTGGGCTTCTGCTATCCCGGATCTAACATAAGCCAGTGACGCTGTTATCAGATTATGTTAATCAAATATGATTGAGCATGTAATGATAGTAGGTAACTTAGAAGATATTAAATTATGGAGAGTAACCCAAGACTACGTATAATCACAAAGGTTTGCGATATGTCGTGTAAATATATCAAGTATTGCAGAGATGTATGCGGAAGTTTAACTTGTATTAGCCCCTCAACAAGCTGCAACAATCATTCATTTTCATAATGGAAATAGCGGGCTGCCACAATACGCAATAAATTGTCCTAACGCCTGGCTTATTTGCGATATCGTTATATTCTGACATATTTCTAATACACAATACCTAATGGCAATCACATACTTCAACGTCGCACCGTAAGAAGTATAACAATAAAAAATACGATAGTCTCCGGCATCAGCCTGGAAATACAATTATAAACACAATGTGTACTAGATATATTTGTGATTACACGGGTCCAGACCGCGCTTAATGTAGGTTTATTGAACATGGGATTAATGGGGTGTATGGACACAAGATGCTCACGAGGTATTATGTATTAATTCGCTATGCAGTACACATGGGTTCTTATGTAATATTTTTGGGTTGAGAATAAAGATGCTTGCTGTCAATAGTTTAAGGTGAATAGTGGCCACATTAGTGCTCTACTCCGTCACCGTACTGTTCAATGGGTTAATGCGCCGGAAAGCTGTGCAAAGCGGATAACTTACAATACGCATACACAGGTTGATTTTCCATCATATATGTAACGTAAATGATATATAAAAGCCAAGATAGGTGATTTCACCGCTACTAGCCGCGTTCTGGATCTGTGGAGTGATGGGAACCGGATTCCCGGACATCCTCATATTATTTCTGGTGTTCGTACGCGGCAAGTTGTTCGTAGATTGCGGCAGCGGTATGGGCTTCGGAGATCATTAGCTACGTTGGGTCATGTTGCTGCCTGATGATTTTACTCCGGGATCACCAGAGGCCGGTATGGGCTACGGAGATCATTAGCTACGTTAGGTCATGTTGCTGCCTGATGATTTTATGCCGGGATCACCAGAGGCCTGACGTCTTTTTAACAGTACAACAAAGCGTTTACCTTGACCACCAAGGACCTACCTACCTACCCCCCACCCCCCCCCCTCCAGCCCCTGCCCCACAACCACCGATGCCAGTGGGACTTCGTCACATTGGTGTCCGTCCCCCTGTTCATCCTCATGGGTTGCTGCAGACCACGGGGTGTTCGGCACGAGGATAAAATCCCAACTATCGTGACGGGAAACGATCTTCAACTGACGATGCCTTCCGTGGCCATGCTTCAGGGCCCATACCATGCTGAAGTAAGCGACCACTCATGATTGTGCGCGGCGCGCCACTAGCGGTCAGTCGGTCAGGGTTATAGGCTCTACAATTCGCGGGGTTTAAATCCGGTTTATATCCTTTGGGGACCACATACTCTTAGAATCCACATCACGCTGGTGCCTTGCTGCAGCTGTGTGACTCGCACTCATTGTAGTCAACGTCTGAGTGTTCTGAACCGGCCGACTGCGCGGTTTGCGTGTGTAAAACCAACTAGCTGTGCAAATATTTTTTGTTTATTTATTTCATTTCATAGTTTATTTGTTCCTTCTTACCAATGATGTATGTGTTCTTTCTTACCAACGATGTTTGTGTTCTTTCTTACCAACGATTATAAAAATTGGAAATAGTATGTACATGTGCCACGGTGACCTTCGTCTCAGGCTTTACGCGCCTTTTTATTTATGTTTTTCTGAAATAATTTATTGTGCCCCCCCCCCTTTCAAACATTCCTTCGCACGCTTCAGCATATTTAAAGATAAAGCATTTATCCTTCCACAATGCATGGGGTCCGCTCGATGACACTGTTGGAAGCGTTGTGTTTTCAAGTAAATCATCGATATCTACATTTCTGCGACAAACGAAGCACCATTGTCCTCGCCAGATCAGTCCATATAAAGAGCGTTGTTACGTAGCCATGGATGCTGCGCGCAGACAAGTCAGTCATGACGATTAATACGTCATACAACTTGGGAACCCCTGACAACACATTAGCTCGCCGGACACTGACTGGAACTCATAAAACAGCCGCATGCTGGTTTAACAACTGTTTAACCGCTCATGAGTATATTACATAAACCTACTCTGGTGGTTATAATTCTGATAGACGCATTAAACTCAATGGTTAGTTTTGCATCCAAGAACGTCTTTAGCCGATCGTTTGTGATACTTGAGTGAAGACAAACAACCACGCAACACAGACCGTTGATGCTATGGCATTGACGTAGAGCATACGTATCCCTGTCGCGTAGGGTCTGGATCAAATCCTGCAGTGACTATACAGCCCTATCCCGATGTGGGAGGAATTTGTAGGGCAATCCGAGCTGAAGAATTGGGTGTTAACAGCCCTGTTGTGCGAAGACTCGCATTCTGCAGCGCAGAACAGCATATCGCAGTTATATTTCAATATATGTATATTTTTATATTGTTGTGTCAGCGCCATATGGCCTGTGGGCATTCACGCCACCGATTACATATCCCGTGTGAGTGTTTTAAGTTGCCCATCCATGGTTTTTCGCAGACGGACGGATGCCAACCAACGAGTGATGTGAGCCAGAAGACTACCATAATTCATAAACTAAAAGATGCGTTACTAAACAATCCACTGAACTATGCCTAAAAGTTAACTTGGACGGCACACCCTGTGTATGGTACACCCGTCGCCTTGATCTCGACAGTGAACAGCTGAGCGGTAACCCTACTTACCATCGCATTTACCATCGTGTATTCTCCTCCCTCACTCAAAAACAACCCATACAGAAACATGCATAGACAAAGAGATGGATAATCTTGGTGTTTGATATCCTTGATAGAGATTGATTTCTTTTCCGTCAGGGGTTGCAGATGCCTTATGTTCAGATTCGAACATAGAAATGGCACTTTGCACTTGTTGATACTGTCTACATTCCTGAGGAAGGTGTTTACCTTGGATGAAAACCAAGATGAGACAGATGGTATAGTAGAATTTAGACAAAATTTAACTGAAGTAACTGTTAATAATGTTTGTAATGTCGTATTTCTGGGGGATTTCAGCGACCTAGACGAGTGGACGAAATACTAAATTGCAACGATGCAAGACGTTAACCGAGAATACATAACGTATGCGCAATGCATTACAAAACATTCTAAGTGATCCGGCTCCTTCAGCTCGTATCACCAAAGAAACACATCCAAACAGTTACTTGATATCCGTCGCTTAATGTTTATGTTCTTCTAGTGAATCAGATTATTCCTATTGGACTAGGATGGAGAGGTCAGAACCAGGTATATTTCCCGAATAGGGATATTAATTCGATTCCAGCAGCGGGCCGAACAAAGCGCGATGTGAAGGGAACGTTTTTAAAAGATATAACGGAAAAAGAGGTGCTCAATAATCCCAGAATGAAGTGCCCAAATATACAAATTAATGCGCCGTTGGTTTAAACACATTTATTTGTAGAGGATAGCATACGATAGAAACATGTCATATGTACAGTTGTAGTACAAATGGCGAGGCAAGTTAGATCGCATATAACGAGTACATGGAAAGAAAAAAAATAAGGAAGGTGGGAGAGACTAAACACTTAATTAAGATTATTGGTACCTTATGCTTTAGTGCTCTATAATAAATATAACACCATTCTCTTGTAATATTGTGCAATACTGAAACTCATTCATTCTCGATCATTTTAACTATCCCTGTAATGGTCCTGGTTGTCACTGGAGCGGTCGTCGATTAGATTAGATTATATATTCTTTTATTGGAGTCACTGGCGAGGATACAGAGACATACAAACACAATACATCAATCCAACGAGTATCTCGCCCAGTCCTGCAGGACTCCTGACTTTAAGTTAACCGCACAACTAGAACACAAACAGACAGCACTAATATGTAAAGACATAACCTAGATGCATTTTAAATTAAACAAAGAAAACAAAACATACATATCAGAACAAGGAAATCAAAGATCATGAAGTAGAGGTGAGAAATTGCTGTATGAGCAAATTTATACTTACTACATTTACAAAGTAGGTGAATTTCGTCTTCTACCTTCCCAGTGCTACAAAAACGACAATAGATCGTAATTGTCCAAAGGCAGACCAGATACAACTACTGCATTGAACCATACTGTTGTTAAATGCTACCTGAACATCGAACACAAGTCTTACCAGGAAGAACATAGTGTGATATTGTGGTAAACCGAGAGCAATTTGTCTTACAAGATGATGCTTTTTCATTGATCCGGTTCTCGTTTTATCGGCTGAAATGTTTATTATGCATATATGCAGAGCGGTTAACGAGCAGCGTAGAATTAGCCGAAGGCGTGACACAAATTTCGCCTCTTTCGCCATTAATTTAATTAAGATCGATGAAGCTATTAAGACATGTGTGCGGTTAGGTCGAGGGGTAATGGGGCGCGGGGCGGGAGGAAGGGGGGTGGGGGGGGGGGCACACATTGCTTAAGGGAAACGTTCCCAATAGAAGAGGCCGGTATACTACATATGAATAACAGGTTCATTTCTGTAGACAACCATATTGTGTCAGGACGGCACAATGGAATACACATAGCGTGGTACCCGAATCATGAAGTTACAGCAGCTGATTTGTACTGATCATATATGACCCAAGCCCCCCAAAAGCCACCAAGTTGCAGGTTATAATATTAATGAAAGATACAGTAATATATATGGAGACTGATCCCTTAGGACAAAATTATTTCCTTCCATTACAATTTTTATATAAACGTTGGTTCCCCGACGTATAATCATTATAAGGTCACGGATCAATTCGCACATTGGCAAATATTCTGCATACATCTATAACCATGATAAACGCGAAATGGCGTAAAGCAGTACCTCACTGGGATAAGGTTAAAAAACAAATTAAATATGCTTATCGCACAACCGGATTAAGATCGTCATCAGGAAGGTTTACATATAATTCACATATAATTCAAAATCTTGCAAAATTGCCATAGAGAATTCACATTACATGTCAATATTTTCATCACACCATAGGTTAAGTTCATTAATATTCTACCATGGGGACGCTTACTTCGGTATTATATCACAATGTGCAACATTACGACCGTGTATGTGCGATGCAAGATTCACTCATAGATTGCATGAACATCTGATCTGGTTCCTGGAAGGCATTGCTCTTTAGCATGATGGGTCCCGTGGACCTCTTGGTACATATTCAACGTGACGTTACAGCGGGGTAACACTATATATATAATAATACAATACAATATAATACCAAAACGATGCAAAATGGCAATTCAATATAATATTAGCAATGCCTGCAAAAACTCCAAATGAACTCAGAAGATATGCTGTTGGTACATGTAATATCAGATCTTTACTGTGTCCCAAGACTGCTGTTGCAGAATGGTACCTTACTTGAAGCTCCTAACCAGGCATAACGCAAACATTGTGTCTGACCATCTCTTGGCTCGGGGCCCGTTATGGCGGCCACGGCTGGATAACTTCCCAGGTTCCGGGTCAACATCCGGGCCTCTTCACTTTCTCGGTCAGCCATTTTACCAGGTAACATGGTTTGCGCAAACAATTTACGTAATTCTGCAACAGCCCAGGACCGTCGCATATCAAAACAATATTCAGGACCATTCAAGCACCATCAAGCATCAGCCCATATACATAAGACCAACTGGAGTAATCATCGGAATATACATTGTGTGTCTCTGGAATACTCTATGACACATTATATCTGTCTAAGATAGCATCCGCTTCTCCGTGTTGGCTCGTCAATGCTATTAACGAACGGTTACTAGATGACTTCACATTCCCTCGTCTTTACGGATGAGGTCGTCGATTAAGTGATGGAGATGCCGGTATTGTTCCTGCAAAAACAGAACGGAATTTGTATGAAAATGTAACGCAAAAGGCTATATTAATAATAAAACGTAGTACATATGTAGTCACACGAAAGATATTTTTTCACGAGGCAATATTTGCCGTTGCAACACACTGATTTTGTGTCACGTGACATCTTGGATTCATGCAATTATCTTGTTCTGTTATTTTATCCAGGTATTGTGGTCGGTATTGTGTTCGTTTTGTGATTTGCTTGATATGCTCATGCATAGGCTATTGTTGGATTTAAACAATCACGAATAATAGTACATATAACTGTTCAACTTGCAATAATACGCTATTGCTGATCAGTATCACTTATGCTGAGATTGGATTATTGGAACCTGATATGCCTATATAACCGAGCCGTATTATTATATCTCGTGTTTGAACAAGACATACATGTTTCGGTTATGCGTTAATTAGCGTAGCTAACCCGCCTCGTCTCTATCGTGTAGTTAATTAATTAAGACGTCATGTTATTTATATATTATCTTAAACAAGTCGTACCACGGTGGGGATAAACTCCGGTCTACTGTTCTTAATGACCTTAACCACGTGGAAGACGTCGACCATGTTGGTTAGCGTGGTCGCCTCCAGGAGGTTCAGCGCGGCGATGGTCAGGCCGCAACACGTGGCCCCGTCCCTTAATAACACAGTCACACACACATGTTGAATGTTTTCACTTTTAAAGTAATAAGAATATATTACAGAAGTTCATTATATGCTTGAGCCAGGCATATTAGAGGGTTTGAACCCTTCACTTTGTATGATTTGATAAATAACCCCCTTCATACGAATCACAATACGAGTCCAGAGATTTGTGCATTA
Source organism: Arenicola marina (assembly GCA_964019135.1). Classification (NCBI taxonomy): domain Eukaryota; kingdom Metazoa; phylum Annelida; class Polychaeta; family Arenicolidae; genus Arenicola; species Arenicola marina. The sequence continues at coordinate 21,750,024 of OZ025254.1, read as the reverse complement.
GGCTTTGCGGTTACGCGATCAAAGCAGCCCAATACTTACTGACATGGGTTGTCACACTATTATCGTTATGTTATGCTATAAGAGCAGACACTTTTATGTACAACGATATAAAGAGCACGTAGCAACGATTTCTTTTCGAGAGCCACCACTATCTTTCGCCAACTGTAATTCAGAATATGCATAGTTGAAGCAAAAATCGCCTAACTGGCTTATCGACAAAAGAAGCATTTCTCGGTCATGCACACAACGTAAAGCCATTATTTTCAGGCTTGTAGTTCAGACTGAAACGCTGTAGTTTAACGCAATCTTCATTTATGCCAAACCCTCTCTCATTTGTTCTGACCTGCACACAAAGATCGCCGGTGCTGCCCCCGCCCGGTGGTCTTCTATAGCTGATCGCAGTGTCGTCACCTTGGCGACATCCAGATCCGCTGGCGACGCCATCGGTATGTGTGCCACGTGACAGGAGTGCGAGTGTGTTGCCCCAGCCTGTAAACAGAGGTCTCGATTTATCTATGCCATAACTTTACTTTCAAAATTACATTCGGCAATCAACCGCTAAGACGGCAGCCAATGAACAGGCTTTCCTATGGCCGTTTTCTTTTAAATGTAGACGTGTTCCCCTTGCACCCTCCCGTACCCACATATCACCAGATAACATATTTTTGTAATAGACATGCTTGGCAAATGCGTCCAATTATTACCAAATGGCAACCATTAACATTTCACGTCAAGATTATTCAGTGAAAACCTAACCCATTTCTATAAAGGAGGGTATAGGGAATTACTATAAATGAAGTTGATAACCTCTTCTTCGCGATCCTTGAACATGGTCAAGTTTTCGTACGTTGCAGTCGCATTGCTCTTGCTAATGCACACTTCGTGTACTTCGATGTCACCAAGGCAGGATGAGGGCTCAACTGTCACGTGGTAGTTGCCGATGGCTTGGGCACGTGACACATCCACCTCGACTCCCAGCAAGTCCTGGATCTAGAGCGATTAGCGTTTAGTGTTATAGCGGCTGGTCACATGTGGTACGCTGTAAATTCTTGCACTGTACACATCCGGGCCCAATCAATACGTGCACCGTCATTTTTGGGGATTTTGTTCGATGATTTGTTGTCTATTTCTGGTAATAACGTGTAATTACATTTAATTACATGTAATGGTCACTGATACTTGAAACATTGAATAACGTGGCTGAACATTTGCGTTACTAAATCATTACTGTGGTGTTAATAAAGTTCACGCTCAATATTCTTTAAATTGAACAACACGCTACATTATGCTTTGCCTGGACGAACAGAATTATCGCATAAATGTAACAATAATGCCAGGAGATCTTTTACGTTCAGGCCGATCACCACGATCAGGTTACAGCGAGTCTGATGAGCCATCCGCAGGAAGTCGATGCGAGAGTCTTTCAAGGGAATCTGGGTGGCAATGTATGCATTCGTCTTGCTGTGACTCTGAATTGTCAATGATAACAAATGGGGTGAAGTGACACATGATTGCCCGGAAGGGTGTGTGAACAGCCTACACAATAATATGACCTCCGACTTGTAGCGTATGCTCAACGCAGTGCGTGACTTCCTACTAATTGAATTAATATATATATACTATATATATATATATGTTATAAATGGATATTTCAATGATATATATACTGACATATATGAAAGATTAAAGGAAATGTGCTTTGAGAAAACGTATTGATAAAACAGAATATTTATAAGCGTTACATATACAGCGTGTGACTTACATATAACAACGTAAAACAAGATAATGGAAACTCCCATATCCCCATTGTATAAGCCTTTATTTGTCAACCCACTTACGTTGACGTAGACGGCGTTGATGTAGTCACTCCGACCGTCCACGCATTCTGTCAAAACAACACGCTTCGGCCCCCCTGTTGAGTGGATGAAAACCATTGTTTGACGTCACGCATTGTAATTTTTCATCTTTATAATGAACCAATCTATATGGTTACGTGTCTTATACTCCTGATAGACTCGCATGATTTTGCTTATCTGATCTGATATTGTTATGAAGCCGTCTAATGAGTTAAGAATACTAATTACTTGATATGCACGGATACTTTGCTAACTATCATTGATGCTAATAATCTGACCTATTATACTTACGTGGAGTTATACCGTGATTTCCATTTTTTGCCTTGTTCTCTGCGGACATCGCCGTTGTTTCATCTTCCTTGTCATATAGTGGTCCCAGTACCTCCATAATCTTTTCAACGGGTAAAATTATAGGCATTACCCGGCTACACAGTAAGGCCATGTACGTTATTCACACTCTCAATGTACCGCAAGAACCAGGTCCCCGAGTTATAGGTTGGGACGAATACATAATCATTATTATCTGTGACATCGAATTAGCTGGTACGTGACAGGGGTGCATCTTTTGAACTGCACCAACAAACTAATAGAAACAACATATACACAGCTTAGAGTTTGACAATTTAAATCTGGACTCTTTTCCAGTTTTATTTCTTTCTTTAACTCACCTTGAAATGGTTAGCAATGACGTCCTTTGATTTGCTCAGATATCGGTGGAAATTTTCGCAGGCCACAGCGGTGTCCCTAACAAGCAACGTCTCAATCAAAGCCTCGTGCAGAAAGACGTATTGCTTCTGTAAACGAAAAAAAACAGACAGACATATTCGAATCAGACCAAACCAAAACACCGTTGATCCTTTATTGACAACAAAAGCAAAGAAACGTAACGTTGCCTTACGCGTCCAATGCATTAATGGCGCAGGTCCTTGTGATATCACTGGCATAATGCGTTATTTCCCTTACCATTGCCCCAACGTGTTCATAATGATGCTCATATGACAGTCAATGATCAGAGCAACGTGGAGAACAATGAAAACTACAGCGCATTACATATCCGACACGGTTGGAACAAATTCATTCACTAAGGACCATGAAACGCGCACAAACCTCGGTCTGGACCATGTTGATCCTTTGCTCTCTGAGGTGAGTGACACACCTCACGACATCCAGTGTGTTCTCCCTCTCCGCCTGCCGCAGCAGGCGGTCCAAGGCGATGAACGTCCCAGTCCGCCCGACACCAGCGCTGAAACATCAAGTGTCAGTCCAAAACGTGCAGGGACGTTGTCACTATGATGCACATGCGTCTGCACTATTCTACAGGAGGAATGTTTGTTCAGGCCGCGTAGTGGTGTTTGCTGTTAGGAAGATGAATCTCGGCATAGATAGCTACACGACATGTAACAATAGTGTAATTGGCATACGATAATTGCATATATGTTCCATAGTTGTATTTTATATATTGACAGAAATGGTTACAGTTAAATCTAGATGTCCTATCATGGGGTTTGTGAAGGAGCTCACAAAGCTCTGATTATTAGAGAGGCTATGTAAAGGAGCGAGGAATCACCTGCAGTGGACCACGGTGGGCGCTCCAGGTCTCATCAGCTGGCGGACGCGTCCATGGAAGGAGAGGAGGGTGGTGGCGTTCTGCGGTACGCCGTGGTCCGGCCACGAGGTGTACTGAATATGGTCGACGAGACGGTCTTCTCCTGAGCTCTGCGGCCGCGACGGGCGACCAAAACAAAGAATAAATTATAATTATGCATATAGTGCGTATTTTTGTATACAGATTCAACAAAAGTAGACAATAAATAATACATTACAGTATGACAAAATCAACGAAAAAACGACGAAGGTAAAATAAAAGATGGCATTGGGGTCAAATGAGGGTTAAAGTTATGTTATGCATGATTCTGGACAGATATACAGTTAAGACAGATGAAAGTAAACTGGTTGGCCAAATTCAAGTAATTGCATTAGTTGCCATTCATATGGTGTCAATCCTGATACATTTTATGTATTCAACGCACCCTTGACACTCTCAACTGTCTGGCGGTGAGGTCTGTTGAGTGGGTCTCGGTCTCCAAATGGACGGTGATATCACCAAACGCCATCGTCTCCCCCTCATCGGGCCAGTACTGAGTGCACTTTGTCTGAAGTCATCAAGTCAACACAAGCTATCACCATTGTGACTTTCCGAGATTTTTATCTGCAAGTAAATATCAATAAAGCCAAACAAAATTGTTTTAATTAATTTATTTAATCGAAACAATTGAATCTAAAACATGCTATTTACGACTGAATTTACCTTCCCGCCTTCAAGGAGTTTGGTCACCAGGACAACCAAGGACACTTTCTCTTGCCAGATCATACGCCAGAAATCTCTTTGCGTCGCGCCAATGGGACCTGCATGAAGAAAGTTAATTTCTTTGCGATAATGAGTCGGGATAACAGTAATAAGTATAATACTCATAATACCATGACGTATTCACACATTCATGTCACATTAGGTCATGTTTTATATATTTGGCTGTTTATTCAGCATGGTTTTTTTTCTAGCGTCGTATTTATTAGAAATAGCAAGAACAAAATTATGAACACAGATAATTGCAAAGAACGTGTTACACACTAAACTAAGACACATTATTGTGTTGTAACCCACCGTGCGATGCAATGAACTTGTCGGCCTCATCGTATCCCTGAAATAAATGTTAAAAACGTTGCAATCACAAATTTCAGCTTCTAGGTTATGATTATTATGGACGTTTTTCACAGTGCATATATCAAGCGATTACAGATGTTTATATTCGAGTTGAAGTTCGTGTAAAATATTTACATTAGCGTTCCCTCTGAAGGCGGTAAACATCGTGTAACATGACCCGAGCCTCTCGGTCTGGACTATTGTCATTTCTTAATGACGTTACTTAGGACAGTGATGTATGATGTCACGCGGCAGACAACAGTGGCTATGGATAAGAACAGAAGCTAGGAACCTAAAAAAAGAACGTTCTATACAAGTATTAGGCTTCTGTTTCTGACGTATCATTTCATAGCATCATATAGGATGACATGTACAGATCTTAAGGCAGTTTAGAATATATATTCAAGCGACGCGAGACATCTCAATGCCACATTTCACTAAATAGGTTACGATACATGGTGCTTTATGATAAGAAATCCATCAAGTGACTCCCCATATATCAGAAACCTTGCGATTGGCTCACCCGATGCGAAAAAGCTTGCAATTTCAGATAATTGAGCAAGTCGCTTAATTTGTACCTCGAGTTAAAAGTTAAATCAAAGAAGCAAAGATGCACATTAAGACACATCAGATGCGGATGCCTTGGACGGGACATAGGAAATCGCGGGCTGGTTTAGATTGAAATCGGTCCAATACATATTCCCACATGTAGGAGCCAAATATATGCTAAATTCAGTTATATTGCGGATAGAACTACTATTCTTATACAGTAATATTCCCATCCAAATATAAAACATAAAATTCCTACACTACATATATATCACATTATATGAACTGTGATATTATACTCTCACAAACATTGATTGCAGGCATGTCGAATTCTTATTAGTGTAAAATAATGCATGTTGAGTAACCTATAAACAATGTGATCAATCCAACTAATATGTCTCTACTTTTTCATATTCATTATATCATGGTCTGATATGTATGTTTGAAGTCCGCTTAACATGATGACTTTGGTGGAAATGACACTGGGATGAAAATCAGCGCAATTACAAATGACTTAATGGCCTCAGTAACAACCTTAACCTTGATAATTTCGTTATCATAATATGATAGACTAATGCACTGTGGAGGACATTAAAAACGCCCCTTACGATTATGTGACTGGCGTTGATGTAGTCACTGAGCGGATCGTCTCCCTCCATGTCCAGCCTCACACGATTCTTGTCATCTAAACAGAAAAACATCATTATATCCATGTCAAACCAATATCATAGGTAGTCCGATTTATTTATATCCTGATAGCTGGTACTCTATGACGATTTATAAAGATCATTGAGAAGGTCAACGTCGAAGGATAGAAGAAGAAGCATCTTTTTCAGGACAATAGCCACCTCCCACTAGAGTCTCTGTTCTACGCCAGGAGAGGGATATGACAAGCATCATATGGTTGGGAAAGTAACATTTTGCACTGACTCGCTGGTCACGGTGCTAGCAGCATTTTTTGAGCCACAGAAACCGTTTGCATGGATGTCAAAAAGTCATCTTTTTCGTGAATCGTTTTGGACAACTCATTAATATAATTCTTTATTATTATTGTTTATTAAGCTTACACGGTAACATGTTCTTGAAGCGGTTCTTCAGCTTTAGTCCATTTCTTTCGGCGTCCTGCCACTCATACAGCTTGTTGGTCGGTAGATTCTAAATGACATCAAAAGTCAGAAACGGGAGAAAGTAATTGCTGGTTTGCCCCGATCAATTTGGTTTTCATTATTCATGTTGGTATCCATCCATTGAGCAAAGGACATTTGCCATATCTGGACGTCGATTACAAAATTCTACCAGGTAATCGACTCCGAAACGACTCTGCTGTATTTTGATTAGAATGAACTAAACGGTGGTTCTAATTCCCATAGGAAAAGTGCCTTTGATTTAATGTCGATAAATGAATAAATAACCCCGTCACGCTTTGTACCCAACAAAACTAACGTTTTATAGAGGATTATTCATTTCATGTATTATATATCTAGCTGTTCGAGAAATATCGTCAGCTACCACAACAGGCATATCGTAATAGGAAATGCTGGGACACCGGTACAACAAAGCGGGATTGCATGACCGGCTCGGGAAAAAATAGTTTAGATACCTTGAACTGGAGTGCAAATCCTTTGTTTTTCCGCAACTGCTTCACGTGATTCAGGAACGTTGCCACAGTGCATCCCTTGGTCTGAGGCAAGTTGTAGTACTGATTCGTATCATCGCCGCCAGCGGAAACTGATCACAAGCGAGGGACAATAACTATATACGAATGTCACACTAGTGGGATGCAAGCGCCAGCGAAACCAAGATTGAGAACGTTAACTATTAACATCATATATATACAGTCACAATATATTGCATGATGCGCCAATAAAGTAATATTATGCAGAGTGGTGGTTCAGGCAAGGCACGGCCGGGTAGCTATAAAGTCGTCCATGGTCGCGGAGATCCCGAGGCACTTGGTTCGGGGTGGAAATTATCATGCGGCATTACATTTTTCTCAAGATGTGTTTTTTTAATTTATAATCGTCATGTTACCGTGTGGCGCGGCTGCATCCATATTTTTCTTATGCGAATGCGTGGCAGTCGGTTGGAGACTTGGCTTCGTGGCTCCAACATCAGTCTTTTTCTTCTTCTGCACTTTTCCATATACTGGGAGACCAAAAAGAGGTCATTTGTTCATTTCTTAACACTGTTCAATAATTGATATGCGTTGAAGGATATGCATACATGTTATGATGGACGAACTCGTATATATGGCGCCAATAGCCCTAGCGGCCGATAAAGCTAATTTGAGATTGGCCGAGCACGCCAAGGTCATGATATCGATGTACCATCGGTTGGGCAGTATTGATACTAATTCTCCGAAAAGTCAGATCTCATTTGTAGTTCCCTGCCACTGAGTTTTATTGAGTATTATTGAATTTTAATATGTTATTTTAGCAGTTATGAGCACCATATTGAATAGATCTGTACGGAACCCAAACCTTATTAAGCACCATAAAACAAACATAATAATGAATAATGCCACAAAACTAACATTTTTCTTAATTTCGTGGTCTGTTGCTAAAAATTATTTATTACGGTTGGCATAGGTATATCTCTCTTACCCATTTTGGAACCGCTTTTCGGTTTATTGTGAGCTTGCGACATCTCGTCACTATGATAGTGTCTGTGTCCTTCCTCGGGCACCAGGGGCGCCGCAGTAGCCACCAGACGACCGTCTTCCGGATCCACGTAGAGCACGTGATCTCGAGACACGTGCTCGTCTTTGTCATAGACACCAGGAGAGTTGTTGACGTATATATGACCTCCAGGTTCTGTCTGTCTCCTCTTCCGGCGGCGTCTGACGTCATAAAGAGGAATATAGGTGGTTGCGATTGGCCAAAGGAACAAGGAAGGTCGACAGAGTCGCACAAACTACAAACAGTAGCTTCCCCGAACTTTCCCGGACTTTCCCCGAACTAATGTACACGAATCATAAGCTGGAATCATTAGGCATAGATATTGCGGTGCATGTATGGAGTACAACTTATGTAATCAGTAATTTAGCCACATTTTGCGATCCGTAATTCAGGCTATGTAATGAAAGAATTGACCCCGGTATGTAATGATTGAGCTGGGCGCGTTGTGTATTGACTGATGTAGAGGTGTTACGTAGTAAGTGATTTTCTTCAGCTGTGTAAAGAGGGATTTGGGTGCGGCAAGCAATGATTTGGGCGCGTAATGCAAGGCGTGGGTTGGACTAAAATTTATGTAATGTGTGAGTTGGGCGCGCTATGCAATGTGTGATTTGGGCGCGTTATGCAATTGGTGATTTGGGCGCTTTATGCAATGTGTGATTTGGGCGCGTTATGCAATGCGAGATTCGGTGTGTATTGTGTACCGATTAGTATGGGGACATACACGAGTGTTTATGTATGTAGAGTTAGGCTCTTGCTCTTACCTGACCATAACAACAGATACGACAATGATGATGATGATGAGTATGACAGCTGCACTAACCGCGGAAGCACCAATAATAGTGTCCAGCGGTGTCTCTGAAAATCAGAATCAAATGCAATCTCGTAGCGTGGTTGTCACTTGATGACCTCGGAATGAGGTAAAGCTAATCATTAGCATACGATTGAAACATATATAGATAAGTTAAACCAAAGTTAATGTGAAATGTAAGGCTTAACTACTGTCCAGTTTTATTACTTACCTAGTGCTGAACAGTCGTCACCGGTCCAACCATCAGCGCAGTCACCGGGCGAGCAACTTCCTGTTGTGAGGTCACACGGATCCTCGTTTTTGCAGTGACACGTATATGTACATCCGTCCCCGAAAGTCCCGTTCTGGCAGCCTGCTTAAGGACCAACAAGGAGTACAGTCCCATTATTACAAACGTATCAATAGTTTTGTCGCTTTATCTATTTCTATTTTTGATATCGATAATGAGTGTATATTTGCAATTACAAGACACTATGCAATGACAGGCAGGTACTTCACCACTGACGGATACAGGGCGGCGTATGTGTGTTTGTGTGTGTGGGTGGTTGGGTGGGGGGGGGGGGGGCGGTCAGGGGGTTGGGAGTGGGTGGGGCATAGAGAGGAACAGGGAGCCACCGTTATTTCATATTATCAATAATACTGTGGCATGTGTCATCCAGATCACCCACCTTGGTCGCAGGCCTCCCCACTCCAACCAGGACTGCACAACCCGCCGGGACAGACACCCGTCCCTGGATCACAAGGGGTCTGTTCGGCGCAGTAACACGGTCTGGAGCAATTCACGCCGTAAAAACCGGGACAAGCTGGTGTGTCCATCCGGGGAAAATTAAACAAGTTAGAATGTTTACATTGACACGAGACACAAGCTACCACCGTTAATGAGCTGAGAGTTTCATTAGCTGAAAGATTTTAATTCGAATTCGTCCTCTTAGGAAGGTAAGCAACTATTGAAAAGCGGTGTTATTGTTATTACTGTGGGCTGCAATGAGAAATACGCGACATGGTTAATGTTGTCGATACTACTAAGAGATTCAACAAATATACTAATCAAATGATGTGCGGGTGGGAAAGGGTCAGTGGTCGTGGGGATGGGGGGGTGGGCGGGGGGGGGGCCTACGCCCCTCGCACGCGTCCCCATAGCAATTGTACCGTTTATCCGACACACCATAATCCGGAAACCCCACTATCCGACACAGTTCGATAGGTAAGATGAAGTTATAAATTCGATAATGTCATGTCACATTTCTCTTTGTACAATTAACACATCGAACCATGCCCAATCAATCCAAATGTAAACTTTAGGTGGCTCCATATAAAACGAATGGTAGAACCGTTCCTTGTTCACAGCAACTCGGCTTCACTGTTGACAATGTCACGTCAAGTCAGGCGTATGTCGCTATAGATGACGCTATTGAAACGAGTGATGTTTTGACATTCCAACATACTCGAACTCGCCTCCCCGCCACGGAGAGCGATGATGACGACGAGTCGCCAGCTCCTATCAAACCTTCTTATAAGAGGCATGGATGCTAGGTAGTACTGCGTTAGAGTACGTCGAGTGTAATGCAAGCGTGTGTGCCAAACACCTGAAACATATTATAGATTTGCTAAAAGGCATACAGAGCTATTCTGCCAATACCCGAGTGCCATGTACTTTGGATACTTTCTTAAACATTGACGTTTACCCACACGTGTTCGATGTAACAGAAAGTTACCGTTGCCGCATGAACAATCGGCCAGTGCCGAAGGGTCATACAAGTCACACCAACACCTAGGATTTTTAATACGTTAATCCGACATATCCCGTTATCCGACACAAATTCGGGTGTAACCGAATGTGTCGATGTGTTGGGGAAATACATTGAGATATAATCGACATATTCCAAAAACAAATATTGGATTACCTATATTAAAATACGAGTAAATGATATGCCACCGTTTAAAAGAAATCAGCGTGTTTATTGACGAACAAAGTGTCCGTGAAATTTTCCACAATAGGGGTGACAATTTTATATGCCACACCTGAGCAAGAAACTCCGTCCACATCCAGCCGTTTTCCATCTGGGCAGGTACAGTGATATGATCCAAGTGTATTCTGGCAGTCATCGGAACATTCATTAGCCGATCCCGTACATTCATTCAAATCTACAATGAACCCTTAATTGTGTTTAACACGACACAAAACGATTAGAAATGCTTATATATGAGGAAATTGCTGGGGATTGCTTACGGACCAACAAGGAGTCCGGTACCATTATTACAATGCTTCAATAGTCTTGTCGCTTCATCTATTTCTATTTTTTATATCGATAATGATTGTATATTTGTATGCAAGTGTATTACAAGTATGCAGTCCTTCACCACTGACGGATACAGGGCGGTCTGTGTGTGTTTGTGTGTGTGTGGGGTGGGGAAGGGGGCGGTCGGGGGGTGGGGAGTTGGGTATAGACAGTAACAGGCGTGGGGAGCCACCGTTATTCGTGTTATCAATAATACTGCGGCATGTGCCATCCACATCACCCACCTTGGTCACAGGCCACCCCACTCCAACCAGGACTGCACAATCCGCCGGGACAGGAACCCGTCACTGGATCACAGGGGGCCTGGTCGGCGCAGTGACACGGTCTTGAGCAATTCACGCCGTAGAACCCGGGACAAGCTGGGAAAATTAAGCGGGTTAGAATGTTGATATTGATACGAGATACAAGCTGACAGTCAAGATTTTAATTCGAATTCGTCCTCCTAGGAAGGGAAGCAACTATTTAAAGCTGTGTTATTGCTATTACTGTGGGCTGCAACGAGAAATACGCGATATGGTTAATGTTGTAAATACTACTAAAATATCCAACAAATATAACAATCAAATGCTGTGCGGGTGGTGAAGAGTCAGTGGTCGTGGGGATAGGGGTGGAGGCGCGGGGGGGGGGGGGGGGCGGCGGCTACGTCCCTCACAACATGTCCCCATAGCAATTGTACAGTCAGACCCCGTTTATCCGACACCCGATAATCCGGAAACCCCACTATCCAACACAGTTCGACATGTAAGATGAAGTTATAAATTCGATAACGTCATGCCACATTTCTCTTTGTACAATCAACACATTGAACCATGCCCAATCAATCCAAATTTAAACTGCGGGTAGCTCCATATCAAAAGAGTGGTAAAACCGTTCTTTGTCACAGCAACTCGGCTTCACTGTCGACAATGTCAGTCCAGGCGCATGTCGCTATAGATGACGCTATTGAAACCAGTGATGCTTTGATATTCTAACATGCTCTAACTCGCCTCCACGCCGCGGAGAGCGATGATGACGACGAGCCGCCAGCTGCTATCAAACCTTCATATAAGAGGCACGGATGGTAGTTAGTACTGTGTTAGAGTTCGTCAAGTGTAATGCAAACTTATGTGCAAATGCAGATTTGCTAAAAGACTTACATAACTATTCTGCCAATACCCGCGTGCCATGTACTTTGGATACTTTCTTAAACATTGAAGTTTACCCACACGTGTTCGATGTAACAGAAAGTTACCGTTGCCGCATGAACAATCGGTCATGCAAGTCACACCAACACCTAGTATTTAGAAATTCGTTAATCCGACATATCCGTAATCCGACACAAATTCGGCCGTAACCGAACGTGTTCTTTTCGAATATCTTCCAAAAACAAATATTGGATTATTGTAAATGATATGCTAAAAAATAGGCGTGTTAATTGGCGAACGAAATCATCGTGACATTTCCCACAATAGGGGTGACAATTTTAGATGGCACACCTGAGCAAGAAACTCCGTCCACACCCAGCAGTTTTCCGTCTGAACAGGCGCAGCGATATGATCCAAGTGTATTCTGGCAGTCGTCGGAACATCCATGATTCGATTCCGTACATTCATTCAAATCTACAATGAACCGTTAAATGTGTTTAAACCAGAAACAGAACAATTAGAAATGCTGATTGACGTACTTATTGCACTTTACAAACATGAGGAAGACCGTAATGGCTGGGGCTTGCTGGTAAGATATTTCACTGGTCTCTGAAAAGTTTCATCTTAGCTTAGACCACACACATTAGTCTTCGCAAATAATTATGCAAATCTTTTACAAGTTACATGCGACCTTCTTAATTTATGATTTAAATACACAGTATCCATTATTACGTACCGACACATGTATTTCTCCCGTCCGGGTTGTAGCCTTGACGACAAGAACATGTGCCAGAACCAGTGCAGATTTGGTCACAGCCTCCATTATTCACTTGACAACCTGCGAATGCGATGCCATATTACCCTACCTGTTAGACATAAGAGTGGATACAATGGAAATGTGCGTAAAACATATTCTAGTCGCCATTTACCTCGTTTGTGGGACAGACACAGGGTCTATTATGCGACTGTAAGCCGATAAGAACGCAAAGCTAGTAATTATTAATATTATTATCACAACATAAATTGCTAACATTGTACACGCCCACTCAGTGGCCGGTCTGCTGCCCCATTCGATGGAATATAGGCGAAAAAAGGTACCTGCCCCCCCCCCCCACCCCTTGCTCTGAAGAAGGGGGCACAGGGGGCACAAGCACTATTCCTTCTGCACAACCTCACGCCCCTCCACCCCCAGCCCCCAGATCGCAATTTTTGCACTGGATCCGTGCCTGGATAGTAAATGAAAAAATGGTGTCCCCCCCCCCCCCCGCATTACTAAATTCCTGGATCAGCCACCGGCACTGATATATTGCTGGCAACCTACGATCACTTTGTATAATTAATAATGTCCTGTTGTCCGCATTAGATAGGTGTTACTTTTCTTTCGTCAGTGTCGCGTCGATGCGCCATACCGTTGCACCAGCCCGGCGATATCAGAATATCGTCGACACCAATATCCCGTGGCTCCAAGCCCCGCTCTCCCGTGAAGCGCAACTGTGACAAGAAACAAAACTGGATATGGGCTTCAATCAAAGCTTGAACAAATCAATCAATGAATAATTGGGGAAAGGTATTGCATGATCAATCCAAGGAATCAATCAATAATGAGTAATCTAATCCCCGGTTATGCATACCGCGAGCGCTTACCTCCGTTGATCATGATCATAACGTGTCCGTAAGCACGTGGCGGCCCTATGCGGCGGCAATATGCCCTTTGTTATACATAGGGCGCCTTGAGTATAACGTGTTCTTTACTGACCCAATCCCCGTTGTGTATCTCAGTGACATTGATCTCGGCGGTTTGCCACTCGCTCCCTTGATCGCCTTCCAAACGCAAGATAGATCGCTCCGTCCAGCCATTTACGTGGACATTGAGGACGCCGACGTAGTAACCACTCATGTAGTACTTGAACCGGACACATGTATGTCCCGTGAAGTCAATGGAAGGTGTTTCAATTCTAAAACAAATGAGAAAGCAGGTGCATCAATATCAATCTGTTAACATATAATGTTTAATTAGGAGGACACTGAATCGACGCAATTGAAATATGCTAGCAACCGTTTTACCCCCTTATTATGTCACAAATAGTAAATACCTATTTGTGAGGAATAATATTGCATTTCAGTGCATGTATCAATAGCGTTTGCTGTATATATAGCCGAAGATTTACATAACTCATGGCAACATCTTTTGTTTCACTGCTATGAGATTGCATGTAGATTGAAACTGTTATAGTAATATGACGCTCTGATGTTTTTCGTACATTACTTTCTGTTTAACATTTATTATAGGCGATGCTTAATTTCAATCGGGATAAATTCAATATGCAATTGAATGGTTTAAATGCTACAGTTAATGACAGCCAAACCTATATTTTCAATGCGCTGTTCAATACATGACCATATATACACTAACACTAATATCAAAATGACGCATAAGACAAGTAGGGTTGGGTATATATGCTTATGACACTGTTGGATATTGTCGTTGTCATATCATATGCATACTGACTCACTATAATCAAAAAAAATAATATCATTTGCACTGTCAATGCCGCGTGTTAAATGTCAATATTCGCTCAATATACTTTACAGGGGTTTAATTTTGTCATTGTATAAAAACAACTTTGATATTGCCAGATCTCAATTTGTTTTGCAGTGATTTATAAAACCCTGCACCACGACTGCTTCATCAGTGATTTCCAACGCTATGTATCATTGGAAAGCGACGGAATCAGAGCATGGCGTGCATGTGTTTCGAATGTGAGGGAATTTAGCATTGATCGGTATATTTCCTACTTAGCCACGTCGCCGTTCACCCTCGGGTGATCCGTCTCCATGTATATAAACCACGCTCCGTTGGCAGCCTTCTGGGGTCCCCTGCCGGTCGGTCGGTCAAACCTCGTCCAGTCAAAGTGTTCTTCATTACTCTGGAGCATGCCGCAGAAACCCTCCTCGAACGAACATGAGAACGGAAGCGGCACTGAAGGGAAATATTAGCTGGTAAGATTTAAGAAGTTAACGGAAATAAAGGGCCATTAACATTGTTAACACATGGTTAACCCACAGGATATTAGTAATACATTTTACTACTGTTGGTCCAATGTATATAATGCAGAAACACATGGGGGCAGAGGGCTACCAACCTATTATTCAAAACGTCGGTAATTGACCATTTGACCGTTATGCAACGATATTCGTAATATTCTCCTAATATAGAATGTCGGATTAATTCTCTCTCCAGTATATGTAGTTATTAAACAACGCCAGAGTGAACATTTTCATTAGGGTGAATATTTTCGGCCATTGCTAAGATTAAGGTTAAGGCATAAACATTCCGCAGTGATGTTATCAATCAATGCTATGATATCAAGTCTTAACCAATCTACGTCATTCTATCGTGGTATTAAGTCTAACTTACGTGTCGTCCTACATTCTCCCGTCCGGATGACGATGTCATCAAGAGCGATGTCTCCACGGGAGTCGCTGCTGGTGACAGCTCTAAACGACACCTGGGGGATCATTGCACCAGTAGTTAAGAGCTCGCAGCCCTGTCCTATAATACGCGAACTTATCGACTAATGGTTTACCAGCCACAACAATCAACGTCATCAAGCAATAACGTCATATTCCGGCCATTTGTTTCCTAGTAATATTGTATTAACTAATGTTTAACAAGTAGATATGATAAAAGAAGGGCTACGTGGGCTTAACGAATATGATACATATGTACACGTTACCCGGTCCCCCGGCCTGAGGTCCACCTCTGTAGTCCTAAGTCTCCAGTGGTCGCCCTGGTCACTGAACGTCCTCCACCCCCCTGTTGAAGTATAAAGGTCATCTTACCCGGTCCCCCGGTCTGAGGTCCACCTCTGTAGTCCCCAGTCCCCAGCGGTCGCCCTGGTCACTGAGCGCCCTCAACCCCCCTCTTGAAGTATAAAGGGTATCTTACCCGGTCCTCCGGCCTGAGGTCCACCTCTGTAGTCCCCAGTCTCCAGTGGTCTCCTTGATCATTGAACGCCCTCCATTCGTTGTTGGCTGATGTCGCTTTTACGACGAGAACGCCGGCGCCTACTCCGTACATATGGTAGGCGAATGTCACACACGCCGTGCCTGAGTGCTGCAATCTCCCGGTCTCCACTCTGTAAGCAAATGTAAAAGCTGTGGAACCCGGTATAAATGCAGGAATGGAACGAATATTTAGCAATCACGACGCTCGTTGTCGTTTGTACCACGACACATGTGATGTTGATAATTAAAGGATGATCTGAAACCAACATGTTTGGCTTAATACAATCATGGTATGATGCTTGTCGCCTCTATAACCCCAAACGATTTCCTCACGGCTGAGTGCCATAATTTTATCATGTAACAGTTGTTGTAGCATTCACCGTGACTCGCTCAGCATTCGTTTATTTCGATACAGCATTATAACATTTTAAACGTTAATGATTTTAAGATCTTTAACGTAAAGACACCGTAACATAAGATCTTCCATTCCAAAATGCGATATATCGGACAAATATGGCAAGCCACAAGATTATACTATATAATTTGAGACATCTAACAACAGGGTTCGACGGCAGATTTCAACCTACAATTGAGATATCTGGCAATTAGGCATGTCACAAGATTCCAATCTAAAATGCCCAAGTAATAATCAATTGATTTGCAAATATTAAAAGAGATACTGATACTGCTATATGTAATTTGATACTATAATATAATATGATACTATATAATTCGAGAGATATATTCCCACGATGCCTGCTTTGTTGGCTCAATGTCATATACACATCATACCTTGTATAGAGTTATAGGTGTACTTCCCATACATTACTTGACCTATGGTTGTCACATGTGTGTGAATTGCAACTTAGATGTAAATTTTAATGTTTTGTATTTTGTGTAGCGTGTTGGTGGATTTTATTTTATGGGGATGAGTTGTGGCATGCTACTGTCGGGTGTCATGGTATGGTGAGTGTTGGGTATGTTTGAGTTGTTCAAGTATAGCAGAATAGTTTGAATACTGTGTCGAGGTGTGGTTCGGTGCCGGGTTAATAAGATATAGCAATGAGATAGTGGGGTTAACGGTATATATAGCTGGGGCAAATGGATGTGCAAGGCAGACAAGGGCTGAGTGCCGAGGGCTCAGTGCCTGCATGAGGGCCGTGTGCCGAGAGACAGAATAGCTAACCCGTGAAGGTGCATTAATCCCCGAATAAAGCTTAAGCCTTGAGTCTTTCCCCGCACAAACCTAACAATAATCGTACTCTGACTTGTTACAATGTAGCGTCGCATTCCATTGTACAATGTGAATTATTTGCCATAGAGATACCTACTCTGCTGCGTTTCTGGGAGGAACATCTGTGGCTTCTATATAGATGTAGAATGTCCCGTTGTAAGCAAGCGAGGGTCCAGTTTCTCCAGTCTGTGTGCCTCCGTTGTGTCTCGTCCAATCAAAATGGTCGTCTGTTCTTTGGGTCATCCCGCAGAAATCGGTCTCGAAGCCGCACGAAAACAACTTAATATTGGCCGCTGAGAGCTCTGGAATAACTAAACAATACCAAAGACGGTAAGAACGAGTAGTTCCTTCTTATTAGTGTTACGCTGCATCATACTCACTACAGTGGTCCAAGATGTAATTACATTTATGAGCTATACCAAGGCCCTTACAATGAACAGATATGCAACATGATATGACATAAAGTGCATATCGTTTAATCGGTGAATTTGTTTGACTGGAGAATTCTTACTATTATTGAGTTAACGCACATTTGGGGTAAGGAATTGATAATTTTTAATGCGGTAATGTTAATTCATGCATACTTCTATTGTTTCTTTGTGGCCTTGTTTTACCGTTAACGACCTGCTGCTCACTGTGTGTTGTTGAGTAGGAGTTTACTATTTTTCTGAGCGGGTTGTTACCTTCCCGGAGCGGGTCAGTATAGCTACATCACAACAATGATCCGCCCAGAGACAAAACATGCCCAGAGCTTACGTGTGTTACGCGTAATGTACATTAACACTTCATTATTTGAATTAAGCATGTGCAAAGTGGCAATATTTATGTAAGATGAATATATCATGTCTTGCTCCGAAAAGTGTATGGAGTTGCACAGAACACATTGGTTCTCATTTTCATTGACCCTTCCCATTGTCACAGGTTAGAACGTCCTACTTGCATCAATCAATAACTATATTGCTTTGAAACGATTCGACTGCTTGGAGTATACACGATTTATAAATGAAATGAATGGGTGTTCATTACACCGCTCTTGTGCACCTAAGCACTGAACTTGGCCGAAGAACCAAATTTCAGATTAGATGTCAGGGCCTGGATACCAATCATATTGATCTCCGGTCTAGTGCGCTAACCAATACAACACAGAACCGCATAAGATTGTATGTTGCTTAGAAGCTTGTGCACTTGCATGTAAACTCGTATAGACAGTTGTAAGAAACGTTGAAAAGGAGTGAAGTATTCGTTTGTTCCACAAATGTTAAAGCAACCTACTTACCTGAGCCATCTTAGACTTACGTTTTTGAATCAAGACTAAAAGTAGCTCAACAGTATGACGCATATATGTTATACATCTTGTTGAGTCAGTAAAACCACAATTTCAGCATAAAACAGTGCGGCCTAGTTCATAGCTCGGGGGTCCTAGCGATCCGCGATCGACATCACACATAATACCGAACAGCGAACAGGCGCGCAGGGATATAACACTGGTCACCAACTTCTAATCCGGTGAACAAGTGTGCTTTTCTCCGGATAGCACACAGGCTTTCAGGATTTAAATTCAAGACAGAATACACTTATTTAACATGGAACAGAGATTGGTAATAGAAAAAGTACAGAACAAATTGCCTTAGGACCACAATGATGACCCTAGAGGTAAGGACGCGAGCAGTGGTTAACGCACAAGGAAAAGAATACTGGCGCTGGCGGGAGACACTTTCAAACAAGTTCGGTATTCAGACACAATCCCTCGCCACCCTACCCAGTAAGGACACATCAAGCGGGCACAACCAGATTGATCACTTTAAATTGCAATATGAACAAAACATTTATTCACTGTTTAATGAAATCCTAATCAACACTTTAACACTTCATCAAAGCTCAATCAAAGCTCAACAATTTATTATCGTAATGCTTATGTGTTATGGACCTATAAGAACATTAAAAGTTTGTCTTGTCGCTCAAAATGTAAATGATGGGATATGTAGAATACTACCTCCAAGTAGTAGCCATGCTCCACAAAGGAAAACAGCAACTCCTCGCATCTTGGCATCTGTTCAATCGCCGCCTCAGATTCCTTGTCGAATCAAAAATAAGAGACACATCATATACCCCACAGTACCATCCGTTCGTTAGCTAACGGTTGGAATCAGTGACCAGATCTGACCACGGTCATCTGAATAGAAATAAGTATCAACAACTCGCAAGGATTCTCGATTCCTTCGACAAACAGTTCAGTTCCAACTTCGCCTGACCCACCGAGCGTACATGACGCGGGTACCTTGCTACCGCTGCGTGACGCTCATTCATTGTTGTCACCGTTTGAGTGTTAGCAACTGGCTGCGTGGTTTGTGCGTGAATAATCGAAACTACGTTTTTGATTTCTTTGGTCTAGGCTTACTTAAAAATCATAAGATAGTTAAATATAGGACATTTATCTCTCCATAATGCATGTCGTCCGTTAGATGGTACACTTGCAAACGTTATATTTAGAGGCAATAATGATTATTACGTCATCACACATATATAGTAAATTCCATGACCAACAAGTTCGCCTGACAGTGAGGAGAGCTCATGGAACAACCGCGCATTCTGATTTAGCAACTGTCTAACCGCTCATATATTATACGTTATATTAACGATATAAAATCGTTAAGGCCATATGGAACGTCTGGCATCTATTGCCGATGCTGTGAACATACGGATTTGCAATGTACGGCTATGCTTGGCTATAAGTAACGATCATGATGACACTTACCTGCCAGTGGGTTGACTGATGAAGCTACTTCACGTGTAGAAGTTCACACATGTGAAGTCAGTATCCTGACACTCAACAGTGAAGTAATCTTAGTTATCCTCCATACATACCGTGCAGATAACGGTGGTACCACGCCGACACACGTTATATGTATGTGTCTACATGGCTCGAGACAAACTCAAGAGCCGCTGTATCATGCTCGGCACTTACATGGGTTCCGGACGGTTGAACATCATATTGTCGTCGGTTTATACATACTGTACTTGTGAATTGGTCTCAGTGAACGTGTTGTATATAGCCTTTATCCAGGCCACAGTGAGGGTATGGTGGTAAGGGTGCTCGACTTTGGCGCGCTCTCTGTCGGAGGGCTGGTGTTGGTGTCACAAGGCAGGGAAAATTAACTTCAGTAAACCCGAGCGTGAGGCTAGGAGGGGGGCGGGGGGTGGTCGGAATAATATCCGATGCCCAGATGGCTATGTGCTTTCTTAACTTTCGAAGGCGTTATCGCATCCGCATCCACAGTTGGTGGCATAATCCACGCTACCCCCCTCCCCCCCCCCCCCGCCCCCCCTCCCTCCCCCTCATGTGCGGACCTGCGTTGAGTGACCGGCAGAAGTATAAAGATATGTAAATACCGTTTGGTGTGTTTTTTTTTGGTCTTTTATGATTTTATTCGTAAATATCAGATGAAGTGCGAATACAGTTTGGCGTGTTATATACCAGTTAATAGTACGCCTTACTGGGGGCCTCCCTCCCATACCTCTCACCTCCCTGACGACACACAGTCACTGGTTTGTGTAGGCGTGATGAACGTATACAACACGTCCGAGCACTTTCAATGTATATTAATCAAAGCGGCTGCTGTAATAGGCGGGCGGTAACTTGTATGGATCGGGATTCGGTGGCTAATCACCGCTGACTTCGAAATTATCAATAAAATATTGAATATGATAATGATGCCCTTGTGACACACAGATCGTTATGGGATTCATGTATACACACATTCGTACACATATGAAGCTAAATAACCGATAATGTACGCGATCCTACTACTACCATGTTATCGTGCAGACAGAAGGGGATATTATTACGAGTTGATGGTCGTGTTAACTAGTACATTAGCCTAAGATCCGAAGGCAGCTAAAATCAGAATATTCTCAAAATAGTTTAGTCTTCAAGCGATGCAGGCCGACAATGTAGTTACAACTCACGATTAAGGTTTCGATATAGACTGTTAATATGTTCCTTCAAATGCTGTAACCAATGGGGCCAAAGAGGTTCACGCTCAGCATATATGTGTGGTAAACTTGAATTTAATTTACATAATTTAACTTGTAAAAATAGTTGCTACAATACAATGGTGTTAACGCCAGCTTATATATTATTATTACTCATATTAGTCATATTAGCCAATGGGAATCACCGAGAAAAACAATGACTAAACTGTCATGTTTGATAAAAAACATT
This sequence comes from Arenicola marina, assembly GCA_964019135.1. Classification (NCBI taxonomy): domain Eukaryota; kingdom Metazoa; phylum Annelida; class Polychaeta; family Arenicolidae; genus Arenicola; species Arenicola marina. The sequence goes on along the minus strand of OZ025254.1, from coordinate 21,728,544 downwards.
TTTTTCCAACGCGATCATGCGTCTCCGTGAAATCCTTAGCAAAACTATCCTTGGAATGAATATATACACCAAGTTATTTACTATCTTACCCCCATTCTACCATGTCAATGTAGACCACCACTGGTTTGCTCACCGCTGCATTGTAGGGCTGCGTGGTGAATATACCAGGCTGACCCCCCCCCCCCGCCCCTCTCACCACCGTGACGTCCGCTATGCATGGGTTGGTCGCGTGATAAAACCTCGCTCACTCCCCCCTTGACTGCAACTCATAGCGGGCCGCATCCGTGTACAGTGAGATACTTGGAGAAATAAAAACTATAGTAGTTGACGGAAAGGCGAAAGTGTTTGGCGAAATGGTAGGCTAATGCATGTGAGGAAACAATATGAACAAAAATAGTAATTCTGTGTTAACTTTTGCGGACTAATGTAACAAGACTCGAAACGAAGTGATATTATAGTCCAAATAAAGATACGTTATGAAAGGTTACCACAATACCAGCGTTACAAAGACATCTTTGATAACCCGCGTATCCTGTAACGCAATACTTCAAAACATGGATCAGAGAGGCAGCGTCTCTCCCCAGAGAAAGGGCCGGCTGGTGAAATTTGCCCTAAAACTTAGAGAAAGGAGCGCATACTGTCTTCTCGCGACCCCACCGCGTACGGTATTGTCGACTGGGTGTTTCTTTTGTCGCGTCACATCGCAAACTAGACTCGCAAACTAGACGGTAAATAACAAGAGGACATTGTTTATCAGTAAGACTTAGGCCCCATATACATGCTACTTCCCTTAATATGTCACACAAGTACGTTATCTGTGGTCGAAAGCGTACGTCATTATCGTCGTCCAGGTGTCTGGGGCCACTAGACACATTGTCACTAGACACATTCGTAAGATAAGTTTATTAATCCAAGTTAATCGCAGTGTCTTTGCGGCTGAACGGGTAACGGGGCAGTAAACAGACGGTTCTTGACGATCGCAACACATACGTTAGTTTAACGTTGCAAAGTATCTGGAAACGTTGCATCAACCAGCAATTTATAAATTGAAATGGATCTTACTTTATTTGCCCTTTAATTTTTGATATTTTAATTGCGATCACTTCCTGGTTGCGATCCTACGTTTCTTTGTAAACGTTTTTTAATCGTAAATGTTCATTTTACTTTGCAAACGTTTTTTTGTAAACGAAAAAAAAGCGTTGGTTGAACGCTGTGAAATAGCTGGAAACCATGTATCAAATATTCGAACCGACACATGCATTTTATTCGTTAACATAAAGGCTAAACAACTACTGTCTGCAAATATTGTTATATCTGCATCGTTTCTTGTTCTATGTCATTCAACGACATCAGGTGAGTTGGTCACTGTTAAGTGATCTCAGCTTTTTTCTGAACGGGGAGTGGGGAGGAGGGGCCTTCGTCTGTCCACGTGTATTTGTTGCCAAACATTCTTTTTTGATCTGCGCGCGACGCGAGCAGTTAACTTCCATCCAGACGAGCGACGAGAGGCGGGAGATTTAAAATTTTATTGTGAGGAAAAGTGTCCACATGCCATTGAACATCGAGTCTGTTGACTGATAAACGCTGCTACCGAGGAACAAAACATCAATGGAGCTCAAAGATACTGCTAAGTTTGTTTTACTGTGGCGACCTGAGCTGGCTTGTGACCCAAGGCGTTCCGGGGTCACACGCTTGGTTCGGGCTGTAGTTGTAGACGGTCCCAGTCAATTTTTTTCCCGTCCTACCGCCACAGAACTGGGGCTACAGTCGGTCGGGCTCTGAATTATAAATGCATGTTAATTGCTGTATATGTGTTAACAGACCTATATTTGCCTATAGCCAACGGCGTAGTTACACATACAAAGAAAGACATTCCCGGCGTCACGCCTTGTTGAGTCTACCATAAATCCAGTTTTGCTCATCTCCGGTCGCTGCTCCATACTAAATACCATGGGTAAGAAAATGGTGCTCAATGGAAGACGGTACAAGGTACAGAAAGTGGTCGTAAACATCAAGTGCTATCAGTGCGTATTACGCATGCTCGTGCGTCCTTTGCGGCCACATGTTTTGTTTCGCTGAGTGCTACATTAAATAATCGACCGCTTAATCGTAGCTAAGCTGTGTGGTGAATGTTATTTATGAAGCTCCACTCGGCACACTCGGCAGATTCGCGGCTATGTTTAGGGCAAACAACAAACGCCTGGTAAGTTTGAAAAATGGGGTTTATTAATAACTCAAGAAAATGTAATTGCCCCCCGGCGTCAGAGAGCTGACGTATCAGAGAGCTGACGTGGGGCAGGAGACACCACCAACACGCGCCATACATAATTGATGAGGTTATGTGCGAATAAAAAAAAACACTGACCGAAAGGCAACTCGGCGGCGATGGAGATGGACGTTGGGAAAACGAGTGAAATGTCATTGCACAGTTTTGTGACCTCCCCACAGCAAGATCACGACCGCGCGCACTCAGCGTTTGTGTGGTCACATGGCCTCGAATGAGTCACGTGACAGAGGCTGCTGGCTGACAAAGTCATAGCGTTGCCATCCGTGTGTACCTCTCCAGTTTTCAGTTCGGGGTATCTGTACTGTTACGCCCACATGTTCACAAATTAACACCATCGCTCGACAGGAGTTCATTATTTCATTATTATTAATATAAACATACTTGACAAGATGGTTTTCAAGTAAGTCAAATCAAGCAAAGTCGAATTATAAGATAATATTTTTGTGATACATGTGCAAACTGTGTTTCTCATTAACTACATCTGCAAACTGTGTTTATTAGTTATGTTAAGTTATGTAGTCACGTTCTTAGATCGGATATAGTTGTCCCTGGATCGGTCATAATCTTCATAAGGAACTCGAAATTTAACATCGGCAAAATATTAAGGTTTTTAAAGTAGGAACGTCGGAACATTAATGTATAACCCCGTAATTATTCTGGCAGTTCTTTTACAATACCGCAAACGGCCATAGATATGGGCTGGTACGTAGTTAGTGAACATAGATGACATAGTCCGTGAACATAGAGTACATAGTTCGTGAACATAGAGTAAATAGTTTTTGAGCATAGAGTACATAGTTCCTGAACATAGAGTACATAGTTCGTGATCATAGAGCACATAGTTTGTGAACATAGAGTACATAGTTCGTGAACATAGAGTACATAGTCGGTGAACATATGGTACATAGTTCGTGAGCACAGAGATTGGATGCATGTATCAATGAAAAGTAGAACCTGCCAATGGTACCTGTGTTAATGTACTTTGTAGCTTGAGTAATTACGCCTGAGCCTATTTTGACTATTACTTTAATATATGCCATTGTCATCTTAGATTATTGTGAAAAATATCCTAGACATTTGTAATATGTAAATTCAATATTTACATATGTATATTTCAAACCTCACCAGATCACTTCCATGTCTCTGTTCTCTCTCGGTTTCTGTTGTCAGTGTTGACTTCCGGTCCCCAACTATGGGCCACTTTTTGGCATCACCACTTTGCGACATCTACGGCCGTTTTTAGGCCATAATTTTGATAAAACGTTTGATGTTTATTGTCATATGAAGTGTTTTAGCATATTTATCTGAAGAAGGAATTAGTATTCTTCGTTTAGAAATAAAAATTGCTTGAAATTTATTGATAAGGGTCCAAAAGACTAAAATGTATTATGACGTCATAGTCTGAATGTTGTTGCCAACGTTACAAAAACGTTCTTGTTTCCATGGACTACTTGAATACGTTTTATTTTCGAACGTGGTGACATGTATAGCCATTCGCTAGGTGGCGCACGATCCGAATGCAGACAGACGACACACTGCTGCGCCATCCCAATTAACATCACCTGCTTTGCAGAATATCTATGTTCCACCAAACATTTTACGTGTAACCTGGTTCATCTTTAATTACTTTATTTCTTAGTTTACTGTACGTTTATACATAACTTCAACTTCATGGAAAAATTATCTTATCAGCTCTACATAAACCCGAGTTTCCTTGGATTGACTACAGAAGTTTGTAGTGTTCACATGTATTCTTTCACGGTTGTCAATTGTGTATCGATGTGTGTCATATAATACAAACTTGCTGACATATAAAGGGGAAAACATGTAGAATGCTATCTATACGCTGGACGTTTGTCCAATGAGCTTCATAAATGTTGCACATAACTTATACTTCAAGACATATGAAACATAAAACTTACAGAATACTTTATTATTCGAATTATAATTACATTATTGGCTAATCATTTCTCACTAGATCTTTAGCAAATTACGCATTGCATTTCAGCTACTTTCTCCACTGGTACATAGTTATACAAAAAATATATGCATTTCTTCCATCATTTGCTGTAGGTTGATATATAACTTCAACACAATTCGAAATATTTATTTTACTAAACCTACCATTGTTACATAAATCATAGCTAATTACTTTCCAGGCACGATCGAAACATAACGCTACATGTTTCATTAAACATGTCGGACCCATTACTCATTATTCAGACCAAAGTCCTCTGATCATACCGTTTTTCATATTTGTCACACAAATTACAACAGTGTCACTTATAGCCTGTTATTCTCTTAATCGCTGACAAACTATCAGCGCAATCCTAATTTACACCACTTACTTTGCAGAAAATTTATGTTCCACCAAACATTTATGTGATTGCCATGCATACACGATTATTACATTATTTCATAATTCACCGCGGGTTGATACATAACTTCAACTTCATGGAAGCAATTCTCACTATTATTTGTACATAAACCTGAGTTTCCTTGCATTAAGTGCTGAAATTTATAGTATACATATGTATCCTTTCAAGGTTATCTATTGAGTAACCGAATGTGTCATATAATATGAACTGGATGACATATGAAACGCTAAACATGTAGAATGCCACTCAGATGTTTCACATTGGTCTAATAAGCTATACATATATATATATATATATATATATATATATATATATATATATACATGTTACACATGACTTTAATACTTTATGACATATAAAACATAAAACTTACATAATACTTATGTCCTAGTTAGGTCCTAGTTACACATATGTGTAATTCATGCGCAAATATTTGAACATATGTGCAAATATTTCAACATATGTGTAAATACTCTATTAAATTCCACTTTGGCTTGCCATACAAACCAGTGGTTGGGATCTCACTCATGTCAGCTGTCTTTGGTAGAACTGTTCCGTCAGTAAATTATACTGACTGATACTGATCACACAGTACCCTCATTGTGGTGGTATAAGAACGGCCCGCGTGCTTTGTAAAAGTGGAACGAGGATAAACTAACGGGTGCATAAATCTCCAACAAACCCCCAAAGTAACTTGATTAAACACTCAACACTATCGAAACGCCACCGCCATCTCGAAATCCGATAAACAGCCACATGGGGTGAACTTCGCACACCCCTATCCCACCCACCCCACCCTCTACCCCCTCACCTACAAGCCCCACCAAAAAGAGCTAAGTCTCAACATGCTCAGTGGTGACGAGTAGTGCAGCTGGATTTTCCTCGCAACAGGCTTCGGTGACTCCACTGGTCGGGGTAGCCTCTCAAATTAATGCATTGGTGTCCTTGTGAATGGTGTGCGAGCGGCGGGAGTGCATTACTCACTCCTAGGTGGTGGTAAGGAGGGGGGACATGCTAAATAGGGGTGGGACTCGGTGAACTTGGTGAATGCGGCAGCCATGTAGGAAGAGGTGTATAGATAACGGTCGGACCAGGAGAGAGGGGGTAGCGGGGCTGAGGAAGGGCGACAATTAAAAATAATTATAGAACTGCTGTACTTGCAGTTATCCGGCGATGACACATCAATGACGTCACTCTGTGATTGCGACATACCCTTCACTGGTCGGTAGTTGGGCGGTGGATGAGCAATGGAGGGGGGAAGGGTGGAGAGGGGGGGGGGGGAAGTGGGGTCATGGAGTGAGGAGGTTTTGCTCGGGGAGGGGTAGTTTGCGTGGGGGTTGGATAGAGGAGATACATGTGGGAAACGGTGGGGAGGGGGCGTGAACGGTGGGGCGAGGGGTACAGTGAAGGTAGGAGGGGGGGGGGCATGTGAACAGTGGAGGGGGGAGGAGGGGCATGTGCACAGTGGAGGGGGGTGGGGCGGCTTTGCCTTTCACGCGCCCAATGAAAAAGTTACATTGGTTGGTGTCCCTCTCTACTACTAGTAAGACTAGTCTAAAAATGACACTATATTTGGAGAAGGCTGTACGAACAGCTTTAACAGTGGATTGGCCGGTTGTGTGTATAGACTGTAATGCATGACTAACTGGCTTCGTCTCTTCTCAACCAGGAAGTTAGACCGGTTGTAATATGTACCCCGCTTTAAACACTCTTCAAACCCACCCCATAAGTAAGCGCACGTAATTTTCTAGAGTGAGTCTAGCAATGCCTGCCTGGGTGATACAGCTTCGAGAGGAGGATGGGATGACATAGACACGAAGATGTAATTAGCTCCTGTAACTGTATTATTGCGGATAAGGATACGGAGACAACAACACGCAGTGCCAAGGTCTCAGGTAAGACAGAGACCGACATACTGGTCTATGGTAGGATAAAGGCCGAGGCCAGACATACTTGTCTATCGTATGACAGAGGCCGAGGTCATACATACTGGTCTATGATAGGACAGAGGGCAAGGCCAGACATGCTGGTCTATGGTATGACAGAGGCCGAGGTCATACATACTGGTCTATGGTAGGACAAAGGGCGAGGCCAGACAACGTCTAGGCTGTGACCCGACATAGCTGTCGTCCTGCGCTTGCGAGTTCATAAACCCGTGTCTGCTATAGCGGACGGTTTTACATTGACATCCCACATGCCCAGTGACTTGCGTCATGGGACAACATATCATAGGGGTATCGCACATTTAATTGTCACAGTGACAGTTTAGTCGTTAATCGCGTGATATTTGTCTTTACCATGTGATGCTTGAGAGCCACATCGCTTTCGCCTCAATTAGATCTTCGGCGTTTCCTTTATCTACATCGTTCTCTGCCAATAAATACAGGTCCTCCCATCAAACGTGATATCTTAAATAAACGATTTTTTTACGATAATACCACTTTTACGTAAGCATTGGAATCGACAGTCCTCGTTCATGAAAGTTATGCATGTAGTGATACTGCAAAACAGTGCGCATGGTTTCATGAGCGGAGCTCACAGGTGTAGGAAGATGTGCGGGTATCTGGGTCGGTATGCATAATCCCCTCTGGTGTCATATTTCATCCCATGGAGATGGAGGTGGAAAAGAACATGTGCACAAAACATATGCACAACAAAATATAAATGGAGAACCCTTTTGTCCCTAACTAAGTAACAAAGACGATATAAACGATTCCGTTACACTATCGGCTTTAAATATATAGCACGCAATTTGCCGCAGCTCATCAACATCAGTGTTCATGACGCGTTACTTTACCAGGTAGACACGGAAGTAAAGGGACACTACACGGCGAGGTGTCACCAAGAAAGGATGACGTCATCTGTACTAGCGGCGTTCCTGCTACCGTTGTTCGTCTCCGGGATGACGGGTAAGTAGGCCATGCTGATAGCGTACTCTTCATCGTGACTGACAGGCACAGGTATGAACTCTGGTTAGCTCTATTGTTCGTCCCTCTGCCAATGTATTGCCTAGATATGTATATCAACTAGGGTTGTAGTAGACTGTCAGTTGGCAATTAAAATTGATGTATCCGGACATTTTTCATTCAGGCCTGCCTTACATACATACACATTAACAGATAATAATGGAGTGCGAGGGCAACACCCGAAAACCCATTGTTATCCAGCCAAGTCGTGGATTTTACGTCCGTATACCGAGTTTTTACGTTGTGCCAGGAGGTCCATCCCAATTTAGGATCCCTTACGAAATAAAAGACCATGTGATTCCCATGGTACACCATGATAAACTTAACTAGGTACTTTGAAACAGGTATACCTTGATAGAGTATCATGGAATAATACCATGATATAATACCATGGCAGAATACCACGGTAAATCACATTTAGCTAGGTACTTTGAAACAGTTAAATCATAGTATTCACTGGTAGTATACCATGATATTTTACCTTGGATTTACCATGGTAAACTGCATTTACCTAGATATTGAAATCCGGTATACCACTGTATTTTATCATGGTTTGTCACTGTAGAATTCATGGCAGCTTATCATGGTACATTGCCAATGTCCTTTACCACTGTAGAATATCATTATACATTACTATGGTATACCATTGTACCATGTATACCATGGTGTTGAATTCTGCAATCTAAAGTGTATATTATGGCCAACTATCCTGATCATTAATTTTAGTCATTATCATATGGGATATTCATGCCACAAACAATACCATATAGCTGTCAGTGCGACCCAATATTGCGTGCAAACCGTACACAGATTGCAAGATATAAAAGCAAAAGCGATCTTTTCCTTTTCCTTTGATATATTCCTGGAGAATACAAATACAGACATTAAAACACCAATGACCAAATGGCAAAATTAAACTTACTAGTCTAATGACGTTAAATAATGCCTGATCACGCGTCATTGACGCGAACATTGCTTTTCGATCAATATAATCTTTGATGAGAATTGTACAAATATGTATGGAAAGTGAGAACAATTACCCTTCATAATATAATGATTTATATATAAATTATTTGTCTAATGACAAAACTTAAACGCCAGATCGATGTTGAGACACTAGAGCGCAACTAAATATATTTAAACATCTTTGTCTTTGATTGTTTTGGTCACTTTCTTGACAGCAGACATCTTCTCTTGCACGAAGACGCTGATATCTCAAGCTTTTCGTTGCAGAAAATCCTGACAAACTGGCGCCTGTGTCAGCGTCGGTATTCCTCCACCCTGGAGGATAATACAGGATTATGGCAGGCACGGGCGCGATATTTCTGGGTGCAAATGCGAGTTCCACCATACTGCCAACGGGCGATTCCAAGTCATTCCAATATGCTAGATTTGTGTTGACGGTGAGAAATCAATCATTAATTATATATGTATGTGTATTTTGCATGTGTCACCGTATTCGCCACAAAACCTCTTTTCCGCCCTTTTCCGCAAATGTTGGGTTTTCCGCATTTTATAGACTGCAGTGCCGCAAAGGCTAGCCGCTAAAGTGGAGGCATGCCCAGGTGGCATGGCGGGGGGTTGAGAAAGCTGGTAGTACATTTTATGTCATGTTTAGGTGCGAACTGGTGAATACTTGCCGCTCAAATGAAGGATGCGTGCAACAGTGCAACCACGGTCCAGAGTGGACACTTGTGTGTTTTGTACACGTTGTGGGGCTCCCTACGGCCCCCCCCCCCCCCCTCCGTCCACTGATTTACTGTGCCTGTGAGAGTGGATCTCCCGAGGCTATTCCACACCATGGCAGCCCGGCCATGCCATAAATGTACAATTACTGTTTACCTGTTCAAATCCTTCCTGTGTAACATCTCGGATGACTGATCTTCAATCCACGGTGTTTCTGCGATATCGAAAACATCATCTTTCTCAGAAAACTCAAATAAAGCGTACTACATCATCTCCTGATATCAAAAGCCGTTCGAATTCAGTTTCTGATAAGCTGCAGTTGGCGAGCGCGCGAAATCTGGCTACATAGCTGTAGCAGGCTGGTTCCCAGGAAAGTATTGAGTAGTGCAGTAAAAGACGATGCGGCTTTCTTATTGGATCAAAATCAATCTACGGGCAGCATGCATGGTGTTTGCCGCAGACAAATTGGAAGCCCTACGCACTTTAGTTGAGGGAGCCCTGGGCTATTTTCATGGTCTACCATGGGATGTCGCTGTATACTGATTAATATGGTAGATTCTATAGGGTACTTAGCATATTACTTGGTAACCTGGTTTATAATGACACATGATTGAAAAGCAGTACACAATTAGTCTACTGTGACATAGTCCTAATACCAATAACAAATAACGACTCTGAACCGCGAATCCCCAAGAATTAGGGGGACCAAACGTTATCTAAAAGATTAGAAATGTTTAACACCGGGCGCCAAAAAAAATCACCTTAAAAGTGATATCGCGACTTTCGAGGAATTCACAGATTGCTATAACGGATCGCGGAAAATAGGTAAGGGTTACTCGTGTTGACTCAGGTTAATGTACGGATAACGATCTTCCTAAATTGCCAACAGCTAGTCCCGAATCCTAGATGCCAATCGCGGAAATCGGAAAAGGTGCTCCCTCCCCTCTTACATATGCGAACGAATGTCCGGACCAGAGTCACCTATGTTCTGACCGCTGCCCGACTACCAATTGGTCATACGTATGCACCCGTCCAGACGGAATGCAAGTCGAGGGATATGCATGTATCGCTCAGATTAAATATGCCAGGCTTCTTGTTCAATGAACCTCACTCTCCAGATGTACACAGTTTAAATATGCGGTGTTGCAAACGATATCTATTATTTGACTGAGTTTTGTGTCCAAGGATCCTTGCTGTTATTGTTTAAATACTGAAATGTCCTTTAAAGATTCGGCTGATCAAAGGGATAATGGACGATGCGAACAGATCTGCACCTCAACATCTAGTTCGCACACGTGTTCGTGTCGCCTTGATTGCAGATTGGAAGGCTTAAGCCAATGTGTTGGTATGTCACACATTTATGTATCATTCATGTCTTCTCTTGTGCGGTTAAAACTAAATTTGGAAATTTGCAGGAAATTTAGTTGATGCATTTGATTACTTAATGAATGGAGGATTTAAATGTGTACGTATTGTATTATTATATGCATACGCTAATCGTTGACTCGTTAAGTTAAAACGTTATAAAGAATCATTATATGTTAGTTGATATTCCGTTCCTATGACTTTGCGTTAGATTACAAGAGCGATCGCGCTCAACAACAGGACATGGACGCCATGCCTGTAGCATATTTCTCAAGTCTCCGACTAGTCTATGATAAGCGCACATTTCCCAAAATCAACGAAAGGACATTTTCGTGACGAAAATAAAAAAGCGCCATTGCGTCGTCTTAGGGTGATAGATAGATACCGACCTCGGTACAGCTTGGGGTGATATCTGTACGTCCCTATTAGGATCAATATCACATCAAAGTATGGGATTGTGATTTGCAAAAATATTGCTTTGATATAATTTACCAACAAAGGTTATTTTTTCCAGATTGCTATGAAGTCTACGATCAAATCGTGGACGCAAATGCTTCCATGGAATCTCCGTGCGAGACAGAAGCGATGTTATACAACATAACACGTGACGAGTGCGTTCTGGAGGCCTGTCGCCGTGGTGTAAAGGTGGTGGCCGTCAGACCCGAGGTTTGTCATCTTAAACGTTGTGAAGACAGAGTTGAACAACCGGTGACCGCGGCTGGTGGTGTCGGGGGGGATATCTTCCGTCTGAACGTCACTGAGCCTGGTTCTTCCCGGCCTCCCTTCCCACTGATGGCGGTGGCGGTCGGGGCAGGTGTGGCCTCGATTGTCCTCACCGCGATTGTCTTCACAGCAGCCGTGGCTGTTCACATCAAGAGGAGGAGAGCGTCAAGTGGCAGGGAACCAGGCAACCAACCAACCGATGACGTCACAAATCCAAGCCCGGTTAATCGCGAGAACGAACCGACGTCAACTTGTCGCTCATTCGATGACGTCACAGCACTTAGTAGCGAAGACCAGAAAAACAAGGTGACAGCACGTGACCGGTCGATCGGGGACGTCAATGAAACCCCAGATGCTGGTGTTTACCAAGAAATTGATGACTCAGAGATATACTTGACCACGAATGTGGCTCGCTGGTCACCGCGGCCCAATCCCAGTCCAGCGGCATATGAACATATGACCGAGCTGGCGTCACGTCTGAAAGGGGTCTATGCGAATATTGGTACAGACGCAAGAGATACACACGAGAACTAAGACGACAGCACTTCGGGTGATCAGCCTATGAGTATGAGGTTACGTAACCCGCATTTTGGAAGTCCACTTTATTCTTGTCCTCGTCACTCACAAGGTGGAGCCACTGGTCACCCAGTGTCTCTGAGATTTGGGCTTGTAAAATTGGAGACGAGCAGCAGACCGACGGACGAGCAAACGATCAGATTTATTAGCAAGCGACCAGGTTGTCTAAACCAGAAATATGCACGACGTGTGATCACTAAAATTATACCTTCATTTCATCAAATGTGCTAGAATAGTTTGATGTCGTTTGAGAGAACTATTTGTGTCAGCAGATATGTCTGACCCGGTGATCATGACAGCGTTAATCAACAAGTCCGTAGTTGATCAAAGTGCTCATTGGAAGCGGCCACAGTTTGCTTTGAATTTTATGTTTAACTGACGATCACAATATCTGGCAATGCCTATATTATGCGTGCTTGTAAATAAAAAAATAATAATATTGCTACTGTATAGACATTTATAAGATTCAAGCAAGGAAGCAACCAGCCCAAATGCTGGGGACCCCATCTTGTATTTGAATTGTTGCCACCTAATGGGGTCTCTACTAAGTAAGCGGTACTTTACATAAGACATAAGGCCGCTCTCTCAGGCATTACGGGGAGTCCGGGGAAGGCCCCGCCAAACAGATTTGTATAATGGTGTCACCCCCTCTTCCGTTTCTGATGTCAGAGATAGGGCGGGAGACGCGAGGGCATGTTCCACTACTGGGGTTCAGGGGTGAAATAGGCACTCGCGTCTTAGGCGGGAGTAGCCTGTCCTACAGTCAATCGCGTTACGTAAGCACGTCCGGACGCCAGCGCGTCTTGGAACTCTCCTGTATGGAGGTAAATGGAAGTCCTCATGTCTGGACGTATCGGCGTCTTCTCCGAAACCATCACGTTTTTACGTCCGGACGCCGGGACGTCAGTAAGAAAACTATTGCATCCATTCCCGTCCGGACGTCTTCACGTCCCAAAACGTTACAATTTTTAATGTGTGTCGTGTATTGCCTTTTGGACAAGCTGACATGAGACAAGTTAGGGGGGTCATCAGTATTGACAGGCAAGCGGTGTTCCTTGAAAATAAATTATTTTCTCAACAAAGCATTGTTACATCACATGATGGTTTAGTCTCTACGAGGCGTACTTTGCCTCAGGTACCATATAGTTCCGAACCGACTAACTGACAGTCTCACCTGAACGTACCGGCTGTATCTAGAACGTATCATGTGATATCAAGTTGAAGCAAATATAGATAGTAACTTATTTGGTCCCAAAATTATATCAGTTGACATATTTGTGGTTGGAGACTAACGAAGAGTAGTGCATAATCACTTTCTCTTACAACCCCCTAATTTTGCTGCCCATTCCTTGCACATCAATGATATTTTCGTCTGTCGTTAACGGCTTCCCTCCCTGCCGCTTCGAATTTTGCCAGGCAGTGTTACCTGAATCGTTCGCATGGTGGCGTCGCTCGTTGCGTCAACAGTCCTATGTGGCGCTACCAGTCAACCTTTGCGCGCGTTTTTATTTGCTGGTTATCTCTACGCAAGAATGGCTTTCCTCAAAGCTCCATAGAGCGCAATGGTGTCACTGAAGCGTCCATACCAGCTAAAGGAGCGGCAGATAACGGCGCTATCGTCCGTTTGCAACATAACATTGTACATAGCAATTACATATTCACATAAATTATATACATTTGCCAGTGGCATCCCTCTTAGCGCCCCCCTACTCCCCCACCCGCTCCCTCTCACCCCACCCCCAACATCTACCCCCTCCACGAAGCAGTATATTTGCAACATTTATGTAATAAAAATAATAGATTTCAAATATTTTGAGGACCTAATTAATTATCTCTGTAGAATGTACCTAATATTACGGTAAATTACATATTACAACATAACATTCCACATGGTGAGCAATATATCACATACATTTTCTTGGATGTGGGCTCCCAGTGCCACCCCTCTTGCCCCCAGCCCCCCCCCCCCCTCCCAACCCCCTTACATCCCACCACCTTCTTTCTTGTACCCCCCCACCCCCACCACACACACACACATTTCCCCATCCTTGAACCCCCAAAAATATAAGTTAATATATTGAAGAATAAATTCTCAACATTGTCCCATTAAATGGATATAGACTGCCACAGGGCTAACCTTTACTGTCCTGGAGAGGGACGAACTGGCCAATCTCTTGCCCCTATTCCGAAACTGAAACTTAGACTTGCTACCCGCGGTTGTTTTAACTTCCCGCCGTAGATGCTTGTAACAGTCGCCGCAAATAAAACCGCTCACACTCCTTAGGTGAGGAAAGACAGTCCGGGCTGTCCACGGCGTGGACACCTTCAGCAGCGTGTACCTGCCGTAGTTACGTCCCTGAATTTCAAATAAACTCTTCCCACAACCCACACAATCGTGGTGATCCATGACGGTCACAAAGCAACAGTGGAGACAGCATGGTTATTGACTGGTTGCGCCACTTTACGTAGGACTGTTCAGGCAACGAGTGTCGCCACCACGCGGAAGATTCAGGTAACACGGCAAAATTCGAAGCGGCCGGTAGAGAAGCCCTTAACAACCGACGAAAATATCATTGATGTGCAAGGAATGAACAGCAAAATTAAACATGAATGCATCCTAGGATTCAAGTAATGTCTAAAGAAGAGAGTCGATGCGATTTGGAGCGGTAAGTTTTTTTTTTTTTTTAAACATCATTTATTTCTGGAGGTTTGCAATAGCGAATACACATATTAATGCTCACCTCAACATAAAAAAAGAAAAATTAAATTGGATGTACAGCAAAGGACGGTAATGAGTAATACTATAAATATAGTAATGTCAACAAATGAAGTGCATGAATATAAGCTCAGATAAATACCAAATACATAACTAAATGAGTTTGCCATGACCCTTAACTAGAAAACCTGGCTGATTGGCGGATAAATAAATGAACTGCCCTAAATATAGCGACGTTGTCTTCAAAACACAGTGGTAAGTTCGTCGTCCCAATGGACAATCATTCATCGAAGCGAGCTGAGTGATGCTTTACTTCTTTTTTGACCATGTCTATTGCATGGCCCTTACACCCACGTTAGGGCCCGTTAGGGTTGAGGCCGTGAAGGCTATGCATCAGGGCTAACACCCACCCACTGTCTCCTTCTTCGGCCATATTTCACACAACACGTCATGCGCATAGTTTATTGTCGTTAACGAGGGAGTCATAAGACATCCTTTGATCTTGGCCGAAAGAGTTCAAAAACAACTCACTGGCTGCCGGTATTTCAATCACATTAGTGCATTGTAGCTTTGGTGGGTACTAGGACGGGGGGGTGGAGGGGCAAGGGCCAGAATAGTATGAGTTTGGTGAGTGTTAGGACGTGAGGAGGGGGCATGGAGCAGGAGAGCAGAGTGGTGGGTGTTAGAACGGGGGGGGGCTGCGGAGAGTCTGGTGGGTGTTACGATGGGGGAATGGTGGGGGGGAGGGGCAAGGGGCCAGCTTCACGAAACCTTCGTACCGTACGATAACGGATTTTGAGGAAATAGACGGGATGTGCGAGTAGCGTGCGGGCTTAGTGCCTTCAATGACGTCACAATGTCTGAAATTAGCGATGTGGGATTTCGCCAATATCTCCCATTTCTGATTGTGAACCACAAAAAAGTCCGAATATTGTCAGGAGTTAAATCTGGAATGATGTTCGATTCATCTTTCTGAGAGAAACATTAAGGACAGTTTGTCTAAAATAAGCTGCACGATTGAGCGGTGCAATTTTAATTAAATTAGTATAAACAAGCAAAATTATACCTGGTCGTTTACTACGACTGGGCCAAATATGTATGCTGTCATCCACTATTCTAATGTTGTTCTGAGTTGTGTTCATTTTTTATTCTTGTCGCTTGTATCGTTTTCATGGGCGCGTAAGCTGAGGCTTCTGTTGATTGTCAGTCCGGATTGTATTGTTGTTAATTTGACTTGAAACTGAAAAGTAAATTATATCTGTGCCCCCCATCCTTTTTTTATATTCGTTCCCCCTGGCCTCTAGAGTCTTCAGTGCCCCCCCCCCCACCTCGCCCTATTTAGAGGAAGACGCTATCTGAGGCGTGGACCCCTCCCCCCCCCCCCACCGCCCTACCCCGCTATGGTCGCAAGCTTTAATGGACCTGTTGTTTTTAAATTCATGTATCCACCCCTGATGTAGAACATTTTATTGTGCGTCCCATTTCAAGGATTCCTGCACACGCCCGAGGGTTTGCATACATATATATATATATATATATATATATATAATTCTAACAGTCTAACAGTCTACGGATGGCTACTGTACACCGGTGTATACACCCCTCGCCCCCCCACCACCCGCCCCCCATCATACGCCACCGGTTGCTTGCTGTGTCAATCCTACCCCTACCACTCCACCAACGCACACGCACAGTCCGCCTCCACAACGACCAATCCAGGATTTCGCCAGAACGGCGCTCCGGCTACGATACTATTATATCATATGAAAGCCAAAACATGCGCAATGAACTGGTTCCAAACGAATAGGTCGTTGTGGATGCCGATGTCTGCGCCTAAAGCTGCGACTGCCTCACAACCGGACAGTTTTGAAATATCATTGTTTCTTTGCTGAAAATTAGCTGGTATTACGTATACATCCTGCCATCTCGATCGAAGATTGATTCGCTGGTGGGTCTATGATATGGTTACAAATAATTATATGGAGATGATGATCTGACATCACCAACCCGTCATTGAATATATTCCACTCCGTGTTGTTGAACTCCGTGTGACAGCAGACGGTCGAGCTTTGCGTTCTACACCATGTAACACCATGTTAACTGCGGTGAATGGCTACAGCATACCGCACGGTGTCACTTACTGTTTTAAACATCCATATATACACGTCCCCGACCGGTTAGGCACAGGAATTGTTTTCACCCCTTTATACGTCTCTAGCCTGAAGACGATGAGTTGAAAAGGGTCTGCAGGGGTGAGTAACCATGAGGTACGCACGGCGTAGGCGTGGAAGCGTTTTGCTATCAGAGCGCATAGCGAAAAGTCTCTTGGTCGTGCACCTTTCTCGCTGCAATTTTTATTTGTGACTAGTTATCTAGGCTGCATCGCTCGTGTTTAACGACAGTTAGTATAGGGACGATATGTAACGTCTGACCTTATGACATTTGGTCGCCTTTCAAGAAGCTTATATTTTTACATCTGGCTTCAAACACTCACTTGTCAGCCGTATTATAAAATAACGGTTTTCTACCTTGATATAAAGCAAAGCTTGAGGAGACAATACCCTCGCCCATTTAGCCAAGACAACTATATAAATCAACAGTTTTATCGTGATGCGCTCAATTTCACTTCGCGCTCGATCCGCCATGATGGATTTCATAGAGCGATACTTTCCGCGGCGCAGGAAACTAAGAACTGGAGACACACAGTTCGCTAGGAACCAGCCTGCCTGTCAGAGACAGTTCTTGTCCCGCTCACAGGCTAGCAATACAGCAGGGGGTTCTAGAGTGGCGCCGCCTAGAGGGATGTTGATAACTAGACATCATGGCGGATCGCGTCTGAAGTGAAATTGTCATATCGGACGATTGTGAAAATGACGTAAATTGACGACTCAATGTAAAACATGGGAGTATAAAAGCTCCGAATAAGATCCCCTTCATGTGTGAGGCTGATGTGCCAGGTTTTGATGGGCGCCTATAGTAGAAGAAGCCACATTACACATGTCCCGATATGAACATGCTTTTGCATACACGTCTCTTGTGTGGCCATTTTCCCGTGAGACACAATAAATCAAGGCGCCACGGATTATGACGAATGCATTCGACACAGGCCCTGATCCAGCCCTTGACCTACCACAAGGTGACGGAAACTTCTACGTTCTTCGTTGTCAAATCTATTCGGCTGATTATTTTGGGTCTCCCACCATGTCAACCTCTTGAACTGGTGACACTCCATTTGCCTCGACCAAAGTCATACTGATGCGCCGCGTAGTTAGATATTGCCTGACCAGCTGGAAGCGCGGGATAAAATTATAACCGAACACAGTGATGTACTGTAGCCTGCAGTCATAATGCACCCCATCCATACTTGCCGGTTAATTCCTGCAACTCCATGAATCTCTGACAGGTAAAACGTGTTTATGTCTGTAAGCTGAGATTGAAATATAATACAGAAACAACAACACCGTCCAACACTCTCAAATTGGTGGCCTCCCTTAAGAAAACTGATGTATAATTCGTGATGGACCTGTATGTACATGTACAAGTGTACAAGTACATTATCACATGGCAAATGGAAAATATCTGCCAGTTATATGACTCTTACATCAACAAAATGATTTTTGGCTGCCACTTATCTAAAAGGCTTCCAGAAGACGATGATGCTTAATCTGCCAGAGGGCATCTTTGACATTAAGAAACAATTGCATGAATATATGAGGCGTTTCAAAATAAGCAGTATATAGTTCATAGCAGTATATAAGTTAACATATCCTATAGTTTTAAACAAACCACGTATAACAATTTGGCAGTGCAAAGCCCAATCTAAAAACGTTTCCATGTCGCGCCAATGGGCTTGTATTACAGAGCAATTCCAAGAAGGTGTTCTAACGCATTTTGCAAAAGCTGCGTTGTTCGGTATTACCCAGCAAACACGGAACATTCGCGTAATATTCGCTCAATGTTATTTAGTTGGGGTGTCTCCCCTCCGCCAGTTTGGGGTGTCTCCCCTGCCTTAACTTAGGTGTCCCCTCTCCCCTAACTTAGGTGTTTTCCCACCCCTAACTTAGGTGTTTTCCCTCCCCTAACTTTAATTGTATCCCCTCCTCAAACTTTGGGCGTTTCTCCTCCCCCAACTTGGGGTGTCTCTCCTTCCCTGACTTGGGTGTCTCCCCCCCCCCTGCCCTAACTTGGGTGTCTCCCTTTCCCTAAATTTGATGTTTTCCCTCCCTAACTTAGGGTCTCTTCCATCACTTAACTTGGGGTAGTACCGCAACTTTGGGGTGTCTCCCCTCCCCCAGCTTGGGTTGTCTCCCCTCCCCCAGCTTGGGGTGTATCCCCTCGTTTAACTTAGGTGTCCCCTCTCCCCTAACTTAGATGTTTCCCCTCCCCTAACTTAGGTGTTCCCCTCTCATAACTGTAAGTTTATCCCCTCATCAAACTTTGGGCGTCTCTTCTCCCCTAACTTGGGATATCTCTCTCTCTCTCTCTGACTTGGGTGTCTCCCCTCACTGCCCTAACTTTGGTGTCTCCCTTCCCCTAACTTTGATGTCTTTCCTCCCTAACTTTAATGTCTTTCCTCCCTAACTTAGGGCCTCTCCTCTCCCAAACTTAGGGTCTCTTCCATCCCTTAGCTTGAGGTACACCCCTAACTTGGTGTGTCTCCCCTCTCCTCACTTGGGGTGTCTCCCCTCCCTTAAATTAGGTGTCCCCCCTCCCCTAACTCAGATATTTTCCCTCCCCTAACTTGGAGTGTAAACCCTTCTCAAACTTTGGGTGTCGCTCCTCCCCTAACTTAGGGTGTCTCTCCTTCCCTGACTTGGGGGTCTGCCCTCCCTGCCCTAACTTGGGTGTCTCCCTTTTCCTAACTTTGATGTCTTCCCTTCCTAACTTAGGGCCTCTTCCATCCCTTAACTTGGGGTTGTACCCCAACTTGGTGTGTCTCCACTAACCCCAGCCTGGGGTATCTCCCCTCCCCCAGCTTGGGGTGTATCCCCTCGCTTAACTTATGTGTCCCCCCTCCCCTAACTTAGGTGTTCCCCTCCCCTAACTTAGGTGTTTTCCCTCCGCTAACTTTAAGTGTGTCCCCTCCTCAAACGTTGGGCTTCTCTTTTCCCTAACTTGAGGTGTCTCTCCCTCCCTGACTTGGGTATCTCCCTCCCTGCCCTAACTTGGGTGTCTCCCTTCCCCTAACTTTGATGTCTCTACTCCCTAACTTAGGGCCTCTCCCCTGCCAAACAAGGTCTTTTACATCCCTTAACTTTGGGTACTACCCCAACTTGTGGTGTCTCCCCTCCCCTCACTTGGAGTGTCTGCCCTCCCTTAACTTAGGTTTCCCCCCTCACCTAACTAAGGTATTTCCCCTCCCCTAACTTTAAGTGTATACTCTTCTCAAACTTTGGGAATCGCTCCTCCCCTAACTTGGGGTGTCTCTCCTTCCCTGACTTGGGTGTCTCCCCTCTCTGCCATAACTTGGGTGTCTCTCTTTCCCTAACCTTGATGTTTTCCCTCCCTAGCTTAGGGCCTCTTCCGTCCTTTAACTTGGGGTAGTACCCCAACTTGGGGTGTCTCCCCTCCCTAACTTAGGGTCTGTCCTCTACCAAACTTAGGGTCTTTTACATCCCTTAACTTGGGGTTCTATCCAAACTTGGGGTGTCTCCCCCTCCCTAACTAAGGTGTTTTCCCTCCCATTACTTTGGGTGTCTCCCCTCCCTTAACTTAGGTGTCACCCCTCCCCTAACTTAGGTGTTTTCCCTCCCCTATCTTAGTTGTTTCCCCTCCCCTAACTTTAAGTGTATCCCCTCCTCAAACTTTGAGCGTCTCGTCTTCCCTACCTTGGGGTGTCTCTCTTTCCCTGACTTGGGTGTCTCCCCTCCCTGCTCTAACTTGGGTGTCTCCCTTCCCCTATCTTTGATGTCTTTCCTCCCTAACTTAGGGCCTTCCGCAAAGGAACCATGCATTATGGACAGACATATCCACCAAGTAGGCAAACACAGGCTACAACCATTTCTTTGAGCGAACGTCAATGCATATTATTTACTATATTTACTCACGTTCTGGTCTAGTCTGTCAACTCCGGCCGTGGGTTGATTGTACTCTTTGATGGCTTGTGGCTGTTCGATCTGGAGTCACCTTCTATATGTCCTGGTCGAACGGAATGCCATGCTGATCGTTTGAGTCCTGTACAATTGTTCAGTACTGTGACCGCGTTGTTATCATGCCAGCGTATGACATTGACCACACCACCATTTCTTCGATCACGCCTAAAATCCATGGTTTTCTCGCCTTTTCTATGTTGTCCGGTAACGTCACAGGACCCTCTCTCTGCCTTCGACTCACTCCGCTAGGGCTCCATTATATCTCTGTAGTCGCCCACTGACGCAATGTAATGGCACACGCGCTCGTAGAGCGGCGCTGCGAAACTTGATAGGACAACTGCGGCGCGCATTTCTACAAATTAGTGCCGGGGACCCAGCCTAAGCCTAATAACACACGATACTTGTTTATGTCTAGCGCTACGAGAGGGTGATGTAGCTGGCTGGCCCGCAGCTCGTTCCCTGTATTGTAATGGAATAACACAAAGAGTTATGTAAGTAGTTGGATATGGCAACTTTATTGCCGAGAATACAAGGTTCAAGATTATCAGTGGCGGAAAAAACCCACCTCGCCACTGATAAACATGTGGCGGAAAAATACATAGCCACTAATAAAACATGTGGCAGAAAACACATCGCAAATGAAAAAAACATTTCGCGGAAAACATATCGCGAAGCAAAATGGTGAGGCGAAAATACATCGCTAATGACCAATGTGGTGACAAACACATTACTACTAAGAATTAAATGTAATACGCATCTGTGGTAATCAGATTTTAGACAGGCAAATATTAAAGAATATTTATTGATATATATATATATATATCTGGATATAGCATATTATACAGTCCACTATGGATATTTATGAAAAGCTATATGAAAATAGATGTTGCCTTCATACTTAGCAGGGAAGGTAAGGGGCAATGCGCCTGGTACAAATATAGAAATCGCGGATCTACGGATCATCATAATTTACCATGTACTATTTTTTTTAAACTTAATCACTTAGTTAAGTAGATATTCTGAAATTATCCAAATACATACGCTGAGGTACAAATTACAATGAGACGCTATATACGATACTTAATACCTCGTAAATACGGGTCATAACATTTCAACAAGTACGATATTTTAAAACCTAATTTAAAACAATTTTGAAATTATCCACACACATATGTTGTAATACTATTAACAACATGGTTTAATGATACAAGGATTATATACGATAATTAAACGGCTCATGAGCAAGCCAGCTGCTTACCTATATCAGCAGACATTATACGATATTAAGCTCATACCCTGCAGACTCGCGTCGATGCAAAGTGGAGGCGGCATGGAAGAGGTGGTTTATTTCGTTGGTGGTTGAGAATCAAGTGAACCTTCGTGTAAACTGCCGCTACATCGTCTCGCCGTTGACGACAATCGGTAAACAATCCGCATTGTCAATGAGGTTCGACTTGGACGAGTTCATTCGTTCTTCTCACAATCGTGTAGGGGTGATACCAAACAGGTAGTCCCATAATGTAGTACTCCAATAATTCTCCGCACAGCCATAAATAAAATTCTGTTAAATCAGAATTATTATTTATAATTTTTTTACAAACTGGTACAAGAGTTATAGACGTATATATGTGGTACATTTTCGCACGCAGATCATCGTTGACTGTGCTATATAGTTAGGATGAACTGGGTTAATACATGTTCCAACCCAAGATAGAGGCGCGTGCTCTGCTCACCTTTTTGCCCTTTCCGATTGCATACACTGTTTACTTGCCGTCCAACAAGCTGCAAGCGAGCCCGCTTAATTATCATCATTGCCATTACATGAAAAGCTATGATGTTAAAGTTCAAAGTTATTCAGATAATGATTCACTAGCATTTGACATAGTCTCGTATTTGTCATGCATTACGTAGTATACGGTAATCATATCCATATACGGGCCAGCGACTGTGTTTGTCACGATGTTGGAGAGAGTAAACACCGGATATAAGCAGATATCGCCAGCAAGGACGATCTCATGCCATTTATCTAATTAAACAATTAGGCCATTTTGCGCATGATTTCCCATGTGAGGATGATTGCCGTAATAGTGGCTGGCACGGCGATTAGCACTAATCACCGGCTAAACGGCGGCCCAAGTGTTTGCGGCCGGATGAGCGTTGGTAGGACGAACAACCACGCAACGGGCACGCCTTCTCACGTTGACCCATTGATATAAATACAGCAGGACCGGAGCTAATATCCCGATAGCATCCATCCTCTTCTCTTCGGATTGTTCTATTGTGGATGTTTTTTTCTGAAAGGTATGTGTTTTTGTTCCTGATGTGGTATAAAGAATTACGTCGGTGTGGTTCGCGATGGGATAGGGTTATTTGTAAATCCTGTACGATTCGATCTATTTGAGCCCGTTTTAGAAATACTAAGCTGTCGAGTTAAACCGAATTCTAAAATGATACAATATTCACATAACCTTTCTTTATACGCGGTAAAGAATTACATTTATCGTGAAAGACTAGTCGCCCCAGACAATATCCGGATGTCTAAACATGTTGATTTATCTTCCGTCGTATTGTATTCCATTCTTCATCTTCGATCCCAAGATCGAAGTTTACGAACTTTAGCATGGCAGTGTGGATCACTGGCTGTCTGGCATTTGTGAGTAAATATTGTATCACTCTCAATCTTATTAACATATATATCTCAACACCTGGATAAGACTGTTCCTGAAGATCATGGCGTCCCGTTCATTTGTACGACCTTGACAGATATGAAGCCGGATGGTATTGGCAAAGGTTTCACTCACAGGCGGACAGATTAGTTGATACCACGATCGCTTGCTACAATGTCTAAAAAAAAGAGACAAATATCAATACATAATAATGGTTGTATATGAAAACAATAATTCCCTCGCATGCAAATGTTGAAGGTAGTACCATTCTCGACATGACTAACCGTGGCGTATCCGTTCCACAAGGCGGCCATGTTGTCGTTGTGCCACGCCTCCCCCGATGAGACCCAGCTGATTAACCACCTGATGAGCGGCTACCAGCGTGGAGGGTACGGCCCTCTGCTGCTCCCGAGGAGCGCCTTGAACGACACGGTCGAGGTCACGTTCGGCGCCGCCCTCATCGATTTCGATATTGATACCGAGGAAGAACTGCTCCACTCGCAACTGTGGCTGAGATACGTAAGTGCATCGTTGGATAGATCCATGTTTTAAGATCGGTGTTTATGGTGAGGGTGCCGGGTTCGGTCTGGGGGTCCGCGGCGCGGATGCCCTCTTCCACTGTAAAAGGTACCCACATTTACTGCACGATCTACCCAATGTGGACCTCCCCCCCCCCCCCCCCCACCACTCCCCCCCCCCCACCCACCCCGTTGTCGTAAACCTGGATCCGCACATGTTCTCTTGCGATGATGACAACCGAGGAGGGAGTGGGGGGGGAGGCTGCTTAATATACTGCTGGGTTTGGTGGGGAGGGGCGCCGTAAAAGCCCCCGCCCCTATTCTCACCTCCAAAATCCGCGCGGTCGGGGCGTTTTACCGCCAAATCCACTCCAAAAAATATATTGTTTTCTCTTGAACGGCTCTATGTTGGAGTTCCATGCAGACAGCCCCTCTGTTTATTCTCATCCATACCCCCCGAAATTGAAAATATCCGCTCCACAGGGGTATCTTTTTCATCATAAATGTCCGCTCACTCAGGCATCAAGGGTCATCCGCGGAACGCCTCCCTCTTCGTCAAATTTAAATGCGCCTGCCCCTCACGAAGCGTTTCTACGGCTAATTTGCTGTAATGGGACCATTCAGCCAGTCGAGTTATCGACGATAGCCGAACGCGCCGCGGAGTCTCTCCGCTCATGGTGGAGTCAAGTTTTTGGTCAAACATGGCGTAAACGCACTAGTTATAGATAATGGCGCTATTTAGTTCGCAATTTGCGGTAGACTGGTCCCAGCAAACTAGGTCACGAGAAAATTGGCAGCAACCGGACTGTGTCCTGCTCACAATTACATATGCTGTAATGATAAATTAGCGGCGTTGTACGAGCTCAACATAGACCCTGCGTTTATGTATAGCAGCTGTGTGACTGTTGATGGGACTTGCTACATGCGGCGATTGGAGCATGATACATGCAGAAATTAATGCATAATACATAGGGAGATTGGTGCATACTTCATGCGGAGATTGGTGCATACTGCACGCGGAGATTGACGCATCATGCCGAAATTGGTCCATGTTACATTCGGTGATGGTGCACGCTACGGGGGATGATGGTGCATGCTACAGGGGGTGGTGGTGCACGCTACGGGGGGTGATGGTGCATGCTACAGGCGGTGATGGTGCATGCTACAGGGGGTGATGGTGCATGCTACAGGCGGTGATGGTGCATGCTACAGGCGGTGATGGTTCATGCTACAGGCGGTGATGGTGCATGCTACAGGCGGTGATGGTGCATGCTACAGGCGGTGATGGTGCATGCTATAGGCGGTGATGGTGCATGCTACAGGGGGTGATGGTGCACGCTACATGCGGTGATGGTGCATGCTACAGGCGGTGATGGTGCATGCTACAGGCGGTGATGGTGCATGCTACAGGCGGTGATGGTGCATGCTACAGGGGGTGATGGTGCATGCTACATGTAGTGATGGTGCATGCTACAGGGGGTGATGGCGCATGCTACAGGCGGTGATGGTGCATGCTACATGCGGTGATGGTGCATGCTACAGGGTGTGATGGTGCATGCTACGGGGGATGATGGTGAACGCTACGGGGGATGATGGTGCATGCTACAGGGTGTGATGGTGCATGCTACAGGCGGTGATGGTGCATGCTACATGTAGTGATGGTGCATACTACATGTAGTGATGGTGCATACTACATGTAGTGATGGTGCATGCTACAGGGGGTGATGGTGCATGCTACAGGCGGTGATGGTGCATGCTACAGGGGGTGATGGTGCATGCTACAGGGGGTGATGGTGCATGCTACAGGGTGTGATGGTGCATGCTACATGTAGTGATGGTGCATACTACATGTAGTGATGGTGCATGCTACATGCGGTGATGGTGCATGCCACATACGGAGATTGACGCACACTACATGCGGAGATATTAGCGCGTGTAGCTATAAAACACATTATATTGTAACATAAAGGTGGTCCGTAGAGGTTTATTGGCCCAGTTTAACTTTCACGTGGCCTAAAATACCAACACTTCTCACTTGTAGCTGTGGAATGATCCTCAGCTGACATGGAATCCGGAAGATTTCGGAGGTATCAACATGATGAGGATTCCAATCTCGTTGATTTGGAGACCGGACATCAAGTTATACAACAGGTGAAAATCTCGTCTTACATATCGCGCTGATAGATATCAGTATCCTTTTTAATGGTCCTCGACAGTTTACAGACTAACGTGTTCATCAGTACCATAGGTCAGCATGGTATGCGCACGCAACCAATTAACACAACCATAACAACGTAATTGTAATCGGTAACTACAAAGTGCTAATGTCTATCTACATAACAGTAATATGTACATACAAATCCGTATCTACACATTAATAATACGTAAATAAAAATAGTTATCTATGTAATAACATAATTTATCTAAATAATAGTAATATGTATCTACATAATAGTAATATGTATGGATGTAATAGTAATTTGTATCCATGTAATAGCAATATATATCTAAATAGTAGCAATATATACATAAAATGTGTCTGCATAAAAAACTGTATTTATATGATAGTAACTTGTATGTACATAATAGTAATCTGTAATCTGTATTTTAAGCTTTACGAACTAATGTGTACAAAAGGGTTATATGATCGTGCACAGTTGTAATCTGACTGTCTTCTAAAGTTCATATCAGTCAATATGACGATGAGAACTACGACTAACGGGGCCGTCTCATTGTTTCCT
Source organism: Arenicola marina (assembly GCA_964019135.1). NCBI lineage: Eukaryota > Metazoa > Annelida > Polychaeta > Arenicolidae > Arenicola > Arenicola marina. Next base: position 21,701,830 of record OZ025254.1, on the reverse strand, counting down.
CCCAGCCACACACTACGGATGGAACAGGATGAGACCTCGCTGGCAGTGGTGTATCACGATGGGTCTGTTCTCTGGATCCCAATGACGCGAACAACCACCAGGTGCCAGGCCACAGACGAAGGTGTCTGGATGTCGTCACTTAAGTTTGGTTCCTGGACCTATGATGGCTTCAGCCTGTCTCTGGCTTTTTTTGAAGGCTTGGAAGAGCTGGATCTGAACGACTTCGTTCAAAGGAACTGGAACCTATTGAGGCACGATGCGGAGATAAATGTGAAATACTACCCATGTTGTCCAGAGCCCTACCCGGATATCACTTTCCGTGTGGAAGCAGAGAAGCATAAAGGCCATTAAGCGCACTTTGACCACGTAATTACATAAATGCTTTATTGAATACTGAAAGGCCGTGGGCCCATTGGTAGATACCAGAATTACACTTTTCAATTCTGTGTGTATGTCAGTTTACATGGCAACAAATAACCGTCATAACGTCTTAGTGCTAACACTATAAATCTTGGCAAGTTGTATAACTCTTTGATGTCTTTTGTTCCCATCACGGCCTGGAATCTGTAAAGTCTGTTTATTATCGCTCCAGTCGCATAGATTCGGCACGTAAGTCAACATATAAGGGACATGTAAAAAGTACATGATATTCGGTGAATCTAACATCTTCTACGCCTACCCAGTTATCGCGAGCATTAACACAATATTTACAGTTTTCATCATCGCGGCTTCTGTCCATTCTGCTAAAGTCTTGGCAAATTTCCAGGCCACATCTAAACTTACCTGCTTCTTAAATTAAAATTCATTCCAGCGTTTAAATACGATTCAAAGCAAATGTCAGGTCTAAAATCTCGGTAATAGGCCAAGCTACGGGCTGTCCTCGACATTACCACGCCAGTCTTGGCCGGCACAGTCGGTCAGACGCTGTTTAAACATCTAGATAAAGAGCCTTGCTCTTCTAAAAGACCCAACTCCTTGTGTCTGCCACGCATCCAAAACTGAAGCGGAATAATAGGTCTCTTTTTGTCCCGAAACCCAAGTATATCTACCCTATTCCGATTTACTAACATAATATAACTTGTCTTAGGTAGATGCGATTCGGACATTAATATCAATTTAAACCAATACTTATTTACCCTTGTATGGCAATCAATATAGATCGACAAATTTCCACAGTCCCCATAAACTGCTGCGTTCGCTGTGCGCCATGGAACTCCAAGCACGTACTTTAGAAATCTCGTCCTCACCCTCTCCATACATTGGTGGACATTCGCACCCCCAGACGTCCGCTCCGTAAAGTAGGCTGGGCTTAACAATTTTATCAAACAACGCGATCGATTTACACGGCTCTAGACCTCCACCCTAGAAGTTGGCATCTTTTATACGCGCAACATTTCTCCCTGCTTGAGTGGCCATTGTGTTTTGAGCTGTAGTCCAAGCTAATCGCGATGATATAATCATACCTAAATACTTGCTGTAAGAGACTACCTTAAACTTTATCTCATTTAGAAACCATCTTTCATTGCTCCTCAAACATCCATTTCTACAAAACAACCACCTGTGTCTTGTCCATGAATACTTCTAGACCCCATTTTTGACTGTATTGGTCTAGCACATCCAGCTGTTGTTGTTGCCTACCCACAGTGTCGCCGCCCTGCTTTGATGACGTGTCGCATTCAAGGCAGCTGTCTCCGACGTCTTTTGAGTAGCGCGAATTCGCTTCAAATAATCCCTAGATATGACAAGGATTGTATCTGTTATTAACCTCAATGCGAGCGTAGTGTACCTATGTGCGCTCCAGGTTTTACCAAATGCCATGCACGCCCTAACGGAGTGCTATACCAATGGTAATTACTCCACCATTTTGAAATTAATACAGTCGGGCAGAATTTAGCGGCATTGTTGGCAACTGGACCCGGAAACGTAGTTAGTGACCAACGTTTCGTATCTATGATGTAATATTTCGCTCTGACCCTGTGATTCCAAATCGGTTCCGAATTACCAACATTGCTCATTTTGGTAACTTTGGTAACTTTGGTTACGTCCAAGAACTTGGTATGTGATGTCAATTAGACGTATCTATGACATGTCTTTTTTGTCAAAAGTCAAAGGTATAAATAATTGTTTATATCAAACTAAGTCAGCTAGAGCATCTAGACAACGACTAACCGACATTACAGCTGATTGTCAAAAAACTTCTCCGTTGCTAACATTTTTGGCCAGATAATTAGGTCGTCTAAGCGGGATGTAAATTTGACCGCCTTTTTCAATATTTCAGTATTAGACCATGTTTTCTAAAACATGGTCTAACTTTTAACCTTGCCATTGCGGCAAATAACGCACAATACTACCGCGTAATGGCCCATGGACTGACAACAGTAACCTAGTCTCTGGATTAGACGTTGTCATTCCTTGTTCGACGCGGTGACATTTTCCCTGTTGACCGTGATTCTATACAGCAATCTGTTACTTCCTTAATATTCTCGGTTTCGCCTTTACCGGGTTTTTCCGCACCCAGTGTTGAACATTCCTCATCTTGGAAATTCGATACCACTCTCCTTCTTTTCTAGGGATTTGCGATGTAGAGGTAGTATCCCCCCCACCCTCCCCCCCCCCCACACTTAGCATATGTTTATGCCGCATTCTGGCGATATTTACAGTCAATGACTGGGTAACAGGAAGTCATGTCATTCAGGTGTCATACTTGTGCACGATATCTCTCAGCAAATAAAATCACCACGACATTTTGAATCATGACGTCAGCAATCAAGGCATTACTCTGCGCCCAAAACGCAAATAAAATCGACCCAAGCCTTCCGGCCGGAAACACTCAAATACAAGTCAGTGGCCCCTCAAGTTATAAGTGATCGCTCTGTTTGAATGTTGCACGGATCATCACATACATGCTACATCAAAACGATTTTTCACTTCACAGACAAGACGAGGGGAAGATCTATTTCGATATTGCCGCAATTTTCAACGGGTATGAAGGGTGCATATGTATGCCGTACATGTAGGCTGTGTACCCACATGTTTCACAGGAACATTTTAAGTGAAAGGTACATTTTGGACCCTGTGAAAAGAGCATGATGATGTGGATCCTCACCCCTCATATATATTGGATTACGATTCACCATTGTTTGCTCCACTTAAAGATAGAGGATCGCCTGCCATTAACAAGTGGATCATTGGCAGTCTAGTACTGGTGAGTCTACATGGATTTTTTTCGGTTGCTGGCTTGCCTAACGTAAAGTGACCAACTCGATGTTTTAAGGAAAATAGTGTTAATTAAGACATATCTTACCCCTTACCCCCTACCCCCCTCCCACATTTGTTTACATTTATATAGCTATATATTCGTCCGTTACGGTTAAGTTAAACATGAAATTCAAACAGACTTCAGCTGCGTCCTATGCGCTCTTTGGAACTACTTACCTGTTGATTAACAACGTCATAATCATTGGGGTGGCTTTTCCGCTTTGAATTTGCGGGGGTGGGGGGAGGGTGTCCTTTGTCTCTGCATACTGTGCGAGCCCAGAGAGGCATGTTTCAGATCTAGCCACGCACTGAAGGAGAAAAAACCTCTATTTCGCAATAATCAAGCCATAGGCCCATTGTACATAATACATGTATATTATATGGGCGTATGCAGGAATTCTTGAAAGGGGACACAGTAGATTGTTACAAAAAACATTAAAAAACGCGTGTAATAGGCAGAGACGTAGGTGACCGCGGGGCGCGGAATTTGAAGCACAAATGTATATTTCCCGTTTTACCATCTACGAACTGTATTCTAACTCCCTGCACCTTTTCTAACGGAGACCGCCGGCAAAATATATACTAACATGCGAAAGATAAGCCATTTACGTGTTCAGTTTGCGTACGCCATGCTTCTTTTCTAGATTCACCTTGGTGGTGGTTGTTTTGATGTCAGAGCTAGGTTCAGTACCAGTGGCCTCCGCCAGTGCCAATGCAGTGACAGGGGTCTGAAAGAGGTAACTGGCGACAAGCGACACAGGCATATTTGACAAATCGACATTCAACCTTCACCCTCAAATTTCTACTTGATGATCTGAAAAATCGACTCTGAACTTAGCCAAAAAGCGACGCGGACCGTCGGGACAACATTTGATAGTGGGATTTTTGAGAAGTGGACGCTAGACACTGGACCCCCCCGCCCCCCGCCCCCCGCTCCTCCCCCTCCAGACCCCTAGTGACTTCTATCGTAGGCGTTGCGCATTTTCGGACGGCGGGGGTGGGACTCAAATCACAGGAGCTGCACATTTGTAGCGAGAGGAATCTCTAAATAAAGGTGGGTTGGGTGGGGGGGGGAGGGGGGCTCACAACCTATATAAACAGAACTGTTTATAGGGGTTTTGAGTCCCGCCGCCACCTTTGAGGCTCCTGCCCCCGTCCCCCTTCCACAAATGGTGCAGCACCTGTGAAAGATCAGATTATCTGATCATGTGCAAATTTCGCAGCGTCAAGGGGTCAAGAGAATACAGAACACATTTCTTACCCGGCCCACTTCATAAGCGAACGTGACAATGCGAGATTTTTCTCACCTATAAAAGGCGCGTATATACAAATGTTACTGCGATGTGAACTTTGAATCATATCCTCACAACACATGACCTAGCATGTTATTTAATACAGCAGACGATATTTTTTGACAGTAGGCTCGAGCGTCTTTAAAATCGAGTTGGTCACTTTATGTTATGCAGGCCAGCTACTGCAAATAGTAAATATGAGCCAAATGTTAAGGTGGGTGGGTGGGGGGGGGGGCAGATGGGATACCACCTATGAGGCCATCGCCAGCAGTATATGCACGTAGCTCGGATTAGAGCCATTCTGCATCGTTCTACTGTGGTAATATCAATGCCAAATAGGAACATTTCAATATTTATTTCAACCATCAGCAGCGGCGCACAGATTCACAGCAAAGACTTCCCAGCATTGCAATCACCTCATCCCTATTACTGCTTACATAAGATTATATCAAAGATATTCTTCGGTTATATCCCTGTCATGAAAGCTTACACAGAAGCAGCATATTACTGTAAAACTATACATTCACTTTATTGCGCAGGAATGTGCGCTCGGGGTTGACCCAATGCCAAACTTAACCTAACGTAGTAGAACAAAATATAAGCCTGCCGAAATGGCCCCAAATATTGTCAAATCCTAAGCCAATTCTAAGCCAAAAACTAGAGCCCTGTTGTGAGTCAATGGGCCATTGTTGGGCAGTGCTGTGCGTTAGTTTTGCAATAGCACAGTTAAAGGTTGGGTCATTGTTTAGACAATGGGGTGTGATATTGAACTATTAAAAAGAACCACTTAGGCCACGTTTCGACGACCTAATTGTCTAGCCAAAAATGTTAGGACCTAAATAGTTTGTAGATAACCAGCGGTAATGTCGGTTAGTATTGGTCTATATGTCATAGCTCTCTATAGGTTGGTCGAACAAATTATTTAGACTTAACTAATTTAGTCCGAGTCACTGCATGAACATCCGTTGACTGTCAATTCGCCAAATACTATGCCTAGATACGCCTAAGGGACGTCATATGCCAATTTCTTGGTCGTGACCAAAGTAACCAAAGTTTTAGCCAAAATGACTACAATGATGGTAGTTCTTAGCCGACTTGGAATCACAAGGTTAGAACGAAATATTACATTATATTGACCAAACGTTGGTCACTAATTGCATTTCTGGATTTAGTGTCTAACAATGCGGCTAAATTTTGTCAAGCTGTATTACTTTCAAAATGGCGAACCAAATAACAAGCACACCCAAGTACGCAACGTACGCATTGAGGCTAATGACAGATATAGTTCTTGTCACATCTAGAGAATAATTTAAGCTAATTCACAACACTTAAATGACGTCGGAAGAAGCTGCCTTGAATGCGATACGTGATAAAGGCGCCGTTACTGGCCTTTATGCCTCTCTGCCTCGAAATAGAAAGTCATATGCGGGTAGTTCGCAACACAACATGGGTAGTATTTCACGCCTAACTCCGCATCGTGCCTCAATATGTTCCAATTCGTTTCAAGCAGGTCGTTCAGATCCAGCTCTTCCAAGCCTTCATAAAAACCCAGAGACAGGCTGGAACCATCATAGGTCCAGGAGCCAAACCTGAGCAGCGATACCCAGACACCTTCTTCAGGGGCGTAGCACCTGGTGGTTGTTCGCGTCATTGGGATCCAGAGGACAGACCCATCGTGATATACCACTGCCAGCGAGGTTTCATCCTGTTCCACCCGCAGTGTGTAGCTGAGAGGAACACAACGAGACGGTCCCGTAAGTCGTAGTTCCCATTGTTATATTAACTCATATGAACTTAAGAAAACTGCCAAATTACAATTGCGCAGGCACATATGACCGTTTTGCACATATTACGACATAGATTGCAGAATACATAATACAGAATACAGATTATGTAAATATTATGTACATACTGATCACGATTATATATATATATAGATAACTATTATATAGACACAGATCCCTATTATATAGACACAGATTACTATTATATGTACACATATAACTATTATATGTATACAAATCACTATTATTTAGATACAGATAATTACTATTTATTACAGACATTACTATTATATAGATACACATTATCAATATATAAATACACATTACTATTATATATATATATTGGTATCATGTATACATATGCTGCCCCATACACAAGTTGACGATCTGATTCAGCAAAATACCAAGTTACAGTCCAGACTAGACGACCTAGAAAACCGATCCAGGAGGAGCAACATAGTGATTACCGGATTAGCGGAGAAGCCGAATGAATCATGGGACGAGAGCGAGAGCATTGTCAACGAGATTCTGAGAGATAAACTTGGTCTGGAACAACGTGTAGAGATAGAGAGGGCCCACAGGCTAGGCCATAGACGCCATGGACGGGACAGAACAATGATTATTGCACTTAAAAACTTCAAAGACAAGGCTCTGGTTTTGGACGCCGCCAGGCGCATAAAACCGTCGGACTGCTTTGTCAAGGAGGATTTTGCAAAAGCCACGCGTGGAGCTAGGAAACATCTCTGGCCAAACTTGACGGCAGCACGGGAAAGCGGATTCCTGGCCCACCTGAATGTCGACAGGCTCATACTAACCAATGAGCAAGGAAAACGGAACATCTGGTTTTGGACGCCGCCAGGCGCATAACACCGCCGGACTGCTTTGTCAAGGAGGATTTTGCAAAAGCCACGCAAAATTAGTTGCAAACTTGACGGCAGCACGGGAAAGCGGATTCCTGGCCCACCTGAATGTCGACAGGCTCATACTAACCAATGAGCAAGGAAAACGGAACATCTACAGATCCAGTCAAGGTCAAGCCGTCGCCGAACATATGGAGTTTCCGTATGACATCGCTAAACATCAGAAGTCTTGAAAACCCGGCAGGGTCCAAGGGAACGACACCAATGAGCACTTATCTCTGCGATTTACTTCATGGAACCCTAACGGATTACTACGCCTACTCAGTGATGGACATAATATCCAAAGTTTTATGGAGAACTCTGACATATTTGCCATAAATGAAACTTGGGCCGAAAATGAAGAATCGCTTAAAGACATAATGGAGACCCCTGGCTTTGATAGTGAAATATTAAATGCTAGAAGGTATAGCAAATACGGTAGAGCATGTGGTGGGACAATCGCCCTTTTTAGAAAATCGCTTGCCAAAGGCCTAGTCAGATTATACAAAGAATTTCCATACAGTGTTATACTAAGGATACGGTCCGCCGTGACAAAGATAGCCAAGGACGTTATTGTGATATGCACATATTTGCCACCTGAGGGCGCTGTGGATTATACTCACCAATCCCACTAGTTAAACGGCGTTGAAATATTGTATGATCTACTTTTAGATATAAAATCAGTCTTTCCAAGCGATAGTATTATTATTATGGGAGACTTCAACGCACGCGTAGATACAGGGTGTGATTATATTGACGGTGATGTAAAACATATACCCATTATGGACTGGTACGAAAGCGATAGTTTTAAAATTCCACGTACATCAAAAGACAGAGTAATGAACAATTTTGGTAAGTTCTTGTTGCACCTGTGTATTTCTTTGGATATTTATATGATGAATGGTAGATGTGAAGGGGACGTTAACGGAGAGTTTACCAACATAACGGAGAACGGTTGTAGCGTAGTTAACTACATTTTAGGAACAAGTGACTTGTTTGACTCTGTTAGCACCTTCGAGGTTAATCAATCCTTCCTCGGAACAAGTCACTTACCAGTCAAGTGTGTAATGAAGCGAGTAGTTTGTGGGCCTGAATTTCAAGAGCAGCCTGTACAATCTAACACAGTGGTTTCGCCTCACTTGGTGTATCGCTGGCGGGAAAATCGGCGTGATGATTTTAACCGTGGAGTGAATGAGCGTATGACCACTGTATTTATAGATAGCTTCAACGAAAATTATGAATCGGGGAATGCGGAAACTTTAGTAAATTTAATATTAGATATTCTTTATCGTAGTGGTAGCAGTATGCGCCAAACAAAAAGTGTCCCCAAGGTCAGTAGCACATGTTCACAGCCAGAATGATGGGATAGAGACTGCGAGAGAGCAAAGTGTAGCAAACGAGACGCACTTGGTTTGATGCGCCGGGTAGACTCACCGGAGGCTGTAACCGCATATAGAACTGCACGTAGGGTTTTTAAAAATGTCTGCAGGGCAAAGAAACATCAGTTCGCGCGCGCCCTACAGCAAAACCTTATCGATACCAGTACAGATTGTAGTGCTTTTTGGAAATGTATTAAGAACCTTCAGGGTAGGAGGGAGAACCGCTGCAGTATTCCGGCTGAGAGTTGGAAAGTGTATTTCCAAGCTTTATTAAATGACTCTATTGGTCAAACTAACGTGGAGTTCCAGACAGAATTAAAAACCTTTCTGTCCAGCCATGATGAGAATTGTATTACTTGTCAAGAGGGCATGGATAGGGATAATCTAAATAGACTATTTAATGCATGTGAAGTCCTCCAGTGTATACAGGAACTACCAAAAGGAAAAGCCTCGGGGTATGACGGTTTACCCAATGAAATGTTGAAAGCAGTAGCATATCCGTTGACACCTTACATAGTTCGTCTTTTTAACTTAATATCGCAGACTGGTAAATTTCCAGAAAAAGCTGGTGCCAAGCTCTAATTCTCCCTCTTCATAAGAAAGGTTCAATGACTGACATGAATAACTACAGAGGTATATCGCTCTTATCGTCATTTAGCAAGCTATTCACTAAACTACTAAATAATAGGCTAACCGAATGGGTTGATCGAAATGGCCTGCGTTCAGAGGAACAGGCAGGGTATAGGAAGGGCTATTCTACCATCGAGCAGATGTTTGTTCTTCAATCAATTATTCAGAAATATTTATCTAGAGAAAAAGGGAGATGCAATGTAGCTTTTGTCGACTTTTCAAAAGCCTTTGACAGTATTCCACATAGTTCCTTATGGTATAGCATAATTGGTAAAGGTATGCACGGCAATGTAATAAATGTAATTCGGTCCATGTATGGCAATTTGAAAGCATGCGTTAAAACGCGAGATGGATTAACAACTTATTTGGATGCACGAATGGAACCCGTCAGGGATGTATGCTAAGTCCCCGTTTTATTTGCGTTGTATATTGAGGAATATGTGACGATGCTCAAATCTGCACATTGTCCTGGAATTTTCATCAATGATGGTGCACACAATATTATTACGTTAATGTTTGCAGATGATTTGGCTAACTGCGCTGATACTGTCGGTAGGCTTCAGAAGAGCCTAGATATCTTAGAAACGTTCTGTGACATGTGGGGTTTAAAGGTGAGAATGGATAGAGTACTAGTGTTCAGAAGAGATGGTATTGTTATGGCCAACGAAAAGTGGTTCTTTAAAGGTAAGAAGATAGCTGTTGTTTCATCCTATAAATATTTAGGTATTGTCTTTACAAGTACACTTAGCTGGTCCATAGCTGTAGCAACGTTATCTGCACAAGCCAACAGAGCGCTGTCTAGCATCTACCAGTTAGCCAAGAAAACACACGGTCTCCCTGTAGATATAGCCTTTACTATATTCGACAGAATAATCACTCCAATATTAACATACGGCTCTGAAATATGGGGGTTTAAAGAGTATAAGGTAATCGAAAAAAGTTCAAGTTAGATTTTGCCAACGACTGTTGGGGCTTCCTGCTCACACGGCTGATGCAGCTGCCTTAGGTGAATGCGGCAGGTACCCGCTAGCAAAGATTTATTATGTAAGATGCATTAAATACTGGTTAAAGTTATTAAGAATGAGTAACGACAGATATGCCAATTGTTGTTATGTCATGTTAACGCTACTAGATGAAAATAACAGAATAACTTGGGTTACATCAATAAGAGAATTGTTAAATAAATACAATTTTAATGACACAGGGCAAACTCAAACAACAGTCATTGAAGGTACTTTCTTGACCGATTTCGCTGCAAAACTAGACCAGGACATGAAGGCCGAATGGTCTATGCAGGCACGAAACCAGAGTCGCTTAAGCGTGTACTGTACCTTTAAAGATAGCCTTCAATTGGAATCATATTTGTGTAAAGTTAATATTGTTAAGCTACGAAAGGCCCTTTGTCGATTCCGCTGTTCTGCACATAAGCTTTCTGTCGGGTTGGGGCGCCGCGATGGCACCCTACTAGCAGACAGGCTTTGTACCTACTGCCTGGGAATCGGTGTTACCGTTATCGAGGATGAATTTCATGTTTTGTTGTGTTGTACCAAGTTCGCGGATATTCGTAAAATATATATTGATTCTATATTTTGGAACCTTCCAACATTTGATGTCTTTCGGACCCTAATGTGTCATAATGATTTAACGACCCTGAGGACTTTGGCAATGTGTATATATCTTATTGAATATATTACGTTCCACCACGTAAATGTATGTTTCTCAAAATACTGCGCACCATGCAAACTGTTTGTATAATTATATGTTGTGTCATTTGGGCCTTAAGGCCTTCAAGACCAAATAAACCACAACCACAACCATACGGTATTGTACACAATCAGTCTGTAAACTGTCGAGGACCATTAAGAGGATTCTGATATCGATCAGCGCGAGATTTAAGACAGATTTTCACCTGTTATACAACTTGATGTCCGGTCTCCAGATCAGTGAGATTGCAATGCTGATGTTGCTGATACCTCCGACATCTTTCGGATTCCATGTCAACTGAGGATCATTCCACAGCTACAAGAGAGAAGTGTTGGTATTTTAGGCCACGTGAAAGCTAAACTGGGCCAATAAACCTCTAGCGACCAACGATATGTTGGTTGATAGTGTGTCTTAGTAGGCGTTACACGCGTCAATCTCCGCATGTAGCATGCACCAACCTCCACATGTAGGATGCACCAGCCTCCGCATGTAGCATGCGTCAATCTGCCTGTGTAGTATGCACCAATCTCTCTGTGTAGTATGCAAAAATCACCACATGTAGCAGGCACGAATTTCCATATGTAGTATACACTCATCTCAGAATGTATTATGCATCAACCTCTGCATGTAGTATGCACCGATCTCCGCATGTAGCATGCGTCAATCTCCACATGTAGCATGCACCAATCTCCATATGTAGCATGCGCCCATTAAAACGAAGCGAAGCCAATTAAGAACAAACGATGGTGTGGACTAAAATTTACTATGACATAAAACATTCGACGAACACATAATCTGTTTATCTGCAGATCGGCCTGCTTGCCAACTAAACCTCATCAACAATCACACATCGCAGAGCCCATATGTTGAGCACGTATAAAGCCTCTAATTTATTATAAAAGCATATGGACTTATGTGCGTGACACACTCCGGTTGCTGCCAATTTTCTCGTGACCTAGTTAGCAGCATTCGCCGGGAACCGCGCAGCTCGGTGCTGGGACCAGCCTACCGGCAAATGGCGAACCAAATAGCGGCATTAGCTGTAACCACTGTGTTTACGCCATGTTTGACCCGAAAACGTGACGCCACTATACGTAGACAGACTTCGCAGCGCGTTTGGCCATCGTCGATAACTCGACTCTAGCTTCAATGTACATGTATTAAGTACTCCTCCGGGGTCGTTGTCGGAAGAGAACTGGTGTGGATCCAGGATATTGACAAGGGTCTGTGTGTGTGAGGGGGGGGGGGGGGGGCGTCGGGGGGAGGGGGTGGGGAGGGGAGGTCCACATGGGGTAAGTCGTGTAATAAAGTTTAGTTCTATTGCGTAACTTTTACATTAAAAGAGGGCATCCTCGTTGCGGACCCCCAGATCGAATCTTAAAACATGCATCTATCCAACCTTGCACTTACGTATCTCAGCCACAGTTGCGAGTGAAGCAGTTCTTTCTCAGTATCGATATCGAAACCGATGAGGGCGGCGCCGATCGTGACCTCGACCGTGTCGTTCAAGGCTCTCCTCGGGAGCAGCAAGCAGCCGTACCCTCCACGCTGGTAGCTGTTCATCAGGTGGCTGATCAACTGGGTCTCCTCGGGGGAGGCGTGGCACAGCGACAACATGGCCGCTTTGTGGAAAAAACACGACAAGGTTAGTCAAGTCGAGAAGTGCATTACCTTCAACATTTGCATGCGAGGGAATGCTTCATTTCATTATTGTTTACATATATAACCATTATTATGTATGTACATTGGCCTTTATTTAGGCATTGTAGCAGGCGGTCATGGCATCAACTAATCGGGCCGCCTGTGACTGAAGCCTTCGCCAATGCCATCCGGTTACATAGCATTCAAGGTCATTCAAACGGACGCGCCACTGTGAGCTTTATCAACAGTCTCATTCAGGCGATAAAATACATATGTTTACTTACTTACTTTACTAAGATTGAGAATGATACAGTGTTTACTCACAAATGCCAGACTGCCAATGGTCCACGCTACCATGCTAAAGTTCGAAAACCTAGACCTGGGAGCTAAGCAGAAGAACGAAATCCAATAAGACGGAAGATAGATCACCTTCACCCCTTCACAACTGACACGACAGCAGTCAAAACCACATTTTGGACATCCGGAGAGTATCTGCGACGGCCAGTCATTCACGATAAACGATATTCCGTACAGTATGCAATGCAAGGCTATGAGAGTATTGTGAGTATCGTTACAAGAGATGCCTAATTATATATAGGTTAGAGACAACCTCATATAAATATCCCATGAAGGCTATACACTGTCCATATTTTAAAGAGGTCGAATCATCTTGTACTGTCACCAATTTGACACATATGCATACGTTTAGAATTCGGTTTAACTCTTCGAGAGTTCAGTATTGCTAAACCTGGCTCAAACATAACGAATCGCACAACAGAAACGTAACAAACAAAAACATACCTTTCAGAAACCAAAATTCGCAGTGGAACAATCCGAAGTTGGATGTGATGCTATCGTGATATTAGCTCCGGTGCTTTTTTATTTATATCAATTGGTCGACGTGAGAAGGCGTGCCCGTTGCGTGGTTGTTCGTCCTGTCAACCATCACCCGGCCGCTCACATTGGGGCCTCCGTGGAGCCGGTGATTAGATCTAATCGCCCTGCCAGCAACTATTACGGCAATCATTAATGGAGATCATGTGCAAACTAACAAGGTTGTTAACTTAGATAAGTGGCTCAAAATCATCCTTGCTGGCTGAATCTCCTTGTACCCGGTGTTTATTCTCTCCGACATCGTGACAAGCACAGCCGTATATGAATATACTACGTAATGACATATACGTAGAAACTACGTCAAATGCTGGCGAAATGTCGAATCATTACCTTTCAACTTACACATCATTTTCTTGTCATGCAATTGTAATTACATGAAATGGGGAATTAAATGAGGACTCATTATCTGAACAGCTTTGAACTGCAACATCATTCGCATGTAATGACAATAATAATTACACTGGCTCGCCATCAGCTTGTTCTACGGGAAGTAAACATTGTAATCGGGAGGTGCCATAATTAGGGGACATTTCATGTCCCAACCCGCTGGCGTAAACAATCTCCCTGTATGACAACTTTATTTTAGACAAAATATATTATCATGCACAAACAAAGCTTTTGAAATGGCGTAACTTGGACATTTTTCATGGCGTGTGTGTTGCTTTGCGGTGTCTCTTATTAAACGACGTGGGAGAAATAGTTGCAGTTTCTGGAGCGAGGGGTGGGGGTGATGGAAGAGTGGTACGGGGGTGGGGGGGGGGGTGGGGGGGTACCGCCTAGGCCACAGTTTTCGACGTGATTTAAACACGTTTTCCTTGCCGCAAAACATGAATGTGCTGTGGGGGGTGGGGGGGGGGGGGTCGGAAACTTGCGACCAGGGGAGGGGAAGGGGATTAAAGTGTGCATTCATAGAGCGGGTTTGCCGAGAAAAAAAATATAAGCCCAGCTTGATCCCTTGGCGCTGTGAAATTTCACTGTTATGCGCATGATCAGATGATCTGATCTGTCACATGCGCTGCACCATTTGTGGAAGGGGGAGGGAGGCCTCAAAGGTGGGGGGGTGGCTCAAAACCCAGAGGAACAGCTTTGTTTACCAGTCATTGACCGTTAAATATGGCACAAATGTAGCGTAAACATATGTTAAGGGTTGGTGGGCGGCTGGGGGACACTACCTCGGAATCGCAAGTCCCATAAAATAAAGGGAGTGGTAACGAATCCCCAAGATGACGAATGTTCAGAACTTGGCGCGACAAAGACACATTAAAGATGATTTCGCGAATAATAAGCAACTAACAGGTTGCTGTAACTGATCGCGGTAAACAAGGAGTAATACGTATTGCCAACATTGTCTACAGCTAATCGCAAATGTCCAAGAATTCCTAGATTTAAATCGCGGAGACCGGACCCCTTTTTTCCGCCCACAAGTTACTTCATCTTATGAAATCCGACATGTAAATGCAAAATGGTTTTTATTAAATTGTAAATTCTTGAGTGGTGTGCCTCAAATATATGGGTATTTTAATCGCACTCTACAGATCGTATGTAAGGTTCGGAGAGAGCATGATACTGTACAACTGTACGTTTAATTTATTGCATAGGAATGCGCTGGACCGAATATTTCTCCCAAAAGATATACCTAGATACGTCTAACGGACGTCATAAACAAAGTTTAAAGTAAGGAGATAATTATAGTCAAAATCGTGCCATATGCCGTGAAGTATGCGAACCCGAGCATCTTGCCGTGCGTCACCAAGAGGCAGATTACGCACCCGCCCAGCCGCGATTTCGGTTCCAGATCGTGTTCCGCATGCGCGAAGTTTACAAATATTGTGAAAAGACGAACGGAGTCCTATGCATACTTGTATAGATTCACGTTTATTTGCTTGTGTAGACAAAGAAAATGCATATATTTATAAATAATTTACTGCTTTGCTCCTGAAGAAGCCCAGGGTTGAGTGTGACATAACATGAAGCCAAACGAAGCTTTTATAATCTAGAACACAAGTCCCTCCATGTTAACGTTTGATATAAAATATAAAACTTTAGGCGAGAGGTTTTTCATTAATGGCGAAAGCTTGCTATACAGTATATAATAATAGTACACGACCTGTTTGTCAAGTCACTATAAATTTATTCATAATATAGAGGTATACAATAACAACTTTTTCAACTTCAACTTGTCTGATTTGGCAACACTCATGCCATTTCTGTGCTGCATCCGGGATTCATAGGGGATAAACTACAAGTGTGAAGGATACTCAAAGAAGAGTCACACATGTCATACATGTGTTTGAAGAGTGAAATTTTCTTTTTTTACATGCAGAGGGTGCGGCCACTCGAGTAGGTTTCTGTGTTTGCAAATCTTAAAAAAAAGGGAAAATTAATGGGCTATATCAGCAAAGTGTACAGCTTGAGCACATGAATTATATGAAGTTAGTTTTTGAGAAGCAAAGTCTAGAGCTTCTAACAGAAGTCAGCCGCCATTTTCTTCAGAGAAATCGGTTAATAATAGTCTCCTGTAACTTTTTAGGGAAAACAGAACCGGTTCATGTAACTTCTTACTAAGTATCATATCATGTGTCTTCTTTGCATTTAATTTGATGCCTCAGCAGCCAAACTCCCAGCCTGTGGAAGATCATTGTTTACTGTTTGTACATTTTCAGGACTTTCAAATGTATTCAATAATGTGCTATCATCTGCGTAGAGAAAGGATCCAGCTCGGGGACCTTTTGCAAGGGTATTGGCATATACCAGATACCGGGTTGGGGGGGGGGGGCCAAGATGAATGCTTGAGGCACTCCTTCGTCTAACGCGCCCCAAGCAGAATATTACCGGTGCGCCGGCGCGCAAATACAGAACATTCTGTAGTTGCGCACCGGCAGTTGCACCTCGAGTCATGTAGACGTCGTTTGTAACACAGGCGAGGACCCCAGAGATAGAAGGAATTCAGGTATATCTTGTTCAAGTCAAGATCCAGAAAGTCCTGTGATGCCAATACGAAAATCGGTTAATTGTTGCTTATGAATTTCAGAAATCCACCTTTGCATGTCCCTCGCCGAGGCAAGCAGGAATGAAAAAAGCTTCACCGTGATGATCTATGGTACACATAGAAGTCCGTCACTTAGCCCGGCGGTTTCGTTGGCACCATTTGGTCTGTAATGAGTACAGACCAGCACCTTGCACACCGACAGTTACATCTCGAGCCATGTAGACTCTACATTAAGCTACTCCAGTTTGGAAAGCCGTCGGACAGCGAGGTCGTATAGGCGAGGACCCCCGTATATTCAGGAGTGTTGCGATGCCAATTCGGATATCGATTACTTGTTTCAACCACCTTCACGTATCTATCGCCTAGGCAAGCAGAAATGGTAGAAACTTCACTAAGTAGGTTTCGCACATTCAAATGGCTGAGCATCAGACTTTGGACCAGGATTTGGATCAAGGAGAGCTGCTGGGACAGAACCAATATGTAGTAATGTAAGTGATTTTTTCATTATCCTTGAACCAATACCTATTGGTTACGTGGTCAGATGGCTGGCAAGTAATACCGAATATTTACTACTACATAATTATTTAAAACATGTCAAGCCCGTTAATGCAACAAAATTATACCTACCTACCTCACTGTATTTAGTAACTAGTTTAGAAAACGTTGTGCATCATTGGTCGTTTTTCCATGCAACGTCCTGTGTTACAACGCCTTACCCACCGGCGAATTGTTATCGGTGACCATCTCTCTAATCAGAATCGTCGTCCCCGTATAATGGAGATGGCTTAGATATATACAAGAAGACTGCCTTAGAGGGGCTGGTGGACCCCACAAACATATTCTGAGGGGTAGGAGGTGCTTTCTGAACTCCGCCAACATGGGTTTCCTTGGTGACCTCGGTGACCTTGGGACCCTGTCTGCGTTCAGGATACTTCCCAGATGCTTCGGATACCTCTTCGTATATCGCAGCAAACCGAGTTGCGGATATCTCCCTGGCGACAGCTGAAGGAATGGCATGCCGTTGACCGGTAGATGCACACCTCGGTCTGATCACCAACGCAACGATTAAGAACACCGCGGAGGCTGAGCATATGGCTAACAGGAGCTGCCATAGCAACAACCCTGTAAGGCAAAGAACATAAGTATTAGTCATCAGTCGTCCTTGGTCATTAAACTAGTTAATAACTAAGCCCTACAATATGATTCAGCGCGAGGGGTTTCCTGCATTATAATCACCCGAGGGCTCATTGTGGGTATTATGATTGTGATCCTGCTTGGCTAAACAATATGACATGAAATGCCGATTTCCCCCATCCCCCCACCCCCCAAACACACACTGTATGTTTTGTTTGGCCAGTTAAACCGCTCACTAGTATTGGTCACTTACCCAGAGGTGGGCCGGGTATGGCTAGCCGGGCAATGGCACTGGCCCTGCTGTAGCCGTTATCGGCCACACACGTGTATTGACCCACAACGGAGCCTGCCTCATCCTCCACCCCCTCTTTGGGAGTCACGATGCGCAGTGAGTTGTTCGCCAGTATCTCTAAGCGGCCCGGCTGGTGGAGGATCGGTGCACCGTTCCATAGCCACTCCACGGTGACCGGGGTGCTGTCGTCACCGCGAGCCTTGCAATGGAAGACGGCGTCCTCGCCAGCGGTCAGCTCCACGTCCGATGGCCCCACCAGAATCACTGTGGAACCTGTCACAAGTATAATGTTTGTGCTTGAAGCCACATGGAGGCTAAACCGAATCGAGGTTAACCACCGAAGCACGGTGGCGCTCGGCAAGTGGCGCCATCACCACTGAAGTGGGTCAAAGGCAAGTCATTTTATAATAGTTTCAGGCAAAGTGTTATTCTCTAGCAGGCTGACTGGAACAAGCGGTGTAGGCTTCATAGTATCAGGGTAACATCATCCAAGATATGTCATTATTATTTTCAATATGCTGATGAAGTACCTTAAAGTCTGTCTAGTTTGCAACAGACGTTGTCCCAAACACACACTCTGTGTAGACGTTTTCTACTGACTACGTTGTTCACTGTACTTACTGAGGACGCTGTGCTCTGTATTTATTGCGTACGCTGTTCACTTTTCTTACTGAAGAGCCGCAAACATAGCACTGACGACATAGCCGTGGACGTTATTCACTGTACTTACTGAGGACGCTGTGCTCTGTATTTATTGCGTACGCTGTTCACTATTCTTACTGAAGAGCCGAAAACATAGCACTGACGACATAGCCGTGGACGTTGTTCACTGTATTTACTGGGACGTTTAGGAACCCTGAGCTGAAGACATAACCGTGGACGTTGTTCACTGTATTTACTGGGACGTTTAGGAACCCTGAGCTGAAGACATAACCGTGGACGTTGTTCACTGTACTTACCGAGGACGTTGAGGTACCCGGCGCTGAAGACATAACCGTGGACGTTGTTCACTGTACTTACTGAGGACGTTGAGGTACCCGGCGCCGAAGACATAACCGTGGACGTTGTTCAATGTACTTACTGAGGACGTTGAGGTACCCGGCGCTGAAGACATAACCGTCGACGTTGCTGGCGTTGCACTGAAGTACCATGAGGTCTGAGGAACCGTCCTCGCATGATTTGCACACGTCACGAATTTTCAACATCCGGCCCCTGTCATCGACTGTCATGCACTGGTAGCCACCATCTTGCTCAGGTGACAGCGCATGCAATGGCTGCCCGTTGCGCAGCCACTGGATGTTTGCTTCCGGTTCCGCAATGACGTCACACCGGAAGACGACGGTGTCGCCATCAGTGCTGTTCGTGTCTGTCACTGAAGCTTCGTCATCCGCGAAGCGAGGTGGCACTAAATAAATAATAAATAATAAACGAGATTGCGTCACCCGTTGGGTAAAAATGACGTAAAATGTAAAATCAGGATTATGTCTTCGGTCCACCATAATGACCTTGACCTTGACAATTAAATTTACTGACTTTTAGCCCCTCAGATCCAGATTTGACACCTTAGATCCAGATTGACCCCTCAGATATATATTTGGCATATTTGATACCTCAGATCCATATTGACCCCTCAGATCCGGCAGCTCTAAAACGCTACAGTGAGCATCCTCTCAAGTGTTGGCCCTATCCCAAAAGTAAAATAACTCTTTAGTTTCGCCCCCAGGTTTAACGATCTCGCTCGGTGTACAGCTAAAACCAAACTGCCCGTTTATTTAGTGTCGGTCTACATTTCTAGTTTTCTACATCCCTACCATGCACATTAGTTTCATAGCAACCAACTCAATCATCCCGCCACCCCAGCTTGAATCCCCCTTCCCCGCCCCGCCACCCACAACATTATGCCTACACTGGCGACACGGTCGCTGTCACCGCTCGCGACAGTAAAGAGCCTCGCTATGATGTTGTTATGATAAGAAGATTAGCGAGCCGCGCTGTGTTGACATCTTGATAAGCCAAGTGACGAGTCTCCGGCCACACATAATTGATGTCGGCCAGCTGTTATTAATAGATAATGGCTCTCGTAGGGTCCTATCTTAAAGTTTAGCTAGTTTTTGCTAAACTTACTACATAGGCGATTTTCAAAATTCAAAGACGTGATACAAGTTACATACAAGCTCAATACGTGACATAATGTACAGCGTCATTAAATGAAAATTGTGATCGTTATAGCGACTTTCCCGATTTATCGTCCCATCTACAAATGGTTAAGGAACAAACCAAAAAAATCCTGTGCCCTTGACCATTGACCTACATACCCCGCTGACGAACTTGACCGAGACATGTCGGTTACCTATCGATGGGTAAAGTTACAGAACGAAATATTGCGTTTTGCAACCTACAGAGCGCACACACGCACACACAGACAAACCAACGTACTGATAGATTCCGGAAAAATCGAAGATTTTCCGTCATAATAATATCCTAAATTATAGAGGTGAGCCAAGGTTATTTCGTCGGATTCCGTACCCTGTACATCCACCGCCATGATCAGTTCTTCGCTGCCGAGTGAGTTGTTTCCTTGGCAGTAGTACACGTCCTCGTCACTAAGTTCGACAGGGGAGATGACCAGCTCGGTGCCATGGTTACTGATGTTGTGTCGTCCAATAGGAAGCGAGGAGTTCTGCCGTCGCCAAGCGATGGTCGGCGTTGGGCTGTGAGATGGCAGAACATATGTTATGAATTTGAAACGACAGAAGATTCACAAGCGATGTAAATATCATAGACTCATTTCTTCAGTTCAGGCATAATCAATACACACTATAATAACTCTTGAACAGTATAATCGGACTCAAACGTCAATCCCTATTTTGTGCAAGTCTTATGACAGTGTAAAGTCTCGATCCATGCTCAGTGGATAAATCTACAAACAATTAAAATGGAATTTGGCCTCAGGCGTCCGGATCGACTCACGCCAGCTTTGAGTGTAGATTTTTCGTCGTTCTTGCGGGTTTTGGGCCAGACACATCAAAGAGGCATTCCTGCAGATCAGGCGTGATCCATACACAATATAGTACGTCATCAGGACAATATGGACAACAACTGAACTTCTGTTGGGAAGTCCAGAACCGCGTTTGGATCAGAAAGGACAAGCATTTAAGCATCTTGACACTTTATTAACCTACTTTCCGCCGAAGAGACACATGAGGACGAGATCTTTGCCCGCCAGGACAATAGTAGCGGTCGGAGAGGAGAAGGCCACATAAGGCTTCGATGTCACAGTCCGTGTGCCTGAACAAAAACAAGGGACAATATAGATTCATGAACGTCGGGCGAGGAACACGTGAGAAGATAGCCCTGGTGGTACGAGTTCGGGATATGGTTTAACACATGCCCTAATAGTCAAACACCAGTGTTACTCACCTTGGACGACCAATCGTGCGTAACTGCCGTGTTCAGTCTTGCCTTTCCATGGGTTAAATACGCCGCATGTGTATATGCCACCAGCGCGCCCGTCAGCAGCCATCACATTAGCAAAGTGAAGATTGCCTGCTCACAAAAAGAAGATGGAAAGTAATCATTGTTTATTACAACTTCCATCGCTTTGTCCGCTTTTACGGTTAGTTTTGCAAAAATATGAGAATTAATATCTATAAGTTCATCCACCGCTCCCTCCACAGACTCACCATCAGTATCCATGTTAACCCTCTTATCCACCCTCTCCCTCCACTCACTCCCAATCAGTATCCTTGTTAACCCTGTTATACACCCCTCCTTCCCCCAATCACCATTAGTATCCATGTTTATTTAACCCAATCATCCACCCCCTCCCTCCACCCACTCACCATCAGTATCCATGTTAACCCTCTCGTCCATCCTCACTGCCTTCGGATTGACGTCCGTCATGGTCTGGTGCACGGACCAGGTGTAGGTGGGAGCGGGCACGCTGCTGGCCCCTTGGCATGGGATCACGGCAGCCTCCCCGAGCACGGCCCTGTGAGGGTCGGGGTCGGACTGCCCGAGGGGATACCATGAGGACCTCAGAGTGGCTTCGCGCAGGAGGACCACGTCCGAGAGCGCCTTGCCGTAGGTGTTGGTGGCCACACACTGGTAGTAACCCTCGTCCCCAAAAATGGAATTTGGCCTCAGGCGTCCGGATCGACTCACGCCAGCTTTGAGTGTAGATTTTTCGTCGTTCTTGCGGGTTTTGGGCCAGACACATCAAAGAGGCATTCCTGCAGATCAGGCATGATCCATACACAATATAGTACGTCATCAGGACAATATGGACAACAACTGAACTTCTGTTGGGAAGTCCAGAACCGCGTTTGGATCAGAAAGGACAAGCATTTAAGCATCTTGACACTTTATTAACCTACTTTCCGCCGAAGAGACACTTGAGGACGAGATCTTTGCCCGCCAGGACAATAGTAGCGGTCGGAGAGGAGAAGGCCACATAAGGCTTCGATGTCACAGTCCGTGTGCCTGAACAAAAACAAGGGACAATATAGATTCATGAACGTCGGGCGAGGAACACGTGAGAAGATAGCCCTAGTGGTACGAGTTCGGGATATGGTTTAACACATGCCCTAATAGTCAAACACCAGTGTTACTCACCTTGGACGACCAATCGTGCGTAACTGCCGTGTTCAGTCTTGCCTTTCCATGGGTTAAATACGCCGCATGTGTATATGCCACCAGCGCGCCCGTCAGCAGCCATCACATTAGCAAAGTGAAGATTGCCTGCTCACAAAAAGAAGATGGAAAGTAATCATTGTTTATTACAACTTCCATCGCTTTGTCCGCTTTTACGGTTAGTTTTGCAAAAATATGAGAATTAATATCTATAAGTTCATCCACCGCTCCCTCCACAGACTCACCATCAGTATCCATGTTAACCCTCTTATCTACCCTCTCCCTCCACTCACTCCCAATCAGTATCCTTGTTAACCCTGTTATACACCCCTCCTTCCCCCAATCACCATTAGTATCCATGTTTATTTAACCCAATCATCCACCCCCTCCCTCCACCCACTCACCATCAGTATCCATGTTAACCCTCTCGTCCATCCTCACTGCCTTCGGATTGACGTCCGTCATGGTCTGGTGCACGGACCAGGTGTAGGTGGGAGCGGGCACGCTGCTGGCCCCTTGGCATGGGATCACGGCAGCCTCCCCGAGCACGGCCCTGTGAGGGTCGGGGTCGGACTGCCCGAGGGGATACCATGAGGACCTCAGAGTGGCTTCGCGCAGGAGGACCACGTCCGAGAGCGCCTTGCCGTAGGTGTTGGTGGCCACACACTGGTAGTAACCCTCGTCCCCAAAAATGGAATTTGGCCTCAGGCGTCCGGATCGACTCACGCCAGCTTTGAGTGTAGATTTTTCGTCGTTCTTGCGGGTTTTGGGCCAGACACATCAAAGAGGCATTCCTGCAGATCAGGCATGATCCATACACAATATAGTACGTCATCAGGACAATATGGACAACAACTGAACTTCTGTTGGGAAGTCCAGAACCGCGTTTGGATCAGAAAGGACAAGCATTTAAGCATCTTGACACTTTATTAACCTACTTTCCGCCGAAGAGACACATGAGGACGAGATCTTTGCCCGCCAGGACAATAGTAGCGGTCGGAGAGGAGAAGGCCACATAAGGCTTCGATGTCACAGTCCGTGTGCCTGAACAAAAACAAGGGACAATATAGATTCATGAACGTCGGGCGAGGAACACGTGAGAAGATAGCCCTAGTGGTACGAGTTCGGGATATGGTTTAACACATGCCCTAATAGTCAAACACCAGTGTTACTCACCTTGGACGACCAATCGTGCGTAACTGCCGTGTTCAGTCTTGCCTTTCCATGGGTTAAATACGCCGCATGTGTATATGCCACCAGCGCGCCCGTCAGCAGCCATCACATTAGCAAAGTGAAGATTGCCTGCTCACAAAAAGAAGATGGAAAGTAATCATTGTTTATTACAACTTCCATCGCTTTGTCCGCTTTTACGGTTAGTTTTGCAAAAATATGAGAATTAATATCTATAAGTTCATCCACCGCTCCCTCCACAGACTCACCATCAGTATCCATGTTAACCCTCTTATCCACCCTCTCCCTCCACTCACTCCCAATCAGTATCCTTGTTAACCCTGTTATACACCCCTCCTTCCCCCAATCACCATTAGTATCCATGTTTATTTAACCCAATCATCCACCCCCTCCCTCCACCCACTCACCATCAGTATCCATGTTAACCCTCTCGTCCATCCTCACTGCCTTCGGATTGACGTCCGTCATGGTCTGGTGCACGGACCAGGTGTAGGTGGGAGCGGGCACGCTGCTGGCCCCTTGGCATGGGATCACGGCAGCCTCCCCGAGCACGGCCCTGTTGGGGTCGGGGTCGGACTGCCCGAGGGGATACCATGAGGACCTCAGAGTGGCTTCGCGCAGGAGGACCACGTCCGAGAGCGCCTTGCCGTAGGTGTTGGTGGCCGCACACTGGTAGTAACCCTCGTCCCCACTCAGCAGGGGATCCATGGTGATGCTACCCGAGTGCTGGGCAGCGTGGATATTGCGAAGGCCAAAGTCAACGGCAGCGCCATTTTTCAGCCACTGGTATCTGAGTAGGGGAGGGGGCATCATCACCGTCTCATGAACTTTGCATACTTTATTCACAAATCGTCTCGCCACAACGAACACGGTGCTCATATTATGCCAACTGGGATAATCGTAGAAGCTCATATGCTTCGTATTCGAGTTATGTCTCTATATACACTTAACGCAGACGGACACACTGATCACCTAACTGGCAGTATATGACAATATGGTTCATATGCAAGCAGATAAATAATAACTTAATGTGAATAAAAAACGTGCACGTATCCTTGATATATCCATTACCAAATACCGCACTTATCAAAGCACTGAGACCACGACAGGACGACAGATTTGAGCTCCAAGATCGGTGGCCGTGTATTGGTATAACTCCGTGATATACTGAGGACTTACTGTGGGGCGGGGCTGCCCACTGCCACACAATCGAGTACAATGGAATCGCCCGGAGGTAGATGACCTCCATTTCCGACCTCTGGTACGTAATAGACGGAGGTAAACGCACATCGGCATCTGAAACTAAAGTGGTCTAAAGTTAGAGTGTCAATTATAACGGAAGCCGGACGACGGATTTGAGCTCCAAGAACCGTGGCCGTGTATTGGTGTATTTCTCCGTGATATACTGGGAACTTACTGTGAGGCGGGGCTTCCCACTGCCACACAATAGAGTACAATAAGATAATAGGACCATCCCACTGTTGCACCTTGCCAGCGTCTTAAAATGTGGGAGTCTGACATGATAGGTGAGTTAAAGCAATATGCTGACATGCGCCATCTTAGATTTTTACATGTTAGAATCAAGACTAAAAGTATCTCAAAATTTATGATGCATATGTTTTTATATCTCTTTGAGTCTGTAAAACAAACATTTCAACATAAAACTGCGCGGTTTATTTATATCGCGCGCGGACGTGATAGCGAGCCGCGGTCGACATCACACACAAAATAGCAAACTGCGAACAGGCGCGTAGGGATATAAAGCCGGCCACCAACTTCTGCTCCGTTGACAAAAATTCTTCTCTCAGTATGGCCCGCAGGCTTTCAGGGTTTAATTTCAAGACAGAATGTACTTATTTGACATGGAGAAGAGGTTGGCAATGCAAAAAATTACGGAATATATTGCTTTAATAAAACCGAACTATTGTCGGACGTTGCCAGGGCCGCCAAGGATGTGAGTATTGTTATATTTTCTTTATTTTATTTGGTCCTTTCACTAGGCCGGCTTCAGTTCGAATGCCAAGAATGGACAAATGACAGTTGCCACATTCGCATGAATTATCAACTATATTACAAGCATGACGTAAATGGTGAGATAATAGGACTTACCATTGCTGCACTTAGCCAGGGCCGCCAAGGGTGTGAGTATGGTGTCATTGGTTAGATATTAGGACCTACCATTGCTGTACCTTGCCAGGGCCGTTATCATCAGTAGTCCTGCCACGTGGGCAGCCGTCGACTGTCGACGTCTGAGAGACGTGTCCTCCATGGTGTCACGCTGTTGGAAGCCATGCTGTATATGTATATTATTGTTACAAAATGTCCGCTGATATATTAAAAGACTAAATGAGACAAAACCAAGCACCAGTAGAATGTGCGTAAGTCTCCGCAGGGGTGGGCGATGAGCAAAGGATTAGAGAGAAAAGAGACAGAGACAAAACAGAGGGAAGGATAACATAATCTGGGCGGGAGGAATTATTTAAGGCGCTTGTAATTAAGTGAAGACTTTCAATTGATAACTGCATCAATACAGCGACGTCATCACGCGGATAAACTAATGGACTGACAGACAACATCCTTGGCCTTGCACCTACGTTACCATGATCCTGTATCGCCAGCTATCTGATAATCAGACCAAACATTGTCAACATAACTAGGTTACCACAGTGACTATATATGACGGACCACATGTTCCACAATATGAACTAACAGAAGAGACTGAACCTAAACGTTACGAATCCTGACAACTTTCTACGACATCCTGATCTTCTTGGCAATCTGAATATCAGCAATAGTGGCACGTACAATATCAATATGTTATATATGTATATAAATCAATGTTCGGATTACATAATTTAGGCCGCACACAATAGAAGCATAATCAATCGGAAAAAATAACGACCAGCGAAACAGCTAGACGACAATCATGTCTTGTACATCAATCATACCTTACCTGAACACCAAAACACGAACGTATGTGAAAGTTCCTTTCTAGTCACATTCAAGTCATATTTAAATGACTTGATCACACACTTACAGACTGAACTGAACATGGGTGATTCATACTCAGTATTCCACCATTGTGGTGTCAAATATCGGATGAGGTTAGACAGGATTATTGATAGAATGGGTCAAATTTATTTATATCAAATTTCACTCCAGTAAATCGCCATCAATGTACTTACCGACGTCTGTTCGTGGAACTCCCGCATGGAGAGCTAGTACAGTGTGTTGCGTCGATCGCGTATCAAGGCAGACAAACTATCACCCAAAGAGCTTAGGTCTGCCTCAATTCACAGTGAGGAGCAATCTAGGTCTGATTTCGGTGACCGAGGCTTGACATCATCCGGGTTCTAAGTTACGATCACGATAATTATGTCTGAGATAAGAACATTACATGCAGTGCCATTTAGAGCTGTTCGTACAACAGTTTTGCTAGTACAACGTATTTGTGCTTGTAATTTAGTGGACACATGGTCTGATTTGTTTGCGCTTGCGTGTTAAAAATGCATGCATTGATCATACATATCTTAATGTAATACGGTAAAAGAGGCAACGTTGTCCGAGTTTTGATGGTAGTACAATCCAACGTCGGACTGTACCACACAAAATACGGAAGTCTAGCAAAAGGAAGGGTTTAATGATGCCGCCCTTCATTAATTGCACTGTATATTATGTCTTTATGTAAACGTTACCTGAATGCATGATTTCTATTGGGAGATATGTTGAAGTCTTTTGGATGAAACTATTACTGTATAACCAGCTTGAAATGTTGTGTCATACGCTCCAGGTTTCACGTAAGGGCTGCCTAGGTAGCCCGATGTTTGTGCAAAAGTCACTTCGATGCTAATTAATGTCGTGACTGGGACGCTATCTGCTGAATTCGGCTAATAAGTACACTTCCTTAAGTCTAGGCGCCATTTGCCGTCTCTACGGTCGGGTATTGTTCATTGTCAACATATTATACACTGCTTTGCACAATGCTGACATAAACCGCCTGAACCCCCACCCCTTTGATGTTTCAGTCTAAGGTGTTTCAGTAACTGATTGCTAAAATGTCATCCCTTGCGTCTAAATGCATATTTTGGAGGATATAGTTGTGAATATGGAGGACGGACATTTGCGACGTGAGAATGGAGGGTAGCATCAGAGCTAAGGGGCGTGTTCGTCATGCAACTTGAACTGAATCTGACAACCACGTCATCATCTCCGACACCCTCGTATGTACATATGCTTATAACCTCGACCGGTGTATGCGTCTTGATAATTTACCTGCAGCTTCCTGCCTTAGATCTACTACTGTGTGCGTATGTAGACTCGTACAGTTGGTATAGGGCGCGCTGCTCTGGGACTTTTCCTTTCTTGTGGGCTCACGCAATTATGTATTTATTTGCTCGGCTCATATATATACTGGAGTGAGTGAATGCATTAATGCTGTGGTGAGCCTGTGAGATGCGGGTCGTGTACCAAATCCAGACCCGTGGGATCCATAATAAAGTCGCATTTGGCTGGGTTTCATAACACCTAATACGGGAAGATTAAATGATTAGTATTTGGTGACGACACTATGACTAGATAATGTCTAGTAGGTTCATAGTTCCTGGTTACAAACCCGGTTGTAATCTGAGGTATATTGCATCCACATCGTTTTCTTAATCCCCGGAGGTTCCTCGTCCTACTCTAACCCAACCTAAACAACCTAAAACAGCAATCGTTTCTTCGCACGATAACAGGATGACTCATGTTTATGGAGCTTGTGGTTGGGGTATGCAATGAAGGAAGTACGCTATGTTTGCGGTAAATTAAACCTTATTATTGCAGAAAACGATGTAACCGTGATACTCAATGTGTGAGACGTCCTATTCATCCCCCACCCCCACCCCCTCTCTCCGCCCCGGCTTCACATTGGCAGCATCTTCACCGGATTAAATGGCTCGCCACAAGCTGGTCTGCAGATCTAGGATTTGCGATGCAAAGCGGTCATTTTGGTCACAACATACCATTATACTTTGTCCCAAAACGTATAATTAACCCCTACAACAGGATTTTAGATTGTTCCATCAACGTCCCCTATACATTCCGTTAATTTCCAACTGGATAAGTGATAAATGTTGGTAGTTTGAAGGATGATCTCAAGAGGTATTCTTTTGAAATGGTCAAACACAAAATAAGATTGGCTGTCAAATTTGCAATATATAGTTCATGCTAAGCATACATGCATTCACTTTGCACATACATATTCACTGGTTATTAAACTACTACTAGAAACTATGATACCAGTTTTCTGGCATATATGTAAACGATAATGGCAATCTAAACCTGGAACGCATATCAGGCACCATCAAGTAATACGCATCGTGTAATTATTTATAGTTAGCAAAGAACATGTTATGGTGAATTGGTTATTAGGTACAAATAATCCAAACCAGTAAAATTACATTGTTACGATATCGCAACCAAATGGTTCAGTAAATAATGACATAATTCATCATACCACCGCAAAGTAGCCCCCCATAAGCAAAAAATGCTTTTCCCAGTTTCTAGGGAAATCCACACGACGTAACTGGCATTGATAATACCCCTCCAACCTCATGATATTAATCATAAAGTTTGCATCTGCAGTATATACTGATGTTTCTCATATTGTTATGTAATTGGGATTAGGCGTAGGCCTACTGTCAAATTCATCAATGTCGTTCATACTTAGTTTGGCCAATATCTTCGTGAAAATTTGCGTGAGCGCTGACATATTAACAGACAGGCTGTATGACCCAGAGACCCAAGCATCATATATGTTTTCTGTGGCAATCTATTCTTCCTAGATTATCCATAGCAATCTTCCCAATTATCAAGCTCCATTGACCAGGAATGTTGGCTTAAAAGAAAGGTAAAAAGAAGGAGCTCGTGCCTTATGACATCTACGGTCTCAATTGTCTCAATTGCATCACATGGCAACCATTGCTAGGCAACGCTGCGTGCACGCTCCTTCTTTTAGTCTGTACAATGGCTGTTGGTTGTGGCCAAATGAAGCTTTATCATGTGCACAATCACTTTGGATTCTTAGTCCGCCACGAGGAAAAAAAATGTTTTTTCCCCGGTGTCTGGCGAAATTCCAACGTCGTAACTGGTATTGATAATCCCTCGTAAACTCGTTCTAGCAATCATAAGGGTTGCATTTGCAGTATCTATCTACTATTCTACTATTGTAATTAAGTAATTGGGGTGAGACGTATACCAACAGCGGCACTTCTGGATTCAGTGGCTACATGATCACATTCTGACAGCGCTATATACTACATATATTACGTCAACATATTTGTCCTTAAGTCAATAAATAATGTAAATCGTGGGTACATCCAGTATATTCTAGCACTAAAAAGCTTGCGTGAGGTTTCAAGAAAAGCACAACACAAGAGAAAATGGTACTCATTGTCAATATAATTATTATTCAAACAGCTAAAGCTATTAAAACTTTGTGATGTCCACCGATTGCAACAGCTAATATTCTTAGATGGAATTAAAAATAAACAGCTCCCCAACTACTTCCATATTCTTTCTGTGATGCGTAATTGCGACGTACATCAACACGATATAAGACATAAAACCTATACGTATACTCGCAGAGATTATCATGACTTTGCTACAAAATGTATTAGACACAGTTTAGTTAGAATAAATAACAATGATCCATCAGTTTTTTTGGGACAATGCATATATATGCTATATATGTCAATATTAAATATGATACCCCACATTGTACTTCATATCTGTTGAATTTGAATTTTACTGCTACTAAATCTACCAATTGAATTGTATGTGTAGCTCTTTGCCAGCGATCATCCGGTCTTAACTAGAATCTCCCAACCTTGTGAATGAATCTGTTGTTCCTTGTTTTCTTACGCCACTTGTTATTTTTTATGTATCCACTTCGTTAAATAAACGTTTATGGACTTAACTTAATAACGGGATACTCTACATGCTCGCAAAGTGCACACATTCGATTTTCAATTGAGATACAATATCTCCTCCCTAACTACTCCTAATCTATACGCGGAACATGGACATTTAGCCAATACGCATCTATATCTTTGCAGATGTTTACTTGTGTTAAATATACACCCTTTTCAATTAAACATTTATAAGAGTAATCAGTACATAGGCGACTGAAGTGTCTTACTCGTTCTTCCCAGTCTTGCCGTTGTCTGTCCACAAGATTATTTCTTGATGTTAGCTTGAGCCAATAATTAATGCAGCACATAATCTTCCCAGCTACTAATGGTGTTCTCCTGCAATCGCCCAGTACAACATCATTTGGAGCCTTTCTTTTTGGGACGTCCAATACCTTAGGACAAAACTTGATTTACACCCAGTCGTACACATACCGTGTTGCAACAAATATGTTCGTACAACAATGAAAAAAAACATCTTGAGCGCGGTTCCTGGCCTGGGGATGTGTTAGACATCTAGACGCAGTCGCTGTGTCCAGGGCGGCGACAAATAGGATCAAAGGATGACGTCATAGGGCCCGCCGACACGAGGCTCGTATGGCTCGAGATCCTCGTATCCACCTGAATAAGGTTCTTCGGGATCCGACAGTGGCAGTGAAACCTGGATTTGCACGGCACTCGTTATCGGTCGCGGACACTCTACGTTCTCGTATGGTGCCTCGTCGGCTGGTTTAGTGACGTCACCGGCGGGTCGAGTGGGTAAGGCCGCGTCGTTTTCGTAGTACACCCTGTCTAGTTCTGTGGCCTGTGAGACCATCTTCCATCTCTTTAAATATAGAACGATGCCAACAGCCAAGGCAATTACGGCGAGGACGACTACTATGACAGCGACGATAACCTGCCACATGGGGACACCTGAGTGACCCGGACGGTCACGAAGGGATTCACTCCATGTGCGGTTCAGCACGAAGATGTCCCACCCAAGACTACCAGCGGAGGCTGCTAGCTGAATATTTCTGTCGTGGCATAGTTTGAGATCGCACACCTTATTTCTGACGGCCACTACCTCGACACCACGGCGACAGGCTTCACGAAAACACTGGTCACGTGGTTCGTTGAACAATAACTCCTCCGTTTCACACACTGATTCAAAGGCTTGATCGGCGTCTACGACTTTATTGTACGCCTCAACGCAATCTGTCAAAGGTAAGATAGCAGAAAATTTTGTTAAAATTCAAATTCGTTTTCTAGTTTGATGATATCACGAAGTCGCTACCATTGGAAGTAGTTAAACCTAGAAAGTTTTAGGTATTACATTGCAGGCTGGGCTTGAATTTAGCTTGGTTGGCTTATCTAAGTTGCGTTATGTGTTGCATCGGCAGCTTCAACTCCATTAAACTGTAAAATAAAAACCTAACAAGAATGTGTCAGTTATGTCGCGTTATTTGAGACCCCCACCCGCAGCAGTCGACGTATATGACTTGCAAAGTCGACAACGCGTGGATATAAGAAATACATACAGTTTAGTTGGTCTTCAAGCACTGTCGTATTCTCCGTTTGTTGCTCAGTAACCCTTGATGTGGTCATCGATGGCGGTTGTGGTCCAGTCACCCTTGATGTGGCCGTCGATGGCGGCTGGCTGGAGACCACTGGAGTACTCTTCTCTACAGTTGACGTCGTATTTGTCAATACAGGTGTGTGCGGTCTGGTGGTTGTGCTTGATGAAGACCGACGGGGGCTGGCAGACGGACTCGTCGTTGATGGTGTGCTTGTCGGTGTTGCTGCTGTTTTAGTGAACATACATGATTCCAAGAAGCGATCGACAGCGAATCCACGGCTGGTTGAATGGTAGTATAAAAAATTAAATAAATTTAATTCATAAGTGGTTAAACATCATCCCCGGGGGTTATGAAAACAATGCAAAAGCAATGATCATATTCCACTCTATCTAATCATCATATTAAAATCAGAGTGGCATGCAAGAATACCGCAAGAAATTTGTAGATAGAATGTGTTGATTTTTGGTTAGTATTGGCAGCAACAATTGATAAGCACCTTACATGGCATACTCAGACAAACAAGCTGACTAAAAAACTCTTCACGCTCATAGGAATGCTAAAACGGCTTAAGCAATAAATACCATGACATCTCTTAATTTTGATAAATTATTACATTAGTTGGTATCGTGTCTTAATTATGGGCTATTAGTTTGGAGATATATAAGTAAACCGATAGCAAAGATTCAAAAGAGTGGAGTGAGAACAATTACCTTTAGCAAATATAACGCGCATCCCGAGCCTATTTTTAAACAACTAAATATACTAAACTAGGGGATATTCACGTTCTACAGCAATTGACCTTTTATTTCAAATTAAGCAAATAATAAACTCCCACTCAACATTCCGACATCGTATTCGTCCCATCCAAAATTAATCTGCTTGCATATGCAAATGAAATAGTTTACCTCATGGGTTGAATTTGGCTCCGCGGAAGATGATAGATAAGGGATCCACGAAGCCTTCCCTCTTTATCAACGGCCGTTAAGCTGTTTTAGTAGGTTGTTATAGCACTAACTGTATTATTAAAAGCTGTGACTTATGTCAAGCAATATAAATCCCTTCGCAGAATCGTCCCTATTATTCCCCCATGCCCCCCTGCCTCCCCATGCCCCCCCCCCCATGCTCCACCAACCGCCCCCACAGTTTGCACTAGGTGTATAGGAACCATTCTTTATCAAGTTTCTTATCATAGGGGGGTTTCTACTGTTTTGTGTTTTACAATTTCCTCCCATCATACACACAATCAGTAGTTTGCCTATCGTCAATGTATCCTTAGTGAGGTAGCCCCATGACAGCGAACCCACAGATCTCAATGGGGGTCTCCTGATGATACGTCATACAGGTCCTGTTATGAACGCATTATGTTTTACATATTGTATTAATCTACTTGACCCAATAAATTACACTGATCCTCATTCTGATTCTGATCGAAGGGATTCGCCTCAATACAATGCAAAAGCATCGAAGATTATTACTGACATCAGTGTGCCACTCTCAAGTAACACCAATAGCCTTACGTGGCCCATCTTTCAACCACAGTGGTAGTATATAAGTACATAGGGGTAACAGCAAGATGAAAAGAAGAAAAATGTTCATTTCATCTCTATATACAGCATTCAATCATACCATCATTTGCTTTCTCAGAAAATTAGATAATATGTCGTACAATATTACGTATCATTATGTTTTTTCCTGCTAGCTTTAATTGGAGGCATATAGTCCTGGGTGTTCTAATGAACGAGTTTACATTGAGGAGTAACCCAATAATATGCGGATCTCGTTAGTCTATGATTTAGTTCATTCTGTAAGCCTAGAATGGCATTGGTGCTGGTGATGCAGTCATGTCTCAATAAACAGTGATCGTTCTATTCCTCGCGAGTCTTGACGGTCAGTACCCGTATGTATTAGCTTTCTTTAACAACCATAAAATATAGCAATATACGGGATGCCTATGCTTGTTTCATTATGTATGAGGGTGGACACAGAGTGCCCACCTCCCCCTTCCCCGCCCCTCACTCATAAAAACATGTTCGCACGCTAATCTCATTAATTCTGTTGGCAATTACCGCATGGCATTAGATTATTTCGAGGACAATGTATTGCTCAGAATTAGTTCTTGTTCAGTGCGTCGAACAAATTACCGGGACAGGATCCTTTGGAAATTTGAAGGTCATCTAGAGCAATATCACCTTGCTGGTCTTCACCACACTCGGCCATAAACACCACCTGGAAATAGTGCAAGAACAACTTCAGCATCACGCCAGCAGGCGTAGATCATGCTGTTTATATTACGTATGTCTAAACCGGTGTCCACATGACATCATATATCCCACTGTCTCACCCGTTCGCCGGATCGAAAGCCCTCCACGTTGACCTCCGCACTATGCCATGTCGTGTCTGCATTTCCGTTCCTGGTAA
Organism: Arenicola marina; assembly: GCA_964019135.1. NCBI lineage: Eukaryota > Metazoa > Annelida > Polychaeta > Arenicolidae > Arenicola > Arenicola marina. The sequence continues at coordinate 21,667,187 of OZ025254.1, read as the reverse complement.
TAGTTGGGGAACTGTTCTCTCCCCGCGTATCCACAAAGACCACCAGCCTCCCGATGTGGTGGCCATACATGTGGTACTGGAAACCGATGCACACCTCGCCTGTGTAGTCAATAGTGGGCGTCTGGATACTGAATGTACACACGGCAGATCTGCATTCTTGAAGTAGTAATAGACAAAGATCTCACTTGACAAACACGGGGTCAATGTGGATTTTATGGATTTTTGATGTTAAAGCAGCGCGTCTAAGTTCAAACACAAGCTGGGAGTAATATATTGATAAAATAGCTGATGGAACACATATGTCTTGGCTTAAAACCTTTTCGTTTCATATTATGGATCAGTTGAGCAGAAAGGGTGCCACTGGTCCAACTGCAATTGCGCAATATTACTAAATAGTCCTGGGTAAGTGAACATCATAAGAGTTATCAGGAGGAAGTCACGATAAATGACGGTGGACATACCAGAGCGTTATGTTTCGTTACCAAATAAGTTGTATTAATTTAAATAATACCATTGTAGACGCATTAGCAGCAACATTCATCAGTTAGTTAGACCTACGCACTAGGCTTTATCTCCCGTCTCCCTATTGTATGGTGGGCCATGCGATGACTCGATGTACATGTACCAAAGGCCGTCAGCAGCACTATCAGGACCTGTGCTGGCAGATGGCGTTGTCCCAGTATGCCTGGTCCAGTTAAAGTCACCGCCCTCTCCATGCTCCATCCCACACAGTCCAGGGTCCTCAAAGCTGCAGACGTAAGACAGCTCAACTGAAAGGTAAAAATACCAAAGCCATTCGGAGGAGTTTGAAATGAAACACTACAGCAAAAAGAAAATACAGTGATTTATGCTGTTATTGTTTTATGCCACTGTTTTGCACCTGAAGGATAAATTGGGCTTAAACTACCGGGATAATGAAATTGTCCTGGGAAAAACGTGCCCAAGCAGGTGCGAAAGTTTGAGAGGGTAATCTCATGATTTGTTAAGTCTGCAGCTCAGCCCACTTTCGGGGTAAGTCTGATAGTGTCGATTGCTGATTTTTTGTGGATCTTTGAAATGGGAATTATCCCACCCCCGCGCAGTCCCAGTGTTTGGTTTTAGTATTCGCGCTGATGCGCACAATTTTTATGCACAACTATCAGGTAGCCACCATATATTCTAAATTTAATCATGACATGTTTGTGCGATATAATGTTTGCATTTGCAGACGCAGTAGAAGATAGTTCTGAATAAAGACGTCACATTTTCTTACACGCAGTATGTTTTTTTTATAACGGGCATTCATGTGACAAAGATATGTGTCATATAATTCATCGGGAGGGGAGGAGGGTTTGAGGTATGATGCTTTCTGTTAATACATGGTAATAATTGTCGCTTTAGTGTAGTTGATGGCATATTATTGAGAAAATATTGTAATTACTTGCATTTGCGGTGATTGCATAATTGGTGAGATGGGAAAATTAAAATATAACACATACACATTTGCTCTGCATTTTTTGACCAACACGGTAAAACATACCAATTGCACTTGATGCATCCCGCTTTCTTATCAATAGAGCTTAACAGAGTTCATGCATGTATAAGTGATGATGAAGTGTGCACCATGGCCTACTTACCTGCCATGGTAGAGACAACCAACGGTAGCAGGAACGCCGGCTGTACTGGTGACGTCATCCTTGCTTGGTGACACCTTCCGTGTATACCTAGTAAAGTAACGCATCCATTATTGAACATATACATTTTTTTGGGGCGGGGGGGGGGGGGGGGGGATATTAACGAATTTTGACATGCTATTGTTCTTAATGCTCAATCTGTCGTAAATACTTGCTTTTGTTATATATTTATATACATGTTTACAAAATATTTATCTGAGTGAATAAAGATTTCAGATTTTGTAGAAATAACCTGCACGCACACATATATTAATGGCCACAGTTTGATCACCGTAGATGTAAGGACATGCACGCGATCTTCCCTAGATTGTGGGTTGGCCTAGACATGAATAATGTCCAACACTATGCTCTATACTACCCTAGTACCGTATGCCTGGCCTCCGCCTGTATTCTACCATAGACCAGTATGTCTGGCCTCCGCCTGTATTCTACCATAGACCAGTATGTCTGGCCTCGACCTCCATCCTACAATAAACCCGTATGTCTGGCCTCGACCTCTATCCTACCATAGATCAGTATATCTGGCCTCGACCTCTATCCCACCATAGACCAGTATATCTGGCCTCCACCTCTATCCTACCATAGACCAGTATGTCTTGTTTTTGCCTCTATCTTACTATAGATCAGTATATTTGGTATCGGCCTCTATCCTACCCTAGTACAGTATGTCTGGCCTCCGCCTGTATTCTACCATAGACCAGTATATCTGGCCTCCACCTCTATCCTACCATAGACCAGTATGTCTTGTTTTTGCCTCTATCCTACCATAGACCAGTATATCTGGCCTCCACCTCTATCCTACCATAGAGCAGTATGTCTTGTTTTTGCCTCTATCCTACCATAGACCAGTATGTCTGGTCTCGGCTTCTGTCCTACCTGCACACTTGGCTCTGTGTGATGTGGTGTCCGTATCCTAATCGGTAACAAGTTACATCAGATATTTACGCCTGCTTGTCCATTTCATTACATCCTTCTGTCACACCAACTGTGGTGTACAATAAGACGAAATAGACTCAAGAGACAAACGACGTGTGCTTACCGTCTAGGGCGTTGATTTTAGTGTTTGAAGTGGGGTAGATATTGAATCATGTTAAACTTCCTGGTTCAGAAGGGACGGAGCCAGTCGGTCATGCATTACGATATATGCTTCCAACCGGCCAATCTTAAGTGTGTGTATTCATTCTCCTAAACATAACAGTGTGTGTACCATTTTACAGATAAATCTATATATTCTTCACTCAATAAGTCGCTACGTAATTACACCGTCACTAATGTTCATCTTGGCCTCGTGCAATGTTCCTGTGCTCTATAGGCCAATTACACAACACTTTCCTAAGTACGTAATGTTCATTTAAAATAATTAAAATCTTTACCATGGGACAATATTGCTGTATGAGCAGCGTTAAGGTATAGTTGTGTGGCTGTGGCTGTGACACTCTGAAGAGCAGTCTATAACACTACACAGACGGCCACAGCTTGGTAAACAAGACTTTAGTGTATGCGTGACAGTCTCGATAAAACTGATTGTATAAAACTGGACCCATTGGTGAAGTCCCCAGGGTACAAGATGGGTACAAATAAAGCCTGGTAAAACGTGCTTCACGTGTGTCGTGCCATTCAGAACTTGGCGCCGTGCAGTAGGAGGTTTAAGTCACTGGCTACACTTCAGCGAAGCCGCCCCTTCATCGCACAATTTCGAACGTAAATAACTGATTCTTCTCCAACGACAAACTTCTCTGGCATACCCTATTGAATAAAGGCGGTCAATGTGTGGAGGTCTTAATAAAGCCAGACCTTGAGGCTGATAAGGTGTAGCCGTAGCCTTACATCGACTGGTTACAGCCTGGAGCGGTATTCATATTTGACACGTAACTTACGCAGGATATTTGGCAGGCCAATTACACAGTTACTGAAGTCGAGACCATTGCATATGCCGTAGCTATCGCTACTAATATCATATCTAATTCAAATGGCCCGTTAGAACATGCATTGCATGCTTTGGTAGCTGGTGTGTGATGCATAGCCTAAGTAAGATTTGTGAACCAAGCCTGGACGTGATGGTCACCATATGACGGATCGCGGTACGGCCGGGCGGGGACGCGCGGAAGGGGGTGGGGGTGGGGGTGAGGAATCCCGGCGAAACAAGACTGAGGAGTGGCGGTTATCCAGGGGTCCAGAGGTCCAGGGCACGCAATCTCAAGGAGTGTGGTTGCAGTCTTCTCCAGTAAGCCCGCACCCGCCACATCGGAATCATCATCTTTACAGGAGATCATGCTACTGATGAGAGTGGGCGGTGTAAAACATTCCATGCATAACCCGTTTTAAAGCCTCATGTTCCCTGACCTTCCTTGCCTTGCCTCTCACCTCACTCGACCCCCTTTACTCTCATCCTCTTGGAGACCCCCCTCCCCCCTGGTCATCTAACACCCAGGCGCCTACCCCCTTCAATTCTGCCTCCTGGTTTGGCAAGTAAATACATGTTTGACCAATGCTGATCTTTAATTTTGCAGAAGTGTACTTGTGTTAAATATACATTCTGCTCCATGAAATCATGATAAGAGATTATGAAAGTAATCAGTACTTAGGCGCCTGGAATTGTACCCATTCTTTTTTTTTACCCATCAGAGTTTCCTTATGTTATCCAGGAATATTCCGACCTTCCCTATCCCTTACTGAAGCCAAACTGTTCTATAACCGTTCTGCACTATTATTAACTGAACACGTGTTACCCATGTACGCTTCCCCCACTTTTTTAATATGTGATATGACCACAAATAACCAGAGACGTCTGATCAAGTTGCCGGCTGTCGAGTTACTGAGGCCAGGGTTTATTCCATGTCATGCTCGTTGAGCCAATTCTAAACGCCACTTGGTGAGCATACCGTTAGCGGATCATTCATAACGTCATGCATATAAGACATTCACACATATGGCCATAACAGTCATAACGCCCTCGATATCAGCGTAACACCCACCTCATCCAAATTTAACACCACGTTATAACGCGCTTTGTGATATCTCGCTGGTGACATATCTATGATTTGAGCTAATACTTAAGGCTGCGCAGCATCTGACCAATTACTAATGGTGTTCTCCCGCAATCGCCCAGTACAACACCATTTAGTGTGTTTCTTTTTGGAACGTCCAATACCTTAAGACAAGACTTGATCATACCCAGTCGTACACATACCGTCTTGCAATGGTTATGAACCACACAATGAACCAAAAAGTACTCGTGCTTCATATGTTCTAGCTGTTACACAATACAAAACGTGTCTTGATCCGGAGATGTGTTAGACGTCTGGACGTTGCTGCTGTGTCCAGGGCGGCGTCAGAGGCTCACATGATGACGACATATGGCCCCCCGACACGAGGCGCGTAGGGCTCAAGATCCTCGTATCCACCTGGATTAGGATCTTCGGGATCCGCCCGTGGCGGTGACATCTGGATCTGCACGGCACTCGCCGTTGCCTTTCGCGGACACTCCACGTCCTCGTACGGCGCCTCGTCGCCTGTATTAGTGACGTCACCGGCGGGTCGAGAAGTTAAGGCCGCGTCGTTTTCGTAATACGCCCTGGTTGGTCCCTTGGCCCGTGAGGGCATCTTCCGTCTCTTTAGATACACAGCGACGCCAACAGTCAAGGCAATTACGGCGAGGACAACCACTATGACAGCAACGATAACCTGCCACAAGGGGAAGTCTGAGTGACCATGACTGTCACAAATGGATCCACCCCATGTACGGTTCAGCACGAAGATGTCCCACCCGGAACTACCAGCGGAGGCTGCTAGCTGAATATCTCCGTCGTGGCAGAGTTTAAGGTCACAAACCTCATTTCTGACGGCCACCACCTCGACACCACGGCGACAGGCTTCACGTAAACACTGGTCAGGTGGTTCGTTGAACAACAACTCTTCCGTTTCACACGCTGACTCAAAGGCTTGATCGCCATCTACGACTTTACTGCACGCCTCAATGCAATCTGTCAAGGGTCAGATAGTAGGCAATTTAGTTTAATTTAAAATTCAAATTAATTCTAGTTGGATAATATCACGAAGTTGCTACCATTGGAAGCAGTTAAACCTTGATAGTTTTACGTATTACTATGCAGACTGGACTTGAATCTCACTGGGTTGCCTTATCTAAGTTGCGTTATGTGATTCATTGGCAGCTTCAACTCCAATAAACTGTACAATGATAAAGTACAATAAGAATGTGTAAGTTATGTCGCGTTATTCGACAACACCCCACCCCCCAGCAGTCAACGTATATGACTTGCAAAGTCGACAAAGCGTGGATGTAAGAAATACATACAGTTTAGTTGGTCTTCAAGCCCTGACGTCTTCTCCGTTTGTTGCCCGGTCACCCTTGCTGTGGTTGTCGATGGCATTTGTTGTTCAGTCACCCTTGTTGTGGTCGTCAATGGCGACTGGCTGGAGGCAGTGTTCCTCCGTACGGTTGACGTGGTATTTGACACTATAGCAATCGTCGTTGATGGTGTGCTTGTCGGTGACACTGGTGTATTATAGGACATAACAGACTACATAACTGACTACAGAAACGATCTACACCAAATGTACGTGTGGTTGAATGGGTGAATTTAGGAGTGGATTAACACAGTTCAGGACATCACGATTAAAATATAAAAATTATCATAGCTTACCTTAATCAAACCATCATATAACAACAGTGCCCGAGGGGGGGTGGGGGGTACTGTCATGCAAATCTGGTGGAGGAGGGGAGTTACGAGGCTTTCTTGAGGATGCCTGAGAGAGCGGATATTTGTGATGCTACTGAAAGGACCGATATTTACAAACTTGCGACCGGGGTGTGACGGCGGGGGGGGGGGGGGGGGGCGGGAGGAATTGACGGGGGGTAAAAATGTGCGCTCATAGAACTAGTTGCCGCGAGAATACATGACTTCCGAGTAAATTTGGGCGGTAAAACGCCCCGACGGAGCGTATTTTGGCGGTGAAAAAGGGGGCGGGGGGCTTTACCGCGGAACCCGTCCAAAGCAAGCAATCTATTAAGTATCCCCCCCCCCCGAGCGACAGTGGTAAGCAGCAACTTTAGAATGCAACAGGGTCAACCGAGCGTGGGAATACCTACGTATGCACCGCTGGCCATCTTTGACGTAACCATCGTCACAGGAGCAAAGGATCCAGGGGCCTCGAGGAAGACATATGTGCTCACAGCCTCCGTTGTTGACCTGACATTCTGCAACAAATCATTGTGTGCTAAATATGAGTGATGATGCACCTACAATCGACTAAAAATTATGTTCTACGCCCGGAAACAAGGATGATTGAAGCCACCGTAAAAAAAATTACGGAAATTCATTGATTCTCAGTTGCGTGGCACTTTTAAAGCAGTTTTGCTCAAGCCCTGCTATAACGACATTCTGGAGCCAATATAGCGCTCCAAAATCGTGCCTTTCCACTACGTTAGGTGTCGAGCAAATTACCGTTACACGTTCCGTTGGCAATGTGAAAGTCATCAATGGCAATGTCTCCTTGGTGTCCGTTTCCACGCTCGGCCATAAACACCACCTGGAAATAGGCCAAGAAAAGCTTGCAGTAACGGATTCAAAGCTTAGTGGGCTAACCGCCCCCCCCCCCCCCCTCCCCCCAATACTCAATTAAGGGATGCTAAGGACTGTTGAAGTCGACATTCATTCAATGACCCCCCCCCCCCCCGCCCCCACACACACACACCCGGTCGCAACTTTTCATTGAATCCGCTACCCCCCTTTTCAAATTCTTAGATCCGCCCCTGATTTCAGCATGACTTCAGCCTGCGCAAATCCTGTTGTTCGTGGAAACTGGACATCACATACATTCATCAGCTGTCTCACCCGTTCTCCTGTCCTAAAGCCCTCCACGTTGACATTTGCTTCGTGCCAAGTTGTGTCTTGATCTCCACTCTTGGTAAACGCGGTGGGGCTGTTCTCTCCCCGCGTATCCACGAAGACCACCAGCCTCCCGATGTGCTGGCCATACATGTGGTACTGGAAACGGATGCACACATCGCCTGTGTACTCAATGGTAGGAGTCTGGATACTGAATAAACAAGCGGCTGATCTTTATTATTGAGGCAATAATGATGCCATCCAAACATATGCACATGTCTTCAAATATGTGCGCATGTGTCCAAATACATTGCACATATGTGTAATTCAATCTCACATATATTCAAATTAATTTAACATATGTTCAATTATATTCAAGATATGTTCAAATTCCCATATTTGGACGTATTTCACATTAGTTCACATAAGTTTACATAAGAACATATAAGCAAATTTTAAACATGTGTGCAAATCTTTAAACATATATGCAAATGTTTCAATTCCACTTTGGCTTGTCATAAATAATAAACATAAATCTTTCACGAGACGTAACGGAAAAAACAATGTAGCTGACGGGGCACATTAGTGGCTTGAAACCGTTTTTACATTGATGGTCAGTGTCGACAGTCAGTGCCACTGCTCCAACTGTATTTATTTGCGCAGTATATTAATCAATGCAACTAACCATTTCATAGCAAGGGGATCTAATTTATTCAAGGCAAATGGAGAGTTCGGGTGAACATACCATAACGTTATGTTTAATTACAGGATGCGTTGTATTACATACTGTACTAACCTTGCATGTCTTAGAAAATAACATTCACCAGTTACTTAGACCCACGCACAAGGCTTTATCTCCCGTCTCTCTGTTGTCTGGATCATTGTCCGATGTCTCGATGTATATGTACCACAGGCCCCAGGCAGCCCGATCAGGACCTGTGTCGACAGATGACGTGCTCTCGGAATATCTGGTCCAGTTAAAGTCACCGCCCTCTCTATGCTCCATCCCACAGAGTCCAGGGTCCTCAAAGCTGCAGAAGTAGGGCAGCTCAACTGGAAAATAAACACAACGGTATTCAGAGAACAGGTCAATAAAACATCGCAGCAAAACGGCAATGATTGATATTGTTGTTGCGCATATATGGATCCTAATTTGGGCTGAACCTTCTGGCACAGCGAAATAGCCTCGGATAAATATCAAATACACTGGTGACGTGGTGATATCTAAGCAGTACAGTGGCTAAAGGCGAACAATAGAGCTAACCAGAGTTCAAACATGTGTATGTCAGTAATGCAGAAGAGTACACTATCAGTATGGCCTACTTACCCGCCATGGTGGAGACGACCAAGGGTAGCAAGAACGCCGCCAGTACCGATGACGTCATCCTTTCTTGGTGACACCACGCCGTGCAATGTTCCTTTACTTCCGTATCTGCCTGGTAAAGAAACGCGTAGTGAGCACAAAAGAAATTGGTAAGCTGCGGAAAGTTGTGTGCTATATATTGTGCGCTAAGGGAATCATTAATATCGTCCTTGTAACTTAGTTAGGAACAAAAGGGTTCTTCATATATATTTTGTTGTACATACGTTTTTTTGCACACGTTCCTTTCCATCTCAACGAGATGAAATATGACACCTTGTTGTAATATGGGCCGATGGCTTTATAAACGTCAATACACCAACCATATTTATTATAAACATGGAACTTGTTATGACGTTAGAGTTTTTTGGAGTCTCATATTAATGTATTTTGTTGGTGTTGTTAATGCTAAATCCGTCCTCAATGCTTATTTTGTTATCTGTTTAATTGATAAAATATACATCTTTAATGCCCGTCTATTGCCTGTCGCGTTCACTGTAATGTCCGTTAGGTTGACATTTTGGCATTTGCTCATTCACATTCATCTACTTATATACAATATACAAATTATTTATGTCGGTAAATAAATACTTAAGATTAAATAACCTGGATGCACAAGCACATTAATGATCACAGTTTGATCATGTGGTAACCATAGATGTGGGGACATGTGCGCGGCTTTCCCTAGATCGAGGTATACACACGTTGTCCTAGGGTCGGCCTCGACATGAATAATGACCAATACTATCTGAGGTATTCGGTGAAATCTTACTGAGCTACTTAATTTCTACTGTCTTCCACTAATTACAAGTACTGCGTTTCGTACTGCTCCTCTATTGTCTCCCGTCTATAGACTTCTGGGGCCGTATTTATGATCTTCATTTAGACTGCCCCACTAGGCTTAGCACTAAGTGTGATACTTGTGAGGCGGTTATCGGGTTCAAAATACATACGTAGTCACCCAAGAAGTGGATTATCTTCTAAAATTATATCGAAAATTATAGGATTTCTTAATCATGAACACCACCACAAAGAGCTGATGAGGCTAGAACGAAAATGCACTTTCCGTGCGTAAGTTACGAGGGGAATATGCATACGGTCTCTGAGACCTGCACACCTTCCTACACCACTGAGTTACGTTCATGAAACTATGCAACCATGATTTTTGCAGTATCATTACACGCATTGCTTTCTTGAACGAGGAGTGTCCATTCCAATGCTTACGTAAACGTTTGCAATAGTATTATCGTAAAACTCGTTTATTTAAGTTATCACGTTAAATGCGAGAGAAATGAAGAGAACGGAAATCCCGAAGATCCAATAGAGGCGAAAACGATGTGTCTCTTAAACATCCATATGGGGAAGACAAATATCACGCGATAAGCGACTGAACTGTCACTGCGACAATTAAATATGCGATGGCCCCATATATGTTGTCCCATGATGCCAGTCCATGCGCATGTGGGATGTAAATGTAAAAAAACAACGTTTGCTATGGTAGACACGGGTCGATGAACTCGCACCCGCAGGACGGCAGCTGTGCCAGGCAACAGTCTAGACCAGCAATTCTGGCCTCTGCCTCTGTCCTAACATAGACCAGTATGAGTAACTTCGGCCTCTACCCTACCATAGACCAGTATGTCTGGCCTCCGCCTCGTCTCTGTCCTGCTATAGACCAGTATATCGGGTCTCGGCCTCTGTCCTGCTATAAACCAGTATGTTTGGTCTCGGCCTCTGTCCTAAGATAGAACAGTATGCTGGCCTCGGCCTCTGCCCTACCATCGAGCAGTATGTCTTGCCTCGGTATCTATCCTACCATAGACCAGAATGTATGGTCGTGGCCTTCATTTAACATAGGCCAGTATTTCTGGCCTCGGCCTCTATCTTACCTTAGGCCAGTATGTGCGGCTTCGGCCTCTATCCTACCATAGACCAGTATGTCTGGCCTCGGCCTCTATCCTACCAAAGGCCAGTATGCCTGGCATCGGCCTCTACCCTACCATACACCAGCATGTCTGGCCTCGGTCTCTATCTTTCTATAGAATAGTATGTCTGGCACCGGCTTCTATCCTACCATAGACGAATACATCTTGCCTCGGCCTCTGTCCTACCAAAGACCAGTATTCTGGTCTTGGTTCTTGTCCTACCGTAGACCAGTGTGTCTTGCCTCGGCATCTATCCAACCATAGACCAGTATGCCTGGCCTCGGCCTCTATTCTAAAATTGACTAGTATATCTGGCTTCGGCCTCGATCTTCCCATAGACCAGTATGTCTGGCCTCGGCCTCTATCCTACCGTAGGCCAGCATGCCTTGCCTCGGTCTCTATCCTACCATCGGCCGGCATGTCTGGCCTCGGTCTCTATCCTACCATAGACCAGTATGTCTGGCCTCGGGCTATATCCTGCAATAGACCAGTATGCCTGGCCTCGGACTCTATCCTACCATAGACCAGTATGTCTGGCCTCGGACTCTATCCTACGATAGGCCTGCATGCCTGGCCTCGGTCTCTATCCTACCATAGGCCAGTATGTCTGGCCTCGGATTCTATCCTACCATAGCCCAGTATGTCTGACCTCAGCTTCTATCCTACTATAGACCAGTATGCCTGGCCTCGACCTCTATCCTACCATAGACCAGTGTGTCTTTCCTCGGTTTCTATCCTACCATAGACCAGTATGTCTGGTCTTGGCGTCTGTCCTACCTTAGACGGGTATGTTTGGTATCGGCCTGTATCCTACCATAGACCAGAATGCCTGACCTCGGTCTCGATCATTCCCTAGACCAGTATGTCTGGCCTCTGTTTCTATCCTAAAATAGACAAATATATCTGGCCTCGACCTCTATCCCATCACAGACCAGTATGGCTAGCCTCGGCTTCTATCCTACCTCAGACTAGTATGTATGGCCTCATGCTCTATACTACAATAAACCAGTATGTCTGGCTTTGGCCTCTATCCTACCATAGATCAGTATGTCTGGTCGTGGACTCTATCCTACCATGGACCAGTATGTATCGCCTCGGCGTCTATCTTGCCATAGACCAGTGTGTCTGGCGTCGGCCTTAATCTTACCATAGACCAGTATGTCTGCCCTCGGCCTCTATCATGCCATAGACAAGTATGTCTGGCCTCGGCCTCCATCTTACCGTAGACAAGTATTCTGGTCTTGGGTTCTATCCTACCATAGACCAGTATATCTTGCCTCGGCAACTATCCTACCATAGATCAGTATGTCTGGTCGTGGTCTTAATTTGCCATGGACCAGTATGTCTGGCCTCGGCCTCTATCCTTCCTCATGCCAGTATGTCTGGCTTCGCCCTCTATCGTACCATAGACCAGTAGTTATGGATTCGGTCTCTATCTTACCATAGACCAGTATGTCTGGCCTCGGCCTCTATCCTGCCTTATACCGGTATATCTGGCCTTGGCCTCTGTCCTACCTTAGAAGAGTATGTTTGGTATCGGCCTCTATCCTACCGTAGATCAGAATGTCTGGCCTCAGCCTCAATCCTACCATAGACCAGTTTTTCTGGTATTGGCCTCTGTCCTACCTTAGAAGAGTATGTTTGGTCTCGGTCTCTGTCCTACCGTAGATCAGAATGTCTGGCCTCAGCCTCTATCCTACTACAGACCAGTATTTCAGGCATCGGCAACTAACCTGCCATAGACCTGTAGGTCTGGCCTCGGCTTCTATCCTAAAATAGACCAATATATCAGACCTTGACCTCTATCCTATCACAGACCAGTATGGCTGGCCTTGGCCTCAATCCTACCTTAGACCAGTATATCTGGCCTCCGGCTCTGTCTTATCTTAGACCGGTATATCTGGCCTTAGCCTCTACCCTACTATAGACCACATTGTCTGGTATCGGCCTCTATCCTACCACAGACCAGTATGTCTGGCCTTGCCCTCTATCCTACTCTAGACCACTATGTCTAATCGTCGACTCTATTTACCATTGACAAGTAAGCCTGGTCTCTACCTATCTCATACCATAGACCAGTATGTCTGGCCTCGGCATCTGTCCTACCATATACCATTATGCCTGGTCTCGGCTTCTAGCTTACCTGCGCACTTGGCACTGTGTGGCGTGATGTCCGTATCCTAATCGGTAACAATAAAATGACATCAGGTATTTACCCTTTCTTGTCCATTTCATCACTTACTTCTGTCACACCAACTGTGGTGTACAGTACGACAGAGACTCAAGATACAAACTACGTGTGCTTACCGTCTAGGGCGGTGGTTTCACGGCGCTTGAAGTGGGTTACATATTAAAACATGTTTAACTTCCTGGTTTTGTAAGGACGGAGCCAGTCAGTCATGCATTACAGTATATGCTACCAACTGGCCAACCCAATGCTAAAGCAGTTTATACATCTTTCTTTACCTACAGTGTGAGTTTCTGAAACTATCCCTTATGCATTAATGGTACTGTCTAGACTGTATATAAATGTAAATAATGTATTTTTACATATGTATTCATTCTCCTAAGCATACCTGTGTTTGTATCAATTTACAGATACATATATATTATTTACTAAATTCTTACCTAATCACAGCTTGTTTCATTGTCTACTTGGCCTAGTTCAATGTTCTTGTGCACTATCTTAGGTACATGATATTCATTTAAAATAATTATAATCTTTATTGTGGGATTGCTGTAATAGCAGCGTTAAATTCTGATTGTGTGGCTCAGACACTGGGCGCATTTCTTTGGACCAGGACCGGTAGGTTGCCCGGTATACCTAAGCTCTTCCGGACCTTCCGATCCGGCGACACCGCATGTCAATGAAATGTTCACACCGGCCATGTCCGTTTCTTTCAGGAGCAATGGAACCAGTCTAGACAGTCACTTTTCAGTCGCCATCTTCTCATGCATGTCCCGTGTTGTTTTGAACGGGGCACATCGGCATACCGAATGAATGCGGACGCACCCGACCCGGCTGAAAGAAGTGTCGCACGGTATACCGACGCGTAAGGTAAGGTAAAGAAATGCGCCCACTCTGAAGAGCAGGCTATACACACTACATAAAGGGTCCCAGCTTTGTAAGCAACAGTTTTGTGTAGGAGTGTTAGTCATGATAAAACCGCTTGATGAGTATCACGTGGCCCATTGGTGAAGTTTTTAGAGTAAACTTAACGCCTGGCAAAACATGCTTCACGTGTGTCGTGACATGCAGAATCTGACGCCGTGCAGTAGGATGTTTAAATCACTGACTGCACGTCTTCAGAGAACGACATGTAAATCACTCATTGGTGTCCAACGACTATCTTCCCTTGCAAGGCTTGTTCAATGAAGGCGAATAACGTGTGGATGTCTTGATAAAGCCAGCCCTTGAGAGTTGATGGGGTATAGCCGTAGGACGCGCAGCCTTACATCGACTGGTTACAGCCTGGAGCGGTATTCATATTCCACACGTAGCTTACGCGGGGGATTTACCAGGCCCGTTAGACAGATACTGGCATCGTACCCATTGCATATGCTGTATCTATTGCCACTACAATCATATCTAATTTAAATGGCCCGTAGAACACCGAAGTGCGAGTGTCGGAGCTGAAGTGTGATGCTTAGCCTAAGTATGGTCTATCAACACCGCCTGAACGGTGTGTGGAGGGCGTATGGGGAGGGGCAGGAGCACCGGCGGAACATGACTATGGGATGGGGGTGATCCACGGGTCCCCAACGACACCCACACACCCACATACACACACCTTGTAGTAAGTTACTAGGTATATAATGGCCTGGCTTTCCTTGCCTCCCCTCCCACCCCCCTCGCCCCATTCACACTCGTCCTCTTATTGGTTGGGAAGCCCCCTGGTTATTTAATACACAAGGGCCTACACCCCCCCACCCCCCACCTCCCACCCGCTTCAACGCCGCCAGGCAAAATCCCCGAATCGAAGTCTGCCTCGTGGCCTGGCAAGTAAATACAAGTTATGCCAAGCTAGCTCCAGTATATGCTCATATATTTGCTCAGTAGAGTCTGCCGCGAGGAATAAAATATGCCAAAGGAATAGAATAACGCCCCACTCGTACATATATGCATACACCTATATCTGAGCCTCTTTGGAGTTTTTGTGCCGTAAGGTGACCGCCCTTAGGGGGGGGGCAAGGGGGGGGATGCGTTCTCAAATCACGAAGTATAAATTTCTTTATTCTCAGGTCACGATGAAATTAAATAAAGAACTCCCGGTATACAATGGAAGGGGTGCATACAGTTCATGATCAAGGAAAAGCCTTGATCGAGACGGTCGGCTAATCTCTCATTCCCAGTTATTTTCCTAGTTCCCAGTTTACGGTGAGATGAAAAGCGCATTCCCGAGGAACAGAAATACCCCTTGTCCCCCCCCCCTTAAAGCTGCCTAACGCCAAGTCTGCTTAGACATTATCTGTAAGCGTCGTGCCGGTCCTACGGAGCGCAGGAGAGCCACAACCCAGGCCGGTTAATTATGTTTTTCACGTCCTAAGTTGAAGGTCTTTTTTTCAGGTCCGGTAAAAAAAGTATTTGAAAACCTTCGACTTTAAAAATTTAACTTCACCGGCCTGCCACCTTAAAATATTCTCACTGTGGCTCTTCTTAGCTGCCGTACGGTCCACAGTGAATGGCGTGAAGGTTTTCATTGGGTGAGGTGTTTATATCGGGATGACGAAGCGTCTTGATATTGGCGCCTGTGATGTAGACAGTAGCGTGTCGGAGTATATTCCGTCGCCGATATCCACGGTCGGGTAACCAGGCCACCGACATTGCCAAAAACGTTAAAATGTTAAGATGGGTAAAAAAACGATTTGTCTCCTAACGTGCTCCAGTCGTTAGTGGAAGGTAATTGAGAAAACCTTTGAACAGCTTTCGTCCACATGTTAGTATTAAACAGTTGGCGCCTCGCCTAAAAACATCTTTAGTTCATACCAATCTTTTGTGTTTCCACGCTTATATTATCGAGCTCTAAAGCCCCAAATAGTAAAAGGGACTACTTTTTCCCTGTGTTATCGCATGTGCCGAGTTAAATTCTGGGAGCGACGAAAGTGACGTCAAAGGGGAATACAAACGCATGTGATTTTACATTGAGGCTCATATTCTCTCTGCTCATTGGCTTGGACTCAACGAAAAGCACTCAACCATCAGAACAAACATGCTACTGACAACTGATGCATACGCACTGCATCAAAGCTCACCTATCAATTTTGTGACATCATTGACTGATAGAAGGGTTTAGATTTTTGAATGCGAAATTTAGACCATGTGAGGGCCCCCCCTCACACACACACACATTTTTTGAAGAAGAACGTTATCTGAGGCGGCGTGGATCCCCGCCCCCCCTCCCCAAGTTTTCACTCGCCCCTCCCCACCCCCCGGTCCACAAAGCAATTGCTGGAACTGTAGCAGCCCTTCATTTTCACTAATGATAATGAAAATTGGCGAGCTGCCAGAGCTTGATGAAAAGCCAATCAAATTGTCTAACTCCCAGCTAACTCGTGCTATTGCTATCTTGATAGACGGTCTAGTACGCGAATCATTACACCATAGAGACCCCCGGTCTAGTGCGCTAATCACTACACCTGGGAGGCTCCCGGTCTAGTGCGCTAATCACTACACCTGGGAGGCCCCTGGTCTAGTGCGCTAATCACTACACATGGGAGGCACCCGGTCTAGTGCGCTAATCGCTACACCTGGGATGCCCCCGGTCTAGAGGGGTAATCACTACACCTGGGAGGCCCCCGGTCTAGTGCGCTAATCACTACACCTGGGAGGCCCCCGGTCTAGTGCGCTAATGACTACACCATAGAGGCCCACGGTCTAGTGCGCTAATCACTACACCTGGGAGGCCCACGGTCTATAGTGTGTTAACCGCTACTCCATGTAGGTCCCCGGTCTAGTACACTAACCACTACACCAAGAAGGTCCCCAGTCAAGTGCACTAACCACTACACCAAAGAGGTTTCTGGTCTACTGCTATACAAAGGAGCCCCCAGTCTAGTGCACTTCATCAGGGAGGCCCCCAATACAACTACAGCCAAGCAACTGAACGTAAAGCACTAAACCGCGAGAATAATATACTGAACGTACAGCACTCAACCGTGAGAACAATATGCGCCCGCAACAAAATATAAACTGCCTGAAAACTTACCTGTCAATCTTGTTACACCATTGTCGAATTTTTTAATAACGCTCAGATGCAATTCTCCCACAAATAAACCAGCCGGACCTCTACTATTGGACGAACGCGTTCATATACATTTTGTGGAATAAAAACTGTAATCTCTTACTAGGAAACACATTCTTATTTGTTTATCGTTCATGGAAAAAGTTAACTTTGAGCTGAAGACAATCGTGGCACTAACATTTTAAATTTCAGTAATTGAACCTTCAACTCTTCATGAAGCATTCGTGGATGTATGTTTGTATATTCACACCCGGTAGTTGCCCGTTGGTGGTGAACATTTCAGACCCCGTTCGGTGAGCTCGCCCAGTCCGCCTATATGCGCAGGATGAAGGCTACAACGTTCTTCTGGAAATTAGTAATGGGGAGGGGGGGGGGGGGTAGGGGGGCACTCTCCACAAACTGCTTTCGGTTTACATATTTTGATAGATTACATATAGATTTTAATTTTGCAGCCGTTTTCTTCAAAGGAAAAGTAACCACGAGATTGCGTCACCCGTAGGGTGAGATGACGTAAAATGTAAAATCCAGATTATGTCTTCGGTCCACTACAATGACCTTGATCTTAACAGTTGACTTGACTGTAACTTTGACCTGTGGCCAACAGACATCGCTAAAGAACTTGCACGGATATCGATGAGCACATCTATACGACGAAATGTTGCGTTTTGTGGCCTACACAGAGTGCACTGCGCACCCTGAAATCCAGATTTGACCATTCAAATTCGTATTTAGCCTCTTAGATCCAAATTTGATACCTCAGATCAATATTGACCCCTCAGATCCAGCAGCTCCATAACTGTCGTCATGTTGAGCATCCTCTCAATTGCTAGCCCCATCAAAAAGTAAAATTCAGTCTTCAGTTTCGCCCCCAGGTTCAACGATCTCACTCGGTGGACATCTGAAACCAAACTACCCGTTTATTCAGTTTTGGTCTACATTTCTAGTTTCTACATCCATATCATGCACATTAGTTTCATAGAAAACTACTCAATCATCTCTCTACCTCAGCTTGACCCCCCACCCCCTCCCCCCGCCTTCCCCACACACAACAGTACCCTCGCCCCGCGGCAGTCGGACCGGGGGCCACCCTCCAGGCAGACGGGGGGACCACCCTCCAGCCAGGCGGGCCTGATGCGGCCTGACGGAGCGCTATTCCATAGCGACCCATGGTGATCTAAGGTCGCTGACTTTTTGATGAAGTGTCTATAAGGCCATTGGTGGACACGACATCTGGGTGACATATCGCCTCGCTAAGCTGCCCCGGTGTGACATGCGAGCCAGACGGGGTGGCCTGTCTACCCCCGCACGTGATCGCCCAACGCCTCGCAGTTAGTTTTGATAAGCAGATTAGCGCGCTAATTAACTAATCTAATTAGGCGATTTGCACAATTCCGAAACGTTATACAAGTTACCTACGGGCTCAATACGTGACATAATGTACAGCGTCATTAAATGAAAACTGTGAACGTTATAGCGACTTTCCCGATATTTGGTCCCATCTACCAATGGTTAAGGAACAAACAAAAAAAATCCTGTGACCTTGGCCTTTGACCTACATACCCCGGGCCGCTAACGAACTTGACCGAGCCATGTCGAATATCTATCGATGGGTAAAGTTACAGAACGAAATGTTGCGTTTTGCGACCTACATAGCGCGCGCACACGCACACACACACACACACACACACAGAGATATACCAACGTAGTGATAGATGCCGTAAAATCGAAGATTTTACGTCATAACGAGATTGTCAAGCATAGCTTGCGAAAGACGAAAATCGGGGTGATAGGTGCAATTTGAACCTGTTAGTACCGACTGCGACTATGTACATGCAATATCGACCCGGATTATAGGCCGAAACGTCACCAAATATTGACGAAGTTAGGCGGAAAAGCATGTTTGATAACCTTGACCTTGATGTGATCTTGACCTTATAAGCGTGACCTTGATCAATATAGTACTTTGCGCCCAAATACCAATGGCATGTCTCCCGCAAGATATCGTTTGTCTGACATGTCCCCTTCATGGAGCAATTGAGCAGACCATGTTCCCGCCAAAATGCTTCTGTAGGGTCCCATGTGAAATTTTGGGAATTTTTAGCGGGAAAACTATTTGGGCGATTTGCACAAATGTTTGGTTTCACCACTGTCTGAGGTGGGTTACATATTGAGGCATGTTTAGCGTCCTGGTTCAAAAGAGACGGAGCCAGTCATATGTTACAACATGCTACGAACCGGCCAAGTATCTCCAGTGAGCGCTAAAGCAGCCCATACAGTTTTGTTACCTATAAAATGGTATATATCCACATACCCCTCTCCATCTAGACCCCCCCCCCCCGCCCCCAAGTCAACCGCTGCATGATGATTGTACAGCAGTCTAAATAGTTATATCCCCGTATCCAGTCTATTCGCATGTTTTTGGCTACTAGAATCTTTGAGGCAAGGAGAAAATTAAGAAAACTATGAACGCCCCATTCATGCATATATTTGCATAAATATGAGCCCCTTCACTGTTGCAGCGTTGGATAGCGGCGTCTGTCACTGAACCGTGAACACCCCGTGTGCACTTCCCGGTTGTGGCACCCCCGTCCGACCGGTTCATGCTGAAGGCCGTGTATATGTCAACATTGTGTTTTAGGTTTCTGACGAACAAAAATAAAATCAAATGTTTATAAAATTGCTCCTTTAGGTTCGCTCCAAAAACTGATCAACGAAGTGACTATACGCCACAGGACCCCGTCATTATATGTCAATCGTTTGCGCGGCTTGACGATATGACCGTGGACGAACTTAATATGGCAGAGCCACTATTTACGATATGTCATAATGCATTCATGTATTTTCTAATGTATGATCGGTAGGGCATAATTACTCAGCCCATCGCGATGAGATTTTGAGGGTCGCCATCTGCCGACTTCGTGTCTGGTGTAACGTGGTGTGATGCAGTATCCTGTCCGGGTGCATAACGAAAGAAACCGGTACGAAGGACCAGACAGTATCCAGGGAAATCTCTGTCATCCTGAGAGATTGGAACGTTTTACACACATTGACAGGTAGATACATGCGTGTGCTTAACGTGTATGATGTTTGGGGTTTGATGGTGGTATTTTGTATATTTTTATGTAATTGCGGAGACATGTGCCGGCGTTGTGTTAAAAGGCGAGATGAGAGTTATCAGAGGGTCACCGGTTGAACTGTATGCAAGTTAGGTCTATCGAGAATTAACTATACTTGTTGGCGTATCATATTAATTTGATTACATAAATTGGTTTAATGCATGGTCTCTGACTGGTATTGATATTGTAGCGGGTGGTTAATTTGTTTCCTTATTTTCAGGGTGTTTTACCGGTACTTACCCGACGTTTTACGGGTGTTTCGCGGTTGCTACTGACAACCGAATAAATCATTAACATCATTCTGGCGTTTGTGTTTTCCTCACCATCAACATCAGAGCATTTCTAAAACTTCAACTTGAAAATTTCTAGATCTCAAAGTTGGGGAATCTTGGGGTTTGGGCATCGTTCCGATTTATTCGGTTGTCAGTAGCAACCGCGAAACACCCGTAAAACGTCGGGTAAGTACCGGTAAAACACCCTGAAAATAAAGAAACAAATTAACCACCCGCTACAATATCAATACCAGTCAGAGACCATGCATTAAACCAATTTATGTAATCAAATTAATATGATACGCCAACAAGTATAGTTAATTCTCGATAGACCTAACTTGCATACAGTTCAACCGGTGACCCTCTGATAACTATCATCTCGCCTTTTAACACAACGCCGGCACATGTCTCCGCAATTACATAAAAATATACAAAATACCACCATCAAACCCCAAACATCATACACGTTAAGCACACGCATGTATCTACCTGTCAATGTGTGTAAAACATTCCAATCTCTCAGGATGATCTAGAACGAAAATATACTGCGCCTAGAGAACAGAAATAAACCTATGACACGAACAACGGGCATATTGGTCGTCACGACTCATTCAATTTGTAGTTCAAGGCATATGCTATTGAGTATCCATACCAGAGCAGATGTGTTAGACTATATTCATGATCTCACCCCGATCACAGACACAAGGCTTGTAACGATGGCATTGATATACATGGTAAATATGCATGGAAACTACGATGCAAAGAGATACGTGACCTAACGTTTCAAATCACATTTGCCTAGAAAAACTTGTTTGCTGTATTTTTCAGTTTTATCCATAATACATGTCTTCAATTAGCTAGTGTTGCTTTGTTTGTCTCGGACTATCGTTTGAAGGGGGCATGACTCTCCGTACGGTTACACTAATTGTGTCATTATTACCTGGGACTGCACCATGCTCATCCTCTCTCCCCGCAGGTTGTACACACACTCGTAGACGCCCAGTTCTCCCTCCTCTTGAAGTTGATCCATCAGATAATCAATGGCCATCAGCGTCCCAGTCCGACCGACGCCGGCACTGCACAAGGGCAGGGTCAAGGTCAAAGTGAATACATGCAAACCTGGGTACTGTAACGACGAGGACCGGTTGGAACACTGACGGGATTCGGAATCATGATCTCTCATTCTGTAGTAAGCTAATCTACCTTCTCGATTAAAGGGATGGTCCCTCTGGCCGAAGACAAGAAGAAGGGCTTGATTTACTGTTGAATGGATATTAGTGGTTCTGTTCATCACCATCTTACAGATATATCTACGCATGAAAATTGTATAGACGGACCGTGAAAGCTTAAGCATAGGGCGTGGGCTGCAATTGACTAAATCAAGTAAGTTATAATGGAATTAAGGACAATTATTGCGAGTTGATAATCGTGTTAACTGTTTACATTAGACTTCGATCTAAACACGCTACAGACAGCTAAAATATTATAAGATGACCCATTCAATAGACAATCGTTGCCTTAGTGACATTGTCTAGAACATCGAAACATAACGCCATACAAAAAAAATTACTTTAACTATAAACCTAAACGGCCCGCCAAACTGCGCGCACCGCGTCTCTTGAGTCAGTGTCTGTAATAGGGCTGTACAGTTCTCGCGGGTTCTATTTCCGGTTTTTTCTAGATCTCAAAGTTGGGGAATCTTGGGGTTTGGGCATCGTTCCGCGTTTTTGAGCCAAGATGCTCTAGTTAAATAGTGACTGTATTCCAGCTAAGATGTAGACACCATGTTGTGATACCTCATGCGTGCATCCTCACCACCCTCCGCTCGCTCGTAAGATCCTCGAACCCTTCGTAACAATTTCGAATCTAAGTGGACCCCCGCCCCCCCCCCCCCCCTTTTAAAAACCTTATCCGTGCCTGAGAGAGCAGCACGGCACTCGATTGCTGTCTGATGATCGCTGCTGGCAACATCTTTGACCTTTGTCACCATGTTTTCACTGTTTCTGACGCGAACGAGGACACGAACACTGACACGAATATTCCGATTTAAATGTCTATGTGACTTGTTTATATGCACACAGATTGAGCAAGTATCAATGTAGACACCTTAAAGCAAGAGCTTCAAATGATAAAACATAAAACATCCGGTGCAAAGTTTACCATGTATACTTTATTCCTTGCAAACATGTCTGGTTAATAGATACATTTACTTTGTACATGCACACATAAAATAGTATCAAACTACTACTGGGGTCAGGGATACTAGGACTTTTTTGACATATCCGTATAAATAAACGTTAATTTTAAAAGGGTAATAAGCTTCCTTCAATGAACACCCATTGTGTGTGTATATCGCTAGCGTAAGACTATGGTTATGGTCCCGCAGTGAATAGATACAAACCAGCCAGTGAATTATTATTACAATTACTTGTGTAATAGTTGTGATAAAAGCAACGTCTTATCCCATGCGCCATTTTGTATGAAAATACAACATAATAACCAAGCGTGAGACAAATGATGTTCTTGGGTAATATCGTTACATTAGAAGAACAATAGGAAGATGTGTGCATTGATGGCATCCGGGAAAGCAAGTTATCCTGTCAGCTCAATAGCTCAAATCCTGCTGTCACGTCGTTGCAATAACCTAACCAAATGACGGTGTAAATGGTAGCACCATTCATCATACAAGCCACAAAGTAGCTTGCTATGACGTCAGACTATGACGCAACTGGTATAAATAATCCGTTCGTAACCCCGTGGTCAAAGAACCTTTTGAATAATCATAATGTCGAAACGATTGACGTCATCACAGTCGTATCTTCCATTAGTTTTGCCAGTATTGGCCCAGTTCGTGGGAATAACACGTGTTTCATTTGTATGTACTTGTTGAATTACCCAGAATTTATTGCACCTCCTACTAAGGATTAAACAGGTTTACGCACGAACTGTTGATACATGAAATAAAGCCGCGAAGAACATACATAGTGAATACCAATACAATCAGTAAGGTCGTGATAATGATACAATACAGTCATCCGTGAAGCAAAGCCCCGTCTTAAATGTGTAAAAATAAGTCTACTCTCTGAGTATTATTTCATGTATGAAGGGTAAATTACACATGTGGAAGCATAGAACCAAGTATTGATATTGATAATGGTATAACCAGTGTATGAAGCGCGTCTATGTGCCATTCTGGTAATCCCCGCACTGTTGGATGTGATTCTCCGTCAGGGTATGCAAGTATTTGTACTGAGCCTGCAAAGAAAAGCAACAACGTAAGGGACGTAATTGACAACTAGCTGCAATAAGGAGGATACATGTTCCAATTGGATTAACCCCCCCCCCCCCCCGGCGTTGGTCATGTTAAAGGGCTTGACCCACGTATTGCTACGTATGGTTCATAAAGAACGTCATTGATTACAAATATACAAATTAAAATATATTGTAACATATTACCAGTTACCTGGCATCACTCAACACAATCCCAGCAACCAAGCATCTCGCTGATTATTGCGCATCACCAAACTTATTCTTAAGCAAGTTTCCAAATTTCTTAATGATGTCACAAACTTGCAACCGTCTTGACGTCACAACATACCGGACACTCGTTCCGTTCCCTTTAACAACACATATACCTGTCTAGCAGTAATGCTAGCAGCTGTTCAAATATATGGGTGTGTAGGGGACAAAGATACCAGGTCTGTCTTTGTAAAGACTAGGGGTTTACTCCTCATCCCTACTCACCGTCGCAGGATAACCCAACAATATACTAAAGCCTCCTACATCAAACCGGCCTGGATGTTAAAGATTTACCGCTTCACACCAAATCCAGGTTCTTTGATAGGTGTTTGTAGACTAATATATTGGCTTATATAGAGAGAGAGGAAGAGGGTAGGGGGGGGGGGGGGGGCACTCACCAGACTGCCGATGAACTCCGGCCTACATTCCTTGGCCTGCTTGACCACGTGGTACAGGTCGACTTCTCCTTCCTCTCTCATCATCTCCAGCGCCGAGAAAAAGGTTATTGCCAACCCACAGAGCTCTGCACCATCCCTGATTAACCACAAATGTGCATTGGATTGCATTTAATTCGTGTCATTTACGGTCATTGTAGCTGTGATTATTTATAGATTGCTACTACATTTCTAACTAGGACGATCATGCCACAAACCAGGTATATAATCATGGTGCAGGATATTAACGTTTCAAACGAATGCATTACCCAGGCACGGGACAGGAATATGATACGTAAACCTAGAGATATATGTGTGAATGTTACCTTGATACCACCACAATTGGGGAGTCGGGCCATTGTTTCTGTCTCTCCTGGACGGAGCTGAACACTTGTAACAGCAAGGAAGACGTCAGGTCTGTGTAACTCTCAACAGGACACTGGATGACTCCAAAACGTACCGCATTCTTTTCCTAATATTAACAAATAATATTAATCACAATAAATAATTAACAGGATCAACAACATGTTTCACGTCGTTAAAATTTATAATAACAATGTAACGATCACACAACAATAACAGTAATATTTCATTAATGGTGCTTTATAGAAAATCAGTTCATGTAAGTATTGTGAAGTTCGCAGCCATCACATTATGTGCATTACATTATCTACAGCATAACTACTTATGTCTGAGCAAAGGCGCAATATCGACATCTGAAAACTGGTTATGAATAATTTCGCACCATTCTCTTCATGGTTGACACCTCAGCGTTGTTCATGTACTCCGCTTCAGCCGGGTGCGTCACCACTTCTGCCGGCTCATCATCCGTTTCCGTGGTAACAGAAATGCCATCGTCATCCTCTTCCGGTTCCTGCGCCGGTGCCGCTTCCGGTCCTGGTTTCGGTTCCGTATGTGGCTGGGCCGCTTTGTCTGTGTGACGACGGTGATCCAGTGTCCGGATGTCAGACTTCTGCGGCTCATTGAAGTCCCCCTTGTACAGCACGGCGTCAAACAGCGCCACTTCTCCGGAGACTGCTGTCTCTGATGACGTCATGGCCAAGTGGTACTGATGGATGGCGACCTCTTTGTTGCTGTCCGATGGCAGCCAGTCCTCCACCTGGGAGAAGAAGCAACCGAGCATCCTTATCAACACGTGTTAATATCAGACTTTTTCTAAATGGGTTTAGGCCCATTGTGTGCACACAAGGGCTGCGCTGGTCCAGGCGAACTCTTCCTGGAGCCAGTCTAAACATTTAAAGTATGAAAGCATTATGACAACTGCTACCAAAAATGTGTCTGCATGCCAATTCGGATGCGGCAACCATACGACGTTGTGTTACCTGTATGTACACTATTCAAGTCAGTCAACAAGGCAAAAAGTTAACGAATTGTTTTAATACGTGAACGAGAATTCTGCTCGCATCGTACATTGTACGGATGCGGGGAGTAGCTGTTCGGTAAGCTATATATATGCGGCCACGCGGTAGCTGCTCTTATTGTAAAATTCGCTTGGCTATGACCACACCATGCACGGGGATGGGTGGTGTGACGGTCATGCTGCGACCGTGTGCTAAATTTGCAAAAACAGTTTTACATATTTGGCAAAAAAATCACTTTCATTCACAGATGACTGAATTGTTCGGCACACAGCCGCTTGCATACTGATACAGCATTGTAGCCTCCAAGATCTGAGACACGTTGCTCGGTAAAACCAGTGTATATCCAGCGGCTCTAGCCAGTCACATTGTGCCATTTGGTAACAGCAACGACCGCAGAGCATCTATCTTGGGGCTGGTGGTCAATGGGTAAGGCCAGAGCAGGGAACCAGCTTACCTCAGAGTCCATGATCAACAATTGAGCTGAAAACTAGTTTGTTCAGGCCGGCGTAGGGAACCAGCTTACCTCAGAGTCCAGGATCACAATGTAACGACATTGGTAATCATGTATCATTCTCCAAAAGTCGATCTGCGTATCCACCAGGGGGGTCTGTGTCGCTATGTATGCTATCTTCTTGTGGTGACTCTGAGTATAAACAATCAGACAACAAGTCACTATTGACGACTAAAGGCACGCTTCTCACTTTTGTTTGGTCTGAAATTAAACATTTTAACCAAATTTCATCAATAATAATCTAATTACGAATATCCAGTATCTTGCCAAACACCATTAAAGTGCGACCCGTTAGCCCAGGAGAACTGAAAAAGTGAGAACTGAGAGCGGTGAGACCAAATAAATGGACGGTAGTAGGTGTTAAGTCGCGGGTGGAGGGAGTGGGTTCATCGTATATCAATATGACTCTGTGCCTACGTTTACAGTTACGGCGTTGATGTAGTCGTTTCTCCCTTTGATGCCGCTGGTTAACGGTACTCTCTTCAGAATCCCTGAAGCCAGATATTAAATAGTCATATAATTTTTCCATAACCACATTTTTATATCAACAGACTTTATTAATTTTAATTTAATTTAATTAATTAATTTTAATTTTACGCAGATATTTCATGTCAGTTATTTTAATTTTCTATTTAATTCATGTACATCATATATATAT
The DNA here is from genome assembly GCA_964019135.1 of Arenicola marina. Lineage (NCBI taxonomy): Eukaryota > Metazoa > Annelida > Polychaeta > Arenicolidae > Arenicola > Arenicola marina. The sequence continues at coordinate 21,640,246 of OZ025254.1, read as the reverse complement.
ATTATGATTATAATTTTATTACTATTATGCACAAGTATTACTTGGGTAAATACTCGGATCCCGATTTTTCTTCTTGTTGACTTTGGATAAAGCCAACTTAGTGTCTTCGTTGATTTTCTTCGGTTTTGCCTGTTCGAGAGCCTAAGCAAAGAAAAAAACAGATAATTGCACTTTACATTTTTCCAATGTCATCTTGTTATTGTTGTCTTACATTGTTCAATATAGCGATCGAATTAAATGAACAAAATGTTACCTGAAATTCCTTGGCAACTTTGTCGAAGGAGATACCTTCCTTGAATGTTGCGCATGGAATGGTTGTGTCTCCCAGCGTCACGATCTCCGCGACCGCATCGTGAACGAAAATATACTGCGCCTAGAGAACAGAAATAAACCTATGACACGAACAACGCGCATATTGGTCGTCACGACTCATTCAATTTGTAGTTCAAGGCATATGCTATTGAGTATCCATACCAGAGCAGATGTGTTAGACTATGTTCATGATCTCACCCCGATCACAGACACAAGGCTTGTAACGATGGCATTGATATACATGGTAAATATGCATGATAACTACGATGCAAAGAGATACGTGACCTAACGTTTCAAATCACATTTGCCTAGAAAAACTTGTTTGCTGTATTTTTCAGTTTTATCCATAATACATGTCTTCAATTAGCTAGTGTTGCTTTGTTTGTCTCGGACTATCGTTTGAAGGGGGCATGACTCTCCGTACGGTTACACTAATTGTGTCATTATTACCTGGGACTGCACCATGCTCATCCTCTCTCCCCGCAGGTTGTACACACACTCGTAGACGCCCAGTTCTCCCTCCTCTTGAAGTTGATCCATCAGATAATCAATGGCCATCAGCGTCCCAGTCCGACCGACGCCGGCACTGCACAAGGGCAGGGTCAAGGTCAAAGTGAATACATGCAAACCTGGGTACTGTAACGACGAGGACCGGTTGGAACACTGACGGGATTCGGAATCATGATCTCTCATTCTGTAGTAAGCTAATCTACCTTCTCGATTAAAGGGATGGTCCCTCTGGCCGAAGACAAGAAGAAGGGCTTGATTTACTGTTGAATGGATATTAGTGGTTCTGTTCATCACCATCTTACAGATATATCTACGCATGAAAATTGTATAGACGGACCGTGAAAGCTTAAGCATAGGGCGTGGGCTGCAATTGACTAAATCAAGTAAGTTATAATGGAATTAAGGACAATTATTGCGAGTTGATAATCGTGTTAACTGTTTACATTAGACTTCGATCTAAACACGCTACAGACAGCTAAAATATTATAAGATGACCCATTCAATAGACAATCGTTGCCTTAGTGACATTGTCTAGAACATTGAAACATAACGCCATACAAAAAAAATTACTTTAACTATAAACCTAAACGGCCCGCCAAACTGCGCGCACCGCGTCTCTTGAGTCAGTGTCTGTAATAGGGCTGTACAGTTCTCGCGGGTTCTATTTCCGGTTTAGGTCTTTTGGGGACCAACAAAAAAACACGTGCTCTTAGAACGAGTGCGCATCACGCTGGTGCCTTGCTGCAACTGCGTGACTCGCACTCATTGGAGTCAACGTTTTAGTGTTGGGAACCGGCCGGCTGCGCGGTTTGTGCGTGAAAAATCGAGTGGGTGTGAAACTATTTTCGTTTGCTTTGGTCCAGGCATGGCTAACTATAAAATCATGATATAATTAAAGATAAGACATTTATCTCTCCATAATGCATGTGGTCACTTCGATGAGGCTGTTGGAAGCGTTGTATTTTGAGCCAAATCATCGATGTTTACAGTTCTACGACAAACGGAGCACCATTGTCATCACCTGCTCAGTCCATATAAGGAGCGTTGTTACGTAACCATAGATACCGCGCGCAGACACGCGATGATGATTACGTCATACGACATGGAAAACCCCGCGCAGCACATCAGATCGCCTGACCCTGACAGTCACTCATGAGACAACCGCATTCTGGTTTATCAACTGCCTAATCGCTTATATATTACATAAATCTACTCGGATGGTTATAATACGGATATGCACATAACTTCAGTGGTTATTTTTGCTTCCAAGGACAGCTTTAGCCGATCTTGTGTGTGAGGTGAGTGAAGGCAAACAACCGGAAGGTTGGCAGCACGTACAGGCCGTTGATGCTAGGCATTGACGTAGAGCATATATGTATCCCTGTCTCGTGGGCGATAAGATCCCGAAGTAACTGTACAGCCCTATAGCTATCAGGTTATATATGCATTAAATAGGAAGCAAAAGTCCAGTACGGAAGGATCTCAAAGTAAGTCACGAAAACCAATAATCATAATCATAGTAAATACTAATAGCGCTAAATATTCATGGCGGGCTACTACGTATTAATGTCGGAACAATTTGCAATCAATGCTACATTACAATATTTAGGCTTAGAGGCTAAGCACGAAAGAACATACGGCTGACACCAGGCCACCAACCAGGCATACATTATACGATCACATATTTGTATTATTCACATGTCGTAAAACTAATATAACAATAGCGAGAGTTGTGGGGGTGGGGGGGGGGGCGTTAGGCAATTTTTTTGGTTAACTTCAAGCTTACCAGCCATTTCAGTATCATGAAAATTAAAGGTTGCTATAGAACACCGCAGTGAAAAGCTGCAACAGTACACTGCAATTAAACTCAACCCGTTATGCCAAACCCGCCTTATTACTATTATTACGAGTTGAATATAAATTAAAGGTTACACGCATACACCGTTCGAAGCCAAACGTTTAGCACCTACACGCGTTCCCACATCTTGTGAGTCAGCATCCTTCTTTGCATCGGTATGTCGTGAAAAACAAACGCGGCACGCATAGCTAGGCAACTAGGCAATCTGTCGGGCCCTTAAACGCTATAACCACAATTCGTTTATGCGTGACGTCATGTTTCGTTGTTCTACGCAAAGTAACTATGGCAACGATTGACAACTGAAGGGGCCACAGGGCGGTTTGGGTCAGATTACACGGTATTGGCGGCCTCCAGATTTAATGCTATGATACTCGAAATAACATTTGTCGGCAATGACAAAAATAGATCATAACTGATGTCGTTTGGTATTAACCTGCAGTGAATCACTGTTGATTTTCCAGCCACCATGTCCCGTCTCATTCTCCTGAGAGGGTTGTGATGTCATTGGGTACCACGTGATCCAGCCACGAGATGAAGTGCAGCTGCTTCACGTATCTCCATTCGTCTGGGTCGTCACGCTAGCAAACAAAAGTGTTATTGCTTCACGTATCGTTTTTCAACTTATCCTGTGTCAGTGCTTCAAATATCTCTCCTGTCTCTAATGAACGATATTCAAAGATTGATGGATGAATACTGGTAGTTGATTCCCGTAAGGATACAAAGTAATCACTAACATTAATAATAATCAGTCAAGCTATGCATAAGCAATATGCTTTTTCGCTATGAGGAAATGCAGCCAACATTCACTATGCGCAACCTTATGATTGTAAATTAAGTTACACTTTTAAAATGGTGATGGCGAATTCGGGGTGAGTTTTTCTTGTGTTGTTTCCGCCCAATGTGATTAGTTGCCTTGGTCTACGTTGTCGGAGAAAACTGATCCCATCCGGAATATAGTCAACCAACCATTGCCACTGCAAAGGTCCTCAGAATAAAGTCTGGCCAATACACGGTCGACTTGTTCTCCACGATGAAGATACCGTATGACGTGGACCCTTCCTCGGGCCAGTATCGCTCACATTTCCTTTTCTGGAAGGACATCGTCAAGTTTTATTTTAGACGCTAATGGTGACGCCAATTAGCCTTAACATGGAGACGATATGGAGACACGCACACAGACTGCCATTCGGCCCGAAACCAAAATCGTGTGACGGCGGGAATAAACCCGAAAAGGAAGGAGATCAACACTGAAGATGGCGTACAGCTTGCATTGAAAAGGGCATCTTCACATTAAGGGGAAGGGGGACACCCCCCCTCCCCCTCTGCATTCGCCGCTGGTATCTCTTCATACCCATTCATTATTTGGCATCGACTAAATGACTTTCGGTATTTAGTCCATCGTATTTACAAACCAGGTTGTACCTTGTCTCCTTCCTCAACCTTTGTCAGCATGACGACCAGACCCACGTCCTGTTCCCAGACCATCCGCCAGAAGTCGTTAATCGTGGTGTGGGTTGGACCTGAAGTATATATCCAAGCCATGACATTCCAGTGTCAGGCATTGTGAAGGATGTTATCGAAATTATTTAAAACAATAATGTGGCAATTTATTAAATAATTACTCATCATACTCATTTTCACGGTCATCAGAGCAAAAGTTGGTCTTCATTAATTGCGGGAACTAATATAACAATATTCTCAATAATTTCACTATGATTGCCATTGATATTTTATAGTTCTTATATTATATTTTATGTCATGAAATAACTGGTAAGACATTGAAAAGAGGTATTAGTAAACAACAGTAAACCACTCGCAGAATACCGTTTAAATTAAAACTGGCGGCAACACCCAACATTACAACTTGAAATGGATGAAATTAGTGTTTTGCGATCTACATCGATTCAGACAATGCTCCAATATTATTCGAGAAATTCTTCACCATGTTACATACCCAAACAAAGGCATGTCGACCGTCTGAATATCCTAGAACGGTCAGTGTGTGCTAACGGGTGTCTATTAATAGCCAAACGATCCGAGCCTGTGTCTTATACACGCACACCGCGTGAACACGCAATGGCGGCCCTACGGTATTCTATGTGTGGCGGTTCAAATGATATCTGTCTATATTTGTTTACCTTGTGAGGCTATGAAGATCTCGTCTTCTCTGTACATCTGGAACGCAACATTATTTAAACATAGGCGCATCGATGGTCAAACAATCAATGTCTTTCATTTAATGTAATAATGTTACGATGCACACATGACATTAAGAACACGTTGCTGAGACTCAGCATAATTATTATGAACAGTCGGTGAAATTAGCATGTAAAATGTAGCGTTGCCAGCTGAAACACTGTAAGATGTAGCGTTATGAGCTGAAACGCTGTCCAATCTGAGACTATTGGTAACATATAGCGGACCTTGATGAAGCTGGCGTTGATATACTGCGACTCAATCTCCTCGCCTTGTTGCTCCAACGTCACTCGGTTGCGATCGTCTAAAACCAAATTTCGAAAGAGGAAATATTTTTTTGTCGTTATTGACCGACAAACTAAACTACCACTTTACTAATTGTTATGCAGCTAAAAAAAGAAAAATATATATCTTCTGCTGCTATATCATCGTCGTATTTATAGGTAAGTGTCACAAGAATTTGTGTCTTCTTTATCTAATATATCACGAAGCATGTTATCAGCATTCTGTTACTCTCTGATTCGTTATTAGAACTGAATCTGTGTGTTGGAGAGATTGAAATAATGTACTCACATGGCAGTATGTTGAGAAATCTGTTCCTGGTTTTGTGTATGGGTCGCACCGCTTCAGTGCAAGGGTGGAGTCGGTATGGTATGCTCTAGAACCACAACTAAGTCATATACAAATCCGAAATGCATGCACTCTTGATTTTATAAAAGTCACAAGACGTATTTCTTCTTGAACACGAAAGCCACGAAAGAAAGGGTCGCTCTCAACAAGGACATAATTCATTGTCAAGTTAACACGCATTTTACGCCTCAATTGTTATCGGTTAATCCAAATGTTTTTAAAAACGACTTCCAAAGATGTATAAAGCTACTCACACAGCGGATATCCACTTATGCGAGGGATTTCAAAATAACGTTCCTAGCGTTGTTGAATGTAGCCTTATGAAGCCGCGGTTATATTTTAAATTATTTTACGGGTTAAGCATTGGTGTATGATCATCTTTAAGTGTCAGGCGGTCTTGCCTTAAATTCCTGCGCCAAAGCCCCCTTCGACTTCTGCCCGGTCACGTAACTCGGGAAGTCCTCTCCTGGGATCTTACGGAGGAGTTCGGGCGCAGGTTCTGCCGCTGAGAAACAATACAGACGTCATTTAACTATGGTAGTCTACATCCAATGTACGTCATGCAACAATAGCAGTCTGCATCCAATGTACGTCATGCAACAATAGCAGCCTACATCCAATGAACGTCAGACCACAATAGCGGCCTACATCCAATATACGTCATATAATAATAGCGGTCTACATCTAATGTACGTCAGGCAACAATAGCAGCCTACATCCAATACACGTCATGTAATAATAGCAGTCTACATCCAAGGTACGTCATGCAACAATAGCAGTCTACATTCCATGTAACTCCTGCAACAATAGCAGTCAAAGTCCAATGTACATCATGCAACAATAACTGTCTACATCCAATCTACATTCAAAGTATGTCATGCAACAATGGCATTCTACATATAATGTACGTCAGGCAACAATATCAGCCTACATCCAGTGTAGGTCATACAACAGTATTAGTCTCCTTGAAGCGCCATATTAAATGTTGGCTGGATGCGCTGTACAATTGAAGGGTGGGGCTGCCTATCAACATCTGAACAACTAAAAAAAATGTATGGAATCAAACAACACACTCGGTATAATAACATAAGCCATACAATTTAATCAGGATCAGATTGAGTACTGTTATACAAAAGACGCCGATAACTATTCATTATAAAGCATAATCTCGCAATAAACGTGAGAATTATCTGCCGAAAAGTTGCACCTGTGACGTCAGTGGCTTCCATGTCGTGTTGACCACTGGAGTCTATGGGTTTAGGCGCGGTCAATAGGCGTGTTATCGTGAGCGATAATCGGGAGAGTCTCGCCGACAACTGCGGCTCTCTCTGCGTCACTACCGGTTCACTGTCGTCGCCACGTGGCGCCAACTGTTCCTTCTGGCCTCGTTTTGGGAAATGCAGCGGCAGAAGGGACGATGTCTTTGGCTTTGATGAGCCATCATCGTCAGCACCACTTCGCCTTCTCCTGTGGATATTAATTTTCAGTGGAATGTGATGCGTGGCAAGCAAATATAAAGGAAGACATGCACTTAACATAGGTATTTTTTTTTTAAATTGTTTTTTTTATTTATTACTTGTTATTATTAAATTGTATAATTCTTTATTTGCTTGTACTATTGCTAAATTCTTTCTACGATTATTATTCTGTTGGTATTATTACTTCATTGTTTGCCATTATTTGCTATTTTTTATTTATTAGTTATTATGTTTGCATTTTATGATGAGATTCGTGCCACACTAGTTCTATTCTCGCTAGTGTCGCTAAACGTTATTATTATTATTGTCATCAGTATTGTGCTGTGAGGCTTGGTTTCATTCAGTTGCGTAAGAAATGTGGCAGAATTAATTTAGCTGCCTGCCTTTCGCTTTTAACTGAAACAATTTGTGATAGTTCCAACGCCGGAGAGGAATTACCAGTAGGCACTTTTGCTTAATAATAAGGGAAGCCTTCAGCAAAAACGGAGAGTAAAATTACATCATTGCCCTATTATATCTACTAAACTAAACTACATATTAATTAACATTCACACAATATTACGGCGATCAGGTTGGGGTCGTAACAAAAAATATGTCATCCACCCAGTAACGTACAGATTAAACACCTAGTGACACGCCAGAAGAAATTCTGCTCATATTATTCGCCTGTGTTACCCACTTACATCCCCGGGTTATAATTCCCGGAGAGTCAGTGGGAGTAATATTGGAGTGAATTGCATAGCTAAGTATAAGGAGGAAAGATTATGGCCATACAAACCCACAAGAAGACCAACAAGGTTTCATATGGAATATATGATTGTCCCTATTGATTGGATTAACGAAATGTACTCAACTCAATATAATCTCTCGAAAACAGATATCGCCAAATAGATAAAACAAAAATCGCTTGTAAATCCTGTGACTTCAAAGAGTAATTACCAAACATCGCTCATATGCAGTGGGCCAGGGAAAAAAACAGAGGGGACCTTTTTATTTGTGTATTTTTGATAGACAAAGCTAATGTTAAACCAAACATTCACGGCTCCAAGACTAAGATAATCGGAGGCACCGTGCAGACAGGACATCAATTACCTACCTGATGATGCATATTACCAGCAACACCACGCCCACCACTAGGACCACACCAGCCAGGACGCCACCGACGATATACGCGGTTCGTCTATCAGCATTATCGTCCCCTAGACTATCCGTTACGTTTTGTGGATCTTCAAGTCGTGTCGCCTCCTCCGTTTGTTGCCCAGTCACCCTTGAAGTTGTCCTGGATGGCGGCTGCGTGGTGGTAGTAGTCCTTTCTACAGGGGACGGCGTCTTATCCCATACGGATGCGTCAGGTCTGCTGGTTGCGCTTGTTGTACTTGTCGGTGATGGTGTGTTTGTCGGTGATGGTGTGTTTGTCGGTGATGGTGTGCTTGTAGTTGGCGCTGCCGTATTAGTGGACATAAAATGACTTCAAGAGACTACCGTGAATACATATCAATGGGCCAGTGTATGTCATATAAATTAATTCAGAAGTGGATTAACATAATCACGTATGTTACGAAAACAATTAAACAACAAACTTATCACAAAATCATATTTTACCTTTATCTAATCTGATCACATAACATTGTTTTGCAGTCTCTAAACTAATTAGGGTCCACCAAGGGCGGATAGAGGGTTTACATACATATGCACCGCGATCCATTTTTGATATAACCCTCGTTACAGGAGCAGTTGGTCCAGTCGCCTTGGCGACGACATATGTGCTCACAGCCTCCGTTGTTGATCTGGCACTCTGCAGAAAATCATCGTGTGCTAAATATGAGTAATGATGCACCTGCCATTGGCTAAGAATGTTGTTCGGCGCACACAAGGATGCTTGAAACAATTGTAGCAGTCGACGTTGAAGCTAATGCTTGTTTGCATATGGCTCAATTACGAGTGACGGTGCAAAGGCTTTGTCCAAATGAAAAATGGAAGCATTGAAAGTTTTGTACAAACCTAACCAGATAAGTTGAACTGAGGTAACAACGATAGCGTTATGTGTCGCACCTCGACGACCCCCGTTGTGCGACTGAGCATTCAGCGTTAAACACATGAATGACAAAGATACAGCATTTAAAAGTACATGATCGGCAAGTTGATGAATGAAATGTACATGGATGGCAAGTATATAAATGAAATGTTGCATATAGCATAAGGAACCCTGGCCCCGGTTACCCGCCACGAGGAGGCACATACATTCTATTTGAACCCCGTTCTTATGCAATGTTTACCTTTCGGTTGACTTTTGGCAGCCCCACCGTTGCTTGCCACGTTTTTGAGCAGCCTTGCTAATGCTCCGCTATAACGACATTCTGAAGCCAATATAGCGCTCGAATATCGTTCTTATCCACTGCGTCAGGCGTCTAACAAATTACCGTGACACGTTTCCTTTGCAATGTGAAGGTCATCAATGGCAATATCTCCAAGGTGTCCGTCTCCGCACTCGGCCATAAACACCACCTGGAAATACGCCAAGAACAACTTCCAGTGGCCGGTCAAACGTGGTGGGTTTAAAGGGCTAACTCCCTCCCCCCTCAAGTAGGGGGTGCTAAGGGCTGTTGAAATCGACATTTTATCTGATTTCAGCATGACTTTAGCCTGCGCAAATCATGTTGTTCGTGGAAACTGGACATCACATACATATATCAGCTGTCTCACCCGGTCTCCTGTCTTAAAGCCCTCGACGTTGACCGTCACTCTGTGCCACATTGTGTCTTGATGTCCACTCTTGGTAAACGCTGCGGCGCTGTTCTCTCCCCGCGTATCCACGAAGACCACCAGCCTCCCGATGTGGTGGCCATACATGTGGTACTGGAAACGGATGCACACATCGCTTGTGTACTCAATGGCAGGAGTCTGGATACTGAATCAACAAGTGACAGATCGTTATTATTAAAGCAATAATCATGCCAAGCCAACGTGAAATTTGATAGAGTATTTGCAAATGACTTCAACTATTTGCGCATGTCCAAATGAATTACACATAAGTGTAATTCAATGTCACATATATACAAATTATTTTAACATATGCTCAATTCAATTCAAGATATGTGCAAAGACCTATATTTGGACATATGTGCAAATGGATTGCACATATATGCAATTGATTTGGACATGAATTGATTGCAAAACAATTGTCCAAATCAATTTTACATGTGATTTTTACATGCAAGTGAATCTAAATGAGTCAAGAAATAGTTGCAGAATAAGGGAAGGACATACCATAACGTTATGTTCAATAACACAATACGCTGTATTCAATTCTGTACTAAACATTTTTATACAAGCAACCTTCACCAGTTGCTTAGACCTACGCACTAGGCTTTATCTCCCTTCACTCTCCCTTCACCATTCGATGACTCGATGTACATGTACCACCGGCCTTCAGCTGCCTTTTCGGGACCTGTATCGCATTCAGACAACAGGACAATGAAGCATCGTAGCGAAGCGGCGATAATTGATATTGTTGTTGTTGTTTAACATCTATGTTATGGACCATATATCGATCCTAAATTGGACTGAACCTCCTGGCACCACGAAATAACCCGGATAAAGAAGTAATATCCATTGGTGTCAGGACAATATGGTTCTGTAATGCAGCATATTTGAGTCATAAGAACGTGGATTTTACATAAGTTAACGTCGTTAAAAAACTACATTACCGGATAGCAATGGGTCTTTGGGCGTTGCCCTCGGACTCTATTATCTGGTAATTTTTATTTATTCATCGCTTGACGGTGCATGTGCGATGTAATGTTTGCATTTGATGACTCGGTAGGAGACAGGTCTGAATGAGAAATAAATCTAAATTACAGTTGCCAACTGACACGCTAATATAATCCCAGTCGATATAAATATCTAGGCACCACAGTGGCAGAGGGACAAACAATAGTGCTAAACAGGGTCCATGCCTGTGTATGTCAGCAATGATGAAGTACATTATCAGTATGGCCTACTTACCCGCCATGGTGGAAAGGACCAAGGGTAGCAGGAATGCCGCCAGTACTGATGACGTCATCCTTGCTTGGTGACGAAGGGCCGTGCAGTGTTCCTTTACTTCCGTGTTTACCTAGTAAAATAACGCCTTTATTATAAACAGGGAACTTTGCATGACGTTAGTGGAGTTTTTAATGGCCTCGTATTAATGTATTTTGAGCTGTCATTTTATGCGTGTTGTTGATGCTAAATCTGTCCTCAATGCTTACCTTTCTTATCTGTTTCATTGGTAAAATATACGGATGTATATACAGCTTTAATGTCCGTATATTGCCTGTCGTCTTCACTTTCATGTCTTTACGTGTGAATTTTGGAATATACCGCTTTATTCATCCACTTAGTGATGTAATTGTGTCAAGCTGTACGTTATTGAATTTCCTCACAAAATATTTATTTCACTGAATAAAAATATCAGATTTCGCAGAAATAATCTGGACGCACAGTTACATCAAACGTCAACGCGATGATCACAGTTTGATAATGTGATACCCCCTAGATGTAGGGACATGTACGCGGTGTTTCCTAGATCGACGTGTAATCGTAGATCTAGGGTCGGCCTCGACATGAATAACATTCAATATGAGTTTTTCTATAAAATATTAACATAGAGACTTACGGGTGTAACATGTAAGAGCATTTATGCTGTCGTCGAAGAGCCATCTTTTACCCCCCCATGTAATTTTAATGTGTTCTGTATTACGCGTTATATACCTATGTGAAGTTAAAGTTCGCGCCTAGGGCGTTGGCGCAGCAGCGCACGACAGGCCGCGCGGGTTAATTGTTTGCGTAGAAAGATTTAGGGTAGTGCGGTATGTTTACCCAGGAACGGGTGTGGCCGGATGCCGGCTTCTCATTGGCTACGCACCCACGTGCCTCGGCCATGTGAGGGGTGTGGTCGAATGCCGGCCTCTCATTGGCTGCCGGCATAACCACGCGCCTGGGGCATGTAGACAAAGATAGCGTCAGTCTAGTGGAAACTTGCAAGAAGAAAAGTCGATTTTTATGTGAAACCCACCCACCATCTCATTTGATATAATTGTACATGGTTGGTTATGTATCTTGTGTTATGTGTTTGTTTGTCAAAATGCTTTTATCATGTTTTGTTAAGTCACTTTGTGTTGGCCGGTGGAAGCCCCACCTTGCGCCAAGGTAGTTTTAGGCGGTCAAGGCAGATGTTTAAGCCTTGACCGCACGTCAAATAAATTGACCAAATTTCTCAACCTACGGTGTTCTCGTCTCATTATTATCGGGCGCAACGAGCTGCGGACTCGCGGGAGTTAGGGGATAGGCGAGCAAGCATAAATGCTACTTAATTTCTACTGCTTCCTACGAATAACAAGGACTGCGTTGCGTACTTCCCCCCTATTATATCCAGTCGCTAGATTATGGGGCCGTATTCATAATCGCCCCTTAGGCTACACTGCAATACTTAGCACTAAGTGGAAGATTTCTTAATCATGAGCGCCACCACAAGGAGCTGGTTAGGCTAAGACGAAAATGCACTTCGTGCGTAAGTTACGAGAGGATTATGAATACGGCCCATAGCCCAGATCAGTATGTTTTGCCTCGGCATATAGCCTGTCATATCCAATCGGCCTCAATCCTACCATAGACCAGTATGTTTCGCCTCAGTCTCGACCGCACTTTAGACCAGTATGTCCGTTATCGGCCTCTGCAATACCGTAGGCCAGTATGTCCGGTCTCGGCCTCTATCCAACCATGGACCAGTATATCTGGCCGCGGCCTCTATCCTACTATATACCAGTAAGCTTGGTCTCGGCCTCTGTCCTAACATAAACCAGTATGTCTGTCCTCGGCCCCTATTCTACCATGGACCAGTATGTCCCGCCTCAGCCTCTATCCTACCATGGACCAGTGTATCTGGCCGCGGCCTCTATCCTACTATATACCAGTAAGCTTGGTCTCGGCCTCTGTCCTAACATAAACCAGTATGTCTGTCCTCGGCCCCTATTCTACCATGGACCAGTATGTCTGGCATCGGCCTCTATCCTACCAAAGACCAATATGTCTCACATCGGCCTCTATCCTACCTTAGATCAGTATTTCTCTCTTCAGCCTCTGTCCTACCATAGAACAATATGTCTCAACTCGGCCTCTGTCCTACTACGGACCAGTATGTCTGGCCTCAGCCTCTATCCTACGACAGAACAGTATATCTGGCCTCGGCCTCTATCCTGCCATAGACTAGTATGTCTAGCCTCGGCCACTATCCTACCATACACCAGTATATCTGGCCTCGGCTTCTATCCTACCATACACCAGTATATCTGGCCTCGGTCTCTATCCTACCATAGACCAGTATGTCAAGCCTCGGCCACTATCCTGCCATAGACCAATACGTCTCGCCTCAGCCTCTATCCTACCATAGACCGCTATGTCTGGCCTTGGGCTTATCCCGCCATAGACAATTATGTCTGGTCTCGGCCCCTATGCTACCATGGACCAGAATGTCTGGCCTCGGCCTCTATCCTGCCATAGACCAGTATATATGGCCCCGGTCACTACCCTACTTTAGATCTGTATGCCTGGTATCGGTTTCTGTCCTACCATGGATCGGTATGTCTGGCCTCGGCCCCTATCCTACCATGGATCGGTATGTCTGGCCTCGGCCCCTATCCTACCATGGATCGGTATGTCTGGCCTCGGCCCCTATTCTACCATGGATCGGTATGTCTGGCCTCTGCCCCTATCCTACCATGGATCGGTATGTCTGGCCTCTGCCCCTATCCTACCATGGATCGGTATGTCTGGCCTCGGCCTCCTTCCTCCCATGGAACTGTATGTCTGGCCTTGGCCTCTATCCTACCATAGACCAGTATGTCTGACCTCGACCTCTATCCTACCATACACCAGTATATCTGGTCTCGGCCCCTATCCTACCATAGACCATTATGTCTCGTCTCGGCCTCTATCCTACCATACATCAGTATATCTGGTCTCGGCCCCTATCCTACCATAGACCATTATGTCTCGTCTCGGCCTCTATCCTACCATATGCCAGTATATCTGGCCTCGGCTTCTATTCTGCCATAGACCAGTACATCTTGTATCGTCCTCTATCCTAGAATAGACGAATTTATCTGGCCACGGCCTCTATCCTTCCATATACCAGTATGTGTGTCCTCGAACTCTATCTTACCATGCGCCAGTATGTCAGGTATCAGCCTCTGTCCTACCACAAACCAGTAGGTCTGGTCTCGGCATCTGTCCTACCTGCGCACTTGGCAATGTGTGATGTGATGCCTCGGCCTCCTTCCTCCCATGGAACTGTATGTCTGGCCTTGGCCCCTATCATACCATGGATCAGTATGTCTGGCCTTGGCCTCTATCTTACCATAGACCAGTTTGTCTGGCCCCGACCTCTTCCCTACCATAGACCAGTATATTTGACCTCACCCTCTATCCTACCATAGACCAATACATATGACCTCGCCCTCTATCTTACCATAGACCAGTATATCTGGCCTCGGCATCTGTCCTACCTGCGCACTTGGCAATGTGTGATGTGATGTCAGTATCCTAATCGGTAACAATGAAGGTACATCAGGTATTTACGCTTTCTTGTCCATTTCATCACATCCTTCTCTCACACCAACTGTGGTGTGCAATACGACAGAGACCCAAGATACAAACTACGTAGGCTCCCCGTCCCGGATGTTGGCTTCACGGCGCCTGAAGTGGGTTACATATTAAAACATGTTTAACTTCCTGGTTTTGAAAGGACGGAGCCAGCCAGTCATGCATTACAGTATATGCTACCAACCGGCCAACCTAATGCTAAAGCAGTTCATACAGATTTCTTTTCCTATAGTTTGATTTTCTGAACCTATTCCTTATGAATTCATGATACTGTCTAGACTGTACATTAATGTAAATCATGTATTGTTACATATGTATTCATTCTCCTAAGCATACCCGTGTCTGTATCAATTTACAGATAAATATATATTATTTACTCAATTCGTACTTAATTACAGCTGCTTTCTTTGTCTTCTTGGCCCCGCTCAATGTTGTGCATTATCGGCCAATTACATGACATTTTATTAAATACATGATGTTCGCATGGGAGCATTTCTTTGGGCCAGGACCGGTAGGCCGCCCGGTATACTCGGGCTCTTCGGGACCTGCCGATCGGTTCTTTTAGGGGCAATGGAACCTTTTCACTTTCCAGCCGCCATCTTCTCCCGAATGTCCCGTGTTGTTTGGAACGGGGCACATCGGCATATTGAATGGATGCGCGCGCACCCGACCCGGCTGAAAGAAGTGTCGGACGGTATACATATATAAGGTGCGTATTCGGTTCACCTTGGGAATATACCCGGGTTACCAAAGAAATGTGCCCACTCTGAAGAGCCGTCTATAAACACAGCATAGGGGGTCCCAGTTTTGTAAGCAACAGTTTTGTGTAGGCGTGTTGGTCTTGATAAAGCCGCTTTATGCGTATAACGTGGCCCATTGGTGAAGTTTAGAGTACAAACAACGCCTGGTAAAACATGCTTCACGTGTGTCGTGACATTCAGAATCTGACGCCGCGCAGTAGGATGTTTAAATGACTGGCTACACTTGAGCGAAGCCGTCTGACGTCTTTAGATAACGACTTGTAAATCACTGGTTGTTGTCCAAAGACTAATTTCTCCTGCAGACCCTGTTCAACGTGTGGATGTCTTCGTGAAGCCAGCCCTTGAGAGCTGATAGGGTCTTACGTAGGAGATTTGCCACGCCCATCAGGCAGATACTGACATCGTGACCATTGCATATGCCGTAGCTATTTGCTGCTACTAGCATATCTAATTTAAATGGCCCGTAGAACATCCCATGCATTGCGTGTGTCTGTAGCTGAAGTATAACGCATTGCCTGAGTGTGGTCTATGAACACCGCCTGGACGGAGCGGTCCACATACGCTCTATGACGGATCGTGTGACGGCGGGGTTGGGGGCGGGAGGGGGAGGTGAGGAATACCGGCGGAACACGCCTGAGGGGTGGCGGTTATCCAGGGTTCCAGAAGTCAGGGTCTCTTTAAAATTCAAGAAGTACGGTTGCGCCCCACTCAAGTAAGATCCCACACGCCTACCCCCCCCCCCCCCCACCACAGACATACACACACCTGGTAGTAAGTTACTAGGGTATATCACCACCTTTACAGCGGATCAGGCTGGGGGGAAGAGTAGGCGTTTTAAACCATTCCGTGCTGAACCCCTATGAAAACGTCTTGTTCCCTGGCCTGGCTTTCTTGGCCTTGCCTCCCACCAACCTCGAGCCATTCACACTCTTATTGTTTGGGAAGCCCCCCGGTTCTTTAATACACAAAAGCGCCTACACCCCCCCCCGCCCCCACCCCACACACACACCCGCGTCAGCGCCGCCAGGCAACATCCCCGAATCAAATCTTTCTCGTGGCCTGGCAAGTAAATAAATGTTATGCCCAGCTAGCTCCAGTCTATGTTCATATATTCGCTTACTGGAGTCTATGCCGCGAGGAATAAAATACCAAAAACTAATAGAATAAGGCCCCACTCGCACAAATATGCATAGGCCTATATCTGACCCTCTTTGGAGTTGTTGTGCGGTAAGGTGGCCGCCCTCTGTCACTGACCCGTGACCACGCCGCGCACACTTCCCGGTTGCCTAACCTCACGTCAGGTCTGCTCAGACGTTATTTGCCTGTGTCGTTCCGGTCCTACGGAAGCACAGGAGAGCCACAGCCACAGTGGAAACTCATATTGATGCACCAGGCCGGTCAAGTTGAATATTTCTTTCACGGCCTAAGCTGGAGGCCTTCGACTTTCGACGTGACGAGATTTTTTTTCACGTCCGCTAAGAAAAGTATTCGAAAGCCTTCGACTTAGGAAGTGAAAGGAATATTTCTCTTGACCATCCTGCCACCTCAAAATATTGTTCTGAACAATAGCCCTCCCGCGCTTCCGTACGGTCCGCACTGAATGGCGTGAAGGTTTTCATTGGGCGAGGTGTGTAAAGCAGGATGACGAAGCGTCTTGACGCTGGCGCCTGTAATGTATAAAGTAGCATGTGGGAACATTCCGTCGCCGATATCCACGGTCGGGTAACCAGGCCACCGACATGGCCAAAATGTTGAGATAGGTAACAAAACCTATTTGTCTCCTAACGTGCACCAGTCGTTAGACAAACTTCAAGGTAGTTATTGAGAAAACCTTTCAACAGCTGTCGTCCACATGTTAGTATTAAACAGTTGGTGCCTCGCCTAAAAGAAAACTTGAGCTCATATTATTCTTCTGTGTTTCCACGCTTATATTATCGAGCATGTGCCTTTACATTGAGGTTCATATTCTCTCTGCTCATTGGCTTGAACTCAACGAAAAACACTCAACCATCAGAACAAGACACACTCCTGACAACTGATGCCTACGCACTGCTTCAACGCTCACCTGTCAATCTCGTGACATCATTGACTGACCGGTTTTTCAAAGCAACATTTAGACCATGTGAGGCGAGGCATTTTTAAGTCCCCCCCCCCACCCCCCTCGCCCCCGGTCATCAAAGCAATTGGTGGAACCCATCGGTAGCAATTTTGTTCAGAACCCCTGCCCCCCGGTCGCAAGTCTGGACCCAACCTTTTCAAATTCGTTATCCGCCACTGCGTTTTGGACTTTTACTGGCCCTTCATCAAGCTGTAGCAACCCTTCATTTTCATTAATGATAATGAAGTTAGCTAGTGCTGTGGTTATAGTGATATGCGGTCTAGTACGCTATACACAATGGAGGGCTCCCGGTCTAGTGCGCTAATCAATACACCAAGGAGGCCCCCGGTCTATATTGCGTTACCCGCTACTCTATGTTGGTCTCCGGTCTGGTACCCTAACCACTACATCATAGAGTTTCCGCGGTCCAATGCGCAAAACACTACACCAAGAAGGTCCCGAGTCTAGTGCACTAACCGCTACAATAAAGAGATTTCTGGTCTAGTGCGCCAACTAGACCAGTGCGCCAACACCAGAGAAGCCCCCGGTCTAGTGCACTTACTACTTCACCAGGGAGTCCCCAAAGAGAACTACCATTTTTTCCACTTATTTTCGCGCCAACCAACTGAACGTAAAACACTAAACCGTGAGAATAATATGCGCCCGCAAAAAGATATAGACTGCATTAAAACTTACCTGTCCATCTTGTGACACCATTGTCGAATTTCTAAGTAACGGTCAGATGCAATGCTCCTACAAATAAACCAGCAAGACCTCTACTATTTGACGAACGCGTGCATATGAATTTTGTGGAATAAGAACTGTAATCTCTTATTGGGACACATTCTTAGTTGTTGATCGTTCATGGAAAAAGTTGACTTTGAGCTTAAGACAATCGTGGCATTAATATTTAAATTGCAGTAATTGAACCTTCAACTTCATATGCGCAGGATGAAGGCTACAACGTTCTCCTGGAAACTAGTATTGGGGAGTGGGGAGGGGGGCGGTGGGGCACTCTCCACAAGCCGCTTTCGGCTTACATATTTTGATAGATAACATATATATTTTAATTTTGCAGCCGTTTTCTCCAAGGGAAAAAGTAACCACAGGAGGTAGCCACTGTAGCTGACTGACCTTCCAAAACTGTATCATAATGACCCCAGTAACCAGTAACCATATTCATGCCGTCATAACTTATAGTATCTAGCATTCATCATAATGACCCCTGTAGCTAACAGCCCTAGTTATGTCGTCATTACGTATTATATCTACAATGTCTGATGCAGTATCATAATGACCCCTGTAGCTAACAGCCCTTGTTATGTCGCCACAACGTATTATATCTACTATGTCTGCACAGTATCATAATGACCCAAGTAGCCAGCAGTTATAGTTATGTCGTCATAATGTATTATTTCTATCATGTCTTCTGCAGTATCATGATGTATCATCAGTAGCTAAGAGCCCTATGCGTGTCGCCATAGCGTATTATATTCACCATATCTGCTACAGTATCATAATGACTCCAGTAGCCAACAGCCATATTTATGTCGCCACAACGTATTATATCTACCATGTCTGATACAGTATCATAATGACCCCAGTAGGCAACAGCTATAGTTATTGGTGCTTGGGACCGTTTTGGGGACAAACCAATTTTTGTCACGTAAGTTGGCCTGCTTTGAATAATGAAAAAGGAAGTAGGCCGGTACGGGGTCAATTATATCATAATCAAATACCACTGCATCGTTCCCGGCATTGAGAGTTGCACCCGATCCCCTGCCATGCCCATGCAGGATGTAGTGTCCAACCGGTTGCTATAACAGAAACTGGTCTATGTAAAAGAAGGGGTGGGTACCCCCTTCTGAAAAGAAAATCCCCAAGAATTAGGGAGAGCAACATCGAATCACCCAGAATAGTACATTTTAAAGCTGGGCCAGAAAAAAAGACGCAATAATGATGATATCGAGAATATCGAGGAATTATAACGGATCGCGATCAATAGGCAACGATTCTTCGCGTGGAAACACGAATTGTACGCATAGCAATCCCCAAAATCTACAAACAGCTGATCGCAAATCTCCAAGAATTCCTGGATGGCAATCGCGGAGATCGATATCGAAGAAATATCACCCCCACCCGCTTTGTAATAGCACGCCAAGGACGACTGCTATATCGGCCACAGACCAGTATCTATGGCCTCAGCCTCTCTCCTACCTGCGCAATTGGCACTGTGTGGTGTGGTGTGATGTTCGTATCCTAATCGGTAACAATATAGTCACAGGAGATATGATCATCTTCTGGTCTGTTTCATCGCAACCTTCTGTCACATCAACTGTGGAGTACAAGAGAGACAGATTAAAGACACAAACTCCGTGCCTTACTTACGTCTAGGGCTTTGGTTTCACCAGTGTCTGCAGCGGGGTACATATTAAAGCATGGTTAGCTTCCTGGTTCAGAAGAGACGGCCCCAGTCATGCGTTACAACATGCTACCAACCGGCCACGTATCTCCAGTGAGCGCTAAAGCAGCTGATCCACTTTTGTTAACCTATGAAATGATTTTTAGACTACTTTTGTGGCGTCATGATACTGCCTGTGTGTTAATGTTCAAGAATGTACCATCATAGCGAGCTACGAAATTGAAAAACTCGCTGCCTTCGATCCACTCCATTATATCTCTGTTTTCGGCTGCCGCCTCAATGCATTCGCACACTCACTCGCAGGGCAGCGTTGCGCAAATTGATAGGACATTTCTACAAATTAGTGCCGGGGACCCTGCCTAAGCCTAATAGCACACGCTATCATTTGATGAAAAGAAATGGTTCACTCTCAATTAGCCCTTTCTCAAAATGGTGCAAAATGTATTTTGCTTTATTAAATAGGCAGAGCTCGATAATTGTATGTGTAATCCCTGAAAATTATAATGTTGCAAGAAATTACAGCTGATTTGGCCGTTTTTCAAGAACCTTGAAATTTGCTCCAGCAGCGGTATAAGCGGGGCTTGGGGTTTGTGCATCGTTCCGCGATTTTGGGCCAAGATGCTCATAAGATCACCCAACAATTCATGACCCCCTTCGATCCCCAACCCCCTTTATAAACACCTGGACCCGTGCATGAGAGAGCAGCACGGCACTCCTTTTAGCTTGCTGTCTGATGATCGCTGCTCGCAACACCTTGGACCTTTTGTCACCATGTTTTCATTGTTTCGGACGGGGACGCGGGCACGGACACTGTCACTAATATTATGATTAGAATGCCAGTATCGTGCCATGTTTATATGGACAAAGATTGAGCAAGTAGTTAATGAGCATTAACAGTAGCAAAACTACACGCTATAAGTGTAGACAACTTAAAGCAATCGCTTCAGAAGTTGTGATTTCAAATGATAAAACATTAATCATCAGTTGCAAAGTTTACAATATATACTTTATTCCATGAAACATGTTTGGTGAATAGATACATTAACTTTGTACATGTACGCATAAAATGGTATCAAACTACTACTTGGAATGGGGATACCAGGAGTTTAGACGTATCTGTGTTAGGAAACGTTAATTATAATACGAAAATTAAAAAAAGTAATCAGCTTCATTTCCATTATCTAAATATATCGCTAGCATAAGACTATGTTTATAGATCCGGAGTGAATAGATACAAACCAACCAGTGAATTATAATTACAAGTACTTTTGTAATAGTAATAGTTGTGATAAAAACAACGTCTTACCCAAAACGCAATTTTGTATACAGACTACTACATAATAACCAAGAGTGAGACATATGATGTCCTTGAATAATATCGTTACATTAGAAGAACAATAGGAAGATATGTGCATTGATGGCATCCGGGAAAGCAAGTTATCCTGTCAGCTGAACAGCTCATATCACATCGTGGCAATAACCTAACCAAATGACGGTGTAAATGGTAGCACCATTCGTCATACAAACCACAAAGCAGCTCCTTATGAGGACACACTGTGACGCAACTGGTATTGATAATCCGCTCGTAACCCCATGAACCTTTGGAATAATTATAATGTCGAAACGATTGACGTCGTCCCAGTCATATCTGTCGTTAGTATTGCCAGTATTGGCCCACTTCGTGGAAATAAACCGTATTTCAGTTGAATGTATGTATTCGGTGAATTCCCCAGAATGTATTACACTAAGGATTAAACAGGTTTACGTACGAACCGTTGATAATCCCACTTAAGTGACATAAAGCGACGAAGAACATACATAGTGGTGAATACCAATGCAATAAGTAGGATCGTGATAATGAACACACAGGCATC
The DNA here is from genome assembly GCA_964019135.1 of Arenicola marina. NCBI lineage: Eukaryota > Metazoa > Annelida > Polychaeta > Arenicolidae > Arenicola > Arenicola marina. The sequence goes on along the minus strand of OZ025254.1, from coordinate 21,618,466 downwards.
CGTGAAGCAAAGCTCGGTCTTAAATTAATAGAATTAAGTCCCGAGTATCACTACATTGCGTCCATAAATGAAGGGTAAGTCACACATGTGGAAGCATACGACCAAGTATTGATATTGATAATGGTATAACCAGTGTATGAAGCCCGTCTAGGTGGCGTTCTGGTAATCTCCGCACTGTTGGATGCTGTTCTCCATCAGGGTATGCAGGTATTTGTATTGAGCCTGAAAAGAAAGGCAACAACGTAAGGGACATAAATCAGAACTAGCTGTGACAAGGGCGGGTTAACGTTTCCCTTCAGACCCCCACCTTCCCCCCACCACATCCCGTTCAAGTGCTTCCCACATGCATCGGTACGTGTGGCTCACAAAGAACATTTTATAACAAATACACAAACTAATATATATATAAAATCCCAATACTAGACACGCGCCACTTTCCGTTCACTTTAACAGCACATATACCTGTGAGTATTGTTTAGCAACTGTTCAAATGTATGCGTGTGTGCAGATTAATACCATAGCCTATAGGTAAAGAGGGGAGAGGTAGGGGGGGAGGCGCTCACCAGACTGTCGATGAACTCCGGCCTACATTCCTTGGCCTGCTTGACCACGTGGTACAGGTCGACTTCTCCTTCCTCTCGCATCATCTCTAGCGCGGAGAAGAAGGTTATTGCCAACCCGCACAGCTCTGCACCATCCCTGATTAACCACAAATGTTCATATGTTGAATTGCATTAAATTCGTGTCATGTAAGAATATGGCAGCTGTGAAATTCAAAGATTGCTACTTCATTTACAAGTAGATATATCTCGTCACAAACCAGGTGCATAATCAAGGTGCAGGAGATTTACGTTTCAAACGAACGCATTACTGCCGCACGCATATGAAATATGTTACGCAAAAACTTGAGATGTACGTGTCAGTGTTACCTTGATACCGCAACAATTGGGGAGTCGGGCCATTGTTTCTGTTTCTCCTGGAGGGAGCTGAACACTTGTGAAAGCAAGGAAGACGTCACGTCTGTGTAGCTCTCGACAGGACACTGGATGACTCCAAAACGTACCGCATTGTGTTCCTGATATCAAATAATATTTACAACAATAAACAAATAACAAAATCTTTCATATCACTATAATTATAATAACAATGCCTCGATCAAACACAAATAACAGTACTATTTCATTAATGGGTGCTGTATAGAAAATCAGTTCATCTAAGTATTGTGTATCACATTATGTAATACATATAGCATGACTAATTATTGCTGAGCAAAGGTGCAATATCAACATCTGAAAACTAGCTATGAATCATTTCGCACCATTCTCTTCATGGTTGACACCTCAGCGTTGTTCATGTACTCCGTTTCAGCCGGGTGCGTCACCACTTCTGCCGGCTCATCATCCGTTTCCGTGGTAACAGAGATGCCATCGTCTTTCTCTTCCGGTTCCGGTGCCGGTGCTGGTTCCGGTTCTGCCGGTGGCTTGGCCGCTTTGTCTGTGTGATGACGGTGGTCCAGTGTCCCTATGTCAGACGTCTGCGGCTCATTGAAGTCCCCCTTGTACAGCACGGCGTCAAACAGCGCCACCTCGCCGGAGAGTGATGTCTCTGATGACGTCATGGCCAAGTGGTATTGATGGATGACGATCTCCTTGTTGCTGTCCGATGGCAGCCAGTCCTCCAGCTGGGAGAGGAAGCAACCGAGCACACTTATCAACCCTAATTGGTCAGGATTACGGCATTTCTAAATTAGTTTAGGCCCATTTTGTGCACACAAGGGCTGCACTGGTCCCGCCAAACTCTTCCAGAGACCTTTGGAGCCAGTCTAAACATTTTAAACATGAAAGCATCATAACGATTATGGCAACTTCTACCGTTTCTGCCGGCCAATTCCGATGCGGCGAGCATACCACGTTGTGTTACCTGTATGTACACTATCCAAGTCAAGTAAAAAGTCCGTGAATTGTTTTAACACGTGAACCATAGTTACGCTCGCATCGTTCAATGGATGCTGGGAATTGATACAAGCTATATCTTTGCGGCCATGCTATAGCGGTAGGATGAGTGGTGTGGTGGTCATGGGGCGATGGATTCAGACCATGCGTTAAACTTGCGAAAGTTGATTTTCATTTGAAACCATTGGTGTATCTTACCGTTTACCTTCTGCCATTTGGTAAGCAACAATGACGGATCATCAATATTGGTGCTGGTGCTCAATGGGCAAGACCAGAGCAGGGAACCAGCTCACTTGAGTCCAGGATCAACACTTGAGTGAGGAACAAGCTTACTCAGGCTGGAGCATGAAACCAGCTTACCTCAGAGTCCAGGATCACAATGCACCGACATTGGTAATCATGTATCATTCTCCAAAAGTCGATCTGCGTATCCACCAGGGGCGTCTGTGTCGCTATGTATGCCATCTTCTTGTGGTGACTCTATAAATAATAAGACAGCAAAGTTAATATTGGCGATCCCTTTTTCGTTCTGAAATATATAATTTTACTAAAATTGCATGAATAATAAGTTAAGTTTTGCCAAGGTACGAATACCCAGCATCTTATCAAATACGAAACACCCTGCCAGAAAATGCGACATGTGACGTGAGTAAAATAAAGTAATTAATGCGTCACAACGTGAGATAAAGAAGGGTAATCATGAGTAGAAAAAAGTGAGAACTGAGAGCCTTGGGATAGGGGGATCAGGGCGCATCGCACAATGGCAGGTAGGGGACTAAATGAGCCGACGGCAGTAGGTGTTAAGGCGTTGACGGAGGGAGTGGGTTCATCGTATATCATACCATTACGACTCTGTGCCTACGTTTACAGTTACAGCGTTGATGTAGTCGTTTCTCCCTTTGATGCCGCTGGTCAACGGTACTCTCTTCAGAATCCCTGGAGCCAGATATAAAATAGTCACCTCCAAAACCCCATTTTTATATCAATTAAACTTCGTCTATTATATTTAATTTTGCATCGATATGTCGTGTCTGTTATTTTGGTTTTTATTCATGATTATCATTTTGATTACGATTATGCACAAGTTGAAGTATTACTTGGGTATATACTCGGGTCCCGATTTTTCTTCTTGTTGACTTTGGATAAAGCCAACTTGGTGTCTTCGTTGATTTTCTTCGGTTTTGCCTCTTCCAGTGCCTAAGCAAAGAAAAAACATAAAAACAGACAATTGCACTTTACATTTTTCCAATGTCATCTTGTTATTGTTGTCTTACATTGTTTTCTGTATGTTCGATATAGCGAGCGAGGTCACTGAACCAACTGTTACCTGAAATTCCTTGGCCACTTTGTCGAAGGAGACACCTTCCTTGAACGTTGCGCATGGAATCGTTGTGTCTCCCAGCGTCACAATCTCCGCGACAGCGTCGTGAACGAAAATATACTGCGCCTAGAGAACAGACATAAACCCATGGGATGAACAACGCGCCTATTGGTCGTCACGATTCATTATACTAGTAGTTCTAGGCATATTTGATTTAGTATCGATACCAGAGCAGACGTCTTAGACCATGTTCATGATCTCACCCGGATCACAGACACATGGCTTGTAACGATGGCATTTATATACATGGTAATTATGTATGGAAACTACGAGTAGCGGATACCATACGTAGCAGATGATGATACAAAGAGATGCGTGACCTAAAGTGCAAGTCACATTTGCCTCGAAAAACTTGTTTGCGGAATGTTTCAGTTTCATCCATAATACATGTCTTCAATTTGTTAGTAATATTCCGTTTGTATCGGAATATCGATTGAAGGGGGCATGACTCTCCGTACGTTTACACTAATTGTGTCAGAATTACCTGGGACTGCACCATGCTCATCCTCTCTCCCCGCAAGTTGTACACACACTCGTAGACGCCCAGTTCCCCCTCCTCTTGAAGTTGATCCATCAGATAATCAATGGCCATCAGCGTCCCAGTCCGACCAACGCCGGCACTGTGCAGGGGCAAGGTCAAGGTCAAATTGAATACATGCAAACCTGGTTACTGTAACTGCAAGGACCGGTTTAAACACTGAGATGATTCGGAATCATGATATCCCATTCTGTAGTAAGCCAATCTACCTTCTCCATTAAAGGGATGGTAATTCTAACCGAAGACAGTAAGAAAGGCTTGATTTTCTGTTGCATGGATATTAGTGGTTCTGTTCATCACCATCTTAAGATATATCTTCGCATGAAAGTTGTATAGCCGAACCGTGAAAGCTTAAGCAGAGGACGTGGGCTACAATTGACTTGATCAAATAAGTCTGAATGGAATTAAGGACAATTATTACGAGTTGATATTGGTATTAACTATGCACATTAATTTTCGATCTGAATATGATAAAGAGAGCTAAAATAATTTAAGATGACGTTGTGCTAATGTAGCATAATCGTCCTGTGGCACATTCAATAGACAATCGTTGCCTTAGGCACATTGCCTCGAATAACGAAGCATGACGTCACACACAAAACAACTTTGACTATGAATATAAACGGCCCGCCAAGCTGCGCGAGCCGCGTCGCTTGAAGTCATATACATAGAAGTAAGTAACCCAGAAAAGAACATCTGATACAAACTGTGGGCTTCTGGCGTCCCGGGTCTGACATAGAACAGTGTCATTGTCTGTTATATCTATCAGGTTATATATTTGTATTAAATAGGAAACACATGTCCAATACGGAAGGATCTTCAATTTGTTGAGAGGATATCAAGTGACGCAGTGCAACTTAAGGGCACAGTTTTCGAACCCAAACTACAATGGAAAGCGATATGTTAAGCATAATAATGATAATTCGCAGTAATGGTCAATTTATAGTAATAGTCAATTCATAATAATAGTCAATTCATAATGATAGTCAATTCATAATAATAGTCAATTCATAATGATAGTCAATTCATAATGATAGTCAATTCGTAATAATAGTCAATTCATAATAATAGTCAATTCATAATCATAGACAATTCATAATCATAGTCAATTCATAGTAATAGTCAATTCGTAGTAATAGTCAATTCATAATAATAGTCAATTCATAATCATAGTAAATACTAATAGCCCGAAATGTGCATGGCGTTAGGCATTTTATTATCTGGCAAATGCCTTGCGGCCTGGGGCTGATAATGAAATCGCGGGCTACTACATATTAATGACGGGACAATTTTTAGTTAATGATACATTACAGGCTTAGAGGTTAAGCATAAAAGAGCGGCTGACATCCCGTCACCAACCAGGCATACAATATACGATCACATATTTGTATTATGCACATGCCGTAAAACTAAATATAATAATGCAAGTTGGCGCGCAATGTTACTTCAAGCTGTAGCAGCCCTTTCATTATAATGAAAGTCAAGAGCTGCTGCAGTACACCACAATGAAGAGCTGCGGCAGCACACTACAATCAAATGCCTAACGTCACGAAAAACTAGCGTTATTACTATTATTACTAGGTGAATTTAAATTCAACGTTACCTCACATATGTGCTGGGAGTTAGCATGTCTCCTTGTTTCTTTGGTTTAACTTTCGGCGGCGACATGTTTAGCGCTTACACACCTTCCCACATTTGTTGAGCCAGTATCCTTCTTTACATCAGTATGTCGTGACAAAGAAACGTGGCATGCGCAGCTCAGGAACTAGGCAGTTAGGCGGGCTGCTAAAAGCTATAACTACAATTCGTCTGCGTGACGCCATGTTTCACTGTTCTAGGCAATGTAACTGTGGCAACGAGTGACTACTGAAGGAGCCACAGGGCGGTTTGGGTCAGCTTACATGGTTTTAGCGGCCATCAAGTTCATCGCTATTGTATTAGTTAACACGACCATCAACTCGTAATAATATTTGTCGGCAATGACAAATATATATTATAAATAATGCGGTTTCGTATTAACCTGCAGTGAATCACTGTTGATTTGCCAGCCACCATGTCCCGTCTCATTCTCCTGTGAAACCGCAAGAGGGTTGTGATGTCATTGGGCACCACGTGATCCAGCCACGAGATGAAGTGCAGCTGCTTCACGTATCTCCATTCGTCTGGGTCATCACGCTATCAACAGAATTGTCATTGCTTCACGAGGCGTTTTTCTACTTATCTTATGTTATTGCTCGAATTATCTCCTTCTAGCGACCGATATTCAACGCGCTAAATGATTGGTGGATGGGTATTGGTAGTAGATGGCCGTAAGGGTACAAATTAATCGCCAACATTAATACTCATCAGTCAATCGATGCATAGGCTCTATGTTCTTCACTGTGATGTCTTGGTCTGCGTTTTTCGAGAGAACAGAACCCGTCAAGGATATAGTTGAACCAACTATTGCTACTGCGATCGTGCTCACAATAAACTCTGGCCAGTATACACATATATATATATAGTTGCATAAATGATGCGTATTTCCATAACACAGACCCCGTCAGGAATATTGCCAACCGACCATTGCCACTGCGAAGGTCCTCAGAATGAAGTCTGGCCAATACACGGTCGACTTGTTCTCCACGATGAAGCTCCCGTATGACGTGGACCCTTTCTCAGGCCAGTATCGCTCACATTTCTTTTTCTGAAAGGACAACATTTTAAAGTTTTATATTAGACTCTCCTTGCGACTCCTATTTCATTTAGTCCCAACATGGGAGCGATATGAAGTGACGCGCACGGAGCGAAGCCAAAATCGTGCGACGGTAGGAATGAAAAAGAAGGGGGTCAACAATTAAGATGGCGTACAGCTTGCCTTGAAAAGGGCACCTTCATTAGAAGGGCGGGGACTAGCCCCCCCCCCCCCCCCCACCAGGTTGTACCTTGTCTCCTTCCTCAACCTTTGTCAGCATGACGACCAGACCCACGTCCTGTTCCCAGACCATCCGCCAGAAGTCGTTAATCGTGGCATGGGTCGGACCTGAAATACAGATAATATCCAAGCCATAAGATTCCAGTGTCAGGCATTGTGAACGATGTTATTGAAACTATTTTAAAACAATATTATGGCATTTTTTTAAATATCTACTCATCATACCTATCGAATTGAATGAAATTACTATTTTGGGATCTGCATCGATGCAGACCATGTGCCAATATTAATCTATAAATTCCTCACCATGTTACATTTCCAAAGCAAAGACATATATACTTGCAAATGAAAACGAAATTGCTTAAAACCTCTTGCGTAAAATGTTTAATGATTCCACATATGTGGAAAAATGCAAATGCGTGTTCATGCGGTGTGTAGTTGAAGCCCATGGCATGTCGACAGCCTGAGTGTCCTGGAACTGCCAGTGCGTCTTAAAACGTGTCTATTAGTAGCCAAACGCCCAGAGCCTGTGTCCTGCACACCCACACCGCATGAACACGCAACGGTGGTTTTACGGTATTCTAGGTATGGCGGTTCAAATGATATATGTCTATATTTGTTTACCTTGTGAGGCTATGAAGATCTCGTCTTCTCTGTACATCTGGAACGCAACATTCTTTAAGCAAAGGCGCATCGATGATCAGATAATCAATGTCTTTCATTCATGCAATAATGTTACAGTGAACTCATGAAATTAATAACACGCTGCTGAGACATGGCATAACTATTATGAACGGTCGGTGAATTTAGCGTGTACAACGTAGCGTTACCAGCTGAAAAACACAATAAATTGTAACGTTATCAGCTGAAACACTGTAAAATGTAGCGTTACGAACTAAAACGCTTATAATCAGAGACTATTGGTAACATATAGCGGACCTTGATGAAGCTGGCGTTGATATATTGCGACTCAATCTCCTCGCCTAGTTGCTCCAGCGTCACTCGGTTGCGATCGTCTAAAGCCAAATTTCGTAAGAGAAAATACATTTTTGTTGTTATTAACCGTCAAACTAAACTACCATTCTACCGATTATGATGCAGCTGACAAACAGGACCAATATATATTCTACTGCTATATCATCGCCGTATTTCACAGGAAGTGTCACACGTAATTTTTTTCTACTTTATCTAATATATTACGAAGCACGCTATCAGCATTTTGTTACTCTATGACTCGTTATTATAACTGAATCCGTGTATGTGAGAGATGGAAGAACTGTACTCACATGGCAGTATGTTGAGAAATCTGTTCCTGGTTTTGTGCATGGGTCGCACCGCTTCAGTGCAAGGGTGGAGTCTGTATGGTATACCCTAGAACCACAACTAAGTCATATACAAATCGGAAATGCATTCACGCTTTATTATTTAAACATCACAATAATTCTTCATCCTTGAACACTAAAGCCGCGCTGAAAGATTTGCTTTCAATAAGGTTATAATTCATTAACAAAACACGAATTTTGACTATGAAGTGTTACCGGTTAATCAATATTTTATTAGCAATTACTTCCAAAGGTATATAAAGTCGCTCACACAGCAGATGTCCATGCAACCGATTTCAAAATGCCGTGAATCAAATTGCTTTATGTACATTTATGTAGATTTATTTTAAATTGTTTTACGGGTAAAACATTCATGTATGGTCATCTTTAAGCGTCAGGCCATCTTGCCTTAAATTCCTGCGCCAAAGCCCCGTTTGACTTCTTCCCGGTCACGTAACTCGGGAAGTCTTCTCCGGGGATCTTACGGAGGAGTTCGGGGGGAGGTTCGGCTACTGAGGAACAATACAGACGTAATTTAACTATGGCAGTCTACATCCAATGTACGTCATTCAACAATGACAGTCTACATGCAATGTACATGAAGCAACAATAGCAGCCGACATCCAATATACGTCATACAGCAATAGCAGCCTACATCCAATGTACGTCATGCAACAACGGCAGTCTACATCCAATGTAAATCATGCAACAATGGCAGTCTACATTCAATGTACGTTATACAGCAATAGTAGTCTTTTTGCACATATTTGATGTTGGCTGGAAGCGCTGTACAAATGGACGATGAGACTGCCTATCAACCTGCCTAAATCAAACAGCACACACGGTATAATAACATAAGCAATACAATGTAATCATTTGCAGGTTGGGAACTGTTTATAATGTGCAAAATACGCCGATAAGTATTTATTATAAAGCATTAGCTCGCACTAAACGTGAACATTATCTCCCGAACAGTCGCACCTGTGACGTTAGCGGCTTCCATGTCGTGTTGACCACTGGCGTCTGTGGGTTTAGGCGCCGTCAGTATGCGTGTTAACGTGAGCGATAATCGGGAGAGTCTCGCGGACAACTTCGGCTCTCTCTGCGTCACTACCGGTTCACTGTCGCCGCCGCATGGCGTCACCTGCTTATTCTGGCCTCGTTTTGGGAAGTGCAGCGGCAGAAGGAACGATGTCTTCGGCTGTGGTGAGCCATCTTCGTCAGTGCCACTTCGTCTTCTCCTGTGGATGTAAATTGTCCTTGGACTGCAATGCGTGGCCAGTGAATACAGCGGAACTCATGCACTAACATAGGTATTTTAATTTAATTGTTTTCTCATTTGATTTACTTCTTGTTATTCTTAATTTGTATTATTACTGACAGAAGTTGAAAACTTCTGTCAGTATAGTACTATGTTCGGTTTGTAAATTTATTTGTTTTTTTGTATGTTTGTCATTAGGATATAGGGCGCATGGTAACAGTTACGGTTGTCAGACTTAGCATAGTGATAGATATTTGAAATAGCTCGGCCAAGTTCGTTATTGGCATATGTAGGTCAAAGGTCAAGGTCACAGCGATTTTTTGAAAAAAAAATTAAGAATGCGCTTATCTTCGTTAATATTAGACCTAGAGAAATGCGGTTAATTTCAGAATGTGCTACCATTGAGACCGCATCTTTAAGCCATTGACCACTTTTTGATGCGTTATACTCATTTTCGAGCTACTTGACGTTTTATGTTTTCTGAAAAACGCAAAAGATGACCTTGAACCGTTTTTCTTCGGTTTGACCTAATTAGGTTGAAGGTATCGCTTTGGTGTTCCGGGCCCTCATAGAAATATGAATGGCAATAATCTCAGCGAAATCTGAGATTTTTCAGATCCGTCATATGACGTCACGATGACGTCACTTTTGGTACATGGAAAAAATCTTCAAAAATCGGAAAAAAATCAAACAAAATCAAAAGTGGCGTCATTTTATAGAAAATGGGGTCCGATGTTCGTCTGCATTATAAAAATAGTATGTTTCTATCTTACTTCCGGTTCTAGGGGTAACAGCATTTCCCTATGGGACCTCCAATGTTAAAGCCTTCAGTCTCTCAGGCTGTGGAAAATTGTTTGCCCCGTATTTCATCGATGCCTGCATGAAACAGTTTTGGGAGTTTTTCTACTGTTAAACGTAGTACCAAGTAGCCATGGTTCTTACGAGATAAAATTCGGACGAGAAATGACGTCACAGAATTTTTTTGAAATTTGCTCCATTGTGAATAATGGGGATTTTTGGCGCTTGCACGGGCTCCCACGGGCGTCCTATTGAAGCCATCGCTCTATGCTTGCAGTTGTAGATGGATAGTAATAGGATGAACCATTAACTATAAACACGGGGACATAGCCCTGTAACTTTTTGGTATATAGTCGAACGCGTTTAACATGGGACCCTATGGAGATAATCAAACTTACTTCAATATGACGTACTTCCGTTTGAGTGATCTCACTTCGCTTTACCACAAAGCTAGATGTGGATGAGTATAAGAGACTCAGGGTAGGTTGACGGCAAACGCGTGTCTCAGTTTCGTTTCCATGGCAACCGAAGATTTTCCCAATGATAAAGTATACAAATTCCCTCTAACTTAGAAAATTCGTCAAAAATCGGAAAAACTAGCTAGACCTTCGATCTTTCCGTATAATGGTAGGGAAGATATGTCTCCAGATTACTATTGGCCGTAAATCATTATTATCCTTTACATCTTAGCTGCAGAGTCCTTTGTTCGTCTGCTCATTTTTTATTTATCCATAATGATGAAGAATAGCAATTTTCGGTAATTAGGTGAAGCTATATCTGAAGGACTAACAGTCCTACTGCCGTTCTAATCTGCGTTTTGGATTGAGGGCACCAATGTTTGTGTTTCGATATTTGCACATTTCCGTGCGTCACGCGATGACGTCACCATGACGTGATGACGTCATAATTATATAACCTCTATTACTCGACTATTATCCATCATAGCGACTACCGGTTGATTTGATGCTGTACCTTATATCAAGGCACAACTGCTGCGACGCGTAACTTTTTTTGCGGTACCGAAACGTGTGCGTCAAAATTGACGTGCACCTCTCGTTAAACGGCGTATTGAACTTGAAAGGGCCGTAACTCGGTTAATATTTGAGTTAGGGAGCCCAGATTTGGCATGAAGCGAGAGGCAAGTGTAAGGTTATCTTAATGGCGATGGTAAATGGCGATAGAATTGCTCTAGGACGCTTAGTTTGGCCGCTAGAGCGCTCGCAAGAGGTGCACCCCCCCTTTGCTGAAGCTCCCATTATAAGTCAACGGCGATATCGAGCGGCAATGCCTCTGCTTTGCGATGGCCGCCGTTTGCTTAATAGCGACGCTAGAGAGTCGCGACTGGTTTGAAAGGACGGGCAAACGTCGAGTTTGGTGAGGAATCCGCATTCGCTTCCAGGCTAGCACGCTTAGTTTTGACGCTGGAGGGCTCCGTAATTAAGCAATGATGAGTCCGAGAACAGGCATTGGGGCGGGACCAAGCACACGTAGAAAGTCGGGATTTGGCCGAATTCACTCAAAATGGCGCCCTCTATCTGGGAAAACAGCCCGCGTTGAACAGCAGCCGTTAGATTGTGCTATTCCAGAATCCGCATCGTAGAGGTCAATTTGGGCCAAATTGCGCTTTCAGCGAGCCCAATACGGCTTTCAGTTGGCAGTGTGGGCTAGAACGCCTTCGGATATCGGCATTATTGAGCCCAAATTGGCCATTGAAGGCCATGTTTAGCCCAAATTGGCCGCTGAAGGCCGTAATTATTCCAATTTGCCCATTTATAGCGCTATTTAGCCCACGTTGTTCGTTCAAGGAGCTGTTTAACCCAATATGCCCACTGAAGGCATCATCTAGCCAGCATGAGGCAAAATCAGCTTATAGTATATGTGTTTCTGCATGTCATCGCCTGTACCATAGTTTGGGCACATAAACGGTGAAACGAAGATGAAGTCACTTCTGTCAGTACCTCAGCCTACGGCTGTCTTGTTATTTATTTGTTTGTACTATTGTTAATTTCTTTCTGCAATTATTAATTCGTTGCTATTATTATTAAGTTGTTGGTATTATTATTACGTTTTTTGCCATTGTTAGCTATGTTTATATATTAGTTGTGATTTTTACATTTTATTATGAGATTCGGGGCACACTAGTTATATTCTTGTCGCTAAAATTATTCTCTAAACTAAGCAATACATCAGTCAATTCTGAATATGTGACTTTGGTGGTAATTATCTGTACTTGTAACTTTAAGTAGCCAATTGGATAATAATGAAATCATATTGTATGTATATGGTCAATTAAAACGCTTGTAAATGTATAGGCGACGTTGAAGTTCAATCTGTCTTGCGATTAGTTCATATTTCAAAAAATGAGGCCGGGTTGGCTATGAAATTGACTTAATCAGACATCAGTACAGTGGTTGTTGTCACCTTAAATATGTTATGTTATTCTCATAAAGTATTGTGTTGCGAGGTTTGGTTTCTTTTCAATCGCATAAGAAATAAGGCAGAATTAATAATAGTTATGACACTGGAAAGGAATGACCAGTAGGTAATTGTGTTTAATAATATAATGAGGGAAGCCTTCAACAAAAGCGGATAGCAAAATTACATCGCTGCCATTTTATACCTACTGAACTAAACTTCATATAAATTAACATTCACACAATATTACGGCAATCAGGTTGGGGTCGTAAAATTCCAGCAGAAAATCACACCGATGGCATCCTCCCTGTAGATGTACCGTACAGATTAAACGGCTGTGTTACCCGCTTGCATTCCCAAGCTATAATTGCTAGATAGTAAGTGGGAGTAAGAACTTGAGTGTATTGTATAGCTAAATCTTAAAAAGAAGAACAATTGTCGTAGTGAAACAAAAACTAACATGTGAAGTCCTGTGAAATCAAAGAATAATTAACAAACAGGGCTCATATGCAGAAACAACCTTCTCATTTGTTTATCTTGTCAATAGTCAAAGACAATTTTAAATCAAAACTTCCATGGTCCCCACACTCTAAGATAATCGGAGACACCGTGCTGATCAGACATTAATCACCTACCTGATGACGCATATTACCAGCAACACCACGCCCATCACGAGGACCACACCAGCCAGGACGCCACCAACGATATACGCAGTTCGTCTACCATCAGGATTGCCTGGACTATCCGTGACTTGTTGATCTTCGTCTGTCGTCACCCCCGTTGGTTGTCCGGTCACCCTTGATGTAGACATCGATGGCGTTTGTGGTTCAGTTACCCTTGCTGTGGTCGTCGATGGCATTTGCGGTTCAGTCACCCTTGCTGTGGTCGTCGATGTCGGCTGCGAGGTGGTAGCAGTACTCAGTAGAGTTGACGTCGTATTTGTCAATACGGGTGTGCCTGGTCTGCTGGTTTTGCTTAATGTGGACAGGCTGGAGGTGATAGGGGCTCGCCGACTCGTCGTTGATGATGTGCTTGCCGTTGACACTGCCGCTTTGTGGACAGAAAATGAATTCAATAGACTATCTACCGTGAATACATATCAATGTACCAGTGCATGTCATATAAATTAAACGTAATTCAGAAGTGGATTAACACAATTCCGTTTGTTACGAAAATAATGAAACAAACAAAGGTATCATAAAATCATATTTTACCTGAATCTAATCTGATTGTCACATAACAGTGTTATGCAGAGTCTTTATACTACTTAAGGTTCACTAAGCAGGGATAGAGGGTTTACATACTTATGCACTGATTGCCATCTTTGATATAACCATCGTGACAGGAGCAGTTGAACCAGTTGCCTTGGCGATGACATATGTGCTCACAGTCTCCGTTCTTGATCTGACACTCTGCAGCAAATCATCGTGTGTTCAATACGAGTCATGATGCACCTGCGATCGACTGATGTTAGAACACAACAAGGATGATTGCAGCCACCGCTGCAGCCGACATTGAATATAATGCTTGTTTACACATGGCGCAATTACGAGTAGCGGTGCAAAGGCTTCGTCCGAATAAGAAACGGATGTATTAAAAGTTTTGTACAAACCTGACCAGACCAGTTTGTCGCCCTGAAGTAACACTGATAACGTTACGTGTCGCACCTCGACGACTGAGCATTCAGCGTTAAACCCATGCATAAACAGCAAGCTTTGTGTACATGATCGGAAAGTTGATGGATGAAATATACATGGATGGAAAGTAGGTAAATGAAATGTAGAATATAGCATATGGTCCGTGGCCCCGATTACCCGCCATGAGGATGCACATATATCCTTTTTTAACCCACCTCCTATGTTATGTTTACCTATCGGTCTAACTTTTGGCAAACCCTCCGAAATTCCTTGATTCTCAGTTGCGTGCCACTTTTTTCATGCAGTCTTGCTAATAATACCCTGCCATAATAATATTCTAAAGTAAATATAGCGCCAGAAAATCGTTCTTATCCACTGAGTCCGGTGTCGAACATATTACCGTGACACGTTCCGTTTGCAATGTGAAGTTCGTCAATGGCAATGTCTCCTTGGTATCCGCTTCCGCAGTCGGCCATAAACACCACCTGAAAATATGCAAAGAGCAGACTCTAGTGGCGGATCCAAGGGGGTGGGTTTAGGAGCTAACACCCCCCCCCCCCCCGCCCCTTAAGTAAGGGACTAAAGACTGTTGAAGTCAACATTTTATCAATGACACCTCCCTCCCCGGTCGTAACTATTCAGTGAATCAGCCACCCCACTTTCCACATTCCTAGATCCACCCCGGATTTCCGCATGAGGTCACCCTGCGCAAATTATGCTGTTCGTGGAAACTGGCCATCACATACATATTTCAGCTGTCTCACCCGTTCTCCTGTCTTAAAGTCCTCCACGTTGACCGTTGCTGGTTGCCACGTTGTGGCTTGCTTTCCACTCTTGGTAAACGCGGCGGTGATGTTCTCTTCCCTCGTATCCACAAAGACCACCAGCCTCCCGATGTGCTGGCCGTTCATGTGGTACTGGAAACGGATGCACACATCGCCTGTGTACTCAACAGCGGGGGTCTGGATACTGAATCAACAAGTGGCAGATGGTTATTATTAAAGCAATAAGTCAACGTGGAATTTGATAGAGTATTTATGAATGCCTTCAACTATTTCTGCATGTCCAAATGAATTACACATATGTGTAATTATATTTCACATATATACAAATTATTTTAACATGTGCTCAATTCAATTCAAGATATGCTTAAACACCTATATTTGGACATATGTGCAATTGATTTAGACATATGCGCAAAACAATTGTCCATATCAATTTTACATATGAACAATTGTCTACATGCAAGTGAATCTAAATGAGTCAAGATAAATGCAGAGTAAGGGTGGACATACCGAAACGTTATGTTCAATAACACAATACGTTGTATTAAATTCTGTACTAAACTTGCATTATTAGACAATCAACCTTCAACAGTTACTTAGACCTACGCACTAGGCTCTGCTGTTTGGTTTACGATCAGATGACTCGATGTACATGTACCACGGGTCGTTGACAGCCCCATAATAATCTTTAGCAGCCCCATCAGGACCTGTGCCGTCAGATGGCGTGCTCTCATTGTATCTGGTCCAGGTAAAGTTACCGCCCTCTCTATGCTCCATACCACAGAGTCCAGGGTCCTCAAAGCTGCAGAAATAGGGCAGAGCAACTGAAAGATAAACACAACAACGGTATTCAGAGTACAGATCAATGTCAATGAAGCGTCGCATCATAATGATTGATACTGTTGTTGTCGCATGTATGGATCCTAAATTGGGCAGAACCTCCTGGCACGACGAAATACCCCAGGATAAAAACGTAATATCCATTGGTGATGTCAGGACAATATTGTTATGTAATGTAGCGTTTTTGAGTCATATGGACGTGGATTTTAATAAGTTAACGTCGTCAAAAAACATTACTGGATAGCAATGGACTCTATTATCTGGTAATGTTTATTTATCCATCGCTTGACAGTGGATGTGCCATGTAATGTTTGCATTTGATCACTCGGTAGAAGGCAGGTCTGAATAAAATAAAACTCTAGTTTTCAATTGACACGCTAATACAGTCACAGACGATATAAATATCTAGGCAGTATATTGGCAGATGGAAAAACCGTAGAGCTAACCAGAGTCCAGACCTGTGTATGTCAGTAATGATGAAGTACATTATCAGTATGGCCTACTTACCCGCCATGGTGGAGACGACCAAGGGTAGCAGGAATGCCGCCAGTACTGATGACGTCATCCTTGCTTGGTGACAGTTCGCCGTGCAGTGTTCTTGTACTTCCGTGTCTACCTAGTGATGTAACGCATTTATTATGAACAGGGAACTTTGCATGAAATTTAGTTTTTTGGGGTCTCGTATTAATGTCTTTTGAGCTGCCATTTTATTGGTGTTATTAATGCTAAACATGTCCTCAATGCTTACCCTTGTCATCTGTTTCATTGGTAAAATATACAGCTTTCATGTCAGTATATTGCCTGTCGTCTTCACTTTCATGTCATTTCGTGTGAATTTTGGAATATGTCGCTTTATTCATCCACTTAGTGATGTAATTGTGTAAAGCTGTACGTTATTGGAGTTACTCACCAAAATATTTATCTCACTGAATAAAGTGAAATTCGGATTTCGCAGAAATAATCTGGACGCACAGTAACATTAAGCGTCAACGCAATGATCACAGTTTGATAATGTGATACACCGTAGATGTAGGGACATGTATGTAGAGACATGTAGGGACGCGGTGTTCCTTAGATCAACGTGTAATCGTATACCTAGGATCGGCCTCGACATGAACAATGTCCAATATTTTCTGATATTCTATCAAATATTAAGGTGCTACTTAATTTCTACTGTTTCCTACCAATTACAAGGACTGCGTTTCGTGCTTCTCCCTATTATATCCAGTCGCTAGATTATGGGGCCGTGTTCATGATTCCCACTTAGGCTACGCCACTAGACTTAGCACCATAGACCAGTATGTCTGGCCTCGGCCTCTATCGTACCATAGACCAGTATGTCTGGCCTCGGCCTCTACTCTTCCATAGACCAGTATGTCTGGCCTCGACCTCTGTCCTACCATAGACCAGTATGTCTGGCCTCGGCCTCTACTCTTCCATAGACCAGTATGTCTGGCCTCGACCTCTGTCCTACCATAGACCAGTATATCTGGACTCGGCCTCTATTCTACCATAGACCAGTATGTCTGGCCTCGGCCTCTATTCTACACTATACCAGTATGCCTGATCTCGGCATCTGTCCTACCATATACCAGTATGCCTGGCTTCTACATCTGTCCTACCTGCGCACTTGACACTGTGTGATGTGTGTCAGTATCCTAATCGTTAACAATAAAGTTACATCAGGTATTTACATCTTCTTGTCCTGTTCATCACATCCTTCTGTCACACCAACTGTGGTGTAGAATGCGACCGAGACTCAAGCTACAAACTACGTGGGCTCACCGTCTAGGGCGTGGGTTTCACAACGCTTGAAGTGGGTTACATATTAAAACATGTATAACTTCCTGTTTTTGAAAGGACCGAGCCAGTGAGTCATGCATTACAGTATATGCTACCAACGGGCCAGCCCAGTGCTATCAATTTACAGATAAACATATATTATTTACTCAATTCCTACTTAATTACAGCTTCTTTCATTGCTTTCTTGCCCCCGTTCAATGTTCTTGCGCACTATCGGCCAATTACCTAACATTTTATCCAATACATGATGTTCATTTAAAATAATTATGATCGTTATCATGGGATTGCTGTCATAGCAGCGTTAAGTTCTGGTTATGTGGCTTAGACACTGGGCTCATTTCATTGGGCCAGGACCGGGGTAGGCCGCTTGGCATACTCGAGCTCTTCCGGACCTGCCGGTCGGGCTAGGCCGAATGTAAATGAAATGTTCACACCAGTCATGTGCGGTTCTTTTAGGGGCAATGGAACCAGCTTAGAAGTCACTTTTGATCAGCCGCCATTTTCTCCCAAACGTCCCGTGCTGTTTTCAACGGGGCACATCGGCATACCGCCTGGATGCGCGCGCACCCGACCGGGGTGAAAGAAGTGTTGGGCGGTATGCCGATGCGTAATGTGCGTATTCGGCCCCCTTGGGGATATGCCCGGGTTACCAAAGAAATGCGCCCACTCTCAAGAGCAGTCTATACACACTGCATAGAGGGTCCCAGCTTTGTAAGCCACAGTTTTGTGTGGGGGTGTTAGTCATGATAAAACCGCTTTATGTGTATGACGTGGCCCATTGGTGAAGTTTTTAGAGTAAACTTAAACAACGCCTGGTAAAACCTGCTTCACGTGTGTCGTGACATTCTGAATTGCATGTCGTGCACTAGGATGTTTAAATCACTGGTCCCGCTTCAGCGAAGCCGCCGACCCTCTTCAGCGAGTCGGACATACTGAGCCGATGGGGTAAAACCGTAGGACGCTTTACATCGACTGGTTACAGCCTGGAGCGGTATTCATATTCCACTCGGAGCTTACGCAGGAGATTTGCCAGGCCCGTTAGACAGTTACTGGCATCGTGCCCATTGCACATGCTGTATCTCTTGCAACTACCATCATATCTAATTTAAATGGCCCGTAGAACACCGCAGGGCGTGTGTCGGTAGCTGAAGTGTGATGCATAGCCTACGAACACCGCCTGAACGGTGCGTGGAGGGCGTGTGGGGAGGAGCAGGAGCACCGGCGGAACACGACTGGGGGATGGGAGTGATCCAGGGGTCCCCAACGACACACACACACCCACATACACACATCTTGTAGTAAGTTACTAGGCCGATCTCCCGGCAGACGGAGCTCGTTCCTCGCATCACAATTTTTCCTAGGACTATGGCGTAAGCGTAACGCCCTCTGCCGGGAGATCGACGAGAACTGTGACGTAACAGCGACATGGCGGCGGGGAGAGTTGTTGAAAATTGTTGTTGAAAACTTTCACCAGTACAAAAAGTGGTGGATTTTGTTTGTTTTCAATCTCATTGCCCTTGGAACTATAAAGGTATGAAGAACAACTTGACAAATTGATAAGGACCGTTTATTTCTGTACTTTCTGCAATCGACGGCCGAAGGGCGCTGATTTTTAAATCAACAATCGTAACCGACACTGGCTTCATGGCCCTCCGGCCCGCTCCCCAGAGCGGATAAGCCAGGGAGGGGCATGCAACAGGGCTAATGCCCAGCTAGCTCCAGTCTATGTTCATATGTTCACTTAGTACAGTCTATGCCGCGAGGAATAAAATACCAAAAACTAATAGAATAACGCCCCACTCATACAAACATGTATAGACCTATACCTTACCCTCTTTGGAGGTTTTGTGCCGTAAGGTGGCCGCCTTCTGTCACTGACCCGTGACCACGCCGCGCACACTTTCCGGTTGCCGTGCCTCACGTCAGGTCTGCTCAGACTTTATTTGTCTGTGTCGTGCCGGTCCTACGGAAGCGCAGGAGAGCCACAGTGAAAACGCATTTTGAGGCGCCAGGCCGGTCAATGTAATTAATTCTTTCACGTCCTAAGCTGAAGGCTTTCGACATACGACGTGGCGGGTTTTTTTTTCAGGTCCGGTAAAAAAAATATTCGGAAACCTTTGACTTAGGAAGTGAAAGGAATATATAACTTGATCGTCCTGCCACCTCAAAATATTGTTCTCACTGTGGCCCTCCCGCGCTTCCGTACGGTTCGCTCTGAATGGCGTGAAGGTTTTCATTGGGCGAGGTGCGTATATCAGGATGACGAATCGTTTTGACGTTGGCGCCTGTAATGTATAAAGTAGCGTGTCGGAGTATTCCGTCGCCGATATCCACGGTCGGGTAACCTGCGCCAACTGGGACAGGCCACCGACATTGCCAAAAACTTTAAGATGGGTACCAAAACACGTGACAGTATTCATCTCCTAACATGCAGCAGTCGTTAGACGAAGGTACTCTTTGAAGAAACAACTCTCGTCCACCTCTTAGCATTAAGCTAATTCAGAAAGGACATGTGAATATTGATGTTCGAGATTTTCGACAGAGCAAAGTGGCAGTGTCATGCGTCCATCAAAGAGTGTAATATAACATATTATTCGGAGTTAATGGTCGTGTTAACCAGCGCAATAGCATTAAATCTGAAGGCCGGCAAAATCCTGTAATCTGACACAAACCGCCCTTCGGCCCTTTAAATAGGCAATCGTTGCCATAGTTACATGGCGTAGAACAATGAAACATGACGTCACGCACAAACTAATTGTGGTTATTGATTTAAATGACCCGCCTGGCAAGCTAGTTGCCTATATCTACGCATCTTGTTTCTTGGTCACTATATACTGATATATACTGATATCGTGTAAAGAAAGAGACTGGCGCACATGACATGGAAAAGGCTTTTAAAACGCTAAACTTTTTACTTTGAAGGTTGTATGGGAATTAAACCAAAGAAGCAAGGAGATATGTTAAAGCAATATATTCCGTAATTTTTTGTATTACGAACCTTTTCTCCATGTCAAATAAGTACACTCTATCTTGAGTTTAAATCCTGAAAGCCTGTGGGCTATCCGGAGAGAAGCATTTTGGTCAACGGAGCAGAAGTTGGTGGCCGGCTTTATATCCCTACGCGCCTGTTCGCAGTTCGCTATTTTGAGTGTGATGTCGACCGCGGCTCGCTATCACGTCCGCGCGCGATAAAAATAAACCGCGCAATTTTATGTTGAAATGTTTGTTTCACAAACTGAAAGAGATGTAAAAACATGTGCATCATAAATTTTGAGATACTTTAGTCTTGATTCTAAAATGTAAAAAATCTAAGATGGCGCATGTAAGCATATTGCTTTAACGCCCAGCACATATGTGAGGTAAACTAGAACTTAAATTCAACTCGTAATAATAGTACTAGCGCGACATGGCATGGCGATAGACATTTTATTGGCCCTTCATCAACCTGCAGCAGCCCTTCATTTTCATTATCCTCCCTAGGCTTCGCGGCCTCGAGCCGATAATGTAAATTGGCGGGCTGCTACAGCTTGATGTCGGGCCAATGAAATTGCTTAACGCCCTGCGAACTCGCGCTATAGGGCATGTCAGTTCTCGCGGGTTCTACTTCAGGCCTGGCAGTTTAGTGACAAACAAACGAACACGTACTTTTTGTTCAGTCCGCAGCGTGACTCGCCCCCTGTGTAACAATGGATACCGCCCGCAGAGGGCTGTCATATTGGTTACGACATAAGACGTCGAACCAGGCAAGCTGCGCAGCCGGCGCGGCGAGCAAGGGGAGGGTCGCAATTCGTCTTTCGTGCTTTAATAAAGAACTGTTAACTTCTTCGTGGCGATATGTTGCCAGATGGCACTTCGAGCATTTAATTTTCCATCGTATTGGCCACGTTCAGTAAACTAGGCCCACAACAGGTAGATGACTGCCCAATGTTTACACTGATATGGCGTGATGGGTGGCAAGTATGGACAGCCTTTGCCGTCAAAATTACAGTTTTCAATCCTGAATGCAACTACCATTCAAATAGGCAAATTTCAAAAGGACAACGTTAAATTTATTGTATTCATGTTATCTTTCTAAATTGCTTCAGTTCTTTTACATTCATAGTTTTGATGGGTATTTTGACAAACAGTTTCACGAGAATCACAAACTAGACCAGTACTGTCACTGGTCCATTTCCACAGAGCGAGCATGCTTACATGTGCTTATAATGCTTTGGATCAAATTGTGTAGCATTTCTAAGTTAAAATGGTGCGGCAAACTACTATCTAAGAAGTATATACATGTATGCAGTTGGCTTCGGCCATTCCTCAGATCAACGGGTACTTTCACATATTCTAGCAAAAATTGATAATCTATGCTAATCTAGACAAAAACGTAGATACATGTTTTACACATTATATAACATCAATTTTTTTGCTAAATACAAAGGGCATGATTAAGCATTTATATAATGTCACAATATTTTAGTTAATACAGCTTATTTATAAGTTTATAATGTTATTTCTATTCAAAGATTTAAATTTTATTTAAATAAAGCTTAGTTATAATTTGTCAAAGCGTTCGTGATTGATTTCTTGATTTGGAAAAAAACGCTAATAAAATCAGTCGAGGTAAAATAACAATTACCTATTATTGAGCTCAAGTGGCTCAACCATATCTGCTCATAAAATCATCCATATGCTAACAAGCATTGGATATACGTTCATCAATTACCCACTTTAAACAAGATAAATAAATCTGTCGATAACAATAGCCGTTTCCCCATTTCAGCTAGTTATGGTTTATTCAGCTTGTCATCTGTAATTCGGCCGCCGGCAACACTGTCAGGCCAGCGCAAATATTGGGTATTCAGCGTATTATATCTACCATGGTATCATAATGACCCCAGTACCAAACAGCCCTAGTTATATCGCCATAACGTATTATATCTATCAGGTCTGCTACAGTATCATAATGACCCCAGTATCCAGCAGCCATATGTATGTCATCATAACGTATTATATCTACCATGTCTCCTGCATTATCATGATGTAACATCAGTTGCCAACAGCAGTAGTTATGTCGTCATAACATATTATATCTATCATGGTATTAGAATGACACTAGTAGCCAACAACCCTATATATATCACCATAACGTATTATATCTACCATGGTATAATAATGACCCCAGTAGCCAACAGTCCTATTTATGTAGCCATAACGTATTATATCCACCATGTCTGTACAGTATCATAATGACCCAAGTCGCCAACAGCTATAGTTATGTCGCCATAACTTTTATTATATCTTTCATGGTATTATAATGACCCCAGTAGCCAACTGCACTAGTTACGTTGCCATAACGTACTATATCTATCCTGGTAAACTGCTGCTTGGAACCACGCAGCCAACTCACGAGACGTCACGTGTTGGGGATAAACCAATTCGTGTCACGTGGAGATATGTAGAAAGTAATGGTCATGGAATACGACAGCACTGGATGAGGACGGAGTCCGGGGGCCATGCTGTAACAGCCGCTCTATGTTGCGCATTATATTGAGTATATTTCACCGCTCAATAATCGTGTAATGCGGGTCTAAGCTATGTACATGTGTTATATGTCCATTACATGGGATTTGCTCATAAAGCCGACCATTTGGAAAGTACATGAGATTAAAACCTGTCCGTGGGAACGGTGTCATATTGTTAAACAGATCGCTGCTTCACACATTCCGGCTATTGTATGCGTAGTATTTGTGGCAAGGCCAAGCCAGCATGGACGCCGATTAACTAACGGTATTCTAACCGGATACCCTTCGCATCCAGCGCAAACACCAAATGCATTAGGCCAAAGGATATGTCCCGTTTGGTCCAGGGCAGTTTGGTGTCTTTTACCCACCGGGTCTGACCGCGATGTCATACGCCACCATTACTCAGAGGGTCCAGTCCCATGCAGTCTTAAATTTTCCCAGATAAGCGCATACTTGAGTGCCTGTTTGTTACAAAATATACATAATTACATTTGGGATTGGTAATATGGGCTCAGACCATAGAGTGGTTGTCAGCCAGGGTTACCTACAGGAATATTTTTTTCATTTTAAAAGCACCTTCGATGAAATGAAGATCAGAATTTATTAATCAAGCGTTTCTATTATGTTTTAGACAAACAGCTCGCTTGCTAATTATATAGCCGGTCGCTTGCTCATGCATCGGTCTCCAATTAGACAAGCCCCAATCTCTGAGACTCTGGGGGAGCGGTGGCTCCACCGCGTGAGTGGCGTACGAGTTATTCAAAATGCGTATTATAAGTTTGGGGCTCAGTAAGCAAGCCTCTTCTTTGTAGCAAATCTGACCATACGCCTACAATGGAAC
Organism: Arenicola marina; assembly: GCA_964019135.1. NCBI lineage: Eukaryota > Metazoa > Annelida > Polychaeta > Arenicolidae > Arenicola > Arenicola marina. The sequence continues at coordinate 21,594,469 of OZ025254.1, read as the reverse complement.
CCCTTTCACGGCATATCTCCATCTAATAGCTGCATTAGCAAACAACGCTAATTCTAGGGTAAGAGGCGCAGGTCTATTTACAGCTGTCGTCAAAAGGCAATCCAGTGAGCTGCATTAGCAAACAATGCTCATGTTCGGGTACAGAGGCGCAGGCCTATTCACAGCTGTCGTCAAACGGCAATGAAGTGAGCGACTTCGCGCGTCGACCAAACGTTAGTCGCACTATTCTAGTTCCACCACAAAGAGGTTTCTGGGTAATACATACAGTCTACTTGGTGCCCGTGCGATGTGTGGGTTTCTATGGTTTGTGGGACGAACGGGCGCCATGTTACACTAAGTGAAGTACTGAAACGTTCGACTCTAGCTACCGGTTATAGCTTTAGCCGCAGTCCACATGACGGTCGTTGGCGCGTTGACTCAGATGCGCATAGTGCACAAAGTGTATCTCCCGGAACGGCTGACCGGAATAGACCAAGTTTTTATTGCATATTCCGCAGTAGCAGTAAAAAGAATGAACATACAAATTCGGTTATCAGGCTGAATATATTTGTCATGTCTCTTGCGAGACAGCAGTAGCCTATAGCCTACACCGCCATGACATCCATCGCAGTAAGGGACAGACCATTTTATATCCAGGAGGGGTGTGTGTGAATTTTTGGCAAAGCAGAAATCTGGCTTTGAATTTTGTGTCTTTTTTTTCTTTCTTGTCATGTTCTCGAACTGTTAAGTTGAATACGGTTTGCAGATTAAAAAAAAAATCAAGTCATCACAAGTTGAGCCACTCAAAAATTCCACTCAAAAATTCCACCCAAAAACCATAGTCCCCCCCCCCCCTCCCCCTCCGCCCCCCCCCCCCCCCCCCCCCCGCGCTCTTTCTTGGTCCGTTCTCCCGCTGTATTTCACCAACCCTGGGGCACTGAGGACAGGACAACGGAAAAGAGTGATATGTTTTTCCCAATAAATAACTTTACCCCCTCCCCCTTCACCCCCCTCCCCCCTCTCCTCTCGTTCCTCCCTGGTGTAGTAATGTGCTTCAAACTGCATAAGCAATATCCGCAAAAGGTAAAACATGGATCGGTATCGTTAAAAAAACACAGAGCGCCTGTGTGAGAACGTTAGAAAAACGCATGACTCTATAACGACCCTAAGTTGGATACGCGTCCTATCGCACGCTACGATCAGCCATGGTGAGTGCATTACATGTCACAAAGTGCTGCGCTGGGCTGTGCTGTGCTCTGCTGTGTTGTGCTGTGCTGTGCTGTGTCATATCCAGCAGACTTTGTGGTCACCGTGGCCAGATATCGTCGCCCCCAGGCCGCCTGGATAACGCCCATGTCTGTCTCGCGTATTTGATGACATCCTGGCTGCTCCCGGATGTTCGGTGTCGGACTACGCTTGTTGTGATTGAATGCAGGGTTCTTACTCATATATGTTAGTATGAGTGTATGAGGAGCACATGAACGTAGACCAAAGTGGACGTCAAGTCAATAATCCATTTGTTGGAAAAAAGGGTAAGTAGATATTTTATTATGCAGTCTAAATTCACCAATGGTACACTAGACTGAATAATTACGGCTTCCCAGACAGCACTTTCGCACTACATACTTTCGCAACAATTATCAGAAGATAATTGTCATGTATTGTGGATGTTATTGCCGAAGTGTGACTCCCGTATTTTCACAATAAACGGCAGTAATTGATTTAATTTCAATGATGCAGTTAAAATGAGACAATTTATTCCGTATCTTCCGCAGTTTGTCACCACATGTATTAATGTGATCGCTTTTTTGTCCTTGATATATTTAAATTGCATAGTTTGGGACCAAGAATCAAAAACAATGTTCAAGATAATGTTTAAACAGCCTTCTCACCGATACAATGAAAGTTCTATTTGTATTGGACATTCCGTGTGGTCTTAACAATGTTTCGAGCGGCACAATAACCACCCATAACACCTTTCAGAACATGTATCCCCTATAGTTCCAATGCTACATACATGTTTATGAGATGAGATAAGTAGGATGCAGGGGCTGAAGAACGGGGATGCTCTCCGAAAACTTGCGACCGTGGGAGGGTGCTCTGAGAACACGACTTGTACAGTGTATGATCAAGTTCCCAAGAGGGGGTTCCAACCCCCTACCCCCCCCCCCCCTTCCCCCGCTTAGAGCCGCCCCTGGGATGTACATTCCGGTACCGGTATTAATGCGATATCCCGTGTGTAATCCATGTGCACACACGTACAAAAAGGTTCAGTATTGTTTTCGGTTGTAAATGACAGCGTACTTTTATTATTCACTGTTAGTGTGTGTGTGTTTGGTGGGGGCGGGGGATGCTAAATGTGTAATGTGGTGTGGTGTGACGGACCCAATCCTCCCTCTGCCATCACGCAAAAATGCGCTTAATGTCTATTTCTCTTGTGGCCTATTCGGACCGCGCAGAGGAATTTGCAGCCAACAATGTATGCATAATGTTAGTATTATTAATGCCACATTCATTCTAATTTCAGCGACATACAAGTATTAACCATTTCACTGATCACCTGGAGAACGATCACCAGCAGCCCTTGAGTACCTCTCAGAATGGGTGAAGAAGGCGATTACTCTGACGATTATTTCTATGGAGAATATTTCTATAATGGTTCTGGTTTTTACAATAACACGACATATACCTACGAACATACCGGGGATCCTTTTATAGAAGCCCGAGTGGTCAGCAATCTCGTCTTCCTGTATGTCGGATTCCCAATCCTGATTCTCGGTTCTTTGGCAAATCTCGTCGCCTTCGCGGTGCTCCAGACACGCGCCTTCAACAAGTCGTCATCCGGGTTTCTGCTCAGCGCCCTCGCCCTGGTCGACACCGGCGTTCTCTGCACCGGATTATTACATGAAACTATCCTGGCTGCCACCGCGGATCAAACAAATGTCCGGAACACTTCCGCCGCCGCGTGTAAGCTGCACGGGTTCTTCACCTACCTGCTGCAGCAGCTGTCGTCCTGGACGCTGGTCCTCATGACTCTTGAGCGCCTCCTATCGGTGGTAGTGCCGATACGCGCCACGGACATCTGCACCAGAACCCGTGTGACCTTCGCTTGGTGATTTCTCACTCTGGTGCTCTTCTGCGTGAACGCGCACATCTTTGCGACGCTGCGACTGATTGTGATGCCGATCATCGGCGAGCACGGCGCAAGTACCCGGATGGCCTGCTCGCCCTTCTGGCTCCTAGTGTGGCCCTGGATCGACAGCGTCGTCACGTGCTTCGTGCCCGGCCTCGCCATCCTGGTCACCAATGTCGTCATAATCGAGCGTCTCGCGAGGGCGCGTCGCCAACGCCGCCAGTCGCTGCACGCGCAGCATTCGAACCGCGACGTCCGGACCAAGTCGGTGACCGCCATGCTGATCAGCATCAGCGTCCTGTTCTTCCTGACCACGGCGCCGGCTACAATCTACTTCATAGGCAACCAGTACTGGTCCAACGTAGACATTTACCAGAGGCTCATGATTTTTACGGCCGTCAACATCCTGCTCTATTGTAACTACGCCCTCAACTTTGTTATGTATTGTATCAGCGGCGCCAAGTTCCGGAAGGCGTTGGTCGACATGTTTTGCTGTCGGAATACGCGGGATCGGCGTCGGGGCGGAAGTACGTCACAGTACAGCGTCAACACCACCACCAGCAGCATCCGCAACGCGTCGCACCTCCGTAACGCGTCGGTTACCAGTCTACGCTCAGCCAAGTATAACAGGAGTGTCTCCAACAATAGCGCCGTGAAATTCACATAAATGACAGATCTATCAGCGGTGAAGTTCATGTGAATGATAGATCTAAACGGGGAGACTTTCATCAGTGTGAAGAATACAATTGACATTACCGTATACATCCGTTGTGTTGGACAAACCGATTAAACTGTCTATAATGATTGCCTGGTGAAATGAAATTCATATAAGCTTGTAAGTTTTCACCTACATAATGATTTTTGACAAATATTTTGTAAAACAATGTTCTGGACAGATTGCCTGATTGTGTAAATCTCAACCCGATGAAAATGAGATGTGTTTCACATGGTAAGAAAAGGGTAAACAACTACCGTAATGTGCATGTTTTGATGACGTTAAAGCCACACTTTCCCATATGATATGCACTAAGTTGACCAAAAAAGTGGTTTCCGGTTATTTATTACAATGACTATATATGTACATATATGGTAAGAATATAAATACATCATTTCCATTCAAAACTGTTTTAAGTGTATCATGCACAATACTGCCGTATGTGTGACGTCAATGATAGATATATACTCGATTAAGTTAATGTCAATGATATATCAATACGCGGTGAAATTCATGTCAATGATATATCAATACGCGGTGAATTTGTATGTCAATGTTATATCAATACGCGGAGAATCGTATCAGTGTGAAGAATACAAATGACATTACCGTATTCATCCGTGGTGGGAGATGAACCGATTATACTGCCTATAATGGTCGCGCGGTTTATGCTGTGGCTGACGTGAGGTCATGAAATATCAACTGGATTCACCTGTTGCATGGAAACGCTGGAGAATAGTTCAGATGAAGAATGTTGAACAGCGCCACTCCCCGGTGTCATTGAGAGCTAGGATAGAGTGTTTACCCAGATAGACATTGAGAAAGTAATTTAAAAGTAAAGTAATATTCACAACGGTATCAATAGCGAACGCCAAAAAACAGCGACGTTGTGTTTACAATCTCGCGTTAGAAATCGCGTCCACGCAATGTCCATGATATACATGGAAATGACTTGCTTGGCAGTAAAAACCTTGGCTATAACGATGAATAAATATACTGCAGCACAAGTAGCTGGAACAAATGTGACGTAGGCATTAAGCGGGAGAAGAAAAACATTAACAATGAAGCATTGATGAAGACATTTATTGATGGAATAATAATGAGCATACAATATTTGGAGATAGGCCTGATTTATAAACTGAAAATATGATATTGAGAGATTGTTATTTTGGTTTTATCCGCAGAAACAAAGCGTCCGACTTCAATTACAAGACGTGGTTGAAGAATATTTGTATATGAAAACAAAACTTGTTCTATGCATATGTATTATATATCTATATAACGCTTATTTCACGTTCCCTTACGTAATACTGCTATAGAACGAAAAGCGATGGACAACACAGCAGATAACTCAAACATTATGTTTGGACAGAATGAAACGAATATTATATTATTTACACATTTACCGACTTTTGCAGCGACGTTTAAACGACTTTTATCCGACACTCGATAATCCGGAAAGCCCGCTATCCGCCACAGTTCGAGCTGTAACGGATTTCCACAATGCTAATTGCTACCTTTAATCCGACATTCGCTTTCCGACAACGACGCGGCTTTTCTGTAACCAAAGTGGCCATTTCTCTCGCTTCTCCAACCAATTGGCCTTGAAGCCGAGCCGTGTTAGTTGCGTTTGCCCCATTCTTTTGCTGTAATAAGTGCATGGCCGGCGGACTGCTAACACACAAACCATTAACACTGAGGGTTATCGTCTTGGAGGAAGGAGGCCGGTACCCTGGACATCTTGGGGAAGGGGGGTGGGTACCCTGGACATCTTGGGGGAAGAGCGTCAGAACCTGGACATCTTGGGGGAAGGGGGTCGATACCCTGAACGTCTTGGGGGAAGAGCGTCGGTACCCTGGACGTCTTGGGATAAGGGAGGGGCGGTACCCTGGACGACTATGGGAAAGGGTGGCGCTACCCTGAACGTCTTGGGGGAAAGGAGGGGCGGTACCGTGGACGTCTTGGGGGAAGGGGGGCTGTACCCTGGACATCTTGGGGGAAGGGTGGCGGTACCCTGGACCTCTTGAGAGAAGGGGTCCGGTGTCCTGGACATCTTGGGAGGGAAGGAGGGTCGGTACCATGGACGCCTTGGGGAGGGGTGGGGGGTGGGTGAGAACGGACCCCCATTTAAAAGCGAAGTTAAAGTCACTATTTCAACTAATTTGGCGGGAGAGGATGCCATCATATTGGAGGGAGACGCCTTCGCTGTTGGAACAGCCGTAAAAGTAACATTATAACATTACACTGGAAGGAGACCACATTTGGGAAATATACGGCAACTGGGGCATTGGCTCTGTCTGGCAAGATTTCATTCATGGGAGTTTCTTCAGTGTCGCTTACCATGGGGCACCATTAATTGTTACAAATTTACAATCCGCGCTACATCAGAGAGACACTTACGGTTACGCTAACGAATTGATGATCCTCAATGCATCAAAAATCATCGTAAGTATTCTCCTCGCGAAATGGATAGTGTATAGTGAAAACAAGAACATTTAATTTATTTATGAATCTCTTCTATTGTAGGCTATACAAAAAGATAATGTTCTCCTATATACATGTTTTATGGCGAGAAGACTGACAAGCAATGGAAAAAAGCGTTTCAATGTTTGCGAAACGTCATGATTTTTCTTTGCCAGTAAAGGATTCTCCTGTTCCGTCATTTAGAAATTTCATTAAAATGTCACGTTAAAATTAGCCTCAGGTGCTGGAACCTTGGGAGTCGTTGAGAACCCGCAAGGTGAATGCGGAACATTGCTTAGAATGCCTTATGTCAGTCTTAAAAGTAAACCAAACTTGTGTCCCCGGGATGCTGTATAGGACAGATAGGACACCCTCTCAGATAAGTTATTCGCAGCTTCTGCTGGCGAGATAATTCGACAAATGCTGGGCTATGGTGAGTACGTTTGCGCTCTACCTGCGGCATGTAAACAAAGCCCTCAAGACTCTTCCTAAAGCCGGCAGAGGCGCCACAGTAGACGAAGAATTTCAAGGCGCAGATGCAGTTGAGCAGCACGGTGACCCCGGTGTGAGCCATGGTTCTGTTGTACACCTTCCCGCGCCGTTTCGGATGGCCAAGTCCCAATGTAGTATATCTTGCTGGGTAAGCCAGCAACCAGGAACAGCACCGTTGTGCAGACGACAATTTTGGCGACGTCTGCGGTTCTTCCGTCTTCCTGTCGCCTTGGCAACACAGCGTGTGTCCAATGACGATAGCCCCCAAGATGACAACCGGAATGACGAAGAAGATGGCAGCGTCTATGTAAGACCACATGTTCGTCCAGAAGTCCGCATACATATCGTGGTGAAAACAGCGATGGACAACCGTGGTGACCATCATCATGGCCTGCAGAGCCACGGTAACGAAGGAGTGACTGTTAATACCGACCAACGCCATCGTGATAACAACCCACGCTATTATCATCCAGGATAGCGAACACACGGCCTTGAACTTCAAGGGCCAGATGGCGGTCACGAGGCTGTGGAAGGTGAGCAGCACCTGGGTCCAAGCGGATAGCTGCAGCATCATGTAGGTCATGAATGTGTGGCACTTGCACCCGGCGGACGACAGACTGCGCACTTCGAGTTGCTCGCTCCACCAAACCAAAGAAGTCCACCAAACCAAGAAGTCAGGGGGGTTATGCAACCAGGCTAGGGTCTGGGTCCAGTGTAGTCCTGGTACATGCCTCTCTGACCTCGCCTGCAAACGGAGCAAGGGTGAGCAGGTCGGGATGCGGGATTGTATTCAAGTAAAAATACTGATTTTTACTTGGATTCAAGTAAAAGGCTTACTCTTTTACCTGATGTCAAGTAATGCCCGAGTTGAATTCAAGTAAGTCAGGTCTTTGTCATCTGAATCTAAAATTGAAAAAGTTGTGCTAAAATTTATATCGTTTTTGCATATAGTTTTGTTATACCTCCAATTAACAATCTCATTGGCCAAAATGTAGAACTCTTCACACTGGTAAGGAAGGAACTTGACCTTTTGAGCAAGCAGTTTGTTTTATACCTTTGACAAGGAAAAAAATGGTCATGACAGTACATACAAAAGTGGCTGGTGGAAAACTTTCATCTAACTTGGGAATACATTTGACAAGTGATACATAAAAGTATACTGCAACTTTTTTATGTTCAATTATCTTTTAAATCTATGTACATAACTTGAGAAAATGCTTGATGAGTGAGGCAAGGGTGCGGTTCCTACAGTTCTAGCTCATTGTCAATGATGTATCAGACTGGTTCCCAGTATTATTAGACATACTTGTAACAATACCAGCCAAGTTGGATCTTCAAATACCTCTGAAAAAGCAGCAACAGTAGGGATACAATGGCATATACAAATGCATTGCATCAGTTAAATCTCTTAAATGTATCGTGTTTTACCCATTTTTTGTGCCCATTTCTTGTACATTACTTGAATTCAGGTAAAACAGTAAACATTTTACTTCAATCAGAGTAAAATCTACCTTTTTACTTGAATGCAATCCGGCATCCCGACCTGGTGAGAGCCATGCTGTTTACCAGCCCTAAAATTCGAAATCGCGCACCGATGGTTCAAGCTACAGTTCTAACAGAATAAATATGCAGTGCCTACCTGTCAATATGCTCCACTATGTTCCTGAACCTGTTATGACTTTCGTCGGACAGTTGTTTCTTTGGTCGTTAGTGTATTTTCTTGTAATCAGGGCGATTTGTGTCACCTCTCGACTCGTTTTCAATGCTTCGCCATGCAACGGCATGGCACTCATCCTTGACATTTGCGTCCGCCACTTAGTGCCAGGCCCAGTTGCTGTCAGGGCCAAATCATTTGTATTTTGATCGTGCACAGAACAGTAAATTTTCACAGCGTCAAGGGGACAGACTAGAATAGACTACAACAGTGACACATTTCTTATCCTGCCTACTTCATAAGCCTCTGATCTTATTTTTTGAACGGTGATCGTATCGCTGATGTGTGTATATTCGAACTTATCTTCAATTTTAAGAGTTCGTGGCCATCTCTCTTCGAAGAAAACCCATGCGTTCAACTTCCACCAGATTCAATTTCCACTCTCCGACAGAGGGCGCTCGCTAGAGCTTTGAGTGAGTTGCGCGAGCTCCCTCTGTTGGCATGTGATGTGTATATTGCCGTCAATCAGCCGCTAGCCCCACAGCAAGCACCCAGGGAGGGGGGGGGTGGATGTACCTAATACATTGCTGGGTTGTTGTTTGTTTGTTTTTTGTAGGGGGGGGGCGGGCGGTAAAGCACCCCCCCCCCACCTTTTCACCGCCAAAATCCGATCGGTCGGGGCGTTTTATTACCGCCAAAAGCCGCCCGGAAGGGGTATTTCTTTCGTTGACCCTCTCTAAGTCTTTACATGCAGACACTGCTCGGTTTATTCTTTTTTTCGGGCAAACACGCACTTTATGAACGCTTACATTACCAGCCGCCCTCCCCCCCCCCCCCTTGTCGGGGTGTCTTTCTGATCAAATGTCCGCTCTCTCATGCAGACACCAAGGGACACCCGCGGTACAGTGCCCCGACCCCCCCCCCCCCCCCCGTCCCATTTTCAAATTCCGTGGTTGGGGCAGGTCTAGTGGTGGGGGGGGGGGGGGGTAGGTGGGTGTTTAAGGGGATATTACGGAATGTTAAAGTCGAAAACATTCCCCCTCCCCCAGCCCCTCCGCTTGTAAAAATATGGGTGCATGTAATTATAATGACTGAGTTAAACGTGTTATGCACGTTTATATTGGCGCATTGACCTGTCAACCACGAGGCAATATATTAATAAAGACGTTAAAAAGGTTAAACAGTTGTTAGCTTCATTTCTGTGATTGCGTTCGCTAGAAATATTCGCCAAAAACTTTCCTGAAAAACATTCCCGGAATGTTTTTTGACAATATTCCCGTAACATTGGAGGAATATTCAGAGAATATTCGGAGAGTATTCGGGGAATATTCGGAAAATATTATTTTGTTACCTGGGTGGACATCCGCGGTCATTTCCACCTACCCCCCACTCGCCAGTTTTTTTTAGAGAGCCCCACCCCCCACCCCCCCAACCCCCGGTCACGCCCCCCCCCCCACACCCCCCAACCCCCGGTCACCCCCCCCCCCCCACCTTCCAAAATCCTAGATCCGCCACTGTGTGCCCTCCCCTAAGTTTTAATGCATGTAACGTAACAAAATTAACTTTGAGCAAGCGTACCATTCGCAAAACATTCTCGTAATTCGTCAGTAACGTAACACGGAAAGAACACTTAGCGAACATTACGAGAATGTTCGTCCGTAATATTCCGCGAATATTACGCGAATGTTCGTCCGTAACATAACATGGCAATAACTTTGAGCGAATATTACGCGAATGTTCCGAGATTTGGTAGCCATGTGATTGTCTCCATCAAAGCGACATGGCAGCCATGTGACAGTGTATACCAAGGAGGCATGGCAGCCATTTGACAACCTCCACCAAAGAGATATGGCATCCATGAAGGTATATCTCATAGCGGGGGAAATGTGTCCACTCGGTTATGCACTCCGCGGAGTCCGACTACTCTGCTCGCATACCCGAACTCACCCAATTATGCATTGTGCTTCCGCCTGGCGAGTAAAGCGACGAGTATGGAAAGAACCATTTAGGATTTTTAGCATCATTTACTAAATGGTAACAGTGCTCTAGTAGTAAAGGGGCAGACGTAAACTTGGCAAGTTTTTCAGTGAATGTGATATTTAAGGTCTTTTTGTACATTGTAACCCGGCCTCCAGCTAGGTATTTGATATGCAACCGGAGAGTAATAAGTTACATTCATTTCTGGGTATCCCAACCCAAAAAGCTTTGATCTACAATGTTTAAAGGGTAGATTGTCTTATTTAGAGTTATTAGACAGCGCGTATTATTGGCGAAATCAATATATACAACTGGTCTTTCTAATATCAACATTTTTTTAACGAGATATCATTACATGATACCTCAAAACGACGTTGGAACATGAAATATCCCCTAATTATGGCCCTTTCTGATTACAAGCTGCGGGCCAGCCAGTGTAATGATCATATTATTGTCATTACATGAAAAACAATGATGTTACAGTATAAAGTTGTTCAGATAATGATTCCTCGTTTACTTCAACATTTCATGTAGTTATCATTACATGCAAAATAATGATGGTAAAGTTGAAAGTTAATGACTCCACATTTCACCAGCATTTGACATAGTTTCTACGTATATGTCATTACGTAGTATGCTCGTTTTAAGGCTGTGCTTGCCACGATGTCGGAGAGAATAAACACCGGGTACAAGTAGATTCAGCCAGCAAGGATGATTTTAAGCCACTTATCTAAGTTAACAACCTTGTTAGTTTGCACATGATCTCCCTTAAAGATTGCCGTAATGGTTGCTGGCAGGGCGATTAGATCTATTCGCCGGCTCCACGGTGGTACCAATGTGAGCGGTCGGGTGAACGCTGACAGGACGAACAACCACGCAACGGGCATGCCTTTTCATGCTGACCCATTGATATAAATACAGCAAGACCGGAGCTAATATTGTTTGGATTGTTCCGCTGCGAATGTTTGTTCGTGAAAGGTATGTTTTCGTTTGTTCCGTTTATGGTATAAAGAACTATGCCGGAGTGTTTAGGGATGGTATAGGTTTATTCGTGAATGTGTGATTCGATATATTTGAGCCAGTTTTAGCAATACAGAACGGACGAAGAGTGAAACCGAATTCTAAATGTATGCATATGTGGCAAATTGGTGACAGTACAAGATAATTGGGACGCTTTAAAATATAGAATATGCATTACAATTGGCCCTTCATCAACCTGTAGCAGCCTCGGGCCGATAATGTAAATTGGCGGGCTGCTAGAGCTTGATGTCGGGCCAATAAAATTGCCTAACGCCCCGCGACAGTTTTTGTTCAGTGCGCAGCGTGACTCGCCCCCTGTGTACCAATGGATACCGCGCGCAGAGGCCTGTCATATTGGTTACGACATAAGACGTCGAACCAGGCAAGCTGCGCAGCCGGCGCGGCGAGCAAGGGGTTTGGTCGCAATTCGTCTTTCGTGCTTAAATAAAGAACTGTTAACTTCTTCGTGTCGATATGTTGCTAGATGGCACTTTGAGCATGTAATTTTCCATCGTATTGGCCACGTTCAATAAACTAGGCCCACAACAGCTAGATGATTGCCCAATGTATACACTGATCTGGAGTGATGGGTGGCAAGTATGGACAGCCTTTGCCGTCAAAATTACAGTTTGTCAATCCTGAATGCAACTACCATTCAAATAGGCAAATATCAAAAGAACAACGTTAAATTTATTGTATTTACATTATCTTTCTAAATTGCTTTAGTTCTTTTACATTCATAGTTTTTATGGGTATTTTGACAAACAGTCTCATGAGAATCACAAACTAGACCAGTACTGCCACTGGTCCATTTCCACAGAGTGAGCATGATTACATGTGCTTATAATGCTTTGGATCAAACTGTGTAGCATTTCTAAGTTAAACTGGTGTGGCAAACTTACTATCCAAGAAGTATATACATGTATGGCTTCGGCCATTCCTTGGTTCAACGGGTACTTTCACATATGCTAGCAAAAATTGATAATCTATGCGAATCTAGACAAAAATGTAGATACATATTTTACACATTATATAACATCAATTTTTTGGCTAAATACAAAGGGCATGATTAAGCATTTATATAATGTCAAAAAATATTTAAGTTAATACAGCTTATTTATAATTTCATAATGTTATTCCTATTCAAAGATTTATTTAAATAAAGCTTAGTTATAATTTGTCAAAGCGTTCATGATTGATTTCTTGATTTGGAAAAAAACGGTACTAAAATCAGTCGAGGTAAAATAACAATTACCTATTGTTACGACCGTAACCTGTCAGGATGGCCGAAAATAAAATAAAATCTTTTATAAGGGAAAGAAACAAAAAGTAACTATTCACAACCAGTGTCAGTCTCCCACCATTGGCGGCATTTATTAAAACATTCTTGTCAAAGCAGGTACGAGGGACAATATAAAAATAAAATAATCTGCATGTAACCAGACCCCCTAGTCTGGCATAGACTAACTAAAAGGAAAATCCCCTAAGCTCAGATAAGAATTAAGAATTAAGAACTATAAGAATTAAGATCGACCAGTGGAAAAATGCAGGGGTTAGTGGGAGAGATTCTATTTAGGAAACATCAACAGTCAGAGGGCTGAGGCTGTCATCATCTAAGTTACATCGTCATTCGGTCCTCGGGACATCGGGTCATCGTGGTTATCGTGGTCATCGTGGTCATCGTGGTATCGTGGTCATCGTGGTCATCGTGGTCATCGTGGTTAATCACAAAAAGGGGGGGGGGTAAATAGGGGCACTAACCGACAGGGTCTGCCCTGCTTTTTTCGTCTCTATCTCCCCGAATGTGTGAGTGTCGAGAGTCTGTTCCAAATCACAACCGGTGTCTCCCTTTATACCCGCCACACCGGAAGACGCAGACAGAAATAATCTATATCTCCCTTTTCGCGTTACTCCTCAACTTAGGGGTTTAAAGTATGCGATGCAGGTTGCTGGCTTAGATTAAAACTTTAAAGAATATCAGACAAACATCAACAGGACCAGAAACTAGTGCCATATACACAAACGCGGCTTTTGTTGGCAGCGAGGTTATAAAACTTTGGTAATTATCATAATGACTAAAACGAGGCTGCGCGCGAGAAACAACAATCATGGCCGCCCCGAGAGGTCAACATCACCAAAAACGGTACAAATTGGTTCGTACCATCCCAAATAAGAATAGACAAGTTAAAAAGACAACAGAAAGTGACAATGTGGCCTCATACAAGGTAGGTAAACAGTTTAGTTGGGGTTGACAGCGTTCACAAAGGGATAATTTTACAAAAATACCTGATTTCCCCGGGTACCAAAATGGGAGGCGTCACAATGCCCCCTGCTTAAGTGTTTGGCGTCCTCGCCAACACTAATCTAACACCAACAAAATATTATACAAAATCTCACAAGTAAAATGAACCTGCAGCGTTGCAAGCGACGAGTACTTAGATGCAGATACATGTCAACATACACCCTTACACGAGATTAGAATAGGGACCGTTATATTGCCCCCTAATTAATGGTTTGGCATCATCGCCAAACAGTGATATACAACAATACAAACTCATACATTGCACCATATTCAGCTGAAACGAAAAGTACATTAATCACATGTTCCTCTGCTTCTGGCGTGGCTCCTTGAGCTGTCGAGGTCCTCCGACGCCAGGGTGTTTGTTCTTGACGGCGGTGCGTCCTCCGCAGTCTGGGTTGACGGTAGATCCTCTCGACGGGGTTGCGTCTATGGACATGTGTCCTCCGCGGTCTTCCGGGCGGCAGCGGCTGTCCTCTGGGGTCCAGCACTCAACATTAGAGGTTGGACGTCGGATGGTTCCGCCAATGACGTACCAGAGAGTGCATGGCGCGAGAACAACCGGTAGGTCTCTCAACTCCTTGTCGGCAGCCACAGTAAACATCGTTGTCATCACCATCGCAATCAACACCACCAACCCATGGTAAGGTGGCACCTGTAAGCCATCGGCCAGCGGAGCTGTGCAGATGCGTTGCACCTGGCCTGGTCTGCAGTCGAGTGACCCCTCGCCAGTGAAAGTCTCATCTTGGGATATCACATCAGGAGGCTTGGCATCAGGACGTTCCTTCTCTGGGAACTTTACATTGGGTGACTTCACACGAGGGGACTTCGCATCAGGGGACTTTACAATGGGCGATTCCACAGCAGGCGACTTCACAGGCGACATCAGGACAGGCAACTTCACAACTGAGGACTGCACTTCCTGAGACTTCACATCAGGGGCCCTCATATCTGGGGACTTCTTTTCGGGCGATTCCACAACATGCGACATCAGGACAGGCAACTTCACATCTGGGGACTGCACATCTGGGGACTTCACTTCCTGGGACTTCACTTCGGGCGACTTCAATTAAGGCGATTTCACAACGGGCGACTTCGCAACAGGGGACTGCACATCAGGGGACTTCACAACAAGCGACATCAGGGCAGGCAACTTCATATCCGGGGACTTCACTTCGAGCTTCACATCAGGCGACTGTACATAAGGCGACTCTACAACAAGTTTCGCATCAGGCATCTGTACAAAATAAAAATTCAAAACAGGCGACTTCTCGTCAGGTGACTTCTCGTCAGGTGACCTCTCATCAGGGGACTTCACAGCAGGAAAATTCAAAACAGGCGACTTCTCGTCAAGTGACTTCTCGTCAGGTGACCTCTCATCAGGGGACTTCACAGCAGGAGAATTCAGAACAGGCGACCTCTCGTCAGGTGACTTCTCGTCAGGTGACCTCTCATCAGGGGACTTCACAGCAGGAAAATTCAAAACATGCGACCTCTCGTCAGGCGACTTCTCGTCAGGCGACTTCTCGTCAGGTGACTTCTCATCAGGCGACTTCTCGTCAGGTGACCTCTCATCAGGGGACTTCTTTTCGGGGGACTTCATATTGGGGGACGTCACAGCACGGGACTTCACAGCAGGCGACTTCACATCTGGGGACTTCACAGCAGGCGACTTCGCAGCAGGGGATTTCACATCGGGGAAATTCACAGCAGGTGACTTCGCAGCAGGGGATTTCACATCGGGGAAGTTTTCCCCGGTCACGGCAGTTACGGGTTTTGGGTACGTGGTCCCGTACTCATGAACCATCCGCTGCGGGCCTGGTGACGTCGGGACCGGTTGTTGGCCAGCACGGCCGGTCCCTAGCAGTTTGACGGGTGCCCGTAATTAACCGCAGGACGGTCCGACATCTGGGTACGAGAGGTACGAGGTACGAAGTTATCCTGGTAGTTTGGCCTTCTCGGTTGTTTGGCATTTCGGGGGCAGTTCCTGGCGAAATGTCCCGGCTGACCACATCCGTAGCAGGCGAATCTGTCCTCCGTCCCCTGCTGGGTGGAACGACCCTCCCTAGGTTGTGACTGGGTAGGCCGGGCACCAGCAAGTCCAAGATGCTGGGTAACTCTCCTGAGTTCCTGTTGTAACTCAGCAATCGCTTTACGATTCATATCTCCCTCCAGAGATATCGCACGGGCTGACTCGTCTGGCCAGCCTGTCCCCTGAGACTTTTTTGAACCCATGAGATACCGGGATACGGGCTACTCTATGGCTGGCGGCCTCTGGCTCAACGTCTCCGAAACGGCTTGCCCGGACTGCCTTCCGCGACCTGGCTGCTCCGTCGGCAGGGTTAAGGCGATGACGCGTGTCCAAGAAATTAACAGACTCATACACGGCCTCATCGATGTCCCGGGGTTTTTTAATGTATTCGACGTGGAAGGTCACTTCGTTGTCGGTCAGTCCGTCCAAGAAACGTCGGAGAAGGTCTTCTTGGCGCGTGGCGCAGTCCCGTCGCGGGTACGCCTTGTCGTACAAGCGTTTTAGCTCGGCTGCGTACGTTTCCACCGTCTCTCCGGTTTTCTGGCTCCTGTTACTAAATTTAGCGGCATATGATTTAGAAGTCGCAATTGTCCTGAATCTATTCCCCAACTCGCTAACGAGAACTGTAAAATTGTTCCGCACCTTCCGCGGGAGCTGGCCGTATACGAAATCGCCAGCCACACCCTGCAGCTTTAATACTTAATAATTTAGGAAACATCAACAGTCAGAGGGCTGAGGCTGTCATCATCTAAGTTACAAGTACATCATAAGTCAATAAGTCACACCAGAGGTCATCAGGACACAAGTCATCAAATACAATTTCCTCTCAAATCCACCACATTAGGACAACTCTGGCTCATTGAGTACATCAAAGGTCATCGCTGGACATCAGGGTCATCAGAATACAGTCATACATCCAGGTACATCAAAGTCAAATAGCTGCATCAAGGGTCTTCATGTACAACAAATTCCCCTCAAATCCACCACATCAGGACATATCTGGCTCATAAGTACATCAAAGGTCATCAATGGATATCAGGGTCATCAGATATTTCCTCAAATCCACCATATCAGGAAATATATGGGTTATCCAGTACATCAACAGTCATCGCTGAACATCAGTAACATCAGATTTCGTCCGACATGAATCAAAGGAAGTATCATCATGTTCATCAAAGGTCATCAATGTGGCTCAGCATGGTTAGTGAGGTAAATCAAAATAAAATAAAAACTCTATGGCTGATTACATCACTAAACTGCCTCAGAATTACAGTTCTGCACCCGGCAAACAAGAAATTTAAAGAAATAATAACCACCAGGCAGTGGAGCACGACCCTTGGATCCAGTATTAAAACCAGATCCCACTTCTGACACCAAAATATTGTTACGACCGTAACCTGTCAGGATGGCCGAAAATAAAATAAAATCTTTTATAAGGGAAAGAAACAAAAAGTAACTATTCACAACCAGTGTCAGTCTCCCACCATTGGCGGCATTTATTAAAACATTCTTGTCAAAGCAGGTACGAGGGACAATATAAAAATAAAATACTCTGCATGTAACCAGACCCCCTAGTCTGGCATAGACTAACTAAAAGGAAAATCCCCTAAGCTCAGATCAGAATTAAGAATTAAGAACTATAAGAATTAAGATCGACCAGTGGAAAAATGCAGGGGTTAGTGGGAGAGATTCTATTTAGGAAACATCAACAGTCAGAGGGCTGAGGCTGTCATCATCTAAGTTACATCGTCATTCGGTCCTCGGGACATCGTGGTCATCGTGGTCATCGTGGTATCGTGGTCATCGTGGTCATCGTGGTCATCGTGGTTAATCACAAAAAGGGGGGGGGGGTAAATAGGGGCACTAACCGACAGGGTCTGCCCTGCTTTTTTCGTCTCTATCTCCCCGAATGTGTGAGTGTCGAGAGTCTGTTCCAAATCACAACCGGTGTCTCCCTTTATACCCGCCACACCGGAAGACGCAGACAGAAATAATCTATATCTCCCTTTTCGCGTTACTCCTCAACTTAAGGGTTTAAAGTATGCGATGCAGGTTGCTGGCTTAGATTAAAACTTTAAAGAATATCAGACAAACATCAACAGGACCAGAAACTAGTGCCATATACACAAACGCGGCTTTTGTTGGCAGCGAGGTTATAAAACTTTGGTAACTAAAACGAGGCTGCGCGCGAGAAACAACAATCATGGCCGCCCCGAGAGGTAAACATCACCAAAAACATACAAATTGGTTCGTACCATCCCAAATAAGAATAGACAAGTTAAAAAGACAACAGAAAGTGACAATGTGGCCTCATACAAGGTAGGTAAACAGTTTAGTTGGGGTTGACAGCGTTCACAAAGGGATAATTTTACAAAAATACCTGATATCCCCGGGTACCAAAATGGGAGGCCTCACACTATTATTGAGCTCAAGTGGCTCAACCATATCTGCTCATAAAATGATCCATATGCTTCAGTAGTATGATGCTAACAAACAATGGATATATGTTCATAAATTACCCACTTTAAACAAGATAAATAAATCTGTCGATAACAATAGCCGTTTCCCCATTTCAGCTAGTTATGGTTTATTCAGCTTGTCATCTGTAATTCGGCCGCCGGCAACACTGTCAGGCCAGCGCAAATATTGGGTATTCAGCGTATTATATCTACCATGGTATCATAATGATCCCAGTAGCAAACATCCCTATTTATGTCGCCATAACGTATTAAATCTACCATGGTATCATAATGACCCCAGTATCAAACAGCCCTATTTATGTCGCCATAACGTATTATATCTATCAAGTCTGCTACAGTATCATAATGACCCCAGTATCCAGCAGCCATATTTATGTCATCATAACGTATTATATCTACCATGGTATAATAATTACCCCAGTAGCCAACAGCCCTATTTATGTAACCATAACGTATTATATCCACCATGTCTGTACAGTATCATAGTGACCCTAGTCGCCAACAGCTATAGTTATGTCGCCATAACTTATTATATCTTTCATGGTATTATAATGACCCCAGTAGCCAACTGCACTAGTTACGTTGCCATAACGTACTATATCTATCCTGGTAAACTGCTGCTTGGAACCACGATGCCAACTCACGAGACGTCACGTGTTGGGGATAAACCAATTCTTGTCACGTGGAGATATGTAGAAAGTAATGGTCACGGAAAACGACAGCACTATGGAGTCCGGGGGCCATGCAGCAACAGCCGCCCTATGTTGCGCATTACATTGAGTATATTTCACCGCTCAATAATCGTGTAATGCGGGTCTAAGCTATGTACATGTATTATATGTCCATTACATGGGATTTGCTCATAAAGCCGACCATTTGGATAATACATGAAATTAAAACCTGTCCGTGGGGACGGTGTCATATTGTTGAACAGATCGCTGCTTTACATATCCGGCTATTGTATGCGTAGTATTTGTGGCAAGGCCAAGCCAGCATGGAAGCCGATTAACTAACGGGATTCGAACCGGATACCCTTAGCATCCAGCGCGAAAACCAAAGGCATTAGGCCAAAGGATATGTCCCGTTTGCTCCAGGGCAGTTTGGTGTCTTTTACCCACCGGGTCTGACCGCGATGTCATACGCCACCATTACTCAGTCCAGTCCCAGTCCCTCTTAAATTTTTCCAGATAAGCATATACTTGAGTGCATGTTTGTTACAAAATATACATAATTACATTTGGGATGGGTAATGCGGGTACAGACCATAGAGTGGTTGTCAGCCAGGGTTACCTACAGGAATATTTGTTTCATTTTAAAAACACCTTCGATGAAATGAAGATCAGAAATTATTAATCAAGCGTTTCTATTATGTTTTAGACAAACCGCTCGCTTGCTAATTATATAGCTGGTCGCTTGCTCATGCATCGGTCTGCAATTCGACAAGCCCCAATCTCTGAGACTGGGGGAGCGGTGGCTCCACCGCGTGAGTGGCGAACGAGTTATTCATAATGCGTTTGATAAGTTCGGGGCTTCTTTGTAGCAAATCTGATCATACGCCTACCATTGAACCCCGGTCATGGCATATCTCCATCTCATAGCTGCATTAGCAAACAACGCTAATTCTCGGGTAAGAGGCGCAGGTCTATTTACAGCTGTCCTCAAAAGGCAATCCAGTGAGCTGCATTAGCAAACAATGCTCATTCTCGGGTACAGAGGCGCAGGCCTATTCACAACTGTCGTCAAACGGCAATCCCGTGAGCGACTTCGCTCGTCGACCAAACGTTAGTCGCACTATTCTAGTTCCACCATAAAGACGTTTCTGGGTAATACATACAGTCTACTTGGTGCCCGTGCGATGTGTGGGTTGCTGTGGTTTGTGGGATAAACGAGCGCTATGTTACACTACGTGAAGTACTGAAACGTTCGACTGTAGCTACTGGCTATAGCCTGAGCCGCAGTCCACATGACGGTCGTTGGCGCGTTGACTCAGATGCGAGTAGTTCACAAAGTTTTCCTCCCGGAACGGCTGGCCGGAACAGACCACGTTTTTATTGCATGTTCCGAAGAAGCAGTACAAAAATTGAACATACAAATGCGGTTATCGGGGTGCAAACATTTGTCTGGTCTCTTGCGAGACAGCAGTAGCCTCAAGTCACCGCCATGACATCGATCGCAGTAAGGGATAGACCATTTTATATCCAGGAGGGGGGAGGGTGAATTTTTGGCAAAACGGAAATCTGGCTTTGAATTTTGTCATGTCCTCGAACTATTAAGGTCATTAAGGTTTGCAGATTGAAAAAGAAATCATTACAAGAAGTTGAGCCACCCAAAATTATTTCCATCTCATGGTCCCAAAAACCATAGTCCCCCCCGCTCCTCCCTGGTCCGTTCTCCCGCTGTACTTCACAAACCCTGTGGCAGTGAGGACACGACAACGGAAAGGAGTGACATTTTTTCCCAATAAATAACTTTACCCACTCCCCCTTTACCCCCCTCCCCCTCTCTTCTCGTCCCTCCCTGGTGTAGTGATGTGCTTCAAGCTGCATAAGCAATATCCGCAAAAGGTAAAACGTGGATCGGTATCGTTAAAAAAACACAGAGCGCCTGTGTGAGAACGTTAGAAAAACGCATGACCCCATAATGACCTTAAGTTGGATACGCGTCCGAACGCACGTTACGATCAGCCATGGTGAGTGCATTACATGTCACAAAGTGCTGCGCTGAGCTGTGCTGTGCTGTGTTGTGCTGTGCTGTGCTGTGCTGTGTCATATCCAGCAGACTTTGTGGTCACCATGGCCGGATATCGCAGCCCCCAGTCCGCCTGGATAACGCCCATGTCTGTCTCGCATATTTGATGACATCCTGGCTGTTCCCGGATGTTCGGTGTTGGACTACGCTTGTTGTGATTGAATGCAGTGTTCTTACTCATATATGTTAGTATGAGTGTATGAGGAGCACATGAACGTAGACCAAAGTGGACGTCAAGTCAATAATCCATTTGTTGGAAAAAAGGGTAAGTAGATATTTTATTATGCAGTCTAAATTCACCAATGGTACACTAGACTGAATAATTACGGCTTCCCAGACAGCACTTTCGCACTACATACTTTCGCAACAATGAACAGAATATAATTGTCATGTATTGTGGATGTTATTGCCGAAGTGTGACTCGCGTATTGTCACAATAAACGGCAGTAATTGATTTAATTTCAATGCTGCAGTTAAAATGAGACAATTTATTCCGTATCTTCCGCAGTTTGTCACCACATGTATTAATGTGATCGTTTTTTTGTCCTTGATATATTTAAATTGCATAGTTTGGGACCAAGAATCAAAAACAATGTTCAAGATAATGTTTAAACAGCCTTCTCACCGATACAATGAAAGTTCTATTTGTATTGGACATTCCGTGTGGTCTTAACAATGTTTCGAGCGGCACAATAACCACCCATAACACCTTTCAGAACATGTATTCCCTATAGTTCCAATGCTACATACATTTTTATGAGATGAGATAAGTAGGATGCAGGGGCTGATCTAGGAATTTGCAAAGAAGGGGGATGCTCTCCGAAAACTCGCGACCGGAGGGGGGGGTGGTCTCTGAAAACTTGCGACTGTGGGAGGGTGCTCTGAGAACATGACTTGTACAGTGTATGATCAAGTTTCCAAGAGGGGTTCCAACCCCCTACCCCGCCCCCCCCCCCCGCTTAGAGCCGCCCCTGGGATGCACATTCCGGTACCAGATGCCGTAGAAAGCACATTAACAGTGGTGCCACCTGGTGAAGTTTGCCTTCCATGGATGGATGGCTTTCAATGGCTTGATTAGAATAGACCAGCGTTGTCCAATACAGAACAAGGCATTCGCCAACGAGATCAGACGAAGTGAGCACCCCCGTCATATCCTATTAATGCGATATCCCGTGTGTAATCCATGTGCACACACGTACAGAAAGGTTCAGTATTGTTTTTGGTTGTAAATGACAGCGTACTTTTATTATTCACTGTTATTGCGTGTGTGTGGTGGGGGGGGGGGGGGGGCGGGGGTGCTAAATGTGTAATGTGGTGTGGTGTGACGGACCCAATCCTCCCTCTCCCATCACGCAAAAATGCGCTTAAAGTCTATTTCTCTTGTGGCCTATTCGGACCGCGCAGAGGAATTTGCAGCCAACAATGTATGCATAATTTTAGTATTATTAATACCACATTCATTCTAATTTCAGTGACATACAAGTATTAACCATTTCACTGATCACCAAGAGAACGATCACCAGCAGCCCTTGAGTACCTCTCAGAATGGGTGAAGAAGGCGATTACTTTGACGATTATTTCTATGGAGAATATTTCTATAATGGCTCTGGTTTTTACAATAACACGACATATACCTACGAACATACCTGGGATCCTTTTATAGAAGCCCGAGAGGTCAGCAATCTCGTCTTCCTGTATGTCGGATTCCCAATCCTGATTCTCGGTTCTTTGGCAAATCTCGTCGCCTTCGCGGTGCTCCAGACGCGCGCCTTCAACAAGTCGTCATCCGGGTTTCTGCTCAGCGCCCTCGCCCTGGTCGACACCGGCGTTCTCTGCACCGGATTATTACGTGAAACTATCCTGGCTGCCACCGCGGATCAAACAAATGTCCGGAACACTTCCGCCGCCGCGTGTAAGCTGCACGGGTTCTTCACCTACCTGCTGCAGCAGCTGTCGTCCTGGACGCTGGTCCTCATGACTCTTGAGCGCCTCCTATCGGTGGTAGTGCCGATACGCGCCAAGGACATCTGCACCAGAACCCGTGTGACCTTCGCTTGGGGATTTCTCACTCTGGTGCTCTTCTGCGTGAACGCGCACATCTTTGCGACGCTGCGACTGATTGTGATGCCGATCATCGGCGAGCACGGCGCAAGTACCCGGATGGCCTGCTCGCCCTTCTGGCTCCCAGTGTGGCCCTGGATCGACAGCGTCGTCACGTGCTTCGTGCCCGGCCTCGCCATCCTGGTCACCAATGTCGTCATAATCGAGCGTCTCGCGAGGGCGCGTCGCCAACGCCGCCAGTCGCTGCACGCGCAGCATTCGAACCGCGACGTCCGGACCAAGTCGGTGACCGCCATGCTGATCAGCATCAGCGTCCTGTTCTTCCTGACCACGGCGCCGGCTACAATCTACTTCATAGGCAACCAGTACTGGTCCAACGTAGACATTTACCAGAGGCTCATGATTTATACGGCCGTCAACATCCTGCTCTATTGTAACTACGCCCTCAACTTTGTTATGTATTGTATCAGCGGCGCCAAGTTCCGGAAGGCGTTGGTCGACATGTTTTGCTGTCGGAATACGCGGGATCGGCGTCGGGGCGGAAGTACGTCACAGTACAGCATCAACACCACCACCAGCAGCATCCGCAACGCGTCGCACCTCCGTAACGCGTCGGTTACCAGTCTACGCTCAGCCAAGTATAACAGGAGTGTCTCCAACAATAGCGCCGTGAAATTCACATAAATGACAGATCTATCAGCGGTGAAGTTCATGTGAATGATAGATCTAAACGGAGAGACTTTCATCAGTGTGAAGAATACAATTGACATTACCGTATACATCCGTTGTGTTGGACAAACCGATTAAACTGTCTATAATGATTGCCTGGTGAAATGAAATTCATATAAGCTTGTAAGTTTTCACCTACATAATGATTTTTGACAAATATTTTGTAAAACAATGTTCTGGACAGATTGCCTGATTGTGTAAATCTCAACCCGATGAAAATGAGATGTGTTTCACATGGTAAGAAAAGGGTAAACAACTACCGTAATGTGCATGTTTTGATGACGTTAAAGCCACACTTTCCCATATGATATGCACTAAGTTGACCAAAAAAGTGGTTTCCGGTTATTTATTACAATGACTATATATGTACATATATGGTAAGAATATAAATACATCATTTCCAGTCAAAACTGTTTTAAGTGTATCATGCACAATACTGCCGTATGTGTGACGTCAATGATAGATATATACTCGATTAAGTTAATGTCAATGATATATCAATACGCGGTGAAATTCATGCCAATTATACATATATACACGTTGAAATTCATGTCAATGATAGATCCATACGCGGTAAAATGTATGTCAATGATATATCAATACGCGGTGAAATTCATGTCAATGATATATCAATACGCGGTGAAAATGTATGTCAATGTTATATCAATACGCGGAGAATCGTATCTGTGTGAAGAATACAAATGACATTACCGTATTCATCCGTGGTGGGAGACAAACCGATTATACTGCCTATAATGGTCGAGCGGTTTATGCTGTGGCTGACGTGAGGTCATGAAATATCAACTGGATTCACCTGTTGCATGGAAACGCTGGAGAATAGTTCAGATGAAGAATGTTGAACAGCGCCACTCCCCGGTGTCATTGAGAGCTAGGATAGAGTGTTTACCCAGATAGACATTGAGAAAGTCATTTAAAAGTAAAGTAATATTCTAAACGGTATCAATAGCGAACGCCAAAAAGCAGTGACGTTGTGTTTACAATCTCGCGTTAGAAATCGCGTCCACGAAATGTCCATGAAATACATGGAAATGACTTGCTTGGCAGTATAAACCTTGGCTATAACGATGAATAAATATACTGCAGCACAAGTTGCTGGAACAAACGTGACGTAGGCATTAAGCGGGAGAAGAAAAACATTAACAATGAAGCATTGATGAAGACATTTATTGTTTGAAAAATAATGAGCATACAATATTTGGAGATAGGCCTGATTTATAAACTAAAATATCATATTGAGAGATTGATTTTTTGTTTCATCCGCAGAAACAAAGCGTCCGACTTCAATTACAAGACGTGGTTGAAGAATATTTGTATATGAAAACAAAACTTGTTCTATGCATATGTATTATATATCTATGTAACGCTTATTTCACGTTCCCTTACGTAATACTGCTATAGAACGAAAAGCGATGGACAACACAGCAGATAACTCAAACATTATGTTTGGACAGAATGAAACGAATATTATATTATTTACACATGTGAGTTCTCTTCTGCATCAACGATTGCTAATTTAACATTTAACAATGTACCTTTCCGACTTTTGCAGCGACGTTTAAACGACTTTTATCCGACACTCGATAATCCGGAAAGCCCGCTATCCGCCACAGTTCGATCCACAATGCTAATTGCCCCCTTTAATCCGACAGTCGCTTTCCGACAAGGACGCGGCTTTTCTGTAACCAAAGTGGCCATTTCTCTCGTTTCTCCAACCAATTGGCCTTGAAGCCGAGCCGTGTTAGTTGCTTTTGCGCCATTCTTTTGCTGTAATAAGTGCATGGCCGGCGGACTGCTAACACACAAACCATTAACACTGAGGGTTATCGTCTTGGTGGAAGGAGGCCGGTACCCTGGACATCTTGGGGAAGGGGGGTCGGTACCCTGGACGTCTTGGGGGAAGAGCGTCGGAACCTGGACATCTTGGGGGAAGGGGGTCGGTACCCTGAACGTCTTGGGGGAAGAGCGTCGGTACCCTGGACGTCTTGGGATAAGGGAGGGGCGGTACCCCGGACGACTATGGGAAAGGGTGGCGCTACCCTGAACGTCTTGGGGGAAGGGAGGGGCGGTACCGTGGACGTCTTGGGGGAAGGGGGGCTGTACCCTGGACATCTTGGGGGAAGGGTGGCGGTACCCTGGACCTCTTGGAAGAAGGGGTCCGGTTTCCTGGACACCTTGGGGGGGAAGGAGGGTCGGTACCATGGACGCCTTGGGGAGGGGTGGGGGGGGGGGGTGAGAACGGACCCCCATTTAAAAGCGAGGTTAAAGTCACTATTTCAACTAAGTTGGCGGGAGAGGATGCCATCATATTGGAGGGAGACGCCTTCGCTGTTGGAACAGCCGTAAAAGTAACATTATAACATTACACTGGAAGGAGACCACATTTGGGAAATATACGGCAACTGGGGCATTGGCTCTGTCTGGCAAGATTTCATTCATGGAAGTTTCTTCAGTGTCACTTACCATGGGGCACCATTAATTGTTACAAATTTACAATCCGCGCTACATCAGAGAGACACTTACTGTTACGCTAACGAATTGATGATCCTCAGTGCATCAAAAACTCATCGTAAGTATTCTCCTCGCGAAATGGATAGTGTATAGTGAAAACAAGAACATTTCATTTATTTATGAATCTCTTCAATTGTGGGCTATACAAAAAGATAATGTTCTCTTATATACATGTTTTATGGCGAGAAGACTGACAAGCAATGGAAAAAAGCGTTTCAATGTTTGCGAAACGTCATGATTTTTCTTTGCCAGTAAAGGATTCTCCTGTTCCGTCATTTTGAAATTTCATTAAAATCTCACGTTAAAATTAGCCTCAGGTGCTGGAACCTTGGGAGACGTTGAGAAGCCGCAAGATGAATGCGGAACATTGCTTAGAATGCCTTATGTCAGTCTTAAAAGTAAACCAAACTCGTGTCCCCGGGATGCTGTATAGGACTGATAGGACACGCTCTCAGATAAGTTATTCGCAGCTTCCGCTGGCGAGATAATTCGACAATTGCGGGGCTATGGTGAGTACGTTTGCGCTCTACCTGCGGCATGTAAACAAAGCCACAAGACTCTTCCTAAAGCCGGTAGAGGCGCCACAGTAGACGAAGAATTTCAAGGCGCAGATGCAGTTGAGCAGCACGGTGACCCCGGTGTGAGCCATGGTTCTGTTGTACACCTCCCGCGCCGTTTCGGATGGCCAAATCCCAATGTAGTATATCGTGCTGGGTAAGCCCGCAACCAGGAACAGCACCGCTGTGCAGACGACAATTTTGGCGACGTCTGCGATTCTTCCGTCTCCCTCCCTCCACAGCGTCCTGTCGCCTTGGCAACACAGCGTATGTCCAATGACGATAGCTCCCAAGATGAAGATGACAACCGGGATGACGAAGAAGATGGCAGCGTCTATGTAAGACCACATGTTCGTCCAGAAATCCGCATACATATCGTGGTGAAAACAGCGATGGACCACCGTGGTGCCCATCATCATGGCCTTCAGAGCCACGGTAACGAAGGAGTGACTGTTAATACCGACCAACGCCATCGTGATAACAACCCACGCTATTATCATCCGGGATAGCGAACACACGGCCTTGACCTTCAAGGGCCAGACAACGGCCACGAGGCTGTGGAAGGTGAGCAGCACCTGGGTCCAAGCGGACAGCTGCAGCATCATGTAGGTCAGGAATGTGTGGCACTTGCACCCGGCGGATGACAGACTTCGCACGTCGAGTTGATCTGCTGTCATACCGAGCACGGTGTGACGGAGGAGCCCAGTATACAGCACCCCAGTGTCCACCAGGGCCAGAGCGCTCAACAGAAACCCGCATGACGTCACGCAAAATGGCCGCATCTGGGCCACCAATAATGCCGTGACGTTGCCCATGGTGCCCACCACGAGCAGAATGACGCCGAGATAGATGAAAACGCCGTTTGAAATGTCCCTTGACTCCTGGTACAGATAGTAGTCGTCATCATAGGTGTAGCTATAGTAGCCGTCATAGTATGAATAGTTGGCTTCAGCACTGGTTGGGCCCACGTCCTCGGTTTGACCTTGATCCATGGCGACTTGTCGACCTCAATTTTCTAGCAGTGAGGGTGTATGAAGAGGTATGCGTCCTACAACAGTAAAGAGAGTGGTAATGTAGGCCAATAGCCAGAACGTTAAAAATTTGCCTTCCCCAACAGGGTTTCAAGGGTGGAGGCTGGTACTAAATGAACATGTACATAATGTCCGGTGTGAACCTTCTTTTATCTCGTGGATCCCTCTTCCCATTGTTGTTTTTCGCAGCAGTTTTTTTAAGCTTTCAAATTAAACAGGGGCTAATGGAATAAACAGTCGTAATTGATACCAGGTTAATGGAAAAAAACAGTCATATATAGTGGGAGAAAGGGTCGCATTATGACAACGATAATGTGTAGTGGTTAAAAAGGCCACACTATGACAACGACAATATGTGGTGGGTAAAAGGGAAACACTGTGACAATGATAATAAGTAGTGGGTGAAAGAGCCACACTATGACAGAGATAATATGTAGTGTGTGAAGGAGCCACACTATGACAGAGATAATATGTAGTGGGTAAAAGGGCCACACGATGACAACGATAATATGTAGTGGTTAAAAAGGCCACACTATGACAGAGATAATATGTAGTGGGTAGAGGTGTCACACTATGATAACGTTAATATGTAGTGGGCAAAAGGGCCACACTATGACATTGATCATATGTAGACGGTGAAAAGGCCGCACTATGAAAATGATCATATGTAGTGGGTAAAAGGGCCACACGATGACAACGATAACATGCACTGGGTGAAAGTGTCACACTATGACAACGATAACATGCACTGGGTAAAAGGGCCACACTATGACAACGATAACATGCACTGGATGAAAGTGTCACACTATGACAACGATAACATGCACTGGGTGAAAGTGTCACACTATGACAACGATAACATGCACTGGGTGAAAGTGTCACACTATGACAACGATAACATGCACTGGGTGAAAGTGTCACACTATGAGAACGATAACATGCACTGGGTAAAAGGGCCACACTATGACAACGATAATATGTAGAGGGTGAAAAGGCCACACGATGACAACGATAATATGTAGAGGGTGAAAAGGCCACACGATGACAACGATAATATGTAGAGGGTGAACGGGCCACACTATGACAACGATAATATGTAATGGGTGAAAGGGCCACACTATGACAACGATAATATGTAATGGGTGAAAGAGCCACACTATGACAACGATAATATGTAGTGAGTGAAAGGGTCACACGATGACAACGATAATATGTAGTGTGTAAAAGGGCCACACTATGACAACGATAATATATGATGGGTAAAAATGTCACACTATGACAACGATAATATGTAGTGGGTAAAAGGGCCACACGATGAAAACGATAATATGTAGTGGGTAAAAGGGCCACACGATGACAACGATAATATGTAGAGGGTGAAAGGGCCACACTGTGACAACACTAACATGTAGTGGGTGAAAGGGCAACACTATGACAACAGTAATATGTAGTGGGTGAAAGGGCCACACTAAGACAACGATATTATATAGTGTGTAAAACGGCCGCACTATGAAAATCATAATATGTAGTGAGTGAAAGGGTCACACTATGACAACGATAATATGTAGTGTGTAAAAGGGCCACACTATGACAACGATAATATATGATGGGTAAAAATGTCACACTATGACAACGATAATATGTAGTGGGTGAAATAGCCACACTATGACAACGATATAGACTTTGTAACTAATAAAACCGGGGAGGTGTGTGTGTGTGGGGGGGTGGCACTTAGTATATTGCTAGGTGTGGATGGATTCAAAACATTTTTGAAAAATATCCGTTCTATACGTTCTAACAGAAGTACACATCTGCCGAAAATATGTAGTGCGTGAAAGGGCCATACTATGACCTGTCTTTTGTATTATACTACACTATGACATGTGGTTTGTATTATAGTGACGAAAAAGACAAGAATGGCAGGACAGTTTGGTATTCAGTCGTGGGACCCATCAATGACACTGAATACGAACAAATATTTCATTTTGATGTAAATGAACACATCCGTGTATTTATCAACACAAAATTCCGACTAACAGATTGTCAGTGTACGTAACATAATCGTAACTAGTAGTAGCATAGCAATACTGTGGCAATTATGTGTATCATAGCATTAGGCTGGGAACCGGCATAGAGTTGCTCGCAGCTGGTTTTGGGACAGACAAGCTGGTTCCCAGCGAATAATAACGTTGGTAGTTTGTATGTTCAGGACGCTTTAACCACTTTTGGTCATATCGTGTCAATGGAAGAAGGAAAGGAGAGTGGGGCCATGTCCCCGGGGGTAACCCCCTACTCTTTGCAAAGAAAGACATGGCATCATTATCCTGGGACCACACAGACATGGCCACAGCGGGGCTCGAACCATCGCTCCACGTGCCGTTAGGCTCTCAGGTTGCCAGAGCCCTCAATGCGAGCGCTCTAACCCACTGAGCTATCGCGCCGGCCCCAAATAATGACGTAAAAATGTGTAACTTTAAAAAACTTACCTTTATCCTTACCGACAACAAGATGGGAGAGCCTTGCGAATCGTGGAGCTCTGTCTGTGTCCGCGTAGTGATACGTAAACGGCGTATTAGTCACATCTACACGTGCAACACAGCGAACGCGCTGTTAATTTCCATGGAAACAGTTTCCGTGGGATTTGGTCTCAGAGTAAACTTCCTCCTTCTCCACAAAATTCTGGCCTCTTGCTCCCAAATCCAGTACCGCGCTTACAACTGTTGATAAACCACCAACGGTGTCTGTGCAAGCCTGTCCGTTCGGTGACTGACTGCTGCTGTACTGGTGGTCTAATCGGCGAGCACGCTAGTATAAAGTTTGCCGGTAGCGACCTGGTTCCAGGGAGTCGCAACTTGTTGGCAGTCTCTGGAATGCGTCTAATGCCGATCATTCTTCCGCCGGGCGGAGGGTGCGGGAGGGTGGGGTTGGGTTGTGGAGGGCTGAGGGCTGGGGACGGAGGAAAGGAGGGGCAGGGGGACGCCGCTGGGGCTGGGGGGAGGGAAGCCGCCAGACCACCTGTCAGACTTCTCTGAACTCCTCCCCTCCCTTGTCTCCCAGACAAGGCACTTGATAGATCTTGTAACGGAGACCCACAGACCCCGAGACGGCATGTGGTCAGTCACATATAGTGACATCTGGTGAATGTGGGCAGATAGGCAGGCACAGGGCGTTTTCAAATGGAAGCTTGTTGTAGATTTAGAAATATGTGGCACATTTAAAACTGCTCATACAGCAATTATCCGCCCTTATGGATTGATAAATCCAGTGTATGATGTTGACGGAATAAACTTCCTATGAAGAAATGTAGGTCCATGCATCATTATATTAAATTTATCTCCATATCTAGAGACTGACAATGGCCGTGATGTCCGAATTGTCAAGACATAGTACGCAAGAAAGCCACACTTTCGCAGTCGAGATGCCGTTTTGCAGACTATAGAAATATATGATCAGAGATAACGTTGATGTAAATTTAATTCTAAGACTATGGGCCAAATGCTGTCTCTACTTGACGTACTTTAGGCCCTACTTTGCCTCAGGTTGCAGACGTTTCATGGTATGTGCCAACATTTCAAATGATATTATAATTTCGAACTGACTTTCTGAAAATCAAATGCTGGGTCTCGCAGTAGATGAAGTCAAATTAATTACCACCACCAACACCTACGCCTCACCCTCACCCCGACCACCACCCACCCTAACCCCACCACTCTTCCCTCACCCCGAACACCATTCACCATAGCCCTGCCCCCCACCCCCTCATCCCGACCACCACCCACCCTAGCCCAAATACCCCGCCCCACTCATCCCGACCACCACCCACCATAGTACTACAACTGTCCCTCATCCTGACCACCATCCACCCTAGCCCTACCCCCCATCCATCACCCCGATCACCACCCACCCTATCCCTACAACTCCTCCTCACCCCGACCACGATCTACCCTATCTCTCCCGCTCCTCTTCACCCCAACCACCACCCACCCCAGCCCTACCACTCCCTCCTCACCCCGACCACCACCCACCCTATCCCTACCACTCCTCCTCACCCCGGCCACGATCTACCCTATCCCTACCGCTGCACTTCACCCCGACTACCACCCACCCTAGCCTTGCCACTCACCCCTCACCCCGACCACCACCCACCCTATCCCTACTCCTCACCCCCACCCCGACCACCACCCACCCTAGCACCACCGTTCTCCCCTCTCCCTGACCACCCGCAACCCTATCCCTACCCCTCCGCCCTCACCCCAACCACCACCTACCCTAACCCAGCCACCACCTACCCTAGCCCTACCACTCCCCCTTACCCCTACCATCCTCCACCCTAGCCCTACCACTCCCCCTTTACCCCGACCGCCACCCACCCCAGTCCTACCAATACCCTACCAATTTTCGGCCGCGTGGCATAATCAAGCTCTGTCGGTAACTTGAACTGGCGACTTGCAAAGTGACTTCATTCGTTGTGTATATATCTTTCCAGCTGAAAATGGCGTTGGCGCGTGAAAGGCACGTTCATAAACAAGAGATCATGTGATATGTGGTGACAGGCACGGGTAGACATGTGGCGACAGTAGTCGGATTTTCTGCAAAAAAAGTATATTTCGCGAAATTGTAACTAGACTGGCGGACTTGGCCATCAACGTAGGGAGGATGGTAGCTAAAGTGAAGGAAGGTTCCGGACGAGGACAGAAAATGATACATGACGGGAACCGGAAATCATATTACGTAAGCACGATAACACCCAAGTACACAGTATTCCTTTCTTGTGAAACACCCGCTCGTGTTTCTTTTCGGAACCATTACATCTGACGAAGATATAAAAGCAAATGAGACAATTTAACTAGAACTTACAGTTTCTGCCACTGGATGTAGGGGCCAGGGGCTTACTACGACGCCAAATAACATGAACTTTGATCGAACAACGATTTTGACTTGATCACGTTTAAAGCTAGAGTTAATATCATTGGATACATTTGTAATATCATTTATAATACCCTGCTTCGTTTTCCATTAGTTACCTTATACGTAGGCATACATGTGATACGTGCGAGAGATAATAAATTGTGCGAAGGAGATAACAATTAATTTTGAAGGTCCCTAGCGGGGCTCCGTACTAAACAGTCTTAACAACTGTGGGAAATAGGTCGGGCCTGATGTAACTCACTCACATGGTTTGGCTTACCACGTGACCACGCTTACCTTAGCACGTGACCGCCTCGTTGGTCAAAGCGATCGACGTTCATTGGCTCATAGTTCCGACGTTGAAAGATGGGTCTGAAGTTTAAAACATGTTGCAGTGATTCTAAAGGGTGATTTAGTCGAAAAGAGGTGATTTAGTATAAATACAGGTTGATTTGTAGTAACACACATGTCAAGGTATCTCTCATGCAGTTGAAATGGCGGCTAAGCTGCAGATAGGCAAACAGGCTACGGCCTTGGGAAGCCTACTTACTCCCAGCGTGTTACGCCATATCATGGTCCCGGGAGATTCCTTGACCCTATTAGAAAATGGCCGAAAGCACAAACATTTCATATCATTTCATCGTATGGCATAAATACTCCAACCCCTACCGCCCCCCCCCCTCCCCCACCCCCAGGCCCGCCCGCCAACCCGGCGATTGGTATTGTCAGGGAGCCAGTCGGGCCTGGGGAAGCAGGGATCCAGGTTCCGTACCGGACAGAGAGCAGGGTGTCGTGGATGAAGTCCAGTGCCTCATTACCAAAGATTGGGACGCCTCAACGGGTGAGGTTTGGACATGTCGCCGTCTGTTGTTTACTTTGGCGTACGTCTCACAGTTTCAATGTTTCAGTGGTCTGGGTTTCAGTGTTTAGATTGCTTACAGTGTCAGTGGTCCGGGGGTGGAGGGGGGGGGGGGCGGGGAGGAGGGGGGCGAGGAAGAGGGGGGCGAGGAAGAGGGGAGGGGGCGAGGAAGAGGGGGCGCGGGGAGGAGGGGGGGACCGGGGGTGCGTGCAATAGGTTGCTCTTAATGTGCTGTTATCACTGGGGTCCTGCCTCGCTGCTCCCTTTAATTTGTATGTGCTGGGATCTCTGGGGTTCTGCCTCCTTGTTGCAAGGATGCCGTATGTACAGCGTGTTTTCTCTCGGGGCTCACGTTGTCTTCAGTCATAGTGTGTGTATCATCCTGGATGTCAGTTTGGAAGCTTATGAACTATCCCCCACACCACGTTCCCCCACACATACACTCATGAATATCCGGGAATAGGGAGCAAATGGGAAGAGGAAAAGATTAACTTGCTGGTCATTAACACACACCAGTCGTCCCAAATGTCCTTCAACCCGGTATAATGTGAGAAAGCAGAGAGAGATACGCAGCGAAATTAGCGTTCATGTCAATATAACGATGAAGCAGCATGATACCATCATCCTTTGGCCTGAGTTGGCAAGCGGACCGAGCTCCAGGGGAGGTACTTAATCCATTGCTGTGGCGGTGGCCGGGTTCTGCGATAAAGGTCCTGAAAAATAGGGGGGGGGGCATTTAACGTAGCTTTGGTGTTAAAAATAAGCATCCTCACTCAAAAGGGGCAGCGGATTCGCCATAGGCCCCCCTCCGCCCCCCCCCCCGCCTCCTCCCCCGGGAACTCCCCCGTCCCTGGACCGGCAACACTCCACCTCCCTCGGGAATACCCGACCTCCCCCGGGAACACCACCCCCCCCCCCCTAATCTACTAATGAACACATATGACTGGGGGGGCCACACTTGTACATCAGTGGACAAAAGCGGGGTGGGGGAAACAAACAAATATCTTGTTACCGGGGTAATGAGGCAAATTATACACATATATGTCTGGATCTAAATACATCGGGATCTGTGTACTAGGGATAACAAGTTCCAGAGATATTTTGTGTAAGTCCAGCGAGCACAACCTACATAGATTTAGATAGGAGAAACAGGGCGCGTGTAACGCTGGCATTTAAATTGCACTCTGTAGCCTTCACAGACCCTGGCAACGCACGTGTCTTGTGTCACACTGGGTACGCACCTGTCTTGTGTCAAAGTCGGTACGCACGTGGCATATATTACACTGGGCACGCATGTGTCTTGTATCACACCGGGTACGCGCGTGTCTTGTATCACACTGGGTACGCACGTGTCTTGTGTAACACTGGGTACGCACGTGTCTTGTACCACACTGGGTACGCACGTGTCATGTTTCACACTGGGTACGCACGTGTCTTGTACACAGATCTCATATTTCTTTAATCTTTTTGTGACTGTGGATCCAGAATTTTGGAAACAAACAGTTTGGATACCGTGGACTATTGTCTAACATACTGTAATTGAATATCGTGGACTATTGTTTAACATGCCGTCATTGGATACCGTGGACTATTGTCTAACAAACCGTCATTAGATACCTTGGACTATTGTCTAACATACCGTTATTTGGTGGCGTGGATTATTGTGGGGCTGGCTTGGGGGAGATTTGAGGTTCGGTTTGGATGAGTAGGGTATGGGAGGTTGGCCGGATCCCCTGAAATGCCCCCCCCCCCTTCTACGCCAGTGTTTAATGTGTAGACCCCTCAGTTGAGAGCCCGCAGGGTGGGCGTCTAGCCGTATTTATAGTAACATATATAACTTAACCATACCAGGCCTGGACAGCGCAGCTTCACTGGGTTGCCATGGTAACGGTGCGGTGGGAACGATTCCTGTGCCCATCCGAAGTTAAGAATAATTCAGCAGAAATATCCCTTGATAACAACCACCAGTTTTGAAACTGTCTAGACGTCGCGAAATGTATTTTCTTCATTCTCTGCCTCTTGTCAAGCTCGGCCAACAGAGGGCCGACGATGAGGCCTCGGGGTCAGCTGAACCGGCTGAGCGCCCCCATGCCTGAGTTGCACATGGGAAGCGAGATTTTGGTCTGGATTTCTTCGACTTTGTTAGAACTTTGCCAGTTCACAAAGAGGAGAGCCTATTAAGTCGTGGCTTGACAGACAAAGAGGAAAACCATATTAATTCGTTGCTTGACAGAATATAGAGCTCCGGGGTGGGGGGGGGGTCACTATTATACAACTCTGGTGGGACGGATTCCGCTGGTTGCCTTGATGCCTGAGAGAGCGCATATTTTTGATGAAAAGATACCCCTATAGAGGAGTTATTTTAAAACTTGCGACCGGAAGTGGTGGGTGTGATAATGTGCGTTTATAGAGCGGGTTACCGCGAAACAATACCCCTTCCGAGCGGAAAAGGGCAGAGCCCCCTCCCCCGCCCCCCCCAAACCCAGCAATGTATAAGTACCCCCCCCCCCCCCCGCCACCCCGGATAGAGCTACACAAATAAGCACACCGGTATCAACATCTTCAAGGAAATAACATTGCTTATTTCCCAAAAAGCGGATATTTCACTCAAGCAGTCAAAAGCAGATTGTTCAAACAATTAACACCTCAACCCCTCCCCCCCCCCACCCCCGCGCCCCCCCCCCCCCCCACCCTCCCGTCCTCTCTTTAGGGCCAAGTGAAGAGCTCCATAATGACGTCGCATCAGTGGAGAGTAGCTTGATTTAAGTAGGACGCTTTAACCTTTGAAGATCATATCGCGACAGTGGTAAGGGTATTGAGTCCACAGGCACAGTAAATCGACTGACACAGAGGTGGGGGGGGGGGGTTCGCACGGCCTACTAATAAACAAGAAGGTGTCCAACTCAGCCCGCTGAGCGCCTACCCACCCTCGCTTCAAGAACCCAAAGGCCCCTCTTACCGGCTTTTCCTCGTCCGCTCAATGCCATAATCTGCTTCCCGGGTAATTTATCTTGCTTTTCAGCCAAAAGACTACATCTCTAACTCATCTAGACACCACGACACAAGCATTTATTCCGCTTACGAGGTAAACGAGCAAGATCCCTCGTTCCCTGTTCGGCCATTACGAGACTGATATAACTTCCGGTTTACTTTTAGATGCTTCCAATCACAAGCGATGGCAAGCCAAAGTGAAATTTAATGGAGTATTTGCACATTAATGTTCAAATATTTGCCTATGTCCAATTCATTTGCACATATGTTCAAATCATTTTCACAAATGTTCAAATCATTTTCACAAATGTTCAAATCATTTTTACAAATGTTCAAATCATTTGCACAAATGTTCATATCATTTGCACAAATGTTCAAATCATTTGCACAAATGTTCAACTCATTTTCGCATATCTAAATATGCCCATATCAGGGTTCCTACAGATCAGGAAAACGGAAAATGAAAAAAAAATTCCTTGCAGAGAAAAACCTGGGAATTTTATTTTAGAAAAAAATAAGGCAAAAATCAGGGAATATCAGAAGCCTAGGTCATATTTTGGTTTAGGTTCTATCGCAGTTATTACTAATATCTTCCCTGTCTTATGTGGTTAATAATATCCTGATATGATTAATTCATGACGATTCAGATTAAATAATCTTATGCCAGAAGTTCTGGGCCTGGTTTTACGAGTTACGAGCTCATAACCGTAACTTTTATATGCTAATTTAATGACATATCATAATTTCACGAGCAAAGAAATTAATACATGGGGTCCGACAGAAACCTATAGGACCTGACAGAAATATGGGGTCCGAGAGGCACCGACATTGTAAGATATAGCCAGGGGTGTGAACGAGGCAAAGGAGACACTCAGGGTGTAATAGATACTCTAGAAGGGTCTGAAAGACACTCAATAGTCTGAAAACACTCATTGCAAGGACCCGAAAGACACTCAAGGTTCTAAGTCACCGTAGAGTCTAAATAGTCTGAAAAAGGTTAATTTGTATGCTTGGAAAATGGAGTCATGAGTCTAGTTCTTAAGGTTAATTAAACCACGCGGTAGGGCACCTGGGTCTCAGCATCGATTTACATTCAACCTGGAATTTGATCATGCTAATATTACTCCCTCCAAAGACATGGTATCACGATTTGTTACATGTACAATGTACATGCTCCGATTATGCTTGCAGAGCTTGTATACGTAATAAGTTTATCCTTTTATGTATGCTTTATTCATCTGTTTGAGCCTGCTGGGCTTCATACCGGGAAGCAGCTGCCTCCATTTGCACGAGAAATGCTTCACATTCGGGTACCACTCACGGTTGATTTATTGGTCTCAATAATTTTGAAATTGTACCTATTAGACACATGTAGAAGTCAATTGTAATTTATGGACAAATTATTTGAACATAAGTTATTTAGACA
This sequence comes from Arenicola marina, assembly GCA_964019135.1. Lineage (NCBI taxonomy): Eukaryota > Metazoa > Annelida > Polychaeta > Arenicolidae > Arenicola > Arenicola marina. The sequence continues at coordinate 21,556,386 of OZ025254.1, read as the reverse complement.
TAGGTACAATTCAATGTTACATATGTTAAATGAATTGGACTTATGTGTAATTAAATTATACATGTATCCAAATGAATGGCACGTATGTTCAAATAGGTAAAATTATATTTGAACAAATGTAAAATGCATTTAAACAAATGTAAAATTAATTTAAACAAATGTAAAATTAATTTAAACAAATGTAAAATTAATTTAAACAAATGTAAAATTAATTTAAACAAATGTAAAATTAATTTAAACAAATGTAAAATGTATTTGAACATATGTAAAATTAATTTGAACAAATGTAAAATGTATTTGAACCTATGTAAAATTTATTTGAACATGTGTAAAATTAATTTGAACATTTTATTGCAACATGTGCAAATATTTGAACATGTGTGCGACTGCTCTATTAAATTCCACATCGGCTTGCCATAACAAACACGCGCTGTCACCGTAATTTCAAACTTTCGCGGTCTGGCCAATCACAGTCGTCCCTTTCAAAATCACGGCTGAAATCTCACGTTGTCGCGCGAAATGGCCGACCAGGGAACGAGGGATCTTGCTGGTTTACCTCGTAAGCGGAATAAATGCTTGTTTTGTGGTGTCTAGATGAGTTAGATATGTAGTCTTTTGGCTGAAAAGCAAGATAAATTACCCGGGAAGCAGATTATGGCATTGAGCGGACGAGGCAAAGCCGGTAAGAGGGGCCTTTGGGGTCTTGAAGCGAGGGTGGGTAGGCGCTCAGCGGGCTGAGTTGGACACCTTCTTGTTTATTAGTAGGCCGTGCGAACCCCCCCCCCCCCCCCCTCTGTGTCAGTCGATTTACTGTGCCTGTGATTGAGTCATGCCGCCGGAAGTAACCACCTACTCCTTGTTAATAAAGATATGCGATCTTTATGCTGCACAAACAAAAAGGATGGGATTCGAATCACGCACCGGCGCCGGGGGCGCTGGTCTAGCAAATCAGAGTGCACTACCCACTGGGCCACGAGGGGAAGGTGGTTGAGTAGCAAAGGTAGCGATGCACGTCACATACTAGGCCAGGATCTGTCGGGTACAGAGCGAGGTTGGGAGGGGGCGGGGAAGGTACCTCACGATAAGTACGTCTCTCCCCCATCTGTTCGCTATTAAAGTTAAGTCATATTTAAATGGCGGCCAATTAGTATAACGAACCATCGAGTTCAAAGGGAAAAAGTCTCCTGTTCAACGAGAAGGGCATCTTAGGGTGTCCGTAACTTTACAGTTCAGAAAATGAAAGTGTAAGTAGGGGAAAGGAGTCGAGCGGGGGAGCGGGGGAGGGGATGGTCACCGGGTGCGGATTGTTATGGTGTGGTGCGGTGGGGGATCGCTGGGTGTGACTGGGCTGTGCGTTTTCGTTCTATCTATCTCACTCTCTGCCTTCGACTCACTCCGCTGGGGCTTCATTTTATCTCTGTTTTCGCCTACTTCCTCAATGCTTTTTCACACTCGCTCGTCAGGGCGGCGCTGCGCAATTTATAGGAAAAGGACGCCGCGCATTTCTACAAATCAGTGCGGGGGATCCTGCCTAAGCCTAATAACACACAGTATCAGGTGATGAAAAGAACACAATAATCAGACACAATAATAACTCTTTCGAAAAGGTACAAGATGTTTCTTGTTGTATTAAATACACAGAGCTCTTTAGTTTTAGGTCTTATCCTTGAAAATTATAATGTTGTAAGAAATTACAGCTGATTTGATCGTTTTTCAAGAATCTTGAACTTTGTTTCCGGCCGACAGCAGCGGTAAAAGCGGAGCTTGCGTAGCGCCACCGTGCGGGAAGCTTGTATCTCTCTATGCAACAGTCTGAATCTGTTTCTTGCGCATGTCAACATGTAAACAGTCGCTCGGTCTACCAGCAGAGAGCTTTCCGCTTACGCTATAGCCTCTTAGGAACGAGCTCCCTCTTCTGGCAGAGTGGTAAACAGCCTGCGATCAGTCGATCAGTGCCGCTAGGTGGCGCTCCGTTCTCCGTCCTAACTACCAGCGCCTCGTTGCGGCGTGTGTTGAACGCAGAGAGTGACGCGGAAAGATACTCTTTAGGTTTACAACAGCTTTCACCCCACAAAACTCAGCTGTTAGAGTCAGCTGGAAACCCCATCGCCAGCTGATACAGGCAGCAGACAGACATAAAAAATAGCGGACTCTCCGGCCATCAAAACACCAAAGGTTAGTGTTGGATGGCCTATTTACGGTAATGGACCGCCCTGTATCATGTTTCTATTTTCGCGCAGCGGTGGATGGTGTAACGAGTTCTACCACACCACAGCCCGGGGTTATCAGTCTCGGGGCGCCGGTGTTCATCATATAATGTAAACATGCCATACCGCTCCCTGGCGGGAAGCCAAGGTTGACACGGTCAGGACTATTTGTCATAACAGACCACTAACTCATGTTTATGTCTGTCGGGGTTCCTCAACACAGAGTCATTAGGTTTTCAGGCAAAGCAGCGAGCGCCTGTTTATGGCCGCATAATCGGATGATCTTTTCGATGGTACTAGCCGCCTCCGCGAGCGGAGCGTTCGTAGTAATAAGCGTAAGAAATAACAGTATGACAGTATTTAGGTTTATACGTCAAATAGTAGCAGGCAGAAGGTAGACATTGGGCAGAAATAATATCGATAATAATATTGACCGGGAGCTACTGAATAACGGGACATACATGTTAAGAATAATTTCAACATATATGATGATTAGAATTGTTTCTGTACGTCGGTCTTTAACGACACGCGTCCGCTCAGTTATTTTGCGCATGTTTGTTGATTACAAATGAATGTTATAGTTTCAACATATATGATAATTAGAATTGTTTCTGTACGTCGGTCTTTAACGACACGCGTCCGCTCAGTTATTTTGCGCATGTTTGTTGATTACAAATGAATGTTATAATTTCAACATATGCGATAATTACAATTGTTTCTGTACGTCGGTCTTTAACGACACGCGTCCGCTCAGTTATTTTGCGCATGTTTGTTGATTACAAATGAATATTATAATTTCAACATATACGATAATTAGAATTGTTTATGTACATCGGTCTTTAACGTCACGCTTCCGGTACTATATTGGTACAGATTGCATCTAGACATGTTGTTGTTATTCCAACTGAGATACATATACGCCATGTACACATTTTTGTCAGCGTGCTTTAGCTGCAATTTGCGTATTCTGTACTGGATACAATAATACTTGAAAATTGTAGAGCCTCGGACATGCCACATTTCCATAAAAGTTGGTGAACGATATAGCTGTTGTCGTTAAGTCAGTAGAGGGTACGAACAAAAACAGAAGTGCATAAAGCTTAAGTCTAGTGGGTGCCGGTGGGCGGGGGGGCGGGCCAGTAAAGCCGGAGTCTGCAGGAGTCGGGTGGATGGGTGTGGGGGATGAGCAGAGAGGAGTCCATTAACCCTGGTTGGTGTGGGTGGAATTGGATACTGCCGTGACTGATGTTAAGAGCAGCGTATTATAGGTTTCCCGGGCAGAGTTTCCCGGGCGGAGTTCGTTCTCTTGCTACTAATGGGAAGTTGTGGAAACGAGACAGTACGGGATTTGTTTGTTTTGATGACGGTTCGGGCGATAAGGCGTTGGGAGAAATATTATTACTGTTGGCACCAAGCCATGTAGCCCGTCGCAGGCCGCGGGATAAGGTGATAAGCACCCAGCGGTTGTGTTGACATATGCGATAGCTTTGACACATCTAAGAGCGACGGCTGGATATTAATAGGTTCTCATGGCGTAGGTTCTCAAGGCGGCTGCTGGCGCCAATGGGCTCTTGCATGCCGCGGCATAGTGGGACAGACAGCTTCATTTTATTAGTATAGATATATAGCTGCCAAGCAAATACCAAAATAATCGTTTATATAAAGACCTCAAATTGTTCTTATTTAGATTGATAGCGAAATACAAAGCACAGCTCTATTGTCCTCCATATTGAAAATACATGTACTAATCTACTACAAACTGTACTTCATTATATCACGGACGATATACCGCCAGGCCGGAAAGCAAAACACAACAACCGCGCAACATATAAAAGGTGTACCAGTCATTGCGCCGGTACTAGTGATTGCGCAGGTACCAGTCATTGCACAGGTACGAGTGATTGCAAAAGTACCAGTCAGTGTACAGGTACCAGTGATTGCGCAGGTACCAGTGATTGCGCAGGTACCAGTCATTGCGCAGGTACCAGTCATTGCGCAGGTACCAGTCATTGCGCTGGTACCAGTCATTGCGCAGGTACCAGTCATTGCGCAGGTACCAGTCATTGCGCAGGTGCGAGTGATTGCAAAGGTACCAGTCAGTGTACAGGTACCAGTGATTGCGCAGGTACCAGTGATTGCGCAGGTACGAGTGATTGCGCAGGTACCAGTGATTGCGCAGGTACCAGTGATTGCGCAGGTACCAGTCATTGCGCTGGTACCAGTCATTGCGCAGGTACCAGTCATTGCGCAGGTACCAGTCATTGCGCAGGTACCAGTCATTGCACAGGTACCAGTCATTTGCGCAGGTTCCAGTCATTGCGCAGGTACCAGTCATTTGCGCAGGTACCAGTCATTGCACAGGTACGAGTGATTGCAAAAGTACCAGTCAGTGTACAGGTACCAGTGATTGCGCAGGTACCAGTGATTGCGCAGGTACCAGTGATTGCGCAGGTACCAGTGATTGCGCAGGTACCAGTCATTGCGCTGGTACCAGTCATTGCGCAGGTACCAGTCATTGCGCAGGTACCAGTCATTGCGCAGGTACCAGTGATTGTCCAGATACCAATGATTTCACAGGTACCAGTAATCGCGCTGGTACCAGTGATTGCGCAGGTACCAGTGATTGCGCTGGTACTAGTGATTGTACATGTACCAGTGAGTGTCTAGATACTAATGACTGCGCAGGTAAAAGTCATTGCGCTGGTATCAGGGATTGCGCAAGTACCAGCGATTGCGCAGGTATCAGTGATTGTGCAGGTACCAGGCAGGGCGCGCTTGCAGACATGGATGCACTTTCGTGATTTTGTTCATGTGGCCGAACTTTTATCAGACAGGTGTCTTCATGTGTTACAGCTATCTTCACCTTAATGTTGTAAGATTCCAAGCAATCTGCATATAATTTTTTACAATCTGTTACTCCGTGCGCAATCGCACATCCTTACTATACTATATTACTATACATATATTACACCCTGGTTTAAGCGAAAGTTGTGCACAGCTTCGTGACGTCGGCATATTTAGGGTTACTGCGTACAGGGATGGGTATCATGTTATTTACCTAGATTAAAGCGATTTTCTTGGCTGACGGCTTATACTTCCTCTGCAGTCAGTTAGAAGCTCTTAGCTTTTGCGAACACCTGGAATAACAACCTTAGCCAGTATAAATATATTCTGTCTTGAATTTAAATCCTAAAAGCCTATGGGCTACCCGGAAGGAAGCAAATTTGTTCACTAAGCAGAGGTAGCTGGCTGTGTATCCCTGCGCGCCTGTTTGCTGTCCGCTATTCTGTGTGATGTCGACCACGACTTGCTAGGACGTCCGCGCGATAAAATAGTCCGTGCAGTTTTATGTTGAAATGGCTGTTTTACATACTATGAGACATATGTATCATAATTTTGAGATACTTTTAGTCTTGATTTTAAAATGTAGAAAATCAAACATGGCGCACGTAAGTAGGCTGCTTTCAAGCAACTATCATTGAGCGCTCGTAAATGATGGACTTTTGCATTTACGCTACTCTCATAATGCGCACTGTGAATGACGTATCTTTACTTTAAAGTTACTATTATAGTGTGCTCTGTAAATGACGGATGTCTACTTTAACGTCGTTATCGTTGTGCGCTTTGTGAATGACGCTTATCCACTTTAATACTACAATCATTATGCGCTCTGTGTATGACGGATGTCTACTTTCATGGCACTATCATAGGGTGTGAATATGGGGGTGCATCTAAGCTTTTAAATTGTTTGTAAATCGATGTAGCATACGTTGTTTGACAACTTTTGTATCATCAATGGTGCTACAATTAGTAACATTATCAAGTCATTTCATTATCAACCACGAATGTTTTGGCCTAATAGTTTTGTCTTTGTTCATTGTTTTTCTTTTTACTAATGACTTTTACTATTGTCGTAGCCTGAACGTCAGGGTTTCTTGGCTGCGCTGACCAAGTAATATCCGCATTATTTGAAGAAGTTCAACAGTTTCAAATCCTCAATTTCTGCAGATATACCTCCAAGGGAAGTGAATGAACTTAGTATAATACTTAAGATATCATGCTAACTTAAAATAAACGTTAGATTGTGGTTGGCATGGTAAATATGTGGTTAACTGCGGTTAACTCACAACGTTCCCGCCTCGTTAATTTAACGTTTGCAAGAAAGGGTGGTATGATGACGAAACAAAAAAACGATAAGTTAACAGACAAACGCTTCCAGTCGCTTGATGATATAGCCGGTCATCGGTATTTTGCATGTCTCCAATTCTACAAGCCCCAATCTCAGAGGCTCCGTGCTTCGTGCCCGGCCTCGTCATCCTGGTCACCAATGTCGTTATAATCGAGCGTCTCGCGAGGGCACGTCGCCAACGCCGCCAGTCGCTGCACGCGCAGCATTCGAATCGCGACGTCAGGACCAAGTCGGTGACCGCCATGCTGATCAGCATCAGCGTCCTGTTCTTCCTGGCGACAGCGCCGGGCACAATCTACTTCATAGGCGACCAGTACTGGTCCAACTTAGACATTTACCAGAGGCATATGGGGTATACCGCCGTCAACACCCTGCTCTGTTGTAACTACGCCCTCAACTTCGTTATGTATTGTATCAGCGGCGCCAAGTTCCGGAAGGCGTTGGTCAACATGTTTTGCCGTCGGAATACGCGGGATTCGCGTCGGGGCGGAAGTACGTCACAGTACACCGTCAACACCACCACCAGCAGCATCCGCAACGCGTCGCACCTCCGCAACGCGTCGGTTACCAGTCTACGCTCAGCCAAGTATAACAGGTTTATCTCCAACAATAGCGCCGTGAAATTCCCGTGAATTACAGATCTAAACGCGGAGACTTTCATCAATGTGAAGAATACAATTGACATTACCGTATACATCCGTTGGGGAAGACAAACCGATTAAACTGTCTACAATGGTCGGCTTATGAAATGAAATTCATGTGAGCAAGTTTTCACCTCCATTATGATTTTTGAACTATTTTTTTTAAACAACTTCTGGACAGGTTGTCCGAGTGTGTAAATGTCAACCTGTTGAAAATTAGATGTGCCATGAAATGGTGAAAAAAAGGGTCAGCAACTGCCCCTAATGTGCAAATTTAGATGACTTGATACACAAGAAAGCCACACGTTCCCATATGATATGAAAATGTCTCAAGCGTCTCATGCACAATATTGCAGTATGTGTAACTTCAATGATAGATACATTATCGATGAAGTTAATATCAATGATATCTATAGGCGGTGAAATTCATGTCAATGATATATTTATACGCGATGAGATTCGTGTAAATCATAGATCAATACGCGGTGAAATTTATGTCAATAATAAATCAATACGTAATGAAGTTCATGTCACTGATATATCAATACGCGGTAAAATGCATGTCAATGATATATCTATACGCGATGATATTCGTGTGAATGATAGATACGCGGAGAAATTCATCAGGGTGGAGACTACAAATGACATTACCGTATTCATCCGTTGTGGGGGACAAACCGATTATACTGTTTATAATAACCGCGTGGTTTATGTTGTGGCTGACGTGAGGTCAGCTAATATCAACCCGATTCACCTGTTGCATCGCAAAGCTGGAGAATAGTTCAGATGAAGAGTGTTGAACAGCGTCACTCCCCGTGTCACTGAGAGTTAGGATAGAGTGCCCACCCAGTTAGACGGAGAAAATAATTTGAAAATAAAGTAATATTCACAAGGGTATAAATAGCGAACGCCAAACAACAGCGACGTTGTGTTTACAATCTCGCGATAGACAACGCGTCTGAAATGTCCATGATATACATGGATATGACTTGTTTGGCAGCATAAACGTATATAAGCAGCATAACGATAAATAAAATTAATAAACTGCAGCACAAGTTGCTGGAACAAAAGTGACGTAGGCATTAAGCGGAAGAAGAAGAAAATTAACAATGGAGCATTGAATAAGATATTTATTGATGGAAAAATAACGAGCATACAATATTTGGAGAAAAGCCTGATTTATAAACTGAAAATATGATATCGAGAGATTGTTACTTTGATTTTATCCTCAGAAACAAAACATCCGGGTTCAATTACAAGACGTGGTTGAAGAATATTTTTATATGGGAACAAAAATTGTTCTATGCATATGTATTATATATATATATGATATATATCTTATCTCACGTTCCCTTATGTAATACTGCTACGGAACGAAAAGCGATGGCCAACACAGCGGATAACTCGAACATTATGTTTGGATAGAATGAAACGAATATTATATTATTTATACATGTGAATTCTCTTCTGCATCAATGATTGCTGATTTTTAACATTTTTAACATTGTACCTTTCCGACTTTTGCAACGATTGCAAATTTAACATTTCCGATTTTGCAACGATTCCGAATGTAACACTGTACATTTCCGACTTTTGCAACGATTTCGAATTTAACATTGTATCTTTACGAATTCGCAATGCATAGATTTAAAAGAGACAGGAGGGGCAAAGGGGGCGTGCGAACCGATCGAATCCCCCCTGGGCATGCCCTGGACACATATAAATAGATGGAACATGTTAATGTTACATTATCTCCATACTGTAAGGTCTCTCAATCTAACTAAGGTATCCTATAAACTATTAGTCATCGGGATAATGGCATAGCCAGCGTAAATAAGACATTCCGCGCAATCTACGATACACAGAGGACAAAAAGAGACAGATATAGAGACGATACCCTGGACGTCTTGGGGGAAGGGGGGTTGGTACCCTAGACGTCTTGGGGGAAGGGGGCCGGTACCCTGGACGTCTATGGGAAAGGGTGGCGGTATCCTGGACGTCTTAGGGAAAGAGGGCCGGTTCTCTAGACGTCTTGGGGGAAGAGGGCGGTACCCTGGATGACCAAGGGAAAGGGTGGCGGTACCTTAGACATCTTGGACGAAGGAAGGGGCGATACCCTGGACGTCATGGGAGAAGGGGGGTCGGTACCCTAGACGTCTTGGGGGAAGGGGGGCGGTACCCTGGGCGTCTTGCCGGAAGGGGGTCGGTACCTTGGACATCTTGGCGGAAGGGTGGCGGTACCCTGGACCTCTTGGGGAAGGGGTCCGGTACTCTGGACATCTTGGGAGCGAAGGAGGATCGGTACCATGGACGCCTTGGGGAGGGGTGGTGTTTGGGTGTAAACGGACCCCTATTTAAAAGCAAAGTTAAAGTTACAGTTTCAACTAATTTGGCGGGGGAGGGTGTCATCAGATCGGAGGGAGGCGCCTTTGCTGTTGGAACAGCCGTAAATGTAACATCATAACACTACACTGGAAGGAGAATATAAGGCAACTGTCCGGCATATTGCGCCCAGTCCGGCAAGATTTCATTCATGCGAGTTTCGTCAGTGTCACTTACCATGGAGCACCATTAATGGTTCAAATTTACAATCCGCGGTACATCAGAGAGAAACTTACGGCTACGCTAACGAACTGATGATCCTCAGTGCATAAACAACTCATCGTAAGTATTCTCCTTGCGAAATGGATAGCGTATATTGAATAGAAGAACATTCAATTTATTTATGAATATCTCTTTTATTGTAGGCTATGCAAAAAGATAATGTCCTCTTACATACATGTATTATGACAAGAAGACTGACAATCAATGGGAAAAAAGCGCTTAAATGTTTGCGAAACGTCATGATTTTCCTTTGCCAGTAAAGGACTTCACTGTTCCCTCATTTTAAAAATCAATTAAAATTTTACTTTAAAATTAACCTCACATGCTGGAAGCCTGTGAATGGTTGAAAACCGGCAAGATAAACGCGGCACATTACTTAGAATGCCTTATGTCAGTCTTACAAGACAACCAAACACAAGTGTCCCCGGGATGCTGTATAGGACTGATAGGACAAGCTCTCAGATAGGTTATGCGCAGCTTCTGCTTGCGAGACAATTCGACAAATGCGAGGCTTAGTTAGGGCTGATAGGTTAGGGTTGATGCACAGGATTTCATGCAGTATTATACAAGGATAATTGCGCTCTACTTGCGGCATGTAAACAAAGCCACCAGACTCTTCCTAAAGCCGGCAGATGCGACACAGTAGACGAAGAATTTCAAGGTGCAGATGCAGTTGAGCAGCACGGTGACCCCGGTATGAGCCATGGTTCTGTTGTACTCCTCCCGCGCCGTTTCGGATGGCCAGGTTCCAATGTAGTATATCGAGCTGGGTAAACCCGCAACCAGGAATAGCACCGCTATGCAGACGACAATTTTGGCAACGCCTGTGGCGCTTCCGTCTCCCTCCCTCCACAGCGTCCTGTCGCCTTGGCAACACAACGCGTGTCCAATGACGATAACCCCCAAGATGAAAATGACAACCGGGATGACGAAGAAGATGGCAGCGTCTATGTAAGACCACATGTTCTTCCAGAAGTCCGCATACATATCGTGAGGAAAACAGCGATGGACAACCTTGGTACCCATCAGCATATCTTGCAGAGCCACGGTAACGAAGGAGTGACTGTTAATACCGACCAACGCCACCGTGATAACAACCCACGCCATTATCATCCGGGATAGCGAACACACGGCCCTGACCTTCAAGGGCCAGACGACGGTCACGAGGCTGTGGAAGGTGAGCAGCACCTGGGTCCAAGCGGACAGCTGCAGCATCATGTAGGTCAGGAATGTGTGGCACTTGCACCCGGCGGACGACAGACTTCGCACATCGAGTTGATCTGCCGTCATACCGAGCACGGTGTGACGGAGGAGCCCAGTGTACAGCACCCCAGTGTCCACCAGGGCCAGAGCGCTAAACAAAAACCCGCATGATGTCACGCAAAATGGCCGCATCTGGGCCACCAATAATGCCGTGACGTTGCCCATGGTGCCCACAACGAGGAAAAGGACACCAAGATAGGTAAAGACGCCGTTTGAAAGGTCCCTCGACTCCTGGTACAGATAGTAGTCGTCATCATAGGTGTAGTTATAGTCGCCGTCATAGTTTGAATAGTTGGCTTCAGCACTGGTTGGGCCCACGTCCTCGGTTTGACCTCGATTCATTGCGACGACTTGTCGACCTAATTCCTCTAGCAGTGAGGGGGTATGAAGAGGTATGCGTCCTGCAAGAATAAAGAGAGTGGTATTGTAGGCCAATAGCCAGAACATTAACAACCTTGTCATCTTGCCTATATGCCTCCCCCACCAGGGTTTCCAGGGTAGAGGCTGGTTCTAAACCAACATGTATTTAATGCTAGGTGTGAATGTGAACCTTCCTTTATCTTGTGGGATCCCCTTTCTCAGTGTTGTTTTTGGCGGCAGTTTTTTTAAGCTTTAAAATTAAGTAGGGACTAATTGAATAAACAGTCGTAATTGATACGAGTTCAATGGAACAAACGGTCGTAAGTGATTCGAGTTTAATGGTACAAACAGTCGTAATCCATAGGAGATTAATGGAAAAAAACAGTCGTATGTGGTGGCAGAAAGGGCTGCATTATGACAAAGGTAATATGTAGTGGGTATAAAAGGCCACACTATGACAACGATAATATGCAGAGGGTGAAAAGGCCACACTATGACAACGATAATATAAAGAGGGTGAAAGGGAAGCCCTATGACCACAATAATATTCAGTGCGTGAAAGGGCCACACTATGACAACGATAATATACATACGGGTGAAAGGGCCACACTATGACAACGATAATATACATACGGGTGAAAGGGCCAGACTATGAAAACGATAATATGCAGTGGGTGAATGGGACGCCCGATGACAACGGTCGTAAGTAGTGGGTGAAGGAGCCACACTATGACAACGATAATATGTATTGCATGTAAGGGCCACGCTATGACAAATATAATATGTAGAGGGAGAAAGGGCCACACTATGACAAAGATAATATGTAGAGGGTGAAAAGCCACACCATGGCAACGATAGTATGCAGGGGCTGAAGGGGCCACACTATGACAACTATAATATGTAGAAGGTGAAAGGGACACACTATGACAACAATAATATGAAGAGAGTGAAATGGCCACACCATGACAACAAGAGTATGTAGCGGGTGAAAGAGCCAAACTATGACAACCACGATATGCAGTGGGTAAAAAGTAAGCCCTATGACAGCGGTAGTAAGTAGTGGGTGAAAGGGCCACACTATGACAACGATAATATGCAGTGGGTGAAAGAGCCACACTATGACAACTATAATATGTAGAAGGTGAAAGGGCCACACTATGACAACGATAATATGCAGTGGGTGAAAGAGCCACACTATGACAACTATAATATGTAGAAGGTGAAAGGGCCACACTATGACAACGATCATATTTAGGGGGTGAAAGGGCCAAACTATGACAACGATAATATGCAGTGGGTGAACGGGCCACACTATGACAACGATAATATGCAGTGGGTGAAAGAGCCACACTATGACAACTATAATATGTAGAAGGTGAAAGGGCCACACTATGACAACGATAATATGCAGTGGGTGAAAGGGCCACACTATGACAACGATAATATGCAGTGGGTGAAAGGGCCACACTATGACAGCGGTAGTAAGTAGTGGGTGAAAGGGCCACACTATGACAACTATAATATGTAGAAGGTGAAAGGGCCACACTATGACAACGATCATATTTAGGGGGTGAAAGGGCCAAACTATGACAACGATAATATGCAGTGGGTGAACGGGCCACACTATGACAACGATAATATGCAGTGGGTGAAAGAGCCACACTATGACAACTATAATATGTAGAAGGTGAAAGGGCCACACTATGACAACGATCATATTTAGGGGGTGAAAGGGCCAAACTATGACAACGATAATATGTAGTGGGTGAAGGGACCACACTATGGCAACGATAGTATGTACAGGGTGAAAGGGCCACACCGTAATAACGATAATATGTAGTGGGTGAAAAGGCCACACTATGACAACTATAATATGTAGAAGGTGAAAGGGCCACACTATAACAACGATAATATGTAGTGGGTGAATGGGCCACACTATGACAACGATAATATGTACAGGGTAAAAGCCACGCAATGACAACGATAGTATGTAGTGGGCGAAGAGGCCACACTATGACAACTGTAATATGTAGAAGGTGAAAGGGCCACACTATGACAACGATAATATTTAGGGGGTGAAAGGGCAACACTATGACAACGATAGTATGTAGAGGGTGAAATGGCCACACCATGACCGCGATAATATGTAGTGGGTGAAAAAGCCACACTATGTCAACGATAATATGTTGTGGGTGAAAGGGGCACACTATGACAGCATTAATATGTAGAGGGTGAAATGGCCACACCACGCAAGGATAATATGTAGTGGGTAAAAGGGCCACACCATGACAAAGATAATATTTATTGGGTGAAGGGGTCACACTATGACAATGATAGCATTATATCTCTGTTGTCGCCCACTTCTTCAATGCATTTTCAGACTCCCTCACCAGGGCGGCGCTGCGATTATATCTACAGCTATGTAGCTCTTCCCTTCACCCTTGGCCCCACCCCCTCTCTCTGTCACTCCTATCCAGGGTAGTCGTCAAGCATTTTATGTGCCAATGATGATGCCACTTAATGTGACTTTGTCATAATTTGGTGAACAAATAATATTTGTTCCATGCAGATTTGTAACTAATAAAACTGGCGAGAAGTATGTGTGTGGGGGGGGAGGTGTTTAATATATTGCTGAGTGTGTATGAATTCAAACTATTTTGGGAAAATATGCGTTCTATACATTCTATAAAAACCCGGAAGTACACATCTGCCAAAGTAATGGCATACAATGTCCCCCCTTTTCAACGTTGCCGCGCCTGTGGTTTGTATTATAGGGACAACAAAGAGACCACATTTGCATGACAGTTCGGTATTCAGCCGTGGGACCCATCAATGACCCTAAATGCGAACAAATATTTCATTTTGAAGCTACTGGTATTCACCAAAACAGATTGTCAGTGTACGTAACATAATCGTAAGGAGTAGAAGTATAGCAATACTGTGGCAAATTATATGCATAATAGCATTAGGCTGGGAATCGGCGTAGAGCTACTCGCAGCTCCTTTCGGACAGGCAGGCTGGTTCCCAGCGAATAATAACGTTAGTAGGTTGTGTGTTCAGGACGCTTTAAAAACTTTTGGTCATATCGCGTCAATGGCAGAAGGAAGGGAGAGTGGAGCCATGTCCCCGGGGGTAACCCCCTATTCTTTACGAAGAGAGACATGAGATCTTTATCCTGGGACCACACAACACATGTCCATAGCAGGGCTCGAACCATCGATCCACGTGCCGTCAGGCTGTCAGGTGACCAGAACACTAAATGCGAGCGCTCTAGCCCACTGAACTATCTCGCCGGCCCCGAATAATAACGTAAAAATTTGTCACTCTTTGAACTTACCTTTATCCTCACCGACAATATAATGCGAGAGCCGTGCGAATCCTGGATCTCTTCTAGTATCCGCGTAGTGATACGTGGTCATCAACGGCGTATTATTCACATTTACACGTGCAACACAGCGAACGCGCTGGTTATTTCCATGGAAACAGTTTCCGTGGGATTTGGTCTCAGAGTAAACTTCCTCCTTCTCCACAAAGTCCTGGCCTGTTGCTCCCAAATCCAGTACCGCGCTTACAACTGTTGATAAACCGCCAACGGTATCTATGCCTATCTGTACGTTCGGCGACTGACTGATGACGTACTGAGGGACTAATCGGCCAGCACACTATTCTAAAGTTCGCCGGTAGTGACCTGGTTCCAGGGAATCGCAACTTGTTGGCAGTCTCTGGAACGAGTCAAATACCGTTCATTCTTCCACGGGGCGGTGGGTGGGGTGGGGTGGGGACGTGGGGGGCAGGGGGCTGGGGGCGGAGGGAAAGAGGGGCAGGGCTGGGTGGGGGGGGGAGTAGGCAATCACCGCTGCGGGGAGAGGGCGGAGCGGAGCGGAGTGGTATCATGCGGTCTTCAGCTTACGGCCACTGACCCCAAGTGACGCCAGACCACCTGTCAGACTTCCATGAACCTCTCCCGTCCCTCGTCCCCTAGACAGGCTTGCTGTCTCACAAGCGTGCTGCCCCAAGGGATAGATCTGGTAAAGTAGGCCCACAGACCCAGAGACGGCATGTGGTCAGTCACATATAGTAACATATAGTGAATGTGGTCAGATAGGCAGGCACAGGGCGTTTCCCCGTGGAAGCTTGTTGTTGATTTAGAAATATGTGGCGCGTTTAGGACTGCTCATACAGCAATTATGCCCCCTTATGGATTGATAAATCCAGTGTCTGATGTTGAAGGAATAAACTTCCTAAAACGAAATGTAGGTCCATGCATAATTAAAGCCACACTTTCCCACACCAGATGCAGACTATAGAAATATAAGATCAGAGAAAATGTTAAAATGAGAAAAATTAAAATGTAAAATGTAAAGTCCTTAAATATATAGGCCAAATTTTGTCTCTACATGACGCACTTTGCTTACAGACGCATGTCATGTGATGCGCCTATATTTCAAATGCTATTATAGTTCCGGACCGACTTTCTAAAAAAATCAAATGCTGGGTCTCACAGATTAAACTAATTAACGCCATCCACACATGCCCTACGCCTCACCCATCACCCCGACCACCAAACGCCCTAACCGTACCACACTCCCCCCCCCCCCCCGCCCGACCACCACCCACCCTAGCCCAATCCCTCCCTCTCACCCCGACCACCACCAACCCTAACCCTAGCACTCCCCACTCACCCCGACCACCACCCATCCTGGCCCAATCACTCCCTCTCACCCCGACCAACACCCACCCTAACCGTGCCACACTCCCCCTCACCCCGACCACCACTAACCCTAGCCCAACCACTCCACCCTCGCCCCGACCACCCAACGCCCTATCCCTGCCACTCTCCCCTCACCTTGACCACCACCCACCCTAACCCTGCCACTCTCCCCTCACCTCGACCACCACCCACTCTAACCCTGCCACTTCCCCTCATCCCGACCACCACCCACCCTAAACCTGCCACTCTCCCCTCACCCTGACCACCACTCACCCTTATTTACCACTTTCCCCTCAGCAGACCACTACCCACCCTAGCCCCACCACTCTCCCCTCATCCCAACAAACACCCACCCTATCCCTACCACTCCCCCTCACCCCAACCACCACCCACCCTAGCCCTACCACTCTCCCCTAACCCCGACCACCAACCACCCTATCCCTACCACTCCACCTCACCCCGACAACCACCCACCCTAACCCTACTACTCCCCCTTCACCCCGACTACCACCCACCCCAGTCCTACCACTACCCTACCAAATTTCGGCCCCGTGGCATAATCAAGCTTTGTCGGTAACTTGAACTGGCAACTTGCAAATTGACTTCATCCGTTGTGTATTTATCTTTCCAGCTGAAGATGGCGTTGGCGCGTGAAAGGCACGTGCATAAGCAAGAGATCACGTGATATGTGGTGATAGGCACGGGTTGACATGTGGCGACAGTAGTCGGACTTTCTTCAAAAAAAGTATATTTTGCGAAATTGTAACAGGACTGGCAAACGTGACCATCAAAGTGTTGAGGATGAGGGCTAAAGCGAAGGAAGGTTCCGGACCAGGACGGAAATAGATAAATGACGGGAACCGGAAAAAATAGTCTACAGTCATCTTTTCTTGGGAAACACCCGCTCTTATTTTTTTTCGGAACCACTACATCTGGCGAAGATATAAAAGCAAAAGATACAATTTAAGTAGAACTTACAGTTTCTGCCACCAGATGTAGGGCTTACTAGGACGCCAAATAACAAGGACTTTGATCGAACAACGATTTTGACTTGATCACGTTTAAAGCTGCGAAGCGTTCATATCATTGGAGACATTTGTGAGTTTATTGATAATACCCTGTTTTCATTTGCATTAGTTACCTTATAAATAGGCATTCATATGAGACGTGCAAGGGGTAATAAATTGTGCGAAGGAGCTCACAAATAATTTTGAATGTCCGGGACTCCGTACGAAAATAGGTCGGTGAAATGTAACTCACTCACACGGTTTGGCTTACCACGTGACCATGCTTACCTTAGCACGTGACCGCCTGATTGGTCAAAGCGATCGACGTTTATTGACTCATAGTTCCGACGATGAAAGGTTGATCTCAAGTTTAAAACATGCTGCAGTGATTCAACAAGATGATTTAGTGTAAAAGAGGCGATTTATTATAAATACAGATCCACGGAAGGTCGATTTGTTGTAACACACGTGTCAAGGTATCCCTCAGTTGATATGACGGCGGCTGGGCTGCTAGGCCTTGCTTCTCCCAGCTGGGGTGTGTTACGTCCAGCGCCATGCCATGGTCCCGGGAGACTTCTTGACCCTATTAAAAAACGTCCAAAAAAAATTTCATCCTGGATGCCTGTTTGAGAGCTTATGACCTACCCCCTCCGCCCCCGGCCCCTCGCCCCGACACCGCGCTCCCCCACACATACACTCATGAAAATCCAGGAATTGGGAGTAAATGGGAAGAGGAAAAGATTATGCGCATGAACACACACCAGTCTTCCCAAGTGTGCTTCGACCCGGTATAATGTGACAAAGGAGAGAGAAATATGCAGCAAAATCATCGATCATGTGAATACCAAGGGTGGATACAGGGAAGGTGTCCAGGGGGGGTCCGGACCCTCCCCCCCCCACCTTTGTTTTGAGGAATAACGCTATCTGAGGCGGCGTGGACTCTCTCCACCCCCCGCCTACCCCCGGTCGGAAGTTTTCCGTGGATCCCCCCCTAAGCTAAAAATTGGTGCATCCCCCGGTTGCAATTTTGTTAAGAGCCCCCCCCCCCACCTCCCCCCCACACGGTCGCAAGTTTGGACCCCCCCATCCCCTTTTTTAAATTCCTGGATCCGCCCGTGAATATATCGATGAAGCAACATGTGACCATTATTCTTTGGCCTGGGTTGGAAAACGGACTGAGCTACACGTGTCTGCAAGCCCTGGCACCCACACCCGGCGACTGAGCTACACGTGTCTGCGAGCCCTGGCACCCACACCCGGGGAGTGAGCTACACGTGTCTGCGAGCCCTGGCACCCGCACCCGGGGACTGAGCTACACGTGTCTGCGAGCCCTGGCACCCACACTCGGGGACTGAGCTACACGTGTCTGCGAGCCCTGGCACCCACACCCGGGGACTGAGCTACACGTGTCTGCGAGCCCTGGCACCCACACCCGGCGACTGAGCTACAGGTGTCTGCGAGCCCTGGCACCCACACACGGGGACTGAGCTACACGTGTCTGCGAGCCCTAACACCCACACCCGGGGATTGAGCTACAAGTGTCTGCAAGCCCTTGCACCCACACCCGGGGACTGAGCTACACGTGTCTGCGAGCCCTAGCACCCACACCCGGGGACTGAGCTACACGTGTCTGCGAGCCCTGGCACCCACACCCGGGGACTGAGCTACATGTGTCTGCGAGCCCTTGCACCCACACCCGGGGACTGAGCTACACGTGTCTGCGAGCCCTAGCACCCACACCCGGGGAGTGAGCTACACGTGTCTGCGAGCCCTGGCACCCACACCCGGGGACTGAGCTACACGTGTCTGCGAGCCCTGGCACCCACATCCGGGGAGTGAGCTACAGGTGTCTGCAAGCCCTGGCACCCACACCCGGGGAGTGAGCTACAGGTGTCTGCGACCCCTAGCACCCATACCCGGGGACTGAGCTACACGTGTCTGCGAGCCCTAGCACCCACACCCGGGGAGTGAGCTACACGTGTCTGCGAGCCCTGGCACCCACACCCGGGGACTGAGCTACACGTGTCTGCGAGCCCTGGTACCCACACCCGGGGAGTCCGCTACACGTGTCTGCGAGCCCTAGCACCCACACCCGGGGACTGAGCTACATGTGTCTGCGAGCCCTGGTACCCACACCCGGGGACTGAGCTACACGTGTCTGCGAGCCCTGGTACCCACACCCGGGGACCGAGCTACATGTTTCTGCGAGCCCTGGCACCCACACCCGGGGACTGAGCTACAGGTGTCTGCGAGCCCTGGCATCCATACCCGGGGACTGAGCTACACGTGTCTGCGAGCCCTGGCACCCACACCCGGGGAGTGAGCTACACGTGTCTGCGAGCCCTGGCACCCACACCCGGGGACTGAGCTACACGTGTCTGCTAGCCCTGGCACCCACACCCGGGGAGTGAGCTACACGTGTCTGCGAGCCCTGGCACCCACACCCGGGGACTGAGCTACAGGTGGCTGCGAGCCCTGGCACCCATACCCGGGGACTGAGCTACACGTGTCTGCGAGCCCTGGTACCCACACCCGGGGAGTGAGCTACACGTGTCTGCGAGCCCTGGCACCCACACCCGGGGACTGAGCTACACGTGTCTGCGAGCCCTGGCACCCACACCCGGGGACTGAGCTACATGTGTCTGCGAGCCCTGGTACCCACACCCGGGGACTGAGCTACACGTGTCTGCGAGCCCTGGTACCCACACCCGGGGACTGAGCTACACGTGTCTGCGAGCCCTGGTACCCACACCCGGGGAGTGAGCTACACGTGTCTGCGAGCCCTAGCACCCACACCCGGGGACTGAGCTACATGTGTCTGCGAGCCCTGGTACCCACACCCGGGGACTGAGCTACACGTGTCTGCGAGCCCTGGTACCCACACCCGGGGACTGAGCTACACGTGTCCGCGAGCCCTGGTACCCACACCCGGGGAGTGAGCTACACGTGTCTGCGAGCCCTGGCACCCACACCCGGGGACTGAGCTACACGTGTCTGCGAGCCCTGGTACCCACACCCGGGGACTGAGCTACACGTGTCTGCGAGCCCTGGTACCCACACCCGGGGACTGAGCTACACGTGTCTGCGAGCCCTGGCACCCACACCCGGGGACTGAGCTACACGTGTCTGCGAGCCCTGGCACCCACACCCGGGGACTGAGCTACAGGTGTGTGCGAGCCCTGGCACCCACACCCGGGGACTGAGCTACACGTGTCTGCGAGTCCTGGCACCCACACCCGGGAACTGAGCTACATGTGTCTGCGAGCCCTGTCACCCACACCCGGGGACTGAGCTACATGTGTCTGCGAGCCCTGGTACCCACACCCGGGGACTGAGCTACACGTGTCTGCGAGCCCTGGTACCCACACCCGGGGACTGAGCTACACGTGTCTGCAAGCCCTGGCACCGACACCCGTGGACTGAGCTACACGTGTCTGCGAGCCCTGGCACCCACACCCGGGGAGTGAGCTACAGGTGTCTGCAAGCCCTGGCACCCACACCCGGGGACTGAGCTACACGTGTCTGCAAGCCCTAGCACCCATACCCGGGGATTGAGCTAAACGTGTCTGCGAGCCCTGGCACCCACACCGGGGGACTGAACTACACGTGTCTGCGAGCCCTGGCACCCACACCCGGGGAGTGAGCTACAGGTGTCTGCGAGCCCTAGCACCCATACCCGGGGATTGAGCTACACGTGTCTGCGAGCGGTGGCACCCACACCCGGGGAGTGAGCTACAGGTGTCTGCGAGCCCTAGCACCCATACCCGGGGACTGAGCTACACGTGTCTGCGAGCCCTGGCACCCACACCCGGGGAGTGAGCTACACGTGCCTGCGAGCCCGGGCACCCACACCCGGGGACTGAGCTTCACGTGTCTGCTCAGTCCCCGGGTGTGGGTGCCAGGGCTCGCAGGCACGTGTAGCTCACTCCCCGGGTGTGGGTGCCAGGGCTCGCAGACACGTGTAGCTCAGTCCCCGGGGGTGAGTTACACGTGTCTGCGAGCCCTAGCACCCACACCCGGGGACTGAGCTACATGTGTCTGCGAGCCCTGGTACCCACACCCGGGGACTGAGCTACACGTGTCTGCGAGCCCTGGTACCCACACCCGGGGACTGAGCTACATGTGTCTGCGAGCCCTGGCACCCACACCCGGGGACTGAGCTACAGGTGTCTGCGAGCCCTGGCACCCACACCCGGGGACTGAGCTACAGGTGTCTGCGAGCCCTGGCACCCACACCCGGGGACTGAGCTACAGGTGTCTGCGAGCCCTGGCACCCATACCCGGGGACTGAACAACATGTGTCTGCGAGCCCTGGTACCCACACCCGGGGACTGAGCTACACGTGTCTGCGAGCCCCGGTACCCACACCCGGGGACTGAGCTACATGTGTCTGCGAGCCTTGGTACCCACACCCGGGGACTGAGCTACACGTGTCTGCGAGCCCTGGTACCCACACCCGGGGACTGAGCTACACGTGTCTGCGAGCCCTGGTACCCACACCCGGGGACTGAGCTACACGTGTCTGCGAGCCCTGGTACCCACACCCGGGGACTGAGCTACACGTGTCTGCAAGCCCTGGCACCGACACCCGTGGACTGAGCTACACGTGTCTGCGAGCCCTGGCACCCACACCCGGGGAGTGAGCTACAGGTGTCTGCAAGCCCTGGCACCCACACCCGGGGACTGAGCTACACGTGTCTGCAAGCCCTAGCACCCATACCCGGGGATTGAGCTAAACGTGTCTGCGAGCCCTGGCACCCACACCGGGGGACTGAACTACACGTGTCTGCGAGCCCTGGCACCCACACCCGGGGAGTGAGCTACAGGTGTCTGCGAGCCCTAGCACCCATACCCGGGGATTGAGCTACACGTGTCTGCGAGCGGTGGCACCCACACCCGGGGAGTGAGCTACAGGTGTCTGCGAGCCCTAGCACCCATACCCGGGGACTGAGCTACACGTGTCTGCGAGCCCTGGCACCCACACCCGGGGAGTGAGCTACACGTGCCTGCGAGCCCGGGCACCCACACCCGGGGACTGAGCTTCACGTGTCTGCTCAGTCCCCGGGTGTGGGTGCCAGGGCTCGCAGGCACGTGTAGCTCACTCCCCGGGTGTGGGTGCCAGGGCTCGCAGACACGTGTAGCTCAGTCCCCGGGGGTGAGTTACACGTGTCTGCGAGCCCTAGCACCCACACCCGGGGACTGAGCTACATGTGTCTGCGAGCCCTGGTACCCACACCCGGGGACTGAGCTACACGTGTCTGCGAGCCCTGGTACCCACACCCGGGGACTGAGCTACATGTGTCTGCGAGCCCTGGCACCCACACCCGGGGACTGAGCTACAGGTGTCTGCGAGCCCTGGCACCCACACCCGGGGACTGAGCTACAGGTGTCTGCGAGCCCTGGCACCCACACCCGGGGACTGAGCTACAGGTGTCTGCGAGCCCTGGCACCCATACCCGGGGACTGAACAACATGTGTCTGCGAGCCCTGGTACCCACACCCGGGGACTGAGCTACACGTGTCTGCGAGCCCTGGTACCCACACCCGGGGACTGAGCTACATGTGTCTGCGAGCCTTGGTACCCACACCCGGGGACTGAGCTACACGTGTCTGCGAGCCCTGGTACCCACACCCGGGGACTGAGCTACACGTGTCTGCGAGCCCTGGTACCCACACCCGGGGAGTGAGCTACACGTGTCTGCGAGCCCTGGTACCCACACCCGGGGAGTGAGCTACACGTGTCTGCGAGCCCTGGTACCCACACCCGGGGACTGAGCTACACGTGTCTGCGAGCCCTGGTACCCACACCCAGGGACTGAGCTACACGTGTCTGCGAGCCCTGGTACCCACACCCGGGGACTGAGCTACACGTGTCTGCGAGCACTGGCACCCACACCCGGGGACTGAGCTACACGTGTCTGCGAGCCCTGGCACCCACACCCGGGGACTGAGCTACACGTGTCTGCGAGCCCTAACACCCACACCCGGGGACTGAGCTACACGTGTCCGCGAGCCCTGGCACCCACACCCGGCGACTGAGCTACAAGTGTCTGCGAGCCCTGGTACCCACACCCGGGGAGTGAGCTACACGTGTCTGCGAGCCCTGGCACCCACACCCGGGGAGTGAGCTACACGTGTCTGCGAGCCCTGGTACCTACACCCGGGGACTGAGCTACACGTGTCTGCGAGCCCTGGTACCCCCACCCGGGGACTGAGCTACACGTGTCTGCGAGCCCTGGTACCCACACCCGGGGACTGAGCTACACGTGTCTGCGAGCCCTGGCACCGACACCCGGGGAGTGAGCTACACGTGACTGCAAGCCCTGGCACCCACACCCGGGGACTGAGCTACACGTGTCTGCAAGCCCTGGCACCCACACCCGGGGACTGAGCTACACGTGTCTGCGAGCCATGGCACCCACACCCGAGGACTGAGCTACAAGTGTCTGCAAGCCCTGGCACCCACACCCGGGGACTGAGCTACACGTGTGTGCAAGCCCTGGCACCCACACCCGGGGACTGAGCTACACGTGTCTGCGAGCCCTGGCACCCACACCCGGGGATTGAGCTACACGTGTCTGCCAGCCCTGGCACCCACACCCGGGGGGTGAGCAACAGGTGTCTGCGAGCCCTGGCACCCACACCCGGGGACTGAGCTACACGTGTCTGCAAGCCCTGGCACCCACACCCGGGGACTGAGCTACACGTGTCTGCAAGCCCTGGCACCCACACCCGGGGAGTGAGCTACACGTGTCTGCAAGCCCTGGCACCCACACCCGAGGACTGAGCTACACGTGTCTGCAAGCCCTGGCACACACACCCGGGGAGTGAGCTACATGTGTCTGCAAGAACTGGCACCCACACCCGGGGAGTGAGCTACACGTGCACTGCGAGCCCTGGCACCCACATACGGGGACTGAGCTGCACGTGTCTGCGAGCCCTAACACCCACACCCGGGGACTGAGCTACAACTGTCTGCGAGCCCTGGCACCCACACCCGAGGACTGAGCTACACGTGTCTGCAAGCCCTGGCACCCACACCCGGGGACTGAACTACACGTGTCTGCAAGCCCTGGCACCCACACCCGGGGAGTGAGCTACAGGTGTCCGCGAGCCCGGGCACCCACACCCGGGGACTCAGCTACATGTGTCTGCAAGCCCTGGCACCCACACCCGGGGACTGAGCTACACGTGTCTGCAAGCCCTGGCGCCCACACACGGGGACTGAGCTACATGTGTCTGCAAGCCCTGGCACCCACACCCGGGGAGTGAGCTACACGTGTCTGCGAGCCCTGGCACCCACACCCGGGGACTGAGCTACACGTGTCTGCAAGCCCTGGCACCCACACCCGGGGACTGAGCTACATGTGTCTGCAAGCCCTGGCACCCACACCCGGGGAGTGAGCTACACGTGTCTGCGAGCCCTGGCACCCACACCCGAGGACTGAACTACACGTGTCTGCGAGCCCTGGCACCCACACCCGGGGACTGCGCTACATGTGTCTGCGAGCCCTGACACCCACACCCGGGGACTGAGCTACAAGTGTCTGCAAGCCCTGGCACCCACACCCGGGGACTGAGCTACAACTGTCTGCGAGCCCTGGCACCCACACCCGAGGACTGAGCTACACGTGTCCGCGAGCCCTGGCACCCACACCCGGGGAGTGAGCTACAGGTGTCCGCGAGCCCTGGCACCCACACCCGGGGACTGAGCTACATGTGTCTGCAAGCCCTGGCACCCACACCCGGGGAGTGAGCTACACGTGCACTGCGAGCCCTGGCACCCACACCCGGCGACTGAGCTACAAGTGTCTGCGAGCCCTGGCACCCACACCCGGGGACTGAGCTACACGTGTCTGCGAGCCCTGGCACCCACATCCGGGGACTGAGCTGCACGTGTCTGCGAGCCCTAACACCCACACCCGGGGACTGAGCTACAACTGTCTGCGAGCCCTGGCACCCACACCCGAGGACTGAGCTACACGTGTCTGCAAGCCCTGGCACCGACACCCGGGGACTCAGCTACACGTGTCTGCAAGCCCTGGTACCCACACCCGGGGACTGAGCTACAACTGTCTGCGAGCCCTGGCACCCACACTCGGGGACTGGGCTACACGTGTCTGCGAGCCCTGGCACCCACACCCGGGGACTGAGCTACACGTGTCTGCGAGCCCTAACACTCACACCCGGGGACTGAGCTACAAGTGTCTGCGAGCCCTGGCACCCACACCCGGGGACTGAGCTACAAGTGTCTGCAAGCCCTGGGACCCACACCCGGGGACTGAGCTACACGTGTCTGCAAGCCCTGGCACCCACACCTGGGGACTGAGCTACACGTGTCTGCGAGCCCTGGCACCCACACCCGGGGACTGAGCTACACGTGTCTGCGAGCCCTAGCACCCACACCCGGGGACTGAGCTACACGTGTCTGCGAGCCCTAGCACCCACACCCGGGGACTGAGCTACAGGTGTCTGCGAGCCCTGGCACCCACACCCGGGGACTGAGCTACACGTGTCTGCAAGCCCTGGCACCCACACCCGGGGACTGAGCTACACGTGTCTGCAAGCCCTAGCACCCACACCCGGGGACTGAGCTACACGTGTCTGCGAGCCCTGGTACCCACACCCGGGGACTGACCTACACGTGTCTGCGAGCCCTAGCACCCACACCCGGGGACTGAGCTACACGTGTCTGCGAGCCCTAGCACCCACACCCGGGGACTGAGCGACAGGTGTCTGCGA
Source organism: Arenicola marina (assembly GCA_964019135.1). NCBI lineage: Eukaryota > Metazoa > Annelida > Polychaeta > Arenicolidae > Arenicola > Arenicola marina. The sequence goes on along the minus strand of OZ025254.1, from coordinate 21,530,662 downwards.
GCCCTGGCACCCACACCCGGGGACTGAGCTACACGTGTCTGCAAGCCCTGGCACCCACACCCGGGGACTGAGCTACACGTGTCTGCGAGCCCTGGCACCCACACCCGGGGACTGAGTTACACGTGTCTGCAAGCCCTGGCACCGACACCCGTGGACTGAGCTACAGGTGTCTGCAAGCCCTGGCACCCACACCCGGGGAGTGAGCTAGACGTGTCTGCAAGCCCTGGCACCCACACCCGGGGACTGAGCTACACGTGTCTGCGAGCCCTGGCACCCACACCCGGAGACTGAGCTACAAGTGTCTGCGAGCCCTAGCACCCACACCCGGGGACTGAGCTACACGTGTCTGCGAGCCCTAACACCCACACCCGGGGACTGAGCTACAAGTGTCTGCGAGCCCTAGCACCCACACCCGGGGACTGAGCTACACGTGTCTGCGAGCCCTGGCACCCACACCCGGGGACTGAGCTACAAGTGTCTGCGAGCCCTAGCACCCACACCCGGGGACTGAGCTACACGTGTCTGCGAGCCCTAACACCCACACCCGGGGACTGAGCTACAAGTGTCTGCGAACCCTAGCACCCACACCCGGGGACTGAGCTACACGTGTCTGCGAGCCCTGGCACCCACACCCGGGGACTGAGCTACAAGTGTCTGCGAGCCCTAGCACCCACACCCGGGGACTGAGCTACACGTCTGTGCGAGCCATGGCACCCACACCCGGGGAGTGAGCTACAGGTGTCCGCGAGCCCTGGCACCCACACCCGGGGACTGAGCTACACGTGTCTGCGAGCCCTGGCACCCACACCCGGGGACTGCGCTACATGTGTCTGCAAGCCCTGGCACCCACACCCGGGGACTGAGCTACACGTGTCTGCGAGCCCTGGCACCCACAACCGGGGACTGAGCTACACGTGTCTGCGAGCCCTGGCACCCACACCCTAGGACTGAGCTACACGTGTCTGCGAGCCCTAACACCCACACCCGGGGACTGAGCTACAAGTGTCTGCGAGCCCTGGCACCCACACCCGGGGACTGAGCTACAAGTGTCTGCAAGCCCTGGGACCCACACCCGGGGACTGAGCTACACGTGTCTGCAAGCCCTGGCACCCACACCCGGGGACTGAGATACACGTGTCTGCAAGCCCTGGCACCCACACCCGGGGACTGAGCTACACGTGTCTGCGAGCCCTGGTACCCACACCCGGGGACTGAGCTACACGTGTCTGCGAGCCCTAGCACCCACACCAGGGGACTGAGCTACACGTGTCTGCGAGCCCTAGCACCCACACCCGGGGACTGAGCGACAGGTGTCTGCGAGCCCTGGCACCCACACCCGGGGACTGAGCTACACGTGTCTGCAAGCCCTGGCTCCCACACCCGGGGACTGAGCTACACGTGTCTGCGAGCCCTGGCACCCACACCCGGGGACTGAGTTACACGTGTCTGCAAGCCTTAGCACCCACACCCGGGGACTGAGCTACACGTGTCTGCGAGCCCTGGCACCCACACCCGGGGACTGAGCTACACGTGTCTGCGAGCCCTGGCACCCACACCCGGGGACTGAGCTACACGTGTCTGCAAGCCCTGGCACCCACACCTGGGGAGTGAGCTAGACGTGTCTGCAAGCCCTGGCACCCACACCCGGGGAGTGAGCTACACGTGTCTGCGAGCCCTGGCACCCACACCCGGGGACTGAGCTACACGTGTCTGCGAGCCCTGGCACGCACACCCGCGGACTGAGCTACACGTGTCTGCAAGCCCTGGCACCGACACCCGTGGACTGAGCTACAGGTGTCTGCAAGCCCTGGCACCCACACCAGGGGAGTGAGCAAGACGTGTCTGCAAGCCCTGGCACCCACACTCGGGGACTGAGCTACACGTGTCTGCGAGCCCTGGCACCCACACCCGGGGAGTGAGCTACACGTGTCTGCGAGCCCTAGCACCCACACCCGGTGACTGAGCTACAAGTGTCTGCGAGCCCTAGCACCCACACCCGGAGACTGAGCTACACGTGTCTGCAAGCCCTCGCACTGACACCCGTGGACTGAGCTACAGGTGTCTGCGAGCCCTGGCACCCACACCCGGGGACTGAGCTACACGTGTCTGCGAGCCCTAACACCCATACCCGGGGACTGAGCTACACGTGTCTGCGAGCCCTAACACCCACACCCGGGGACTGAGCTACAAGTGTCTGGGAGCCCTAGCACCCACACCCGGGGACTGAGCTACACGTGTCTGCGAGCCCTGGCACCCACACCCGGGGACTGAGCTACAAGTGTCTGCGAGCCCTAGCACCCACACCCGGGGACTGAGCTACACGTCTGTGCGAGCCATGGCACCCACACCCGGGGAGTGAGCTACAGGTGTCCGCGAGCCCTGGCACCCACACCCGGGGACTGAGCTACACGTGTCTGCGAGCCCTGGCACCCACACCCGGGGACTGCGCTACACGTGTCTGCAAGCCCTGGCACCCACACCCGGGGACTGAGCTACACGTGTCTGCGAGCCCTGGCACCCACACCCGGGGACTGAGCTGCACGTGTCTGCGAGCCCTGGCACCCACACCCGGGGACTGAGCTACATGTGTCTGCGAGCCCTGGCACCCACACCCGGGGACTGAGCTACAAGTGTCTGCGAGCCCTGGCACCCACACCCAGGGACTGAGCTGCACGTGTCTGCGAGCCCTGGCACCCACACCCGGGGACTGAGCTACATGTGTCTGCGAGCCCTGGCACCCACACCCGGGGACTGAGCTACAAGTGTCTGCGAGCCCTGGCACCCACACCCGGGGACTGAGCTACACGTGTCTGCGAGCCCTGGCACCCACACCCGGGGACTGAGCTACAAGTGTCTGCGAGCCCTGGCACCCACACCCGGGGACTGAGCTACAAGTGCCTGCGAGCCCTGGCACCCACACCCAGGGACTGAGCTGCACGTGTCTGCGAGCCCTGGCACCCGCACCCGGGGACTGAGCTACATGTGTCTGCGAGCCCTGGCACTCACACCCGGGGACTGAGCTACAAGTGTCTGCGAGCCCTGGCACCCACACCCAGGGACTGAGCTACACGTGTCTGCGAGCCCTGGCACCCACACCCGGGGACTGAGCTACAAGTGTCTGCGAGCCCTGGCACCCACATCCGGGGACTGAGCTACAGGTGTCTGCGAGCCCTGGCACCCACACCCGGGGAGTGAGCTACAAGTGTCTGCAAGCCCTGGCACCCACACCCGGGGACTGCGCTACACGTGTCTGCAAGCCCTGGCACCCACACCCGGGGACTGAGCTACACGTGTCTGCGAGCCCTGGCACCCACACCCGGGGACTGAGCTGCACGTGTCTGCGAGCCCTGGCACCCACACCCGGGGACTGAGCTACATGTGTCTGCGAGCCCTGGCACCCACACCCGGGGACTGAGCTACAAGTGTCTGCGAGCCCTGGCACCCACACCCAGGGACTGAGCTGCACGTGTCTGCGAGCCCTGGCACCCACACCCGGGGACTGAGCTACATGTGTCTGCGAGCCCTGGCACCCACACCCGGGGACTGAGCTACAAGTGTCTGCGAGCCCTGGCACCCACACCCGGGGACTGAGCTACACGTGTCTGCGAGCCCTGGCACCCACACCCGGGGACTGAGCTACAAGTGTCTGCGAGCCCTGGCACCCACACCCGGGGACTGAGCTACAAGTGCCTGCGAGCCCTGGCACCCACACCCAGGGACTGAGCTGCACGTGTCTGCGAGCCCTGGCACCCGCACCCGGGGACTGAGCTACATGTGTCTGCGAGCCCTGGCACCCACACCCGGGGACTGAGCTACAAGTGTCTGCGAGCCCTGGCACCCACACCCAGGGACTGAGCTACACGTGTCTGCGAGCCCTGGCACCCACACCCGGGGACTGAGCTACAAGTGTCTGCGAGCCCTAGCACCCACATCCGGGGACTGAGCTACAGGTGTCTGCGAGCCCTGGCACCCACACCCGGGGAGTGAGCTACAAGTGTCTGCAAGCCCTGGCACCCACACCCGGGGAGTGAGCTACACGTGTCTGCAAGCCCTGGCACCCACACCCGGGGACTGAGCTACAAGTGTCTGCGAGCCCTGGCACCCACACACGGGGAGTGAGCTACACGTGTCTGCGAGCCCTGGCACCCACACCCGGGGCCACGGTAATCCTCACACCTGCTCTATTGTTATTCTGGAAGGCTCCATTGTGCCATGTAGTCCACAGAACACAATGTTCCGCAGAACACAACGTTTCAACTCTTAGCACAAGTTCCATAATCTTTCTTTAGATAAGACGTGATTCGATGCTGCCCGACAAGCATAATGTGATGTCATTTTGATGACTGCGACACAAGGCACACCAGATGAATGGAGATAATGTTTCTGCTGGTTTTACAGCGTTGCACCGCTTCCGGGATTTATTACTTGCGTACGATGGGAAGGTCGTGCAGTAAGAGGCGGGTCCTGAAGACTTGGGGAGGAGGGGGACCGCACATAGCGTAACTTTGGTGTTGAAAATAAGCATCCTCAATCAAAATGGGGAGCGGAGTCAAACTCGAAACCTCGCCTCAGGTCCTCCTCCTCCCCCGGAAACACCCCTGTCACTCCACCGGGAACACCCCACCTCACGCGGGAACACCCCACCTCCCCCAGGAATACCCCACCTCCCTCGGTAACATCCCCTCCCCCCCCCCCCCCTCCCCGATCTACAAATGAATAGATATAACTGGGGAGGCCACACTTGGACATCAGTGGACAAGTATCAAATATATCAAATATCTTGTTACCGGAGTAATGAGGAAAATTGCACACACTGGAATCCCTAGAATCCGGATATGTCTGGATCTACATACATCGGGATCTGTGTACTTTCCGAAATAAAAAGTTCCAGAGACATTTAGCGTCAGTCTAGCGAACACAACCGCCTTCAGCGCCGAACAACCTACATAGATGTAGGTAGGAAAAACAGGGCGCGTGTAACGCTGGCATTTAAATTGCACTCTGCAGCCTTTCACAGACCCTGGCAACGCACGTGTCCTGTGTGACACTGGGTACGCACGTGTCCTGTGTCATACTGGGAACGCACGTGTCATGTGTGACACTGGGTACGCACGTTTCTTGTATCACATTGGGTACGCACGTGTCATGTGTCACACTGGGCACGCACGTGTCTTCTATCACACTGGGTACGCGCGGGTCACGTGTCAAACTGGGTGTGCACGTGTCATGTGCCACACTGGGTACGCACGTGTCATGTGTCACACTGGGTACGCACGTGTCATGTCTCACACTGATCTCATATTGCTCTAATCGTTTTGTGTGGGTCACAGTGGATCCAGGATTTTGGAAACAAGCAAGAGAGTTCGTGGGTTGAGGGGGCGAGTTAAGGTCCGATTTGGATGAGTAGGGTAGTGGAGGCTGGTCGGATCCCCTGGAATACCCCACACATCGCCTGGATACACCAGTGTTTTATATGTAGACGACCTAGTTGAGAGCCTGCAGGGTGGGCGTCTAGCCGTGCTTGTAGTAACATATATAATTATACCATACCTAGAAGTAATATATATTGATATATATATATATGTATATATATGTATATATATTATCCATCGCAGCCTAGGTCGGTTCCAGTGACGGTTCACTGGGTTGCTATGGTAACGGTGAGATGGGAACGGTTCCTGTACCCATCCGAACTTTAAGAGTAATTCGGCAGAAACATCCCTTGATAATAACCGCCAGTTTTCAAACTGTCTAGACGTCGCAAAGGTTATTTTCTTCTACATATTTCATTCTCTGCCTCTTGTCAAGCTCGGCCAACAGAGGGCCGACGATGAGGCCTCGGGGTCAGCTGAACCGGCTGAGCGCCATCATGCGGGAGTTGCACAGGGAAAGCGAGACCTTGGTAAGGATTTCTGCGACTCTGTTAGAATTTTGCTAGTTCAAAAAAAGGAGAGCCTATCAATTCGTTTCTCGACAGAATATAGAGCTCCTGGGTGGGGGGGGGGGGCACTATTATACAAATCTGGTTGGCGGGCGGTTCCGCGGTTTGCCTCGATGCCTGGGAGAGCGGACAATTTTGCTGAAAAAAAAAACCCTATAGAGAAGATATTTTAAAACTTGCGCCCCCGGGGGGGGACTGTGATAATGTGCGTTCATAGAGCGGGTTGCCGCGAAAAAATAACGCTTCCGAGCGGATTTTGGTAGACGTTTGGCGGGGGGGCAGTATTATACAAATGTGGTAGGCGGGGGGGTCCGCGGGTTGCCTTGATGCCTGAGAGAGCGGACATTTGTGATGAAAAAGATACCCATATATAGAAGAACAATTTGAAAAATTGCGTCTGGGGTGAGGAGGGGCTCTAATAATATGCGTTCATAGAGCGAAAAGAATACCGCTTCCGAGCGGATTTGGTTTTAAAAAGGAGCATCTTCACTCAAAATGGGGACACAATATTGCGGAACCCCCCAAACACCCCGGAGCGATCTATACAATAAACACACCGGTTAAACAGCTTCAAGGAATTAACATTGAGTATTTCCTAACAAGCAGATTTTTTACTCACGCAGTAAAAATCCAATTGTTCACTGAACGAGATGAAGAAAATCAATTAACACGCCCCATCCGCCCCCCCCCCCCTTTCCCCACTTCGGGGCCACAGGAGATGCGTACTGCCGGCTCTCTAATCCCGTTGTAGCAGGGGAGAGTGGCTTGGGTGGATATGGGGGGGGGGGGGTAGGGGTACCTCACGATACGTACTTCCCTCCCCCATCTGTCCGCTGTTAAATTTAAGTCATATTTAAATGACGGCCAATTATTACTTATTATGGTAACGGTGAGATGGGAACGGTTGCTGTACCCATCCGAACTTTAGGGGTACCTCACGGGGTAGGGGTACCTCACGATACGTACTTCCCTCCCCCATCTGTCCGCTGTTAAATTTAAGTCATATTTAAATGACGGCCAATTATTACTTATTATGGTAACGGTGAGATGGGAACGGTTGCTGTACCCATCCGAACTTTAGGGGTACCTCACGGGGTAGGGGTACCTCACGATACGTACTTCCCTCCCCCATCTGTCCGCTGTTAAATTTAAGTCATATTTAAATGACGGCCAATTATTACTTATTATGGTAACGGTGAGATGGGAACGGTTGCTGTACCCATCCGAACTTTAGGGGTACCTCACGGGGTAGGGGTACCTCACGATACGTACTTCCCTCCCCCATCTGTCCGCTGTTAAATTTAAGACATATTTAAATGACGGCCAATTATTACAACCATGGAGTTCCAATGAAAAAAGTTTCCAGTTCGAGGATGAGGGTACCTGTTGGGGTGTCCGTAACTCCATAGTTCAGAACATAGATGTGTAAGTAGGGGTCACCGGGTGCGGATTGTTATGGTGTGGCGGGGTGGGGGGTCGCTGGGTGCGATTGGGCTGCACGTTTTCACCCTATCTATCTATGCAATAGCCTGAATGGATTCACTGCGCATATCAACATGTTAACAGTCGATCTCCTGGCAGAGGGCGTTCCGCTTAATGCGCGATAATCCGTGAGGAACGAGCTCCCTCTGCTGGCAGAGTGGTAAACAGTCTGAAATCCGTCGATCAGCACCGCAAGATGGCGCTACGTTTTTCTCTGACCACCAGCGCCTCATTGCGGCGTGTGTTGAACGCAGAGAGTGACGCGGAAAGATACTTCTTAGCTTTACAGCTTTCACCCCACAAAACTCAGCTGTTACAGCCTGCTGGGAACCCCATCGCCAGCTAATACAGGCGACAGACAATAACATAAAACATAGCGGACGTTCCTGCCATCTAAACGCCAAAGATTAGCGTTGGATGGCCTACTTACGGTAATGGACCGCCCTTTATAATGTTTATATTTTCGCGCTGCGGTGAATGGTGTTACGAGTTCTACCACAGCACAGCCCGGTGTTATCAGTCTCGGGGCGTCGGTGTTGATCATGTAATGTAAACATGTCATACCGCTCCCTGGCGGGAAGCCAAGGTTGACACGGTCAGGACTATTTGTTATAACAGAACGCTAACTCATGTTTATGTCTGTCGGGGATCGGACGACCTTTTCGATGGTATATATAGCGGCTAAGTGAATACGAAAAAAATATCCACGTTCAACATAAAGACCTTCAATTGTTCTTATTTAGTTTGATAGCGAAATACCAAGGCCAGCTCTACTGTCCTGAATATGGAAAATACATGCACTAATCTCGGACAAACTGTACTTCATTATATCACAGACTATATAGCGCCAGGCCGGAAAGCGAAAAAAAACACCCGCGCAAACATATCAAAGGTGTACCAGTGATTGCACCGGTACCAGTCATTGCGCCGGTACCAGTCATTGCGCCGGTACCAGTCATTGCGCCGGTACCAGTAATTGTGCAGGTACGAGTCATTGCGCCTGTACCAGTCATTGCACCGGTACCAGTCATTGGCGCAGGTACCAGTCATTGCGCCGGTACCAGTCATTGCACCGGTACCAGTCATTGTACAGGTACGAGTCATTACGCCGGTACCAGTCATTGCACCGGTACCAGTCATTGCGCCGGTACCAGTCATTGCACCGGAACCAGTCACTGGCGCAGGTACCAATCATTGCGCCGGTACCAGTCACTGGCGCAGGTACCAATCATTGCGCCGGTACCAGTGATTGTACACGTACCAGTCATTGCGCCGGTGCCAGTCATTGCGCAGGTACCAGTCATTGCGCTGGTACTAGTCATTGCGCCAGTACCAGTCATTGCGCTGGTACTAGTCATTGCGCCAGTACCAGTTCTTTAACCAGTGATTGCACCGGTACCAGCGATTGTACACGTACCAGTCATTGCGCCGGTACCAGTCATTGCACCGGTACCAGTCATTGCGCTGGTACTAGTCATTGCGCCAGTACCAGTTCTTTAACCAGTGATTGCACCGGTACCAGCGATTGTACACGTACCAGTCATTGCGCCGGTACCAGTCATTGCACCGGTACCAGTCATTGCACCGGTACCAGCGATTGCGCTGGTACCAGTTATTGTGCAGGTACCTGTCATTCTACAGGTACCAGTCATTGCGCCGGTACCAGTCATTGCACCGGTACCAGTCATTGCGCAGGTATCAGTGATTGCACCGGTACCAGCGATTGCGCCGGTACCAGCGATTGCGCCGGTACCAGTCATTGTACAGGTACCAGTCATTGCACCCGGTACCAGTCATTAAACAGGTACCAGTCATTGCGCTGGTTCTAGTCATTGCGCCGGTACCAGTGATTACACCGGTACCAGTCATTGCGCCGGTACCAGTCATTGCACCGGTACCAGTCATTGCGCTGGTACTAGTCATTGCGCCGGTACCAGTCATTGCGCAGGTACCAGTGATTGCACCGGTACCAGCGATTGCGCCGGTACCAGCGATTGCGCCGGTACCAGCGATTGCGCCGGTACCAGTCATTGTACAGGTACCAGTCATTGCACCGGTACCAGTCATTGCGCTGGTTCTAGTCATTGCACCGGTACGAGTCATTGCGCCCATACCAGTCATTGCACCGGTACCAGTCATTGCACCGGTACCAGTCATTGCACCGGTACCAGTCATTGCACCGGTACCCGTCATTGTACAGATACCAGTCATTGCGCCGGTACTAGTCATTGGCGCCGGTACCAGTCATTGCGCAGGTACCAGTCATTGCGCAGGTACCAGTCATTGCTCCGGTACTAGTCATTGCGAAGATACCAGTGATTGCGCAGATATCAGGAAGGGCGCAGGTACGCGTGATTGCGCAGGTACCAGTCATTTCGCAGGTACCAGTGATTGTACAGGTACCAGTCATTGCGCAGTTGCCAGTCATTGCGCAGGTACCAGTCATTGCGCTGGTACCAATCATTGCGCAGGTATTCATGATTGCGCAGATACCAGGGAGGGCGCGCTTGCAGAAATGGATGCACTTTCGGGATTTCGTTCAAGTGAACAAACTTTTACCAGACTGGTGCCTTCATGTGTTATAGCTATCTTGACCTTAATTTTATAAGATTCCAAGCAATCGGCATATTATTTTTTACAACTGGTCTTATTACTATACATATATTACACTATCGTGTAAACGGAAGTTGTGCACAGCTTCTTGACGTCAGCATGTGTAACGTAGCGACATTTCAGGAAGTGTTAAGCTTGTGGGCTATCCGGAGAGAAGCAAATTCGTTCACCAGAGCAGAAGTTAGTGGCCGGCTATAAATCCCTGCGCGCCTGTTCGCTGTGCGGTATTTTGTGTGATGTCGACCGCGTCTCGCTAGGACGTCCGTGCACGATAAATAGCCCGCGCAGTTTTATGCAGACTCAACGAGACTCAACGAGATATAAAACTTATGCATCATAACTTTGAGATACTTTTGGTCTTGATTCTAAAATGTAAAAAAATCTAAGAAGGCGCATGCAAGTAGACTGCTTTAAAGCCACTATCATAGAGCGCTCGGGAAGGACGGATCTTTGCATTAACGCTCTGTAAATGACGGATGGCTACTTTAACGCTCTCATCCTAGTGCCCTCTATGAATTACATTTGTCTACTTTAATACTACTGTCATAAGTGACGGATGTCTACTTTAATATTACTATCATAATGCGATCTGTGACTGACGGATGTCTAATTTAACGTTGTTACCAGTGTTCGGTCTGTGAATGGCGCTTATCTGCTTTAATACCATAATCATAGCGTGCTCTGTGAATGACGGATGTCTACTTTAATACTAGTATCATAATGCGCTCTGTGAATGACGGAGGTCTACTTTAACTTTGTTACCATTGTTTTTTCTGTGAATTACGCTTATCTACTTTAATACCACAATCATAGTGCGCTCTGTGGATGACGGATGTCTACTTTAATACTACTATCATAATGCGATCTGTGACTGACGGATGTCTACTTTAACGTTGTTACCAGTGTTCGGTCTGTGAATGGCGCTTATCTGCTTTAATACCATAATCATAGCGTGCTCTGTGAATGACGGATGTCTACTTTAATACTAGTATCATAATGCGCTCTGTGAATGACGGATGTCTACTTTAACTTTGTTACCATTGTTTTTTCTGTGAATTACGCTTATCTACTTTAATACCACAATCATAGTGCGCTCTGTGGATGACGGATGTCTACTTTAATACTACTATCATAATGCGATCTGTGACTGACGGATGTCTACTTTAACGTTGTTACCAGTGTTCGGTCTGTGAATGGCGCTTATCTGCTTTAATACCATAATCATAGCGTGCTCTGTGAATGAGGCTTATCTACTTTAATACTACTATCATAATGCGCTCTGTGAATGACGTGAATGATTTTAATGGCACTATCATAGGGTGTGAATCTGTGGGTGCATCGTGCGGTGAGACAGCTTCCTAAGCTTTTACATCGTTTGTAAATCGATGTAGCATACGTTGTTTGATAACAGTTGTATCATCAATAGTGATTCAATTGGTAACATTATCAAGTCATTTCATTATCAACCACGGACGTTTTGGCCACATAGTTTCGTCTTTGTTCATTGTTTGTCTTTTTACTAAACATATCGTAACTTGAAGTCGTAGTTTCAAGAAGTTCAACAATTTCAAATCCTCAATTTCTGAAGATCAAGTAAATGAACTTAATATAATACTATATATCATGCTATATATAATAGATATCATGCTAACTTTAAGTTAACGTTAGATTGTGGTTTGCATGGTAGAATAAGAGTTCTATACCGGTCAAGGCAGACACACCACTTTAATATCGCTCTGCAAATATTAACTGAAAAGGGTTATTTCCAGGCGCCCAACATAGGCCTGAAAGTTTGCATATAACTCCTGAAGCAGTGTGGATCGTTAATGAGATGTCAAACATCTGGAAGCAGGCTCAATTGAAGAGAAAACAGAGGATAAATACAGCACAATCCTTAAGCAGTGAAGGATCAGCGGCGAGCCCACTGCACAAGAAAGCGAACATGGCTGGTCACGCAAGAGCGCACACAGAGCATACGCTGACCGATACACCAGGGGCCGAAGGGTCACGGTTCAGCGCTCTCACAGAAGACTGGGATTGGTTGGTTGGTTATTCAGGACGCTTTAACCACTCTTGGTCATATCGCGTCAATGGGAGAAGGAAGGGAGAGTGGAGCCATGTCCCCGGGGGTAACCCCCTACTCTTTACGAAGAAAGACATGGGATCTTTATCCTGCGACCACACAGACATGGCCAGAGCGAGGCTCGAACCATCGATCCACGCGCCGTTAGGCTCTCAGGTGACCAGAGCACACAATGCGAGCGCTCTAGCCCACTGAGCTATCGCGCTGGCCCCAGAAGACTGGGAAAACCAAGATCAAAATGAAATACTCTGTACTGTGGTTGATCTGTTGAAAGAAATGCGCGGTGATATCAAGTAAATAAGGGACAGTCAAACAACTCTCCAAGCACAGATGGAATCTATCCAAGATCACATGGCGAGTCTTGATGAAAAGGTAGACACATGCGCTATCGCGGTAGAACTGCTACAAGACCGCCAAAGCGAGCTACATGGCAGCATTGACCACCTTGAAAAAAAGTTCAATTGCAATGTAGCACCTTCGAAGACAAAGTATCGGCCTAAGAAGACCAATCCAGAAGGACAAATTTAATATTCTACGGAATTGCAGAAGATGAAAATGAAAATTGGGATTCAACAGAAATCAAAGTTCATGAAAATGAAAATTGGGATTCAACAGAAATCAAAATTCATGAAAGACAAGATGAGTATAGAGAACGCAGAGGACCAAAAAGAGTGGGAAATAGAAAGAGAGCCCATCGCCTCTGAAGAAAACACATCGATCGTCCCAGGCCTGTCATAATCCGTTTCCTCAGATGGAAGCAAAAGACGAAGGCCTTGGAATGCCCTAAGAACATACCGAAAGAATGCAGAGTCAGCATATCCGAAGACTACAGAGTCCGAAACAAAAGGAAAATCCTATAAGAAGAGGATGAAGGAGGCCAAGGACAACGGACAACGAACCAAACTAACGTATGACAAACTCCTTATTGATGGAATCCCCTACGTTGTCAACAACAGCGATGAGATTGTGCCACTCGAGCGACGTGCGTAGGATGGAGGCCAGGGTCACAAGGCACAAATAGGCCACCATCTGAAATTCCTTGCCTGGAATGTTCATGGTTTAAACAACCCTCCTCAACTCAGACGTAGGCATCGAAAAGTATCTGAAGAATTTTAATTGTATAGCTTTATCTGAAACATGGACTTCATTTGATGACGATTTACCGAATACTTTACCTGATTATGTTTTCTTTTGTCAGGCCATAGAAGGTCAAAGCACGGTAGAATGCCCGGGGGGGATTATTGTATACATTCATCGCGACTTGGCGCAAAATGTCAAATTCACCCAACGCTGTGAGTATGGACTCATTTTTTCACGCAAATCTCTACTAGGAAAACTGTGTGCGAGACGTCATTATTGGAGCTGTGTATATACTCGATGAGAGGTCAACCTTTTACAGAAACAAAGATGTATCAGACGGTATAAACGACTTAGATGAAATTCTGTTAGATGTTGTGGGGGAATATCCTGACTCCAACATTATCTTGCTTGGTGACTTCAATGGACGTACTGGGAATCTAGCAGATTATCTAGAAAATGAAACGTTGATCATGTTGGTATAAATGTTGAATGGTACGGCGATAATTTTGACCAACCGCGGAAGTCAAGAGATGCAAACACTAATCGGTTTGGTCATTCTTGGTTGATCTTTGTATGAAGTATAGTATCCATATGTTGAACGGACGCTCAATAAGCGATCCTGAGGGTGAGTTCACTTATGGCTCTCCAACCGGAAAGAGTATGGTTGACAATGTGTTGGTGTCCACAGCCCTTTTTCACGACATCGTTGTTTTCAAAGTAGTCACCACAGAGGGGTCAGACCATTTCCCAATTGCTTTCTATCTAAATGTAAAATCTCATTCGTCAGTCGAGCGAAACGACTGGTAAACAGACAATCAAAGACAAATATGATCCTGAAACTGAAGAAAAAATTCTATCACTTCTTCATGACGAAAATTCAATGGCTGCACTGGGTGAAGTAGAATTAAATATAAGTAAATATACTTACTCGTATTATACACAGAGCAGCCGTAGATTGGAAAAAGTATCACAGGGCCACTCTAGCCTACGAAATTCCCAACCTGCATGGTGGGACGGGGAGTGTAAAACGTTGAAAAGTGAAAGGACTCGTGCACTAAATTGTTTTAGAAATACCCGTAGCGAGTTTGATCTTGATGTGTATCTAAAATCACGAAAGGCCTTTAAAAATAAGTGTAAACAGAAGCAAAGCCAAACGAAAAAGATACATTTGAACTATTTAGAGAGCGTAAGGAACAAACCAGCTAAATTATGGCCTTTTATAAACTCAACCAACTTCAAAAACTCCCTACCGTCAAATATAACCATTGATGAATGGAGCGGATTTTTCTCCTCTCTCCTAAACACTGTACCCGAGCCAACCGCATTTGATGAAACAATAAACGAAACCCTAAATCAGCACAGGGTGACATCTTCTGAATGTACCGATGATCACCCAGACATGCTAAATAGGGAAATAACTACTGATGAAGTTGAGTGTGTTATAAAAAAATCTGCCCAATGGTAAAATCTCAGGGTCAGATGGTCTAACGTACGAGATATATAGAAGTGGTTTGGGTGTCTTCAAAGAACCAATAACTCGCCTCTTGAATGTTGTCCTAAATACTGTGCAGTTCCCAGACGCTTGGTCAGAAGCAATCACAAGCCCCATACATAAGAAAGGCGCCAAATCTGATGTACGAAACTATCGCGGAATATCGTTGCTGAATGTACTAGGAATGGAATGTTGGTGTTTTAGGCCACTTTTGTGCACATAGAGGCTAAATTGGGCCAAGAAACCTCCCGAGACGATGAAGGATGAAGGAATGAAACATGCCCCAGATTAGGTGCCCGAGCCCGGATTCGAACCCAGGACCTATTGATCTGCGGTCTAGTGCGCTAACCACTACACCAGGGAGGCCCCCCGAATGTACTAGGAAAAGTTTTACCAAAGGTATTAAACACTCGGCTTACCTGTTGGGCTGAAATAAATCAGAAAATCAGTGAAGGCCAAGGGGCTTATAGAAAAGGGCGGTCTACCACCCATAATCTGTTTACATTATATAGCACGATAGAGAGATATTTAATTAAACCAAAGGGTAGGTTTTACTGTGTATTCGTAGATCTGACTAAGGCGTTTGACCTTATCCCTCATTCTGCATTATTGTATAGACTTATCACTAAAGGAGTCCATGGCAAGATTTTAACAGTTATTAAATCCATGTACTCAAACCTAAAGTCATGTGTGAAAACTCAGAAAGGTCTTTCCGAATATTTTGATGGCTCCATAGGGGTAAAACAAGGGTGTATGCTCAGCCCATTCTTCTTTCTGTTATATATAAACGAGTTAGAAAGTCGTTTCAAACAAGGAGACTGCAATGGTATCTATTTTAGTGAGGTATTCCCGGGTGTATTCATGTCAATGTACGCTGACGATTTAACGTTAATTAACGATACGGTTGGTAGATTACAAAAACAACTTGATGAATTAGCCAAATTTTGTAAAGACTACTCTCTGCATATAAATCTCTCGAAAACAAAAGTTGTTGTTTTTCGCAGAGGCGGTCACCTACGAAAAAATGAGAAATGGATTATTAATGGACAACAGATTGAAACTGTATCATATTATAAATATTTAGGATTAGTGATGTCATCAACACTAAAATGGATCCGCCCTTTAAATCACTTGTTCAGCAAGAATCCAAGGGCATAATTATGCTTAAATCTCTCAGATCAAAATGTGGTGATATACCAATAAAAATATGCCTAGATATATTTAACAAGTCGGTGGCACCAATTCTGTTATACGGATGTGAACTTTGGGGATATATGTATAGAACCAAAATTGAACGAAACAGGCAAAAGTGTTAAAGATTGTGTTAAATGTTCCGAAGGACGCACCGCATTGTGCAGTTTTAAGTGAATGTGGGCAAAAACCATTAAGTGTTCTCTACATGACAAGATGTATCAAGTTTTGGCTTCGATTGATTCAGACTGATGAACATCGATATAATCATAGTTGCTACTACCGCCTGTTGCAGCTTTGTAATAATGGGAAAGAAACTTGGGCGTATCATATCAAGGAATTATTATTTAAATATGAATTTGGACATGTTTGGGTATGCCAAGGAGTAGGAAACCCAGAATTATTTGTTTCCGAATTTAAGCAAAGGGTAGCCGACATTACTATTCAAGAATGGAACGCCATGTTAACGAGCACGTCAAAGTTATCTTAGTATTGTACTTATAAATCTTTGCTGGAACCAGAACTATATTTATCGTCTGTACGCGTCGCGAAACACCGAACTGCATTAACTAAGCTAGGATGTTCCACCCATCATTTGGCTGTTGAAAAACTACGCGGACTAGTTGTGCGAGAAAAAACAAGATTATGTAAATATTGTCTCTCAAACTCGAAAGAAATTATCGAGGATGAATCGCACTTTGTAAACTCGTGTCCTCTTTACGACGACATCCGACTACGATTTCTACAATGTTGTAAAATAGATGGTCAGGTTGATTTCAGAAACTTAATGTCCACCAAGAACAGCGATATGCAACAGAGATTAGCAGCATTTGTTTTCTATGCCTTCAAACGTCATGATATGTATCATAACAGTATTACTGCAGTTTGAATTATAAGACCGGCTTAAATTTGACATTTTTGTGTACTATGGGCCTGATGCCTTGAAGTGAAATAATAAAGTTCTGTTAAATATGTTTAACTGGCGGTTAACTCACAACGTTCCGCTTCGTTAATTTAACTTTTGCAAGAAACGGTTGCATGATGACGAAATATCAACGTTAAGTTAACAGACAATCACTTCCGGTCGCTTGGTGATATAGCCGGTCATCGGTATGTTTCTCGTCTCCAATTCTACAAGCCCCAATCTCAGCGACTCTGGGGGAACGGTGGTTCCACCGCGTGAGTGGCGTGCGAGATATTAAAATGCGTTTGATCAGTTTGGGGCTGAGTAAGCCAGCCTCTTTCAGGTAGCAAATCTGATCATACGATTGCTATGGGATCCCTGTCATGGTATGTCTCAATCTAACAGCTGCATTAACAAACAACACTCATTCCCGTCGATCAAACTTTAGTCACACTATTCCAGTTCGACCATAGAGACGCCTATCCGGGTAATACAGCTTACTTGGGGCACTTGCGATGTGTGGATTTCTATTTCTTTCGACTGTAGCTACCGGTTACAGTTTTAGCCGCAGTCCACATGACGGTCGTTGGCGCGTTGACTCAGATGCGCGTTGTGCACAATGTGTTTCTCGCCCTGGTCGACACCGGCGTTTTCGGCACCGGATTGTCACGTGACACTATCTTGGCTGCACCGCGGATCAAACAGATGGTCAGGACACTATCGCCGCCGCGTGAAAGCTGCACGTGTTCTTCACCTACCTGCTGCAGCAGGTGTCGTCCTGGACGCTGGTCCTCATGGCGACTCTCGAGCGCCTCATATCGGTGGTAGTGCCGATACGCGCCAAGGACATCTGCACCAGAACCCGGGTGACCTTCGCTTGGGGATTTCTCACTCTGGTGCTCTTCTGTGGGCGCAGCATTCGAACAGCGACGTCCGGACCAAGTCGGTGACCGCCTTGCTGATCAGCATCAGCGTCCTGTTCTTCCTGGCGACAGCGCCGGCTACACTCTACTTCATAGGCGACCAGTAATGGTCCACCGTAGATATTTACCAGAGGCACATGGTTCATACGGCCGCCAACATCCTGCTTTATTGTAACTACGCCCTTAACTTCGCTATGTATTGTATCAGCTGCGTTCCAGAAAGCGTTGGTCGACATGTTTTGTTGTCGGAACACGCGGGATTGGCCTCGGGGCGGAAGTACGTCACAGTACAGCGTCAACACCGCCCCCAGCAGCATCCGCAACGCGTTGCACCTCCGTAATGCGTCGGTTACCAGTCTACGCTCAGCTATGACAGAAGAGTCTCCCACAATAGCGCCGTGAAATTCTCGTGAATGACAGATCTATCAGCGGTGAAGATCATGCAACATATAGATCTGAACGCGAATAATATCATAAATGTGAAGAATACAAATGACAATACCGTATTCATCCGTTGTGGCAGACAAACCGATTAAACTGTCTATAATGGTCGTCTGGTGAAACGAAATTCATGTAAGCAAGTTTTCACTTACATTATGATTTTTGAACTATTTTTTTGTTAAAAACTCCTGGACGGGTTGTCTGATTGTGTAAATATCAACCCAATGAAAATTAGATGTGCCATCACATGGTGAAAAAAAAGGGTAAAAAACTACCACAATGGGCAAATTTTTAAGACGTGGTGCACAAGAAAGCCACACTTTCCCATACGATATGCACGAAGTTGGCCAAAAAGTTGGTTTCCGGTTATTTATTACAAGGAATATATATTTACGCACATGGTAAAAATATAAATACATCATTTCCAGTCAAACCTGTCTTAAGTGACTCATGCACAATATTGCAGTTTGTGAAACTTCAATGATAAATATATACTCGATGAAGTGAATGTCAATGATATATCTATACGCGGTGAAATTCTTGTCAATGATATATCTATACGCGATGAAATTCGTGTGAATCATAGATCAATACGCGGTGAAATTTATGTCAATAATATATCAATTCGTGGTGAAGTTTGATCATGTCAATGGTAGATCTATACGCGGTAAAATGTATGTCAATGATACGCGATGATATTCGTGTGAATGATAGATACGCGGAGAATGTCATCAGTGTGGAGGCTACAAATGACATTACTGTATTTATCCGTTGTGGAGACAAACTGATTATACTGTCTATAATGATTGCGTGGTTTATGCTGTGGCTGACGGGAGGCCAGGAAATATCAACCGGATTCACCTGTTGCATGGCAACGCTGGATAATAGTTCAGATGAAGAATGTTGAATAGCGCCATTCCCCCGTGTCACTGAGAGTTAGGATAGAGTGCCCACCCAGTTAGACATTGAGAAAATAATTTAAAAGTAAAGTAATATTAATAAAGGTATCATTAGCGAACGCCAAACAACAGCGACGTTGTGTTTACAATCTCGCGTTAGACAACGCGTCTGAAATGTCCATGAAATACATGGAAAGGACTTCCTTGGCAGTATAAACCTTGGCTATAACGTTGAATAAAATTAATATACTGCAGCACAAGTAGCTGGAACAAAAGTGACGTAGGCATTAACCGGAAGAAGAAAAAGATTAACAATGAAGCATTGAAGAGGACATTTATTGATGGAAAAATAATGAGCAAACAGTATTTGGAGAAAAGCCGGATTTATAAACTGAAAATATCATATCGAGAGATTGTTACTTTAGTTTTATCCACAGAAACTAAAAATCCGAGTTCAATTACAAGACGTGGTTGAAGATTATTTTTATATGGGAACAAAACTTGTTCTATGCATATGTATTATATATCTACACGTTCTCTTATATAATAATGCTATTTATGTTTGGATAGAATGAAACGAATATTATGTTATATACACATGTGAGTTCTCTTCTGCATCAATGATTGCTAATTTAACATTTAACATTGTACCTTTCTGATTTTTGCAACGATTGCAAATTTTACATTTCCGACTTTTGCAACGATTTCGAATGTAACACTGTACATTTCCGACTTTTGCAACGATTTCGAAGTTAACATTGTATCTTTACGACTCCGCAATACATCCTAGATTTAAAAGAGGCGGGAGTGGGAAAGGGGCGTGCGAACCCCTAGAACTCCCCCTGGGCATGCCCTGGACCCATATAAATAGATGGAACATGTTAATGTTACATTATCTCCATACTAATAGATCTCTCACTCTAACTAAGGTATCCTATAAACTAATAGTCATCGGGATAATGGCGTAGACAGCGTAAATAAGACATTCCGCGCAATATACGATACACAGAGAACAAAAAGAGACAGATATACCATGGTCAGACCCCGTTTATCTGACACTCGATAATCCGGAAAGCCCGCTATCCGCCACAGTTCGACCTGTAACGGATTTCCACAATGCTAATTGCCCCCTTTAATCCGACATTAGCTTTCCGACAAGGACGCGGCTTTTCTGCAACCAAAGTGGCCATTTCTCTCGTTTCTCCGACCAATTGGGCGGGAAGCTGCGCCCTGTTAATTGTTTTTGCGCCATTCTTTTGCTGTGATAAGTGGCCGTTGGACTGCTTACACACAAACCATTAACATTGACGGTTATCGTCTTGGGGGAAGGGGCCGGGTACCCTGGACGTCTTGAGGGAAGGGAGATCGGTACCCTAGACATCTTGGACGAAGGGAGAGAACGGTACCCTGGACGTCCTGGGGGGAGGGGGTTGGTACCCTGTGCGGCTTAGGGAAAGGGAAGGGCGGGACCCTGGGCGACTATGGGAAAGGGTGACGGTACCCTAGACGTTTTGGGGGAAGGAGGCCGGTACTCTGGACGTCTATGGGAAAGGGGGGCTGTACCCTGGACGTCTTAGGGGAAGGGGGCCGGTTCGCTAGACGTCTTCGGGGAAGGGGGTCGTTTCTCTAGACATCTTCGGGGAAGGGGGACGGTACCCTGGACGACCATGGGAAAGGGTGGCGGTACCCTGGACGTCTTGAGAGAAGGGGGGCGGTACCATGGACATCTTGCGGGAAGGGGGGTCGGTACCTTGGACATCTTGGGGGAAGAGTGGCGGTACCCTGGACCTCTTGGGAGAAGGGGTCCGGTACCCCGGACATCTTGGGGAAGGGGTCCGGTACCCGGGACATCTTGGGAGAAGGGGTCCGGTACCCTGGACATCTTGGGGAAGGGGTCCGGTACCCGGGACATCTTGGGGAAGGGGTCCGGTACCCGGGACATCTTGGGGAAGGGGTCCGGTACCCTGGACATTTTGGGGAAGGGGGGCGGTACCCTGGACATCTTGGGGAAGGGGGGCTGTACCCTGGACATCTTGGGGAAGGGTGTCGGTACCCGGGACCTCTTGGGAGAAGGGGTCCGGTACCCTGGACATCTTGGGGAAGGGGGGCTGTACCCTGGACATCTTGGGGAAGGGTGGCGGTACCCTGGACCTCTTGGGAGAAGGGGTCCGGTACCCTGGACATCTTGGGGGGGAAGGATGATCGGTACCATGGACGCCTTGGGGAGGGGTGGTGGGTGGGTGTGAACGGACCCCCATTGAAAAGCAAAGTTAAAGTTACTATTTCAACTAATTTGGCGGGGGGGGGGGTGCCATCAGATGGGAGGGAGGCGCCTTCGCTGTTGGAACAGCCGTAAAAGTAACCTTATAACACTACACTGGAAGGAGACTACATTCGGGAAATATACGGCAACTGGGGTATTGCGCCCTGTCTGGCAAGATTTCATTCATGCGAGTTTCGTCAGCGTCACTTACATGGAGCACTATTAATTGTTCAAATTTACAATCCGCGGTATATCAGAGAGACACTTACGGCTACGCTAACGAATTGATGATCCTCAGTGCATCAAAAACTCATCGTAAGTATTCTCCTCGCGAAATGGATAGTGTATAGTGAAAAGAAGAACATGTAATTTATTTATGAATATGTCTTCTATTGTAGGCTATATACAACGAGATAATGTCCTCCTACATACATGTTTTATGGCAAGAAGACTGACAATCAATGATGTTTGCAAAACATCATGATTTCCTTTGCCAGTAAAGGACTTCACTGTTCCGTCATTTTGACAGTCCATTAAAATCTTACCTTTAAATTAACCTCACATGCTGGAAGCTTGTGCGTGGTTCAAAACCCGCAAAATGAACGCCGCAGGACAAGCTCTCAGATAGGTTATGCGCAGCTTCTGCTTGCGAGACAGTTCGACAAATGGGAGGCTTAGTTAGGGCTGATAGGTTAGATACGGCTGATGCACGAGATTTCATGCAGTATTAAAAACGATAATTGCGCTCTACTCGCGGCATGTAAACAAAGCCACAAGACTATTCCTAAAGCCGGCAGAGGCGCCACAGTAGACGAAGAATTTCAAGGCGCAGATGCAGTTGAGTAGCACGGTGACCCCGGTGTGAGCCATGGTTCTGTTGTACTCCTCCCGCGCCGTTTTGGATGGCCAAGTCCCAATGTAGTATATGGAGCTGGGTAAACCCGCAACCAGGAACAGCACCGCTGTGCAGACGACAATTTTGGCGACGTCTGCGGCTCTTCCGTCTCCCTCCCTCCACAGCGTCCTGTCGCCTTGGCAACACAGCGCGTGTCCAATGACGATAACCCCCAAGATGAAGATGACAACCGGGATGACGAAGAAGATGGCAGCGTCTATGTAAGACCACATGTCCTTCCAGATGTCCGCATACATATCGTGGGGAAAACAGCGATGAACAACCGTGGTGCCTATCATCGTGGCCTGCAGAGCCACGGTAACAAAGGAGTGACTGTTGATGCCGACCAATGCCACCGTGATAACAACCCACGCCATTATCATCCGGGATAGCGAACACAGGGCCTTGACCTTCAAGGGCCAGACGACGGCCACGAGGCTGTGGAAAGTGAGCAGCACCTGGGTCCAAGCGGACAGCTGCAGCATCATGTAGGTCAGGAATGTGTGGCACTTGCACCCGGCGGACGACAGACTGCGCACGTCGAGTTGATCTGCCGTCATACCGAGCACAGTGTGGCGGAGGAGGCCAGTGTACAGCACCCCAGTGTCCACCAGGGCCAGAGCGCTCAACAGAAACCCGCATGACGTCACGCAAAATGGCCGCATCTGGGCCACCAATAATGCCGTGACGTTGCCCATGGTGCCCACAACGAGGAGAATGACGCCGAGATAGGTGAAGACGCCGTTTGAAATGTCCCTTGATTCCTGGTATAAATAGTATTCGTCATCATAGGTGTAGTTATAGTCGCCGTCATAGTATGAATAGTTGGCTTCAGCACTGGTGGGGCCCACGTCCTCGGTTTGACCTTGATCCATGGCGATGACTTTGACCTCAATTCTCTAGCACTCAGGGTGTATGAATAGGTATGCGTCCTGCAACAGTAAAGTGAATGGTAATGTAGGCCAATAGCCCGAACAGCTCCCCCCCCCCCCCCCCCCCTCAAACCCCGCCTCTTTTAGAGACTTCTTTTAATGCAACATGTAACCAATGTTCAAGCCCCCTTCTCATTGTTGTTTTTCGCAGCAGTTTTTTAAGCTTTAAAAATATATAGGGTCTAATGGTAAAAGCAGTCATAATTGATACGAGTTTAATGGAAAAAGCAGTCGTATGTGGTGGAAGAAAGGGCCGCCTTATGACAATGATGTGAAAGGGCCACACTAGGACAATGATCATGTGTAGAGGGTGAAAGGGCCACACTTTGACAACGATAATATGTCGAGGGTAAATGGGCCACACTATCACAACGATAATATGTAGTGGGTGAAAGGGCAACACTATGACAACGATAGTATGTAGTGGGTGAAATAGTCACACTACGAGAGCCATGTAGATGAACCATGCTTAACGCTGAACGATGTCGGATACACTAGCTGGCACTCACTACCTTCGACTCCGGGTTGGATCCAGTATACATCTGTTGTCGCCTACTTCCTCAATGCATTTCACTCTCCCTCACCAGGGCGGCGCTGCGATTATATCTACAGCTACATAGCTACCCCCCCCCCTCTCCCCTGCCCCCACCCCCTCTCTTTTTCACTCCTATCCAGTGTAGTCGTTAGACAATTTATGTGCCAATGATGATGCCACTTAATGAGACATGGTCATAATTTGGTGAAACAATTAATATTTGTTCGATGCAGACTTTGTAACTAATAAAACCGGGGAGGTATGTGTGTGAGGGGGGGAGGGGGTGGTACCTAATATGTTGCTGGGTGTGGACGGGTGCAAAGTATTTTTGGAAAATATCCGTCCTATACGTTCTATAAAAAAACAAAAGTACACATCTGCGGAAGTAATAGTATACATTGTCATTCCTAAAGTAGCGCATATAGGGAGGTGTCCGCCTCTCTTTGCCATAGGCTACCCCGTATTACTTTCCGGACCGACCCTCTTCCCGCCTCAGCCGTAGGCCTAATGCAAATGCAAAGGTGCCCCCCCCCCCCACCCCACCCCACCCCCACCTTTTTTTTAAAGTCCTGGATCCGCACCTGTGGTTTGTATTATAGTGACGACAAAGACAAGCCGGAATGGCAGAACAGTTTGGTATTCAGTCGTGGGACCCATCAATGACCCTGAATACGAACAAATATTTTATTGGTATTGACCAAACAGAATTCAGACTGACAAATTGTCAGTGTATGTGACATAGTAGTAGTAGTAGCAAATTATATGTATAATAGCATTAGGCGGGGAACCGGCCTAGAGCTGCTCGCAGCTCGTTTCGGAGAGGCAGGCTGGTTCCCAGCGAATAATAACGTTGGTTGGTAGTGTATTCAGGACGCTTTAACCAGTTTTTGGCCATCGAACCATCGAACCATCGATCCACGTGCCATTAGGCTCTGAGTTAGCCAGAGCACTCAATGCGAGCGCTCTTGCCAACTGAGCTATCGCGCCGGCCCCAAATAATAACGTGAAAAGTTTTCACTTTTGAACTTACCTTTATCCTCACCGACAATATAATGGGAGAGCCTTGCAAATTGTGGAGCTCTGTTTGTGTCCGCGTAGTGATACGTGGTCATCAACGGCGTATTATTCACAGTTATACGTGCAGCACAGCAAACGCACTGTTAATTTTCATGGAAACAGTTTCCGTGGGATTTGGTCTCGAACTAAACTTCCTCCTTCTCCACAAAGTTCTGGCCTGTTGCTCCCAAATTTAGTACCGCATATACAACTGTTGATAAACCGCCAACGGTGTCTGTGCCTGTCTGTCCGTTCGGTGACTGACTGCTGCTATAATGGGGGTCTAATCGGCGAGCACACTATTATAAAATTCGCCGGTAGTGACCTGGTTCCAGGGAATCGCAACTTGTTGGCAGTGTCTGGAACGCTCGACCACCTGACCACCACCCACTCTAGCCCTACCACTCCGCCCTCACCCCGACCACCACCCACCCTATCCCCACCACTCCCCCTCACCCCGACCACCAACCATCCTAGCCCTACCCGCCCCAGCAATGTATTAAGTACCTCCCCTGGAGCTCGGTCCGCTTGCCAACTCAGGCCAAAGAATAATTGTATCATGCTGCTTCATCGTTATGTTGACATGAATGCTGATTTCGCTGCGTATTTCTCTCTGCTTTGTCACATTATACCGGGTCGAAGGATATTTTATAGCCCTATAATTAATGTGCGGTTTCCCTAATAAGGGACCCGTTCTCAGTAAAGCATCGATTCCCTGTAAACGGAAGCGCGGCCAACCTTAACACGCTGGGAACCGTGGGCTGAGGACTGGTCAGCTCACGGTGACGGACGGGACTAATAACAGGGAGTGGGACCCCAGAGATCGGGAGGTTTTCCCTCTGAGACACGTGAGAGATCGGGGCTGCGCCTTGAGGCTTGTCCTCGGGGCTGTTCCACGGGGCCCGATATATGTTGAAATTGTTGCTTTACAGACCCAACCAGATATAAAACACCCCGACATTTTTTTACCAACTATCGAAAATAGGTCGGTCAAATGCAACATACACTACTTGGCTTACCACGTGATCACGCTTATCTTAACACCTGACGGTCTTATTGGTCAAAGCGATCGACGTTCATTGGCTCATAATTCCGACGTTGAAGTTTAGGACATGCTGCAGTGATTCAATGCGTCGAAAGGGTGATTTAGTATAAGCGAGGCAACGGCACAAGCTGTAGGCGGATTTATTGGACCCGGGCGTATCGGCGAACTCTTCCCCCGGCCGCAGAGCCATTGGTCAATTCTACATAAATCGTGACCGCGTGTTTTTATCGGGCTTGCTATGAGAATTTTTGGCGGGGGTATCCGGAGGGATCTTTTGGAGAAAGAATTCTCCCGCTACGCCCGCGCACCATAAAAATACAGTTCGACGGAAGGTTGATTTGTTGTAACACACGTGTCAAGGTATCCCTCAGTTGATATGGCGGCGGCTGGGCTGCTAGGCCTTGCTTCTCCCAGCTGGGGTGTGTTACGTTCAACACCATTACCTGGTCCAGGGAGATTTCTTGATCCTATGAGAAAATGGCCGAAAGCACAGACATTTCATATTTCATATCACTAGCCGCCCCGTAGATTTCATCGTATGGACTCGCCCCCCCCCCCCCCCCGCCCCGCCAACCCTGCGATTGCTATTGTCAGGGAGCCAGTCGGGCCTGGGGAAGCAGGGATCCAGGTTCCGTACCGGACAGAGAGCAGGGTGTCGTGGATGGAGTCCCGTGCCTCATTACCAAAGATTGGGACGCCTCATCGGGTGAGGTTTGTATATGTCGCCCTCTGTTGTTTACTTTGGCGTACGTCTCACATTTTCAGTGTTTAGATCACTTCCAGTGTCAGTGGTCCGGGGGTAGGAGGAGGGGGGGACCGGGGATGCGTGCAATGGGCTGCTCCCCTTAATGTGCTGTGATCTCTGGGGTCCTGCCTCGCTGCTCCCCTTAATTGTTATGTGCTGGGATCTCTGGGGTTCTGCCTCCTGGGTGCAAGGATGCCGTATGTACAGCGTGTGGAGTGGTTTTCTCTCGGGGCTCACGTTGTCTTCAGTCGTAATGTGTGTATCATCCTGGATGTCTGTTTGGGAGCTTATGAACGACCCCCCACACCACGCTCCCCC
The DNA here is from genome assembly GCA_964019135.1 of Arenicola marina. Classification (NCBI taxonomy): domain Eukaryota; kingdom Metazoa; phylum Annelida; class Polychaeta; family Arenicolidae; genus Arenicola; species Arenicola marina. The sequence goes on along the minus strand of OZ025254.1, from coordinate 21,503,824 downwards.
ACACATACACTGATGAAAATCCGGGAATAGGGAGTAAATGGGAAGAGGAAAAGATTAGATTTCTGGGCATACACACACACCAGTCTTCCCAAATGTTCGTCGACCCGGTGTAATGTGACAAAGCAGAGAGAAATACGCAGCGAAATCAGCGTTCATGTCAATATAACGATGAAGCAGCATGATACCATTATTCTTTGGCCTGAGTTGGCAAGCGATCAGCCTCACACCTGCTCTATTGTTATTCTGGGAGATTCCTTGGTGCAAAGTAGTCCAATGAACACAATGTAGCGCTGAACACAACTCTTACCACAAGTTCCGTAATCTTTCTTTAGATAAGACGTGATTCGATGCTGCCCGACAAGCATAATGTTATATCTTTTTGATGACTGCGACACAAGGCACACCAGAGAAGTGGAGATAATATTTCAGCTAGTTTTACAGCGTTGCACCGCTTCTGAGATTTATTACTTGTGTATCATGCGTACCATGGTGCAATAGGAGGAGGGTCCTGAAAAATGCGGGGGGGGGAGGGGGCAGGCACAAAAACGGGGGTCGGAAAACGAACAAATAGCTTGTTACCGGGGTAATGAGGCAATTTATACAAATTGGATTCCCTAGAATCCGGATATGTCTGGATCTGGATACATCGGGATCTGTGTACTTACCGAGATAACAAGTTCCAGATACATTTAGTGTCAGTCAAGCGAACGCAACCGCCTTCAGCGCAGAATAACCTACATAGATGTAGGTAGGAGAAACAGGGCGCGTGTAACGCTGGCATTTAAATTGCACTCTGTAGCCTTCACAGACCCTGGCAACGCACGTGTCATGTGTCACACTGGGTACGCACGTGTCGTGTATCACACTGGGTATGCACGTGTCTTGTGTCACACTGGGTACGCACGTGTCATGTGTCACACTGGGTGTGCACGTGTCTTCCATCACACTGGGTACGCACATGTCTTGTATCACACTGTGTACGCACGTGTCTTGTACCACAGCGGGTACGCACGTGTCTTGTATCACAACGGGTACGCACGTACTGTGTACGCACGTGTCTTGTCTCACAATGGGTACGCACGTGTCTTGTATCACACTGGGTGCGCATGTGGCTTGTATCACACTGGGTACGCATGTGGCTTGTATCACACTGGGTACGCACGTGTCAGGTATTACACTGGGTGCGCATGTGGCTTGTATCACACTGGGTACGCATGTGGCTTGTATCACAATGGGTACGCACGTGTCTTGTATCACACTGGGTGCGCATGTGGCTTGTATCACACTGGGTACGCATGTGGCTTGTATCACACTGGGTACGCACGTGTCAGGTATTACACTGGGTGCGCATGTGGCTTGTATCACACTGGGTACGCATGTGGCTTGTATCACGCTGGCTAATCACGTGTCGTATATCACAATGGGTACGCACGTACTGTGTACGCACGTGTCTTGTCTCACAATGGGTACGCACGTGTCTTGTATCACGCTGGCTAATCACGTGTCGTATATCACAATGGGTACGCACGTGTCTTGTATCACGCTGGCTAATCACGTGTCGTATATCACAATGGGTACGCACGTACTGTGTACGCACGTGTCTTGTCTCACAATGGGTACGCACGTGTCTTGTATCACGCTGGCTAATCACGTGTCGTATATCACAATGGGTACGCACGTACTGTGTACGCACGTGTCTTGTCTCACAATGGGTACGCACGTGTCTTGTATCACACTGGGTGCGCATGTGGCTTGTATCACACTGGGTACGCATGTGGCTTGTATCACACTGGGTACCCACGTGTCAGGTATTACACTGGGTACGCACGTGTCTTGTATCACGCTGGCTAATCACGTGTCGTATATCACAATGGGTACGCACGTGTCTTGTATCACACTGGGTGCGCATGTGGCTTGTATCACACTGGGTACCCACGTGTCAGGTATTACACTGGGTACGCACGTGTCTTGTATCACGCTGGCTAATCACGTGTCGTATATCACAATGGGTACGCACGTGTCTTGTATCACGTTGGCTAATCACGTGTCGTATATCACAATGGGTACCCACGTGTCTTGTATTACACTGGGTACGCACGTGTCTTGTTTTACACAGATCTCATATTTCTTTAATCTTTTTGTGACGGTGGATCCAGGATTTTGGAAACAAGCAGTTTGGATACCGTGGACTATTGTGTAACATACCGTCATTAGATATCATGGACTATTGTCTAACATACCGTCATTGGATACCGTGAACTATTGTCTAATATACCGTTATTTGGTAGCTTGGATTATTGTGGGGTGGGTTTGGGGGAGGATTAAAGTCCGGTTTGGATGAGTAGGGTAGGGGTGGGGGGCTGGCCGGATCCCCTAGATAGCCCCCCCCCGCCCTGCCCCCCTCCCTGGATACGCCAGTGTTTTATATGTAGACGCCAAAGTTGAGAGCCTGCAGGGTGAGCGTCAAGCCGTGTTTATAGTAACGTATATAACAGGATTACAAAAGTAATAATAGACATTATCCATCTCGCCCTGGACAGCGGTCGGCTCCAGTGCCACTTCACCGGGTGGCTATGGTAACGGTGGGGTGGGAACGGTTCCTGTACCCATCCGAACTTAATAATTCAGCAGAAACATCCCTTGATAATAACCACCAGTTTTCAGACTGTCTAGACGTCCTAAATGTTATTTTCTTCTACAGATTTCATTCTCTGTTTCTTGTCAAGCTCGGCCGCCAGAGGGCAGACGATGAGGCCTCGGGGTCAGCTGAAGCGACTGAGCGCCACCATGCGGGAGTTGCACAGCGAAAGCGAGACCTTGGTAAGGATTTCTGCGACTTTGTTAGAAATTTGCTAGTTCACAAAAAAGAGAGCCTATTAATTCGTTTCTCGACAGAATATAGAGCTCCTGGGGCGGGGGACAGTATTATATAAATCTGGTAGGCGGCGGGGGGGGGTGTCCACGGGTGGCCTTGATGCCTGAGAGAGCGGAGATTTGTGATGAAAAAGATACCCCTATATAGAAGAAAAATGTTTTAAATTGCGCCCGGGGGGGGGGGGTCTGTTAATGTGCGTTCATGGAGCGGGTTGCCGCGAAAAAATACAACTTCCGAGCGAATTTTGGCTGACTTGGTGTTAGAAATGAGCATGCTTACTCTAAATTGGGACACAGCACCGCAAAACCCACCAAACATAGCAATGTATAACTACCGCCCGCGGCCCCCCGGATAGAGCTATACAAATAAACACACCGGTTCAAACAGCTTCAAGGAATTAACACTTCGGGGCCACGAGGAGAGGCGTACTGCCGGCTCTCTAATCCCGTTGTAGCAGGGGAGAGTGGCTTGGATGGATATGGGGGGGGGGGTACCAGTTATTATAACCATGGAGTTCAAAGGGAAACAGTTTCCAGTTCGAGGAAGAGGAAACCTGTTGGGGTGTCCGTAACTATATAGGTCAGAAAATACAAGCGTAGGTAGGGGAAAGGAGCGGAGCGGAGGAGGGGGAGGTCACCTGTTGAACGCAGAGAGTGACGCGGAAAGATACTCCTTAGGTTTACAGCTTTCACCCCACAAAACTCAGCTGTTACAGTCAGCTGGAAACCCCATCGCCAGCTGATACAGGCGGCAGACAAAAACATAAAACATAGCGGACGTTCCTGCCATCAAAACACCAAAGGTTAGCGTTGGATGGCCTACTTACCGTAATGGACCGCCCTTTATCATGTTTATATTTTCGCGCTGCGGTGTTACGGGTTCTACCACACCACAGCCCGGGGTTATCAGTCTCGGGGCGCCGGTGTTCATCATATAATGTAAACATGCCATACCGCTCCCTGGCGGGAAGCAAGGTTGACACGATCAAGATTATTTGTCATAACATGTCGCTAACTTATGTTTATGTCTGTCGGGGATCCTCAACACAGAGTCATTTGGTTTTCAGGCGAAGCAGTGAGCGCCTGTTTATGGCCGCATAATCTGACGATGGTATATATAGCTGCTAAGTACTAGTTAAAGAACGAGCTGGAGTGCATTCGCCAAAATAAAGCACGAGACGCGATAGCGTCGAGTGGTTGGAATTCCAGGTTTATTTGGGGAATTCTCGACAGCGAGTTCTTTAACGTACTTATAAAATTGTTATAACAAGGCATGACATGTGCTCACGTTTGGACAAAGGAATTGACTATTGTGTCAATTGCACTGCCCAACGAATACATGAGTCACATTGTGGAAACATCGGTTCGTCATTGTGAAGCCCCAGGGGGGAGGGTAGGGGTAGGGGGGCGTGGATGAAGTAGACATTTTGGACGTCATTGCTTCTCAGTTTCGTGAAAACATCGTCCCCTGAAAAGCGATATGACGGATATAATGAAAAATATATGCAATCGATAACTGTGGAATTTCCATATATTTTGAGATTTCTGATCCAACCCCCGCCCCTTTGGTGCTTAACATTGACGTATGCCTTCCATTGTTTATCTCGAAATTGGCAAGTTCGGTCACAACCAGCCAACTCGGCTCCGCACAGCTCAGCTCGACTGATTATACCGTGACACTTGACGAGTCAATATTAACAACTGTTCTTTATTTAGATAATGCACAGTTTTTCCGTTCATTATTAAAATAAAGCACTGCTTTACCGTTCCTTATTTGAATAACGCACACTTACGTTAATACAACACGGCTAGGTCTGTTTTTCGATCCATTCTTCAAGACAATGAACACTTAAGATAAAGGCGTGACGTCACACAATTCTTTAAGCGAATACGAAAAAAATCTCCACGTTCAACATAAAGACCTTAAATTGTTCTTATTTAGTTTGATAGCGAAATACCAAGGCCAGCTCTACTGTCCTCAATATGGAAAATACATGCACTAATCTCGGACAAACTGTACTTCATTATATCACAGACGATACAGCGTCAGGCCGGAAAGCGAAAAAAAACACCCGCGCAAACATATCAAAGGTGTACCAGTGATTGCACCGGTACCAGTCATTGCGCTGGTACCATTCATTGGCACAGGTACCAGTCATTGCGCGGGTACCAGTCATTTCGCAGGTACCAGTCATTGCACCGGTACCAGTCATTGCGCCGGTACCAGTCATTGGCGCCGGTACCAGTCATTGCACCGGTACCAATCATTGCGCAGGTACCAGTCATTGCGCCGGTACCAGTCATTGGCGCCGGTACCAGTCATTGCGCAGGTACCAGTCATTGGCGCCGGTACCAGTCATTGCGCAGGTACCAGTCTTTGGCGCCGGTACCAGTCATTGCACCGGTACCAGTCATTGCGCAGGTACCAGTCATTGCGCCGGTACCACTCATTGGCGCCGGTACCAGTCATTGCGCTGGTACCATTCATCGGCGCAGGTACCAGTCATTGCGCGGGTACCAGTCATTCCGCAGTTACCAGTGATTGCGCAGGTACCAGTCATTGGCACCGGTACCAGTCATTGCGCAGGTACCAGTCATTGGCGCCGGAACCAGTCATTGCGCAGGTACCAGTCATTGCGCAGGTACCAGTGATTGCGCAGATACCAGTGATTGCGCAGGTACCAGTCATTGCGCAGGTACCAGTCATTGCGCAGTTACCAGTCATTGCGCAGGTACCAGTCATTGCGCAGGTACCAGTCATTGCGCAGGTACCAGTGATTGCGCAGTTACCAGTCATTGCGCAGGTACCAGTCATTGGCGCCGGTACCAGTCATCGCGCAGGTACCAGTCATTGGCGCCGGTACCAGTCATTGCGCAGGTACCAGTCATTGCGCAGGTATCAGTCATTGCGCAGTTACCAGTGATTGCGCAGGTACCAGTCATTGCGCAGGTACCAGTCATTGCGCAGTTACCAGTCATTGCGCAGGTACCAGTCATTGCGCTGGTACCAGTGATCCCGCAGGTACTAATGATTGCGCAGATACCAGGGAGGGCGCGCTTGCAGAAATGGATGCACTTTCGGGATTTCGTTCAAGTGAACAAACTTTTACCAGACAGTTGCCTTCATGTGTTACAGCTATCTTGACCTTAATTTTATCAGATTCCAAGCAATCTGCATATTATTTTTTACAATCTTTTGCTCCGTGCGCAATCGCTTGTCCTATTACTATACATATTTTACACCCTCGTGTAAACGGAAGTTGTGCACCGCTTCGTGACGTCAGCATATGTGACGTAGCGGCATTTAAGGAAGTGTTACTGAAAGTCTCTGGGCTATCCGGGGAGAAGCAAATTTGTTCACCGGAGCAGAAGTTGGTGGCCGGCAATAGATCCCTGCGCGCTTGTTCACTGTTTAGTATTTTGTGTGATGTCGACAGCGTCTCGCTAGGACGTCCGTGCACGATAAAATAGTCCGCGCAGTTTTATGTTAAAAATGCTGTTTCACAGACTCAACGAGATATAAAACATATGCATCATAATTTTGAGATACTTTTAGTCGTGATTCTAAAATGTTAAAAATCTAAGATGGCGCATGCAAGTAGGCTGCTTTAAAGCCACTATCATGGAGCGCTCGTGAATGACGGATCTTTGCGTTGACGCTCTGTAAATGACGGATGGCTACTTTAACGCTGCCCTCATAGTGCGTTCTATGAATGATGGATGTTTGTTTTAAGGCTACTATCATAGTGCGCTCTGTGAATGACGGATGTCTACTTTAATACTACTATCATAATGCGCTCTGTGAATGAAGGATGTCTACTTTAATGGCATTATCATAGGGTGTGAATATGGGGGTGTATCGTGCGGTGAGACAGCTTTCTAAGCTTTTACATCGTTTGTAAATCGATGTAGCATACGTTGTTTGACAACAGTTGTATCATCAATGGTGATTCAATTAGTAACATTATCTAGTCATTTCATTATCAACCACGGATGTTTTGGCCAAATAGTTTGGTCTTTGTTCATTTTTTGTCTTTTAACTAATGACTTTTACTACTGTCGTAGCCTGAACGTCAGGGTTTCTTGGCTGAGCTGACCAAGTAATATCCGCATTGTTTGAAGAAGTTCAACACTTTCAAATCCTCAATTTCCTCAGATCAAGTAAATGAACTTAATATAATACTTAAAAATATCGTGCTAACTTTAAGTTAACGTTAGATTGTGGTTTGCATGGTAAATATATGGTTACCTGCCGGTTAACTGACAACGTTCCCGCTTCGTTAATTTAACGTTTGCCAGAAACGGTTGCATGATGACGAAATTTCAACGTTAAGTTAACAGATGATCGCTTCCGGTCGCTTGATGATATAGCCGGTCATCGGTATGTTGCTCGTCTCCAATTCTACAAGCCCCAATCTCAGAGACTATGGGGGAGCGGTGGTTCCACCGCGTGAATGGCGTGCGAGTTATTGGAATGCGTTTGATTAGTTTGGGGCTGAGTAAGCCAGCCTCTTTCTGATCGCAAATCTGATCATACGATTACCATGGGATCTCTGTCATTGCATATCTCCATGTAACAGCTACATTAACAAACAACACTCATTCTCGTCGATCAAACTTTAGTCACACTATTCCAGTTCGACCATAGAGACGCCTATCCGGGTAATACAGCTTACTTCGGGCATTTGCGATGCGTGGATTTCTGTGGTTGGTGGGACGAATTGGCGCCATGTTGCGCTTAAAGTGAAGTACTGACACGTTCGACTGTTATTGGGGGACAAACCGATTAAACTGTAAATATTGGTCGTCTGGTGAAATGAAATTCATGTAAGCAAGTTTTGAACTACATTTTAAGATTTGTTAACTATTTTTTTTTAAACTTCTGGATAGGTTGTCTGATTGTGTAAGTGTCAACCCGATGAAAATTAGATGAACCGTCACATGGTGAAAAAAAAGGTAAAAAACTACCGAAATGTGCAAATTTTTAAGACGTGGAACACAAGAAAGACACACTTCCCATATGATAGGTAGTTTCCGGTTATTTATTACAATGACTATATATTTACGTATATGGTAAATTTATCAATACATCATTATCAGATACGCGGAGAATGTCATCATTGTGGTGACTACAAATGACATTACTGTATTTATCCGTTGTGGGAGACAAACCGATTATACTGTCTATAATGATCGCGTGGTTCATGCTGCGACTGACGTGAAGTCAGGAAATATCAACCCGATTCACCTGTTGCATGGCAAAGCTGGAGAATAGTTCAGATGAAGAATGTTGAACAGCGCCACTCCCCGGTGTAACTGAGAGTTAAGATAGAGTGCCCACCCAGTTAGACATTGAGAAAATAATTTAAAGGTAAAGTAATATTCACACGGTATCAATAGCGAACGCCAAACAACAGCGACGTTGTGTTTACAATCTCGCGTTAGACAACGCGTCTGAAATGTCCATGATATACATAGAAATGACTTGCTTGGCAGTATAAACCTTGGCTATAACGATGAATAAATATAGTGCAGCACAAGTTGCTGGAACAAAAGTGACGTAGGCATTAAGCGGGAGAAGAAAAACATTAACTATGAAGCATTGATGAAGACATTTATTGATGGAATAATATTGAGCATACAATATTTGGAGATAGGCCTGATTTATAAACTGAAAATATGATATTGAGAGATTGTTATTTTGGTTTTATCCGCAGAAACAAAGCGTCCGACTTCAATTACAAGACGTGGTTGAAGAATATTTGTATATGAAAACAAAACTTGTTCTATGCATATGTATTATATATCTATATAACGCTTATTTCACGTTCCCTTACGTAATACTGCTATAGAACGAAAAGCGATGGACAACACAGCAGATAACTCAAACATTATGTTTGGACAGAATGAAACGAATATTATATTATTTACACATGTGAGTTCTCTTCTGCATCAACGATTGCTAATTTAACATTTAACATTGTACCTTTCCGACTTTTGCAGCGACGTTTAAACGACTTTTATCCGACACTCGATAATCCGGAAAGCCCGCTATCCGCCACAGTTCGAACTGTAACGGATTTCCACAATGCTAATTGCCCCCTTTAATCCGACATTCGCTTTCCGACAAGGACGCGGCTTTTCTGTAAACAAAGTGGCCATTTCTCTCGTTTCTCCAACCAATTGGCCTTGAAGCCGAGCCGTGTTAGTTGCTTTTGCGCCATTTTTTTGCTGTAATAAGTGCATGGCCGGCGGACTGCTAACACACAAACCATTAACACTGAGGGTTATCGTCTTGGAGGAAGGAGGCCGGTACCCTGGACATCTTGGGGAAGGGGGGTCGGTACCCTGAACGTCTTGGGGGAAGAGCGTCGGTACCCTGGACGTCTTGGGATAAGGGAGGGGCGGTACCCCGGACGACTATGGGAAAGGGTGGCGCTACCCTGAACGTCTTGGGGGAAGGGAGGGGCGGTACCGTGGACGTCTTGGGGGAAGGGGGGCTGTACCCTGGACATCTTGGGGGAAGGGTGGCGGTACCCTGGACCTCTTGGGAGAAGGGGTCCGGTGTCCTGGACACCTTGGGGGGGAAGGAGGGTCGGTACCATGGACGCCTTGGGGAGGGGTGGGGGGGGGTGAGAACGGACCCCCATTTAAAAGCGAGGTTAAAGTCACTATTTCAACTAAGTTGGCGGGAGAGGATGCCATCATATTGGAGGGAGACGCCTTCGCTGTTGGAACAGCCGTAAAAGTAACATTATAACATTACACTGGAAGGAGACCACATTTGGGAAATATACGGCAACTGGGGCATTGGCTCTGTCTGGCAAGATTTCATTCATGGAAGTTTCTTCAGTGTCACTTACCATGGGGCACCATTAATTGTTACAAATTTACAATCCGCGCTACATCAGAGAGACACTTACTGTTACGCTAACGAATTGATGATCCTCAGTGCATCAAAAACTCATCGTAAGTATTCTCCTCGCGAAATGGATAGTGTATAGTGAAAACAAGAACATTTAATTTATTTATGAATCTCTTCTATTGTAGGCTATACAAAAAGATAATGTTCTCCTATATACATGTTTTTTGGCGAGAAGACTGACAAGCAATGGAAAAAAGCGTTTCAATGTTTGCGAAACGTCATGATTTGCTTTTCCAGTAAAGGATTCTCCTGTTCCGTCATTTAGAAATTTCATTAAAATCTCACGTTAAAATTAGCCTCAGGTGCTGGAACCTTGGGAGTCGTTGAGAAGCCGCAAGATGAATGCGGAACATTGCTTAGAATGCCTTATGTCAGTCTTAAAAGTAAACCAAACTCGTGTCCCCGGGATGCTGTATAGGACTGATAGGACACGCTCTCAGATAAGTTATTCGCAGCTTCTGCTGGCGAGATAATTCGACAAATGCGGGGCTAGGGTGAGTACGTTTGCGCTCTACCTGCGGCATGTAAACAAAGCCCCCAAGACTCTTCCTAAAGCCGGTAGAGGCGCCACAGTAGACGAAGAATTTCAAGGCGCAGATGCAGTTGAGCAGCACGGTGACTCCGGTGTGAGCCATTGTTCTGTTGTACACCTCCCGCGCCGTTTCGGATGGCCAAGTCTCAATGTAGTATATCGTGCCGGGTAAGCCCGCAACCAGGAACAGCACCGCTGTGCAGACGACAATTTTGGCGACGTCTGCGGCTCTTCCGTCTCCCTCCCTCCACAGCGTCCTGTCGCCTTGGCAACACAGCGTGTGTCCAATGACGATAGCCCCCAAGATGACAACCGGAATGACGAAGAAGATGGCAGCGTCTATGTAAGACCACATGTTCGTCCAGAAGTCCGCATACATATCGTGGTGAAAACAGCGATGGACAACCGTGGCGACCATCATCATGGCCTGCAGAGCCACGGTAACGAAGGAGTGACTGTTAATACCGACCAACGCCATCGTGATAACAACCCACGCTATTATCATCCAGGATAGCGAACACACGGCCTTGACCTTCAAGGGCCAGATGGCGGTCACGAGGCTGTGGAAGGTGAGCAGCACCTGGGTCCAAGCGGATAGCTGCAGCATCATTTAGGTCATGAATGTGTGGCACTTGCACCCGGCGGACGACAGACTGCGCACTTCGAGTTGCTCGCTCCACCAAACCAAAGAAGTCCACCAAACCAAGAAGTCAGGGGGGTTATGCAACCAGGCTAGGGTCTGGGTCCAGTGTAGCCCTGGTACATGCCTCTCTGACCTCGCCTGCAAACGGAGTAAGGGTGAGCAGGTCGGGATGCGGGATTGTATTCAAGTAAAAACACTGATCTTTACTTGGATTCAAGTAAAAGGCTTACTCTTTTACCTGATGTCAAGTAATGCCCGAGTTGAATTCAAGTAAGTCAGGTCTTTGTCATCTGAATCTAAAATTGAAAAAGTTGTGCTAAAATTTATATCGTTTTTGCATATAGTTTTGTTATACCTCCAATTAACAATCTCATTGGCCAAAATGTAGAACTCTTCACACTGGTAAGGAAGGAACTTGACCTTTTGAGCAAGCAGTTTGTTTTATACCTTTGACAAGGAAAAAAATGGTCATGACAGTACATACAAAAGTGGCTGGTGAAAAACTTTCATCTAACTTGGGAATACATTTGACAAGTGATACATAAAAGTATACTGCAACTTTTTTATGTTCAATTATTTTTTCAATCTATGTACATAACTTGAGAAAATGCTTGATGAGTGAGGCAAGGGTGCGGTTCCTACAGTTCTAGTTCATTGTCAATGATGTATCAGACTGGTTTCCAGTATTATTAGACATACTTGTAACAATACCAGCCAAGTTGGATCTTCAAATACCTCTGAAAAAGCAGCAACAGTAGGGATACAATGGCATACACAAATGCATTGCATCAGTTAAATCTCTTAAATGTATCGTGTTTTACCCATTTTTTGTGCCCATTTCTTGTACATTACTTGAATTCAGGTAAAACAGTAAACATTTTACTTCAATCAGAGTAAAATCTACCTTTTTACTTGATGCAATCCGGCATCCCGACCTGGTGAGAGCCATGCTGTTTACCAGCCCTAAAATTCGAAATCGCGCACCGATGGTTCAAGCTACAGTTCTAACAGAATAAATATGCAGTGCCTACATGTCAATATGCTCCACTATGTTCCTGAACCTGTTATGACTTTCGTCGGACAGTTGTTTCTTTGGTCGTTAGTGTATTTTCTTGTAATCAGGGCGATTTGTGTCACCTCTCGACTCGTCTTCAATGCTTCGCCATGCAACGGCATGGCACTCATCCTTGATATTTGCGTCCGCCACTTAGTGCCAGGCCCAGTTGCTGTCAGGGCCAAATCATTTGTATTTTGATCGTGCACAGAACAGTAAATTTTCACAGCGTCAAGGGGACAGACTAGAATAGACTACAACAGTGACACATTTCTTATCCTGCCTACTTCATAAGCCTCTGATCATATTTTTTGAACGGTGATCGTATCGCTGATGTGTGTATATTCGAACTTATCTTCAATTTTAAGAGTTCGTGGCCATCTCTCTTCGAAGAAAACCCATGCGTTCAACTTCCACCAGATTCAATTTCCACTCTCCGACAGAGGGCGCTCGCTAGAGCTTTGAGTGAGTTGCGCGAGCTCCCTCTGTTGGCATGTAATGTGTATATTGCCGTCAATCAGCCGCTAGCCCCACAGCAAGCACCCAGGGGGGGGGGGGGGTGGATGTACCTAATACATTGCTGGGTTGTTGTTTGTTTGTTTTTTGTAGGGGGGGGCGGGCGGTAAAGCACCCCCCCCCCACCTTTTCACCGCCAAAATCCGCTCGGTCGGGGCGTTTTATTACCGCCAAAGGCCGCCCGAAAGGGGTATTTCTTTCGTTGACCCTCTCTAAGTCTTTACATGCAGACACTGCTCGGTTTATTCTTTTTTTCGGGCAAACACGCACTTTATGAACGCTTATATTACCAGCCGCCCTCCCCCCCCCCCCTTGTCGGGGTGTCTTTCTGATCAAATGTCCGCTCTCTCATGCAGACACCAAGGGACACCCGCGGTACAGTGCCCCGACCCCCCCCCCCGTCCCATTTTCAAATTCCGTGGTTGGGGCAGGTCTAGTGGTGGGGGGGGGGGGGGTAGGTGGGTGTTTATGGGGATATTACGGAATGTTAAAGTCGAAAACATTCCCCCTCCCCCAGCCCCTCCGCTTGTAAAAATATGGGTGCATGTAATTATAATGACTGAGTTAAACGTGTTATGCACGTTTATATTGGCGCATTGACCTGTCAACCACGAGGCAATATATTAATAAAGACGTTCAAAAGGTTAAATAGTTGTCTGCTTCATTTCTGTGATTGCGTTCGCTAGAAATATTCGCCAAAAACTTTCCTGAAAAACATTCCCGGAATGTTTTTTGACAATATTCCCGTAACATTGGAGGAATATTCAGAGAATATTCGGAGAGTATTCGGAGAATATTCGGAGAATATTCGGGGAATATTCGGAAATGGGTGGACATCCGCGGTCATTTCCACCTACCCCCCACTCGCCAGTTTGTTTTAGAGAGCCTCACCCCCCACCCCCCCCCCCCAACCCCCGGTCACGCCCCCCCCCCACACCCCCCAACCCCCGGTCACCCCCCCCCCCCACCTTCCAAAATCCTAGATCCGCCGCTGTGTGCCCTCCCCTAAGTTTTAATGCATGTAACGTAACAAAATTAACTTTGAGCAAGCGTACCATTCGCAAAACATTCTCGTAATTCGTCAGTAACGTAACACGGAAAGAACACTTAGCGAACATTACGAGAATGTTCGTCCGTAATATTCTGCGAATATTACGCGAATGTTCGTCCGTAACATAACATGGCAATAACTTTGAGCGAATATTACGCGAATGTTCCGAGATTAGGTAGCCATGTGATTGTCTCCATCAAAGCGACATGGCAGCCATGTGACAGTGTATACCAAGGAGGCATGGCAGCCATTTGACAACCTCCACCAAAGAGATATGGCATCCATGAAGGTATATCTCATAGCGGGGGAAATGTGTCCACTCGGTTATGCACTCCGCGGAGTCCGACTACTCTGCTCGCATACCCGAACTCACCCAATTATGCATTGTGCTTCCGCCTGGCGAGTAAAGCGACGAGTATGGAAAGAACCATTTAGGATTTTTAGCATCATTTACTAAATGGTAACAGTGCTCTAGTAGTAAAGGGGCAGACCTAAACTTGGCAAGTTTTTCAGTGAATGTGATATTTAAGGTCTTTTTGTACATTGTAACCCGGCCTCCAGCTAGGTATTTGATATGCAACCGGAGAGTAATAAGTTACATTCATTTCTGGGTATCCCAACCCAAAAAGCTTTGATCTACAATGTTTAAAGTGTAGATTGTCTTATTTAATGTTATTAGACAGCGCGTATTATTGGCGAAATCAACATATACAACTGGTCTTTCCAATATCAACATTTTTTTAACGAGATATCATTACATGATACCTCAAAACGACGTTGGAACATGAAATATCCCCTAATTATGGCCCTTTCTGATTACAAGCTGCGGGCCAGCCAGTGTAATGATCATATTATTGTCATTACATGAAAAACAATGATGTTACAGTTTAAAGTTGTTCAGATAATGATTCCTCGTTTACTTCAACATTTCATGTAGTTATCATTACATGCAAAATAATGATGGTAAAGTTGAAAGTTAATGACTCCACATTTCACCAGCATTTGACATAGTTTCTACGTATATGTCATTACGTAGTATGCTCGTTTTAAGGCTGTGCTTGCCACGATGTCGGAGAGAATAAACACCGGGTACAAGTAGATTCAGCCAGCAATGATGATTTTAAGCCACTTATCTAAGTTAACAACCTTGTTAGTTTGCACATGATCTCCCTTAATGATTGCCGTAATGGTTGCTGGCAGGGTGATTAGATCTAATCGCCGGCTCCACGGTGGCACCAATGTGAGCGGTCTGGTGAACGCTGATAGGACGAACAACCACGCAACGGGCATGCCTTTTCATGCTGACCCATTGATATAAATACAGCAAGACCGGAGCTAATATTGTTTGGATTGTTCCACTGCGAATGTTTGTTCGTGAAAGGTATGTTTTCGTTTGTTCCGTTTATGGTATAAAGAACTATGCCGGAGTGTTTAGGGATGGTATAGGTTTATTCGTGAATGTGTGATTCGATATATTTGAGCCAGTTTTAGCAATACAGAACGGACGAAGAGTGAAACCGAATTCTAAATGTATGCATATGTGGCAAATTGGTGACAGTACAAGATAATTGGGACGCTTTAAAATATAGAATATGCATTACAATTGGCCCTTCATCAACCTGTAGCAGCCTCGGGCCGATAATGTAAATTGGCGGGCTGCTAGAGCTTGATGTCGGGCCAATAAAATTGCCTAACGCCCCGCGACGGTTTTTGTTCAGTGCGCAGCGTGACTCGCCCCCTGTGTACCAATGGATACCGCGCGCAGAGGCCTGTCATATTGGTTACGACATAAGACGTCGAACCAGGCAAGCTGCGCAGCCGGCGCGGCGAGCAAGGGGTTTGGTCGCAATTCGTCTTTCGTGCTTAAATAAAGAACTGTTAACCTCTTCGTGTCGATATGTTGCTAGATGGCACTTTGAGCATGTAATTTTCCATCGTATTGGCCACGTTCAATAAACTAGGCCCACAACAGCTAGATGATTGCCCAATGTATACACTGATCTGGAGTGATGGGTGGCAAGTATGGACAGCCTTTGCCGTCAAAATTACAGTTTGTCAATCCTGCATGCAACTACCATTCAAATAGGCAAATATCAAAAGAACAACGTTAAATTTATTGTATTCACATTATCTTTCTAAATTGCTTTAGTTCTTTTACATTCATAGTTTTTATGGGTATTTTGACAAACAGTCTCATGAGAATCACAAACTAGACCAGTACTGTCACTGGTCCATTTCCACAGAGTGAGCATGCTTACATGTGCTTATAATGCTTTGGATCAAACTGTGTAGCATTTCTAAGTTAAACTGGTGTGGCAAACTTACTATCCAAGAAGTATATACATGTATGGCTTCGGCCATTCCTCGGTTCAACGGGTACTTTCACATATGCTAGCAAAAATTGATAATCTATGCTAATCTAGACAAAAATGTAGATACATATTTTACACATTATATAACATCAATTTTTTGCTAAATACAAAGGGCATGATTAAGCATTTATATAATGTCAAAATATTTAAGTTAATACAGCTTATTTATAATTTTATAATGTTATTCATATTCAAAGATTTAAATATCGGCCGCCGGCAACACTGTCAGGCCAGCGCAAATATTGGGTATTCAGCGTATTATATCTACCATGGTATCATAATGATCCCAGTACCAAAAAGCCCTAGTTATATCGCCATAACGTATTATATCTATCAGGTCTGCTACATTATCATAATGACCCCAGTATCCAGCAGCAATATTTGTGTCATCATAACGTATTATATCTACCATGTCTCCTGCATTATCATGATGTATAATCAGTTGCCATGATGTATAATCAGTTGCCAACAGCAGTAGTTATGTCGTCATAACGCATTATATCTTTCATGGTAATATAATGACCCCAATAGCCAACTGCACTAGTTACGTTGCCATAACGTACTATATCTATCCTGGTAAACTGCTGCTTGGAACCACGATGCCAACTCACGAGACGTCACGTGTTGGGGGACAAACCAATTCTTGTCACGTGGAGTGTGTGTGTTATGTAGAAAGTAATGGTCACGGAAAACGACAGCACTGGATGAGGACGGAGTCCGGGGGCCATGCTGTAGCAGCCGCCCTATGTTGCGCATTATATTGAGTATATTTCACCGCTCAATAATCGTGTAATGCGGGTCTAAGCTATGTACATGTATTATATGTCCATTACATGGGATTTGCTCATAAAGCCGACCATTTGGATAATACATGAGATTATAACCTGCCCGTGGGGACGGTGTCATATTGTTGAACAGATCGCTGCTTCACATATCCGGCTATTGTATGCGCAGGATTTGTGGCAAGGCCAAGCCAGAATGGACGCCGATTAACTAACGGGATTCGAACCGGATACCCTTCGCGTCCAGCGCAAACACCAAATGCATTAGGCCAAAAGATATGTCCCGTTTGCTCCAGGGCAGTTTGGTGTCTTTTACCCACCGGGTCTGACCGCGATGTCATACGCCACCATTACTCAGTCCAGTCCCAGTCCCTCTTAAATTTTCCCAGATAAGCATATACTTGAGTGCATGTTTGTTACAAAATATACATAATTACATTTGGGATGGGTAATGCGGGTACAGACCATAGAGTGGTTGTCAGCCAGGGTTACCTACAGGAATATTTGTTTCATTTTAAAAACACCTTCGATGAAATGAAGATCACAAATTATTAATCAAGCGTTTCTATTATGTTTTAGACAAACCGCTCGCTTGCTAATTATATAGCTGGTCGCTTGCTCATGCATCGGTCTGCAATTCGACAAGCCCCAATCTCTGAGACTGGGGGAGCGGTGGCTCCACCGCGTGAGTGGCGAACGAGTTATTCATAACGCGTTTGATAAGTTTGGGGCTTCTTTGTAGCAAATCTGACCATACGCCTACCATGGAACCCGGTCATGGCATATCTCCATCTAATAGCTGCATTGGCAAACAACGCTAATTCTAGGGTAAGAGGCGCAGGTCTATTTACAGCTGTCGTCAAAAGGCAAACCAGTGAGCTGCATTAGCAAACAATGCTCATTCTCGGGTACAGAGGCGCAGGCCTATTCACAACTGTCGTCAAACGGCAATCCAGTGAGCGACTTTGCTCGTCGACCAAACGTTAGTCGCACTATTCTAGTTCCACCATAAAGACGTTTCTGGGTAATACATACAGTCTACTTGGTGCCCGTGCGATGTGTGGGTTTCTATGGTTTGTGGGACGAACGGGCGCCATGTTACACTAAGTGAAGTACTGAAACGTTCGACTGTAGCTACCGGTTATAGCTTTAGCCGCAGTCCACATGACGGTCGTTGGCGCGTTGACTCAGATGCGCATAGTGCACAAAGTGTATCTCCCGGAACGGCTGGCCGGAATAGACCAAGTTTTTATTGCATATTCCGCAGTAGCAGTAAAAAGAATGAACATACAAATGCGGTTATCAGGCTGAATATATTTGTCATGTCTCTTGCGAGACAGCAGTAGCCTATAGCCTACACCGCCATGACATCCATCGCAGTAAGGGACAGACCATTTTATATCCAGGAGGGGTGTGTGTGAATTTTTGGCAAAACAGAAATCTGGCTTTGAATTTTGTCTCTTTTTTTTCTTTCTTGTCATGTTCTCGAACTGTTAAGGTGAATACGGTTTGCAGATTTAAAAAAAAATCAAGTCATCACAAGTTGAGCCACTCAAA